>CM021797.1:66057620-66093530 GCA_011076525.1 Nettapus auritus | reverse complement strand
CATTCTTTGCTTCTTAAAAGTTCAATTAAACTATTTAAAAGACTCCATTCTCAAGATTGTCTCACTCATATTTGTTGACTCTGTTTGCAATGAATAATCAACATGTTAAAGCAGGCTAACAAAATTTGGTAAATCACAGCACTGTGGCTAGAGACCTCTTTCAGCCTAAGTGGCATTTTTATTTACTTGAAGATTATAAGAAGTTGTGCAGATGAAACAAGGGTAAAGGCATGTAAGCCCTCACCTTTTAGCAAAACATTCTTTCAAAGGCACTGAAGGTGATGACAGGTGTTGACTAAGTGCCAGCTGCAACTGGTGCAACTTTAAAGAGTGCAAGTGAATGTGCTTGTTATTTTTTTCTGGCCAGACCTGAGCAACTGTATCTTGGATACACTCCTCGTTAGCGCAATGGAACAGCCCCCGTCACCAGGGATTCCAACTGGATTGCTTCAGTGAGCCACTCACAAACTGAACACAGTGCATGAAAGATGATCCGACTCTCCTTGTTTTTCCCATTCTCCATTTCATTTTCCCTTTTGAGAATTTATTTTCAGTCAAAGGATTGCCTCCATCTTTACTTCTTCCTTTGTCCATCGTTAAAATCAACAGAATAAATTGCAGGCCACAACAAATGGAGACATCAGAGTTAAAATAAAAATACTTGAATTATAACAGACTTTCCAAATGGAGGAGCAACATGTGCTGCTCTTAGACACACACACCATCTCTGCACTGGCCCTTTTTGTGAATTATGGGTTTCAGAAGAGGAGAGAAAGCAGCCTTGATCCAGATCAGAGAGAGAGAAGAGCTGGTGCTGCTTGAGAGGCAGCACTGTCTGATGATAGTTCAGAGGGCTGAGGGCAGAGACCTTGCTGACAGGGCGTAATCAGGGGGACCCAAAATGTTTCATCCCCTGATAAATCAACATGTTAAGAGCAGCTGCACAGTATCCTGGAACAAAATCAAAATCAGTGAGAGTTTTGCCACTGATCACGCATGAGCAAGTATTTCTCTCTTGATGTAAGGCTCACTCTCACTCTCACTGATGCCAGCAGGAAAGCACAGAGTTTTTAAAGATGAAGAACAGGAAAGCATTCATTCTTCTAAGATGAAGATCACTTTGGCAGGTATTTCTGCCTACTTTGTACAGTATCCATTAGTTAATAACCTAAGATAAATAAAAGGTACATATTTGGCAGCTAATCATGTAGACAGACCTGCAGGTGACTGGTTCCATAGGGTACTCATTCCCAAGCATTCACTATAGGTAACACTTTCTGTGCCTACAAGTGCAGGAACTACTAAAAATGATTAAACTAACAGAACAGCTCTGCTGGTCATGACTCAGTTCATATTAGCAGGTTATTTATGTTGGCTGAAGTATTTTCAAAGATATAGAAAAATAATCTCAAGTCTCTTCCTTCAATACAAAATTTAATTTTTATTTGAGCTAGTGGTAATCACCTCTACCTGGGAAAAAATTAAGCTGGAACTGGAACTCCAGCTCACATCCTGAATCCCATCCACATTTTCCTATGATCTGCGTCATCTCTGTGCCAGGCTCCCTGCTTAGGAAGAATGTATCTTTATTGATATAACATGGGGATCAGCATAGGTGAATTTCTTGCTTTTTGGAGAATCTCAGGTGATTCTGTCTTTCCTCAAAAACTGACTGTGCAATGCATCGAAGAGCGTGATGATCAGATCTCCGGAGGTGCTGTCACACAGTGGAAGACAAGGGTGAGCAGACAACCTAACAAGAGGTAAAGAGGCAGAAACTAAACAGAAGAAAGGATATGAAGGAGCAGACATCACTGCAATCAAGATGCGGAAAGAAAAGCAGCTGCAATTACAGAAAAGGAAGAAAGACTTGAAATATGAATCCTTTAGAGGAAGAGAGCATTTGGTTGAACTGCAGTAGAGATTAGGAGCTGGTCAATAGTGCTATCCTGAGGAAAGCTAAGACAATTGAAGAAAGATGTAAATTTGAAGTTTATTCTTTAAACACAGTAATCTTCCAATGCAGGCAGAGTTAAGCTGAGGTAAGGCCACTTCAGATTAAGATCACTCATGCAGGGATCAATGCATTCTAATTAAACCATGGTTGTAGCCAATGAATCTTAACTGTCTGTGTCCTAGAGAACAAGGAGATGCAGAGAAAAGAAGATACTGAGAGATAAAAGTTATATTGGAAAGAAGATGCATGAAAAAGTTTTGTTGACAAAATAAAAATTGTTAAGACTTTATACCAGCTCATCCTCACTGCACTCAATTTCTCCAAAACACTTATATGTAGAAGTAATATTTGGCATTGCTGGTAAGTTGTAAAAAGTTTCTGCTGCAGGTCCAACAAGATATTAGATCCTGCAAGGTTCCTGTGAAGATCATGAAGTCTGCTCTGGCTAATCAGCTGGATATCCTGTGTGTATTACTACAGGAAACATTGGAAAAAGCAAAAGCATTTCAAGTGAGAGCACAGGATATTTCACCTTCCTTGTTCCTGTTATTTAAAAATTTAGCTGAGGTGGTAGGACTGCAGGATTCTGGGTTGTTTCTTCACTGCTGAACCCACTTCCCACCACCATCCTGCCAGCAGTCAGGTGCCAGTTCCACTAGGTCCTTCCCAGCCACCTGTACACACACAAGGTTTGTCTATTTACCCTGCTCCCTTTAGAGTGAGGGAAATCCCTAACGCTTTCTGAGATGTTTTTCAGCCCCGAACTGCAATAACTCCCTGAACTGATGAAATAAAAGTAACTTTTCTCAAGTAACTGTTGTTGAGCGCTCTGATAAGGATAAAGCTAGTACAAGCCTGATCTGGGGTAACTCTTCCCACCATTTCCAGTCAGCAGAGTCTGGAGTCTCTGTTTACCCAAATATAATGTGTCTACCGTCGTATCTATGAAGAATCTAGTGCTGTGGCATGCAGGTATTGTATTCCAAAAAAGCCGAGGTCTATGGCAATTGGTTTTCAGATGAAGTCTGGCAGCATTGTGCTTTAAGTGCGAGTAACAAAAATAAAAAAACCTGTGTTCTAAAATCAAAGTTGAAAAAAGTGCTGCTAACAAACATTTTCTTATCCCTTCCTGTTTCATGATAGAGAACTATTTCTGCTCTTGAACCATGAGCACAGCCAGCAATTTTTTGGCTGGCTCATGGGGCATGGTTTTATGGTTCAGACCCTTTCAGTGCTCTCAGCCTTCTTTGGAGGGCAAACCTGACACGGACCCATGCAGCTGAGCCACAACAAAGCATTTTCTGAAAGGAAATCTTCTGATGTTGGAGCAGAGCCCTGGTGGTGACATGGTTTTCACACACCTTTCTTTCCCTAGCACATACAAGGCCAGGCTTCTGTAACTCAAGCTAATCCAAAGCCTCATCAGGCCATGTTCAAGGCTCCTGAAGGTTTCTGCCAGTCTCAGTGATCCTACAAGCTGCTGAAGGCAATGGGAACCATCTTGCATAGAGTCAGTCTAAAGATTTTTTTTTTTTTTTTTTATTTCCCTCCTTTTCAGACTACGAAAATCACAATATTGTACTTTGTCACAGCAGAGTTTCAAAGAGCTGCAAATTAAATATGTGAGAATAGGCTGAATAATAGCTTCTAACCATTGTGATTTCCACTAACTGACTTTATTTCAAAAGTGTTTATACACTAGAAAGGCAGGCTGCAAATGCAGTTTTTATGTGAACAGAAGAAGTAGGATTTTTTTTTTTTTTTTTTTTTTTTTTTTTAATGGCAAGTAATTATCAAATATTAGCTCTTCTATAAGCAAGAGAGATACCACTTAGCACTGATTTAATATATCTACTTTATCTGGAGGCTATATCCTGTTTTGGAAAGCAGGTGAAAAACTTAATATCCCTACCATCCACAAATCTATATGATTCATTTGTGATCATTACCAAGAAACGTTTCTGTCTACAATTTTACACTTCTTTTCATGTATAATAGGAGCAGTACTGACAATTCCCAACACTAAAATTTGTACAAACCTTGTATATATTGATATGGTAAAATAACAGTTGAGTCTACACCAAACAAAGGAGCGAGTTTACCAAAAGACCCTTAAAACAAGAATTTATTGACCACAGCTGAGCCCTGTGCTAACACACATAGTGCCTTGCACAAGATCAGTGAGACCTAATTGGTGAACCGCTGTGTGCTGAGCTGTGACAACACTCCTCCTGCTTCTGTGCTCCAGCGCCCACATACACCAGGCTAAAAATGCTGCTCCTTGTCACTTTGCTCTACAAGACCACCTAGCTTGTGGGGACACAGAGCTGTTGCAAACCCATTCACTGGGTAGTGAATGTACTTGGAGTAAATTTACTAGACCAATTTCTATCTCTCTCTCTCTCTCTTTTTTTTTTTTTTTTTTTTTAATAGGGTCATTGTTAATTGTGCTGGTGACTGGAACTACCCTCAGCCTATTCAGAGTGACCTTCCCTTCTCACATTTTTTTCCCTGTCAGCCCTGATTTAGCAGCTTTGGTTCCTACTTTCAAATGCAACAGAATTGACAATCAGATGAAAGTTCTGAAGACTCTGCTGTTTTGTGTTGTTGTTTTTTATTGTTAATATTGCTATTGCTTTTTAAGAAAAGAAAAAAAGTGTTCATTGCAGATGATACTTCTTTTCCCAGTGAGAGTATGATTGCTGTTGACAGCCAAAATTTCTTGTATAAAGTTCAAGAATCAAACTGCAGTGTCACTGCTTTTCACATTCTCCAGAAGTTGTAAAAAACTATTTCCCTAGAGTCAAGCTCTTCCCAATTTTCCTCTCACACTACCTCATCACTCCTGAATTTTTAAAATTGTTCTTAGCTCCCTCAGAACTCAGATGTACGTACTCAAAAAAACCCCCAGAAATTGTTTTTTTTTTTTTTTTTTTTTTTTTTTTTTTTTTTTTTTTTCATTTTGCTTTTAAATAAAATACCAGAGACCTGCTTGCATTTTTCAACCATGCTTATGCTCTTCAGCTTTAATAACCACAGGACAGATTCTACACTGACCTTGGTTTCTAGTCCCCCTATTTATGAATAAAGCAGTTTAAAACATGACTTACAGCTGATTTGCAAGAAATCCATCACTAAACGAGCCTGGGGTCTGAAGGCATACCATTAGCTTCATGCTCTGTTTGCTCACAGGGAATGTCTCCATGTTGACTCTGAGACAGAGCCAATAATGAATGAACAGGAACACCAAAGTTTATAAAGTATTTGTTTCTTTATTCATCAAGCCAACCTTTGTGTTAAGTGACAGCTGACAAAAACATACTTCTTTTTGAAGATAAGATCACTTGCCACCTTCCAGTGCATCTTTATACCTTTAAGGGGAAGTTTTCCTATGTGCCAGTGTTGCTAACTCCTGCATTTTTTTTCACTAGGCTGGTAACATTTTCACTGATGCTCTAGCTTCTGGAATTGTGTCATTACATGGATTTCCAGGAGTAAGAAAACTCAGTGGTTCCTCAGTACACTTTATAAACTTCCTGATTTCACTATTTGGCAGACCTGAACAATGGACCTTGACAACACCTGCCTCCTCATAATTATAGGGACACCAGAAAAAATAGCATTCTCCTGCTTTCAGGCCTAGACAATAAAGAAAGACTCAGTAACATATTTGACTGCCACAAGTCAGACCCAGGCTGAGGAGCTCAAGACACTGACAAAAGTGAGCATTTCAAGCACCAATGCTTGCAGACAGAGGTGAGCTTGTTCTGCCCATGGCTGGGAGGCTTCTGCAGCAGTGAGGGGGTGCCTGCCCTCCAATAGCACCCATCCCACCTCGGGAACCCACATAGGGGGAGAGGAGGACAGGTGAGGTGCAGTGGGGGGCTTGGGTGGGCAGCCCACATCAGGGCAGCTTGTAGCCTGAGCCCAGCATATGCCAACAAAGGGCTGTACAGAGACCCCAGGGTACACCACCATACCTTCTGGTCCTTCTGAAACAACAAAAAATGTGATAATGGACTCAGATTACACTGTTTTTATCATTTTTTTTTAAATACTCACCCCAATCCAAAGATGGGCTGATTCTACAACCTTCCTCCCCAGTTCCAAAAGTCCACAAAGATTGTGCATAAACAAAAGCTACAGGATCTGGTTAAAGGAAAGACCTGCTTATTCTTGCAAGCAAAAAGTACAGATCTGTGGCCTGTATTTTAGAAACATGCTGCACCTTCAATTGCCACTGATTTCACATGCAAGTGTTGAATATTAAGCAATTCTGAGAGTTGTGACACCTTCCTTAATCCTCCATAAATGCAAATGAAGCTAAACCATGAGAGCAAACCCTTAGGGAAAATAAAACATAAAAATCTCCTTATTTGTAATACTATGAAAATTATCACACACATCTCTAATAAAATACTTCCTTTATCATTAGCCTTCATTATTAAGCAAAATAATAAAACTGATACCTCTGTAGCCTTTCTCCTAAAAATACAGGATGGGTAATTAATATTACATCTCTTCATAACCCTATGTAGAAAAGTTTTTTTTTTTTTTTTTTCAATTTTGAAAGAAAAAATTGAACTAAGACAATGTATTTAGTGGCTAGCCTCAAGCCATCTATGTCTATAACTGAAGGAATCAGAATGAAAATAACTTCACCCAGAGTGCTTTACCTGCCAGTCCAGCTCTCCTATGTACAGTACATAAGTAGGTCTCTGATAATTAATTCAGATTCCTTTTTATACATAATCCTACAAAGAAAATTATTCAGCCTTATTTCCATTTTACTTTACAATGTCTAGATCAGTTCTCATAGATGCTGAATATTAATGAACTAACAAGAAATAATCAGACAGATCATCCTTTACAATATACATCTATTCAACACCTTTCCAAAATACAAATTTTAAAGTCTGCAGATTTTCATAATCTTTAACACAGTCATTTCCTATTGCCAATTTCTAAAGCTTTAATCTTCTCATTCAGAAGACACAAGCATAAGCAGAACTTGTTTCTTTTTAATCACTGCAACTGAAGTGAACCTCCAGCCTGGCAGTCACTCCAAAATCAAGACTTGCAATTATTGTGGAAAGGTTACACAGAGATGCAGTCTCTCAGTTGTTCCTTGATACTAGTTGACTGGCAGTCCTTTAATTCATGGGCTTGAAATTAGCACTGTGAAATAACTGAGGGAAATCACCAATGGTGACATCATTCTGCTGCATAAGTAGTCCGTGAAAACTACCATGTCACCGAATTGGCATATGGTTATCCCAACTTTTCCTATATTATTTTGTTGACCTGGCCATGGCAAAGAGCCAGAGTAGCAACACTAATTGTTTTCATTCAGTTTTATTCAGTACAAAAGTTCCTCAAGAAACTCTTTGGCCAAACAGCAGACAACACCGGTATTTGAAGCTGTTCATACCTTTGTTGGAATTGTCATACCAGCTATTAAGAACACCAGTCCACCTACTGGACCATCCACCTTTAGCAACAGTCATAAACAAACCTCCAGAGAGAAGCCATGATTAGCAGAAGCGTTACTGAATGCTGGTAGCATTTCACATTTAAAATATTTTATGGCTTCATACCACTTTGCATGCTTTTATGAATATCAAAATTTAATGCTGTAGCTAGCTAGAATCTATCTTCAGAAGTAGATAGAGAAGGGAAAGGAGGAAAACAAAACAAAACAAAAAAACATAACTAATTCCAATTTGTAAATTTCAGAATGACCCAGTCTAGATTTACTAGGTGTATTAATGCTTTCCATTCCAATACCTATGTAAGTCACACAGGAGGCAACTAAAAAAAAAAAAAAAAAGGTTTTAACCTTGGCAAATGTAGTTCTAGATAGGAATTTCTTCATTTGTTGGGTGAAAAGGCAACCTTTCTATTTAAAAAAAATTTTTTTTTTCTTCCTGTAAGAAAATGGCAGCTGCCTGAAGCTGTTTAAGAAGACTGAAATTGTTAGTAATCCTGAGGGAGAATTAGGAAACAAAGTGCAAGTAAGGTAGCTATTTAACGTGTGACTGCCATTCATCATGGATGTCACTGAACATGTGTGGCATATACAAAAGCATTAACAAATGCCACAAAAGGACTTTCTCAGATGACTTTTTTTTTTTTTTTTTTTTTTTTTCCCCTTCTTATAAATAGCATGTTTGGTCTTGGTTCAGCTTTACTTTTTTTTTTTAAAAAAAAAAATTTATTTTATTTTAATGATGTTGCATTATCTGGCTTAGAAAGAACAAAACAGTATTTTTAAAACTTTATTTCAATGTTGATAGAGTATAATGCAAACTCAGCAACTGCTTACCAAATCTCTTCCCTCAGGACCACCCTGAAGTTCTAAACAAGTCAAAACGGCCACACTGAGAATAAATGTCAAAGGCATTGCCAACTTTGTCTTTTTATTTAATTAGCAGACAAACTCATTAGCAGGGAGCTGTATAGCAGAGCGCTATGCCTGCAGCTGCTGCTCACATCAGGAATTGCAGAGAAGAAGGCTGTAGCCACAATGCTGGAAGCTGCAGAGCAGTGGTAGGACTTGGGGGAGCTGGAGGTGGGGAAGACAATCCTCCCAGCCAAGCCAAAATTCTGCATCGGACTGGTCCTTCAAGTAAAACTCAGCACCTTCAGGGGAAAATCAAACCACAGAAACAGCAGCACAGGGCATATCCCCACTCCTTGAACCATGGGTGCCTTCTATGTGCTGGAGGAGCAGGTGGGAAGGGTGACCTGCTCCTCAGCATTCAAGCACTGCCTTTTTCCTCAGGGCACCATGCTGCAAATAAGCCAACTCAGATATGGGTCAAAACACAACACTACTAGAAAATATACAGGTGTGTGTGGTTTAATTTACATTGCAGCAATGGCAGCCTTCTTCTGGGTTCAAGCAGTCTGCCACAAAGCAGTGTCATTTACAATTAAGCTAGATTTTAGTACTTGAGTGATATGGAGCCAGCAATATTCACAGAATGTCCTAGGAATTGAAAAGACAGTTTGTCTGAACTAAAGGCAGTTCATTGCAGCCTATCCAAGTAGGACGCATCTGTCTGATTATTACTAGGATAGTCAGGCACTTTTTAGCTTACGATAAAAGCAAAATCTTCATTTAAAATAATTTGAGTATTTCTTCAATTCTCTTATGTTGAAAAAAAAATCAGGTGATTGAGGAGACACAGCTGTTGCTAATAAAATTTATTTAAAAGAATAATGTGAAACAGTATGTTTGTGAAGGTTCTTAATCACAGCAGAATTAAATCATTTTTACAGAGCATTTATTTGAAAAGTTCTGTACA
This sequence comes from Nettapus auritus, assembly GCA_011076525.1. Classification (NCBI taxonomy): domain Eukaryota; kingdom Metazoa; phylum Chordata; class Aves; order Anseriformes; family Anatidae; genus Nettapus; species Nettapus auritus. The sequence goes on along the minus strand of CM021797.1, from coordinate 66,084,263 downwards.
CAAACTCTGGATATGGCAGAGAATATTTCCCTCACAGACTAGGTTTGATTTCATTCCTGGAAACCACTATAAAAATCTCACTCACTTGCAGCAGGGTTCTTTATTTACCCTTGGTTTTAGTTTTAAGACCTGTGACAAATACCAGATTGCTCACGTCCACTGCAAAGCAGACGGAGCAGCCACACATACTGCCCTGCCTCCTGGTGTTACCCAGCCACCATGCTGTGCTCCTGCTTCGCTGCAGTGCTGCGCGCTCGGCAGGGTTTTCCTCTGCAGCCATCCAGGTCTCAAGCTGGAGAATAGTCTGCACAGGTGTATGGGCATGTCACCATTTACAGCAAATGCACGACATCATGCCTTAAAGCGATGATCTTCGCCGTGATGTTCATCTTGGGTATCAAAGGTAAGACCTGCAAGGGGCTCAGGTCCACCAGAGGTGGCAAACAGAGCCTGGGGGCCTACTGCCCACATAGCCACCAGCTTCTCCCTCTTCTGGCCCACTCACAAAAGGCCTCTCTTGGAAAACACAGAATGCCTCTTTATATATATAAAAAAATGTATAATGTATTAAAATCTAACTTTAGGGAGCTGAACCTCTGTGCCCACCTAGGCTTTTACTACCCTGCCCAGACTGCAGACAATTTTCCCAAACAGTGCCAGGTGCAGGGCTTGTTTTTGTTTTGTTTTAAAGGAAGTTATATTATATCACTGGAAACTGGACAAAAGCCATGAACTTGTTTCACACAGCCAGCTGCACAGGGTAATGCCAATGCCCTTCCCACGTGCAACAGCCATGTAAACTCACCATTGGCCCTGCAGCAAGAAATCCATACAGCCCTTAGTAACTTTCCTAAGAACACATGTACTATAAGGGCTCCTTCCTCCTCTTTACCCAATATTTAGACTACAACAAAATTGCTGCATACCAATCTCACAGAGAGGCCCACAACTAGAGAGAGAAGCCCACCACTAGAGAGGGTTGGCAATGACGGAAACCCTTTCTCTTTTCTCTACCAACAGCTTGTAAGAGAAGTGAAAGGAATCATTAGAGATTTCCTAGCACCAGGAGGAGGGCACGAGGACAGAGGAAGGTCGTGTCTGTTTTGTTTTTATTCCCCTCCGCCTACCAAGTTCTATACAGAAGGTGAAGAAATCAGGCAGAGAGACAAACTATGTTGCTTTCTTCTCTCCAGTGCCATCCATTTTTTTCTCGTTGTAAACTTCCTATATACTCTTGACAGGGACACTTATCACAAAGGAAGCATTCCGTGGAAAACTGCAGGTTTTCCATGAAGTAAAGCGTTTTCATCCTGCCTTCTCCCCCTGTTCCTCAGCATCCCTGCTATCACTGTGTATCAGTGCAGACATATGCCTATATCAGTTCCCTTAACTCCTCTGTTTCTACAAACTTTCCACCACTCAGTCCTGAGCTTATGTTACATTCCTTGTTCCCCATAGCCATTTTTCCATAACACTCTGCTTATCTGTATTTGTCCCTCCACTTGCATAGTAGTTGAGATCAATCATGAGCACAATCATTCCACAGCCAAATCTACTCAATTTATAGGCTTATGGGTTCCTGGTTGACTTAGTTACGATGTTATTTTTTTATTGATAATGTTTTTGAGAGATTACATATACTGAAAACACATATATACTTCCATAAATTTGACTCCAACCTGAGTGGGAAGAACCAATCAAAAACATCTCATTAAAATATTTGGAGTGACACATTAGTCAAAAAAACATAGTCAAGACAGTGATACCTGGGCTGTCTTAGCTGTTTTGCTATGGGGAAAAAATCAATTTTCTGGAAATTATTCATAGTTTTCTGGCAATCTCTCTCTTTCAAGCTTGCAGAGCAGGCATGAGTTTGACATATAAACTTTTCCAAGTATTATTAACACTTCAGAGACACCACAAATATTGATGTGGATAAATTCTGAATTACTTATTCTCCTCCAACATATCCTTCAGAAGGACAACACAGCTTCCCATCCTATAACCTGCTGAGTTAATGCAGAAAATATGCACTAGGTATGAAGCACTCAGTTCAGGAAGAGGATTTCATTTAAAGTGATAAAAAGTAAGGATTTTTCTGCAGTTAGGGGAAAAATCTTGTCCTTAATTTTCCATTTAGTCTTGCATGTTCAGACAAATGTTTAATCTATTTATATCTTACAGTATAATATAAAGGTATGATGGAGTTCAAAGCAGAGAATGACAGTAGTGACTTTAAGATGTCCTATAGTTTTTTAAGCCAAAGCCACAGCAAAAGTCAGTGTCCTTGTTTCATGTCCATTGATGTCAGTAGAAATACTGCATATACTACTAGGAAAATTACAGGTTCCATCAAAAGTGTGTAACAATGTCTTATAGAGTGTCCCATCTATTTCTTAAAATGTAATCTGCTAGTTAAAATGAATTGCCTTGTCATTCGAGGGGCTCCTCTGTTCTTCCTAACTGCAGCACACAACCAAGAAAACACCTTTCCTTGTTTGAATCTATGAGACCTGAATGGTGGAGCTGGAGATGGCAATGTACCTGCAGAGAAAGGGCTCTCAGAAAGAAGGCTCGATGATGGAACACATTCTTCATCTTTTCTCATCTTGTGCTGATCCCACTGAAAATCCAATATCCTCTCCATCATACAACCTCCCTATTTTCCAGGCTGTTTAGGAGGTATTGAGATGGCTTGGGACAGATGTCAGAGTCTGTGGTGCATACTGCGAAGAACTATATGCTTGCAGTCTTTCTTAAAAAGTGAGACCTGATTAGATGAGACCAAAGAACTTAGGGCTGCCTTTGTGCACATACCTTTCTTCTACACACAATGCCAGTTGCTCAACAGCAGTTTTTCACCCAAAGCTTTTAGTTGGAATTATTGAAACATAGCATCATTTAGGTTGGAAATGACCTGCAGCCTTACTGAATCATAACTGAGACATGGATTGAGCATTGGGGAAAGGTGTGAACAAGGCTAAGAGGAAAGGAGTTTTCTTCTAAATCATCCAACCATACAGCAACTGCAGCATGAGAATGAAAACATGTCACCTTTTCTAAATGGTCTTCTACTGCTGGAGCAGTGCCCAGGAGAGTGTATCTGGCAGAACAGATTCAGTAGTGGCACAAGGTTAAAGCCACAAGGCAAGTCAAGAGGCCCCAGATAAGCTCATGAGCTTGACCAGTCATCAGTGCACTTCTGCTGATTTCTGTCTGGGTGATCAACATGTCACACAGGAGTGAGAGCAGAATTACTCCAAAACATATAAAATTCCATCTGTGGGTATGCTGCTTTGAAGTCAAAAAAACAACATGTGAATCTCTCCAAGTTATATTTGTCAAGACTTGAGTGCTTGGAATAGATGCTAAAAGTCACTGCAAGATGACTAAAATAATCACTTCCATAATATGTTTTTTACCTGTTCTAGACCCATAACATTCCTTTCCCCCCTTTTTTCTTTTTTTTTTTTTTTTTTTTTTTTTTTTTTAAAAAAAAAAAAAGGTAAATGAATTCTGAAAGATGCTGTGTCTTGGCAAGATAAAAACAAAATGGTTTAAAGCAAGGACTGAGTTCACATGGGACTGACACGAGGAAAAATCTAAATCCAAACATGCAGTTTTAGTCAAGAAGTTAAAAAAAATTATTGGAAAATTAAAAATTAAAATGGCCTTAGATATTTGGATCACACCTATTTTTATCCATTTCAAATGTAATTTAGGAATCAAAGAATTACACAGATTACTATTTCTTTATTCTTCTAAACACTGGCACAACATACATCTGCTGCAGTTTGTTCTTCATCTTGCAAAAACTTCTTATATATTTCTAAATTCTAGAAGCTCTTTAAAGATGAGAGTATATAAATACCATTTTAAGCTACATAAAATATACATCATATGACTAAGGGGAAGTGGTAGGACTACTGCCAGAAACTGTTTAATAGCTTGGAGCAAACTTTACTGTCCTGTTTGAACAGCAGGATTAAAAAAAAAAAAGAAAAAAAAAAGTTTGAAGGAAATGGAGCCTCTTTCTATATATATCCCTCTCTCAGAAAACAAAAACAAACAAACAAACAAAACTAATTTGTCTTTACATAATCTGTGGTTTTCTCTGCCCTTCTCTGACAAAAAACTAAGCAGAAAAACAACAAAGGCTCAAGACAGACCAAGTGAACATTTAGCCAGGACACCATTTTGCAAATATGCACAGCCACAGTTTTTCCTTGGCACAAGTTGTATTATTTTATATTCTACTGGTTGCACTCGTATAGCTTGATTGTCTTATCAGTTGTGTAGGGCTGACAGATTCTGTAGCCAGAAACGTGTAAGCATTGAGACTAAACTTGATTTTTTTTTTTTCTGTAAAAGCAGAGCTGAGACATGAAAACTGTGGAGGAATCTTTTTAGCAATTCCTTGTGTAGGCAGCACACATTGCTTTAATCAAGTGTATTATGGCCTTTACCCATGGCTGTGAACTGACTCCTGGATCTTTTCTGCATATCAGTTTGGCTAGCCCACTTTCAAATATCTCTGTGTCTGCATAAGAAAGCTGAAAAGTATATTATTTCTTTTGCTGTAAACAGCAAGACAACACATGCATAAAAATTCACTGCCTTTGAAGAGCACTGCTTCTGTCCATCTCTTCCTGTTATTCAATGTTTCTCACTACCCTAGTTATCATCTGGATGCGTGAATTGTCTGCACTGAGATTTTAAAACACAAGAGGGCAGGCTACATGCAAAGTAAAAAGCACAGTGTATTTTCTTACTAGTTTTCACCACGTAGATAGTCCAGTTGAACAAGCTGTAGGAAAACTTTAAAACACAAGCATTTCTCACTTTCAGCCTAAAAACGTGGCCAATCCGTGCTTCTGTTTTTTAGACAGTATGCTATTTGCTATTAGTTGGTGCTTTGCCCCTGGACTTAGAGAATGTGTCAAAAGGTGAAAGGTCTTTTCCTCTGGAAACCTAGAGCAATGTCTAAGGCCACCATATAACAGCAAGAAAAGTTATGTGCCCACTTCCAGGTTTAGACATGCAATCTAAGGAAAATTGAGTGAATTCTCTCTAAGTTCTACCCATTGAAATCTTTAAGACTTACTCCTCTTTGTGTAAATGGATTTTGCTCATTCTTCCACAAGTTTTTTTTTTTTTTTTTTTTTTTTTTTTTTTTTTTTTTTTAAGGCAGACAGTTTTTACAGCAGGCGATCACAGGGTGGTTGTCTGGAGGAAGGCAACACAGCTGTTAAGCAGCATTACAGCCTGGCAACTTACATGTTCTCTGGTGTTTTATTTCTGAAAAAAAAATTCCAGTACTAGACTCTTTAAAGCTAAAATATCAATTCAACATATAGATGACATTATATTCTACAGAACCATGTCTTCTTAATGGTTTTAATATTAGCAAGATGGTGAGGTCATTTCTTTCCAAAAGTTTAAATTTCTGGAATTAACAACTACTTAAGTCAATAAGAGTTACGTCAAAAATATTAATGAGTTAGAGCATAGCCTTTCTAGATTAGTCCAATTCCTGGTGACATAAATAGGGAGTCTGAAGCAAAACTGACCTTATTTTTCTGTTTCATGTTAACAGATCAAAGGTCAGATCCTGCTAACCTATATTTTTGTGCCTCGGCCCAGCCCATCTACACTTACTTATACAAGAAATGTAATTGCTTCTGATGACATACTCATGTAAGCTAAGGTGATTTGTTTGTACAGAATTTTACAGCAGAAAATCCAAATATTCATCTTTTGGGAGCATGACACAAAGGAGGAAGTCAGGATTAGTCCTCCTAAAAAAATGATCTACAGTAGTTTGTGCATCTGCGTAGGTGTTCCATATTTTAAAAAGTTCTTTGACTGTGACAACAATGAAGTCTTTCATCTGTTTTAAACTAAAACTGATTGCTGACCATTTATGAAAAAGGAAGTCTGAAAAACTGATTTGCTATTCAAGGTAAATCAATGCAAGCATTCTTACAGAAACCTTCTCTGACATTAGCAGTTAGTACACAGTCCATATTTTCCACCCTTCTCTCTACATCACCAGCATTTAGTTGCAGGAAAGTGTTACCAGAAAAGGAACTGCCTCTTTCACTCAAACAACACTTGAGTTGGGTGCTACTTGTGTTTTTTTGCAAATGTTATCACCTCCAGGATTTCAGCTACATATGATAGTTTATGACATAAGCACAGATGAACACAAATGAAAACAATTGGCCAAAAATATAAAAGGTGAGATGAAAAGGAATTGGAATTCATATGTGACAGAACTTATTCTATTAGACACTGCTTTTCAGTGGTGTATTTTTATTTTATTTTATTTATTTATTTATTTTCCCTCTTTCTCTCACTCTCTCTCTCTCCCTACTGGTAGATTCTTTAATACTCTTATGTAGTACACACTAAGAAAAATGTTCTGACAAATCAAAACTGCATTATTCTCACATTCAGCCAGTCACTAGCCTTCATCTCACACCTTCAGGCTATTAGCTCCAGGTTGGCTAAATATGACTTTTGGACTACACATGCTGTTGAACAGGAACAGGATTTTTTTATTTTTATTTTTTTATCTTGGGAAAGGAAGTGTTCTGGCATTATCTCTAGGTCTTATGCTTAGAACAGGATAAAGCAAAAAAGACGACACCACCCTACAACACACGCGTCTCATGATGGAATTAATCAGTGTATCTGAACATGCTGAACTTCCCTACAACAGAATTAAAAGGAAACACCTTGCAGATAAAAATGAAAAAGTATAGTAGCTCATGCAAAAATCTTTCCTCTTCCCACGACAGCTCTTTAAGGATTCAATCCTTAATTTCTTTGTAAAGAAAAACACTTTCCTAACTAAATTCAAAAGTAATTTTAGCAGGTGAGAAAAAAAATGCATCCCAAAGAATCACTAGAAATTTTTTTTTTTTTTTTTTTTTCTTCTTTGCACAAACTGAAGTGACTCTCCTCCCTAATCCTTCTCCAACAAGAAAAAATTTATGCCCAATGTATTTCTAGAAAAGAGTATCTTACTGGATGGACACAGTTCTTAAAAAATATGTCATATATTCACTTCCCTATAACAGATGACATCAAATTTTAAAAATCAATTTAACTTAGGTCATTTCTCATTAAGATGGTTAAGATCAATACTTTGCAATTGCAAAAACTGAGCATTTGTAATTAATAAGAACAAATTACTCAGAAGTCGAATAGGTTGAACATTCATATAAGTTTATACACATAGTACCAAACACAATTCATACAAAAAAATAAATTCAGAAGTTTATTTTGATGCATTATGCCATTCTTTCATTAAAAAGCTATGATGAAAAGTAATTACTATAAAGACTATGACCTGAGGTTCAAGATTGCAGTTAAACAGCCTGTGATCCTCTCTATATAATAAAAAAGGCATTTTGAATCAAATACCAGGCTGCATTTAGCCATGCTTGTGAATTACTACTCAAGACAGATAGTCCCACAGGACTCAACCTCTGTGCTGCCAACAGACGATGGACACTGAACTGTACCCTGAGGATGAACTAGGGAGGACTTTTGTTTCTCCCATCCCTTCAAGAACATCCAGCCCAAGATGAGTCCTAGTCTTTCAGGAATACTCAGGCATGAAGATGCTATTAAACGTGTGTAAGACTTGCAAAGGAAACTGATTAAAATTGCTAAAAAAAAGCCACAGATACGATAATTACCTACTTTTCCAGTAATTATTTTCTTTCCTTGATGAGACCAGTATATTGCTCCTAAAATTTAGCTGCTTGGGGATTTAGAATAACTGTTATGAACAACTGTGAATAAAACTGACAGGACTACATTGAACTCTAAGTGGAGAAAGGGTTTGCTGAGGTGTTCAGTAGAAACTCTGCTCTTCAACAGGAATGAGACTGGGCCTCTATACTGAGTACACAACCACTTATCACTTGTATCTAAATATCTTGGGAATAAAGAAAATAATAATAATCAATCTTCACTTAATGTTAAAGAAAGTACAAATGAACCTTAAGAGAATTGCTTAAATACATTTCTATACAGAACAATTCTATGCCTAACCTGAGGCATAGAATGGAGTACAATAAATTTTGAGGGGAAAGAAAACAACAACAACAAACAAACCAACTCGACAGCCTTTGACCTCTGATGTTTTTCAATACTAAGTTTCTGTTAGTTCGTTTGTTTTAATGCAATCACCAGAGCCCTTCTAAACAAACTACAAAATGACCAGGGCATATTACTTTGCCCTATCAGACTGACAGTCTGCTATACACGTGTGCATTGTGGGTTTAACAGTAAAATAGTCTGGGATTCATTTCATGTAAAATATGCATATACAACAGAGTGTGCAAAAAGCAGACTGTAAAACAGGAACTTGCATACTATGTGAGAGAGTATGAAACTGCAAATACAGATTTTTTTGTGCATCCACCAGCAAACAAAGCTTTATCATCTTTAAAATTCATGTGAAGCTTTTGGACTTAAAATCTGTTCAGTTGGTTGGAGTCCGGAGGGTGGATTACAAATAGTGAGCACATGTTCTCAATCTGCTTGTTGATCTCACTTGAAAAATTGACAAGACTCAGTAGTAAAGTACCAGACTGAAGCTTTAAAACTCATCTTTGAATGCAAACTAACCATTTGAAAGTTTAAAAAGTGGCTAATTTTCCAGATTAGTTCCAATTATACTGAATTCTTTAAGCTAAACTGCACAGCTTTTAACATGATTCTTTGCTTGATGTGAATTTTCAGGGCTTTTTTTCTGAACAGAAAATACCTATCAAGCTTATCTGTGCAAGAACCAAATTGCTTTATTAAAACTAGCAGGAAATCACTTAATTCTGGAGACACTGTAATATTAAAGTGCAGGAGAAATGGGATTTAAATTTCTGCTAAACCATGTGGCTTATTCTTGCTCACATGGAAGTGATGATTTTTTTTTTTTGCTTTATGGAAAAAGGGCCTTGATTTGTTTAGTGAAATATGTTTGTGCATTATTTTGTATAATATTGAACAGAAAAAAAAAAAAAAAAAAAAACTTACAAACATTAATAAAAAAATTCATGTTTTTCATTTACCTTTTTTTTTTTTTTTTTTTTACTTTTTTTTTTTGCTAGATCTATTTACTACTTCACAACTTTTCTCATTTGTCAAAAAAACCTATTCCTGACTACTAACAGCTCTGCATTTCCAAAAGTATTCATGTTTTAATGCTGAATTTGTGAACAGATATTGAAACATAATTAAAAAAAAAAAAACAATACTGCCAATGTCAAAACAGTGCTGAAAGAACACTAGTTCTGGCAAAAGTTTATTTCCCTTTTGCTACTTTGTAATCCAAGCTGTTCCATGGCTAACAGAAGGGTACTTATTGTCATTTCATTTAATTTAAGGTAACAATGGAAACAATAAACATTAACTCAGTCTCAAACATGATGTCATGTTTTATGTAGCTAGGTTAAAAGAGAATAATAAAACATATTACCTGGATTGCTTAGGAAACCATAAATCCCCTAATTTACCCAACCATTTATCAGCAGAACTAATGAAAAGCCTTTCTTGCTCTTGCAGTGGATAAAGGTAGCCATTAGTCTCTGAAGTGTACAATTTGACCAGCAAGACAAAATAAAAAGTAAATCTTGGGAGTAAATATCAGCTGGATGTTCACATAACAAGGTCCAGAGAGACATATCCAGAAGTTTCCTCTTTTAATCCAACTCTGAATAATGTTGGATGCTGTTCTCTGTTCCTTCAGAGCACTATCACTGCCAAAATAACTGCAAGGCTTGCAAGTCCGAGTATATCTCAAGCCTTTCCCAAGGCACCCCAACACTATCTGAGGCACTGAAACTATGGCAACTGAATAAGAAAGCAGCTCCCATGATTAATAGATGAAGATCCCAGCGACAGTGCCTAGCCAGGCCATAATTCAGGAATGCAAAAGGAATTAGCATAGAATCCACCTCAATCTACCAATAAAAAGTAAATTTTGAAAGGCATCAACAAAACAGCATTATTTTTCTTCTAAAAGAAAATATTCTACAGAACTAGAAACTGTTCAAATTCTCATTAACATTTCAATGAATGGCTGCCTCGAGAGCAAGTGCAAGTAATGGATAAACGTTCACTAACAATGGTGAAGGAACCAACACAGCAAATTTCCCATCTGAGTATCAAAGCCTTATGTAAAAATACTCATTATATAGAACACCTGAATGAAGCTGAGCAGCTGGAGATAAGAAAGTAGAAATAATGTTTGCTGCAGTTAGGAATATATTTGGACACAGATTTTTCCCATTGTGTTGGGGATTCATATAAGAGAGTACTTTTTCCATCTGCTGAACTGGAACATCCTACCATATCTATTATATACTCTATGCATTTTCATTACTAGAAAGCCCCATGAGTCTCTCAGGGTCATTGCAAAATTGATGAGAGGTTAGAAATACCTTTTTTAAGTGCATAATCAAACTTCCACTGTTATCTCCAGTAAAAATACCGCCATTGTAGCCCCCATCCACTAGATGGTTTCAGACTACGGTGAAATGATGCAATAGAGTTATCCTTAATTTCTCTCCAGTTTCATAAACATTAAGATTTCACTAAGGTGATTGGCTACAGGGATTGTAGAAGCACAGGAATGCTTACTCAGCCCTTATCACTGACCCTAAAGCCATGGCACGACTTTACCTACAAAGCGTGGGAGAAGGAGCTAAAGGCTTCCTGTGTGGAAGACAGCACACATGCAACACCATGCATCTGCCTCAAGAAACTCTTCAGCATGGCATGAACGTTGTAAAAGTGTATTTATGTGAAAAGTTCCTCATTAGCAGTTCTGTCAGTAGCTAAAAGAAATATAAAAAATGGCATGGCGTAGTCCATGACATGTGAATTTCAAGTATCTGTTATAAATACTCTATATAGAAATGCCTATTATTAACAATACTTTTAAAGGAAAGGTCATCCCTGAATGCAGTGAATTACCATATGTCTTCACTCTAGAGATACAGCAACTGGCAGTTCTGTTAATAGCTGGTTTATCTACTTCATTTTACATCTCTATTTCAGCCACTATGGAAACACTTTGGGGATTGGGGAAAAATTCCTTCCATATAGAAACGTCTCTGTATTCAGAGAGTAAAGTATACCACTCCTTATCGCTGATAAATAACTGCAGTTCCACACTGGGAAAGAGTTAACTACCAGGAGGTTTTTGCCAGTGAATTATGAGCTAATTCATGTTTTTTGTTGTTGTTTGTTTTTTTTTCCCCCGCATTTTCTCCTTCCTTTTTTGAAGTCCCCCCCCGACCTTTTTTTTTTTAAAGTGCCTTTTTTTAACCTATAGTAGAGCTAAACTTTAGACTTCAGAGGACATAAGTCTGGCAGCCTCATATACCTTTGCCTAGTCCATGAAAGCTGATAATATGATTATTTTATAAGGGCAGGCATAGATATCTCATCCCATTTCCTATTTCCTGTGGCCCCACAGTGTTAGCAGCTTTTGCACATCTGAAGTGACAAAAACAGCAAATACATCTATGTATATCTTTTAATAAACCATTCCTAAGACTTTCTGAATATCTTGATGCACACCTCTATTCTGCTTTTTTCCTTCATTCCTGTATCATGTGGAATTTTGAATCCTTTCATATCTCCCAGCTTCTAAAATAGGATAGCCGAATAAGCAGCTTGGGAACTCCAGAAGACATGCAGGACATGCAATATGTATAATTATGACACAGTAGGTGGCACTCTTCCCTTTAAATCCTAAAGCAGTGTCTTTGAGCTTTGCTGCCATACTTGCCATGTTGTAGTCAAGACCCAAAACCAAAGCCTTGTTTGCTGTGGACAATTAAAGATCCCTTAACACATATAAACGTAAACATTCAGTTATTTCCACAGCCAGAATTAATGGCTTAGTTGTCTCAGAAGACAGCAGATGAAGAAAACAAAGGCATATAAACTCTGGTCTGCCAGGTTTGCACTTGAATTGGGGAGGTTCACTTCTGCCTTCAGAGGCCCTACAGACATCCGAGTTGTTCTTCTCCCAAGTAATTGATGCGACAGGCCCAAAATAAAAATATTCCTATGGAGAGGTTTTGTTCTCAGGCCCTGAGTTTTCCATCAGCTGCTTGTTTCTGACTTTAAACACTGATCCTGGCTGCTGTATGTTGTTGGAGCCGGACTCCAATACTGGCTATATCTTACTACCAACATGATCTCTGTGTATTCCTCACCCATCACAGGATAGTCCTGAACCACAGAATTAACAATGATAAAATGCTGAATCGGTCTCCAGCAGAAAACATTTTATTCTTCTCTTTCTTCTGTTTCCCTGTCAAGGCAAAGTTGGTCACAATTTGTTGTAGGTCTGAGTCAAATGCTGCTTGCTCCAGAAGATGTGGACCTAGGTTTGACTTAATGCTGAAGATCGATCCAGAACAAATGGACTTGCACCACGGTTTCAGGTCCTCATCAAGTACTGATTCCCATAAGAGAACAGGAGAAACCAAAACATGAAAAAAATGGCCCTGAGTAATATTTCAGCAACTGCCTTTATTCTCATCCAATTACTCAGTCAAGCAAGGCTTAGCTGTGTGAGTAAAACTGGTAAGGACAAGGGCTAAAGATTTTACCTCCTTAATAAGTGAATAGTAGTAGGTAAAATACTACAGCATCTGTATCAAATTAGGTTAACAAAAACTTCTGTTTTAGTACAGTTCAACTTTTCTCTAGCATACGCTCTGCCTAATAGCGTAGAATGTTATTTTCCAGAATTTACACTGTTTGTTTTCAGCACTCTGGTAGAGTGCATGGGAATCAGATACTATACACAAAGCATTTGTTTGGGAAGTATAACAATGTGTTCTTGCACACAAGTTGGATGTGAGGCATATATTAGCTCAGGTCAATTTAATCTGAAAACATTTTATGTCTCCCCTGCTGTAAACCATGTGAACTCTTTTCTTGTGTATTTATGTATGGCTCTTCAAAACAAGATGACAAATTTCCCCTTCCCTTCACAAAACATGCACAAGCAAGTTCACAATCACCTACTTCCTTTTTAATGCAAACAGTTCTATTCTGGATTTATCACAGGTCATTAATTTGATCTTTCCCTTTTTCTTCTTCTACCCCCCAACCTTTCCCCTGCCGCCCCCCCCCCCCCCCGAAAAAAAAAATTAATAAAGTAGTGAGGGCAATTCCTTATCCTTAACCTGACCTACCTACCTCTTTCTTCACTCTCAAACAGAAGAAACTGTGCTCCTCAATTTACAAATATTAAAGAGGGGACATCTAAGGCTACTATTCACTTCCACCTTCAAGCAGCTGAAGATGCTAGCCAGTCTTGTTTCTCATAGATGTTACTGCCCAACAGTTTTTTGGTTCAAGAGGTACGAGCTTATTTGACAAGGCTGGTTTTGCCATTGGAAGCAAGAATAATAGTTTTAGACTAATTGAGAATATACAGAACATCTGTGACCATACAATTAATTTTCTTTCAGAATACTCAACCGCGCTTCAAACATTTGATTCCTACTACAGGAAGAGCAAATGTAGCAATTATACTTTATGGTATTAATTACTATTTTAAAATTCATTTTGCATTCACACAGAAACCTCATCTGGGCATTCTGCTCCTGAGCTAAACTTGCATGAAAGCCAGAGATTTTCTGCAGTGAAGAGTAGTGGTGAACTGTGATCAATGTTTTCATGCATAGGAAATTGTTTGGCTTTAAAGAGAGTATATTTTCTCTTCGGAATATATCTTACGAGAAGCTACTGCATTATAAACAGGATCCTTTTAGACAAAATTATACCCTAGACAGTGAAACGTTTTGGCAACTATACTTTTCTAAGAGTGACGAACCTTCCCGATCTTACTGAAGCTACTATTTCCTTTCAAACACGTATGAGGCAATTCCATGAAGAAAAGGGTTTGCTGGAGCAGACCCAATTTTCTTCACAATACACTGGATTAGTCTCATTAAAAAAGAAAAAAGAAGAAAAGGGAAAAAAAAAATAAAAAATGAAACACCACAGAAGTTAACCAGAGCAAGATCATTTTGCTTTTCTGGTCTAAAAAAAAAAAAGCCCCAAACATGATAACAGTTGTATAAATCTTACTGTCAGAGAGGTGCCACTGACTCCTCAAAACCTCCACGAGTTCTGCAATTAAAAGAGCTTGACTCTGCTGGTCGTTGATGCCAAAGGATTTACCCGCCAAGAAAAGCTTACTGGCACGAGAATACCACACTGAATTACATACACATTAAATGAATACAAATCAAATGCAGTCACTGAAATAATTTTTGCAAAGACAGAGTAGGTTGAGGCATGGTCTTCCTCACTATTTTTGAGGTTAGTTTAATAATTAATACAGGTGCTGGAGGACACTAAGCAAAAGTTAGCTGAATCTATGTCAAACGATGAGCTACTGCACGCAGCCCTGTGACAGAAAATGGTTGTGGAGATTCATTATTTACAACACCTGCAATCCGCATGTGCCCCTTTGTAGGATCAAGCGTTCACCTTGCAGAGTCAGGAATCAGCGCCTTTTAAAATTTATTGAAGAGCTGACTACAGCCTTTACCTCTGCAGGTCTTTTAGTGAAAAAAAAAAAAAAATAAAAATAAAAATAAAAACCCGGCTATCGGAACTAAAGACCCGTGCTGCAAAGGCGCTGGCGGAAGCGCGCTGGTTTACAAACTTCGAAAGCAGCGATTAGCTCCGGAGAGGAAAAGGAGAATAAACCTCCCTCCGACGAAGCGGCCAAGGTTAGGGAAGGCAGAGCCGCTTTCCCGAGGAAAACCCAGCGGCTGCCGCCTCCCGACTCACCCCGGGAAGAGCCAGGCAGGACCGACTCGGCGGCGGCGGGCAGAAGAGCATCTCCGCTGCAGCTGACCGGGCTCCAGGCTCAGCCCCGCTTCCCCGCCAGCCCCCCTCCCGCTCGCCGCCCGGAGCCACCCCCGGGAAACGCCTCCCGGGAGCAGGAAGAGGCGGTGGGACGGCCGAGCCCTCGCAAGGAGCAGGTACTTTCTCCACGCGTGCAGGAGACGCAAACTTTCCGCCGCCCACCCCGTCGGCGGACACTGGGGCGGCGCTGACCCTTCGCCGCCCCTCCCGAGGGACGCCCCCCGACAGCAGCAGCAGCGGCGCCCAAAGAGGGGGGATTTGCGGGCTCCTGCCGAGCTTCGCCCTCAGCCAGGAGCTGAACCCTGCCCGTGCGTGGATGGGGCGGGGGGCGAAGCCCACCCCTCGTCGCCCACCTCGGCACCGGCGGGTCCCCGGCGGGGGCGATGTGCCGTGCCGCTCCCCCCCCCCGGCCGGGCGGCAGCTCCTTTGTGTCAGCCGTCCCGGTGCTTCCTTCCCCCTTAGAAAAACTTTCTCTGCCGCTCCCCGGCTCTCCCCCGATGGGGGCAGCAGGCGAGAGGACCAAGGAGCGGCAGGGGAAGGGCGGAGGGCGAGGAGCGGGGCTTGCCCCGCTGAGGAGCGGCTGTGAGACTTCGGCCCGCGGGGAAGAGCAGAGAAGAGGAGAGGCTGGCAGCGCCCCGGGGAAGGGGGCGGGGATGGACCCTGCCCCGGAGCCACCCTTCTCCCCCGAGCGGCGACCGGGCAGCCCCTGCCGGCGGCGGAAGGGGTCCGGGGGAGGGAGGCCGGGGGATGGAGGCCGGCGGCGAGGGGAGCCCGCGGCCTCAGCCCATGCTCGCGAACAAAGCCCCCGGCAGCACCGGGGGAAAAGCGAAGTTTCCTCGGTTGCCGGCCTCTTCCCCCCACCCCAGAACGCAGCCCCAGCCCGACAATTAGTAACGCTAATAATGAATAAAACCGAGGCACGCCGCCGCAGCCCAACTACCCTGCACTGATGAGATGAGCGCGGGGTTACGCCTCTGCGCGGAGCGCCCGCACCGTGCCTCTAACAAAGAGCCCACCGCCCCCACGGCCCACCCCGGCCGGCGAGCAAGGCTCGGGGGAAGCGGAGAGGAGCCCGAGTACCGAACATGTAAGCCGTGCCAGCGGGGCAGGGAGGGACGCTAGCACGGTAAGCAGCCGGGGTGGGAGGGTGGGGGAAGAGAAAAAGAAGGGAAAAAAAAAGAAAAAAAAAAAAAAAAAAAAAAAAAGGAAGAAGAGAAGAAGGTGAAGCCACGAGATGCCTGGAAAGTGGCAGCGGCGAGCGCAGCGTGTGCACTTGCAGGCGGCTCTCCTCCTCCTCCTCCTCCTCCTCCTCTTCCTCCTCCTCCTCCTCCCCTCGGCGTCGCGACCGCTGCCGAGGCAGAAGGCAGCCGCCGGCCTCGCACCCCGCACCGCTCCCGGGGCGAGCCGTGAGCCTTCCTCTCCGCGCGACCCCAAAACGTCGGATACGGACGCGGACAGGGGGGTACTGTACCTTGTCGGTGCATGTATCTAGGCAGCTAGAGGACAGAACTAGCTGATGTAGTGTCCCATTTAGTAATCCATTTAAGGGGATCTCTCTGGGAAACTGGAGCCACTCTCTCCTTTGCAATCCTTTGTCATTACTACATGTGTGCTTCGAGGGGGACGGGCGGAGTATTTAGTATTTCTACTTTCTGAATTGCAAATGCGATTTGTTCATTTCCGATGATGGGCGAAAAGCGGGGGGAGAACGGGGAAAAATAATAATAATAATAATAAAAAAGCGTTAGCAACTCCTCTCCAAACCCAAATTCCACTACGGTTCCACTCCAGCAAGTCTCCTTCAGCCGTGCCGCGGGAGATAAGTCATTTCGGGGTCTCGTCCTGTTCCCGTTCTACCAAAAGCGCTCCCCGGCGCGAAGGCTGCTTCAGCAAAACTCCGGGGCCGGCGGCGCCCGCCAGGAAAGCGCGGTGGCTCCTAGCCCCGGCTGCCGGGCATGGGGCTGGGGCGCCGGCTTCCTGCCGCTGCGCTGCTCCGCCCGGCTCCGGCTCCGGCTGACTCCGGCTTCTGCTCCTGGCTCCCGCTCCCGGCCCCCCGCTCCCTGCCCTTGGGACGCGGCTCCGCCGGCGGAGGCGGAGACAAAGCCCGGACTGGATCGCGCAGGGCGGGAGCGTCCCGCCTGGCCCAGCCTCCTCCCCGCCCCGTCCCTGCCGCCGCCTCCCTGCGGCGCGATCGTTCGGCGCCCAACGCGGCCGCTTCCCGGCGCTGTGGCCCCGGGGCCGGCGGGAGCAGGGCAGGGAGGTCCCGTGGAAGCCCGCAGGGCTGAAACAGCGGTCCCCGTCCTCCGGATCACGGCGTGGAGAGCCTCTCATGCAAGCGCAATTGTCTTAATGTGATTTATGCTTTTTTTTCTTCTTTTTTTTTTTTTTTTTTTTTTTCCAAACCAGGTAAGTGAAAAGGCAGAAGCAACTCGGACCACAAAGCGTGGCATTAGAATTAAAATAATGGCTCCTTTACGACAGCTGCTTCCCTGCTTTTTATTTCCATCTAATGAAAGGACCCTGAGAAATTGGTTTGGGTTCGGCATTTGATTTGGGATCTAAAATTACACATGTGTCCCTTCAATTTCTAGTCTTTGGGTTACAAGGGAAGACATTCATCTGTATCGAGGAAAAGTTTCTTTGCTTT
Source organism: Nettapus auritus (assembly GCA_011076525.1). Classification (NCBI taxonomy): domain Eukaryota; kingdom Metazoa; phylum Chordata; class Aves; order Anseriformes; family Anatidae; genus Nettapus; species Nettapus auritus. Next base: position 66,066,691 of record CM021797.1, on the reverse strand, counting down.
CAGTCAGTTTAAGCTGAATGTATACTTAGGATAATTTTCTAACCAAAGGAACTGAGTCTTAATATATATTTTCTTTCTTTTCCCTGAAAATCTAAAACAGAAGAGAGTTCTGCGCCAAGGAGAATAATTGCTGGGGATAGATAAATTTTAGTTAAATAAACTTAAGCTAGATCTGAAAGCGATTAGGGGAACTGAACTAGTATAAATAATTTCTGGGTACCCAACCATGTGTCAGGGGGGTAAACCAAATGAATGGACCTTTATTTGCCAAGACCCCTAACCCTGTTTCTACAAGGAGGCCCCAGATCATCTCATCCTACTACTCCTCTCTCTGTCAGGAAATGAGAACAGAGACTGAGCGCAGCCTGGGTTTGCAGGAAATACCCATCCACCAGTACCAAATGCTGACATTCAATCACCGCATTATGCTCAGTCACTACATGTGTTTTGAGGTGTTCCGAACTTCCACCGACTTTGTTGTGGGTTTGAACTGTAAGCAGATCTGGATTGAGCCCTTTCTGCGCGCTTCACATATACTTCTCAAATATTTCTGCAATACTGAACAGTTTATTTTACACTTGCATTTCCTCGTTAATCAAAAAGGGCTCTCTGACAGGGAACATTTTTTGTCCTCTATATTTAGGGTTTTGAAAAATACAGACCAGATTTTTATATTATGAAAGTTCTGCAAGAAGCAGAAAGCACTAAAAAATCCTATTTTCCATACACTGGTATTGGCTGTGGCATCAGTTGCCAGAAGTTTCTATTCAGATTCTTTTACAAAAGTGTCTTCTTTCTTTCGTTCACTGTATTTAATTTCTAAGCCTGCACTGACTAATTTCCTCACTTAAATCACACACTGTAACCACACGTTTAACCTTCTGCTAGAACTTAAGCTGGATCTCCTGCCCTCTGTTCCTTTGTTGTTCCTTCTGCTCTTAGCTTGCTAGAATCAGTTTGCAAAACCTCATGTGTCTCCACAGCTTAAAAATACCACCCTCCTTTTTTCTACCTGACAACTTGTTCCCTTTTCCTCTTTGTACTCAACCTGGTAAACCATACTCATATTTTCTCTCCCACCGAGTCACGTTAGGCCATTTTCATGGAATTTTATACGAGTCTAAATTCTTCATTCTGTCAGATTTCCTGAAATCACAGACACAGCCTTATCACTTTTGCCTGGACTAGTTAAAAACTGTGGGTTATTCACAGTGGCCTGGGGAAGGGAATTGCCCTTGCTAATGGGAACGTATTTTCTGGCTGCTTTTTGGCAGCTGCATTGGTAGAACACCATGGGTTTTTCAGTCTCTGTTCAGTAAGGGATGCTTGGTGAGGTCTCAATGGAGCTGTGCATTATCCAAAAAAATCACACAAGTGACAGAGAAGTTCTCCAACTTACTCCAAATCCTCTTTAGACAAGGTCTCTAGCAGAGATTTAACTTGAGCTGGCATGAAAATGTTACCTCTGCCCTTTCTTACTAATCACATACAAAATGTGTTGACGTTAGTGGGATACTTGGGCAGTGTTGGGGAAGAGCACTAAGACCTCTTTCACTGCAGGCAGCAGGCTCCTTTAGCTGGCTTCTGTGAAGTTTGAATCCAACCACTGTGCTTAGACCCACACTGAACACATTTCCTGCTCTACAACTGTGTGGAGCCAAGTGCTTGTAGGAATAGCATCCCATTAGGTGCAGTTCTGAAGAGATGGTGTACTGCAGCCTTGCAGAGGCACCTTGCAGTGGTTGAGCAAGTCCCCAGTCATTATCTTCCCACATCAGAATAATCTGTGCAACACTGTGGGAGACACTTTCTTCATCATTTATTATTAGATTCAGTTCAGTTTATTCTTGCCCCTATTTCAAAGTTTCACAGTACAGCAGAATTTTAAGTTGACAGGAAGCAACATGTGAGAGTGGCAGAGGAGAGGTTTCTGGTACCTGTCTGAGAAACGCTGGGGGCTTTTGCCCCATAGAAGGAATAAGATGGTTTAGATGTCCAGGAGATACTCGAAGTCTGTAATCATAGGAGGGGCTGTAACTGCTTTTTTCTCTCTACAGCAACATAGGAAATACCTTTACCTGTAGGGATGTACCTTCACAGAAATAAAATGCTGAGTACAGAGACATCTTAATATATAGAACTGTTTACTTTAATCTTGCAGCAACAATGAAAGCTCATCAAACTGTAAATATGATTTTTGTCGAGACAACATTATATATATATATATATATATATATATATATATATATTCAGAGGACTTCACCAAACTCAGCTTACTCTGAAAACGTGGTTGAAAGTGAGTAGTTTTTTAGTTAGGACGTAGCTGTTTTTGGCTTAATGCACTACAGCTAAAGGTGACTCTTAAAAACCAACATGTACCTGTTTCTTGGTTTTTTAACATAAAAGAACAATAGGCCTTTTGCCCAATCTGCTCCTGCAGAGTCAGGCACATTGTTTAGGATTATGACATTTTCCAGACCACTGTAAACAAATAAAATGAGATCAGAGTAAGAACAGGTAGACCATGAGTTTCTTCTCTGAAAGTGATTTTAATGGTATGTGAATCCCTGCAAAATTAATTCTGTAACTAAGGACCTTACTAGAAATGCCAAATTTTTACATTTCTGGGTAGCATGTGTGGATTTGCTTTTCTTAATCTCTTTCTTCAGACATCTTCCAAGTGAAGCATAGATACCTGAGTAACCAACCATGGTTACTGGTATATACTCAGCAGGGGCAACCAAAGTATTTATAATTCATAAGCGTATTTCAAAATATTCACTGGAAATAGCAGTGTCTCGATTGAGGGATTTGCCTGGGAACCCAAAGAGAGTCTCCCTATGCCAGTTCTGTGCAGGATGGTGTTTACAACTACGGAGAGTTTTGGAAGGCGAGCCAGGCCGTGGAGCAGATGTTTTATGCAGGAGGCCGCCCTGGTCAACCCCTGCTGTACTGTGCCAGAAAAATCAGCAGAAATTCATGTTGCACTCTGAGCAACATTCACATGTCACTGTGTCATCTAGTTCCCAGAAGAGGAGAGTGTTACATGATCATGAAGTGAGCAGAGAATACCATGGCTAGCATCTGGACCATATGGTGAAGGGAGTGGCTCCCTATTAAAAAACAAAACAACTGAGCGTGTAAGATCAATATGGGAAACCGATGTAGAATTTAACTTTGCTAAAACCAACAGAAGCTTACAGAGATTCATTACCAAAATACGCCTAAAACACATGGGCCAGATCCTCCTCTGGTGTAAATTAACACAATCGTATTAGAGCCTCCATATTTATTCCACCTGCTGACAACGTTTTGTCAAATTTCACCAGGAAGGGTCTATAGGATAGTTTTTAACTACCCTACAGAGCTCCATAACAGGAATATAACTGATCTACTGAATTCCATAGGCAGTTATTTAAGTCACTAAAAAAATTATTTGCTATTGAACTCTATTGGATTTTCCATAAAGGCAAGCTTACTTTCTTCACACAATGGATTTGGATGATCTCACATTTGTCTCTTCTAGTTAGAGTCTCTGAGAGGAAAAATAATCAGGAACTGTCGAGGGAGCATCTTAAGAGGGTTTTCAGGGTACCTTTCCCTTGGGTTTCATTACAGGAAAAGACAGTGCGCTTCTCAGTTACTTCATGGTGGTTGAGTTCAAAGCTTTGTGCTCTCCATTTTTAATCCTGTCCCCCCCCCCCGGGGGGGGGGGGGTGTTTTGTTTTTTTTGAATTGCCTTACCACTACTCCAGCTTTATCCTTTCTGAGTACAGTGAGGAACCAAACTGAAACAAAATACATTTCTCAGCTGCTGTTTCTCTTTATGTGGTTAAGATTGGACACTAACTACTGAACTGCTTAGAGGGCAAGGAAAGAGGTGCAGAGGGACTCCCTTAAAACATGTATTTTTATTGGAAAGTTAAACCAAATTCATACAATTTTCCTGGGGTAAATCCTCTGTTCTCATCAGGGCTACATAGAATCAGGCTTTTGTTCAAGAGCTTAAGGAAAATGGTGAGAAAAGAGATTTATTTTGGCTGTGCCTATGTTCTTACAGTGGATGAATGTGGTACAAATTGAACAATTTCTGTGGCTCCCAAAATAGCAATGAACATTTCAGATCTAGTTGGGGGAACTAAGGAATGTGTAAAATTATCATAATTGAAAAGACAGCACTGGAAGAAGTCGATATTAAAATAAAAATGTTTTAAATACAATTACAGTGTCAAACTGAAAGCAAATCCAATTTAAAATAATAAGAAGTGGTTAGTTTAATAAGTCAAAATCATTGCTTTCAGTGTCCCTTCAGCTGAACTGAGCCCTTAGGAGCACTCAGTAAGTGGAATTGCCAGGCAATACAATATTACCAAAGAGAAACCTTTAATGGTTTCAGTAGCTGAAAGAAAGAGGCTTTATTCCATCCTCCTCCCCAACACACACACTTTAATTCATAACATTAAATCTCACCCAGCTGAGTCCTTTTTTTTTTTTTAACCCTCAAATCGATGGCAGTGAAGGAAGAAAGGGTCTGTGACTGATGGGGGAAAAAAAAAAAAAAGGAGGAAGGAAGGAGAAGAACAAGGAGAAAAAGAGCAGGCAGGACAAAATGGAAGAGTGAAGGAAAAGGCTCCAGCTGAGAAAATCTGAGAAGCAGAGTGTACAGTAGGGGAGAGAGAGGGAGATCAGAGAGAAGTGATGAGGGGAAGCAGAAAGAAAGGAAGGGGACTAAAGAGACATAGTATCCATGTGAAGCACAAGGTTAGCAAGATAACTTAAAGGAATGTAGGAAAAATGGGACTGGTTAAATTTGACAAATGAACAGCTGGTGGAAAATGATTTTTTAGTCAGGTTTTATCTTTTGTGAAATCACTGAACTAAACAACAAATGAGAATTAGAGTTGCTCTGGTTTTACACTTGCTTTTAAATGAAAGTATATGAATATTTTTACATGCTAAAGAAGAAATTAATGTCAAACACATTATGGCCTGCTAAGATGCAGAAGAGGGACTGAAGAATCTGTTGAAAGACATGACAAAGTATTTGGGAAGAAAAGAGCGTGTCCTGCTTTTGGCAAAGCAGTTTTCATCAGTGTCATCCTCACACTGCCTGATGAGCTATTTGGACCTAATTCTGTATGGAGATACAGAGGGCTTTGCTACTCTTTTGCCTGTATTGTGTTACGCTAGGGAAAGTAATATTTAGAGTGCTGGAGACTCAAGTTCGGTAGTCTAGTCTAGATTTATTTTATTATTATTATATATTTTTTTTTTTTTCGGAAAACTACCTGTACTCTGCCAATGGTAACTGTGTTTAACTGTTTTTCTTGTCTCCACAAAAAATTGCACTGAAGTTGGTACAGGTAGCTGTAGAGTTAGGTGATTCCTGCTGCATGCAGAGGTGCTAGCTTCTGGCCAGTCTTAGAGTGATGATGACAACAGCATTACTGCCATGTACAGTCCCTCCCTCTCTCTGGGCTGATTGTAGTCTGGAGTTTCCTGGTGATTATTAGAGCTACAAAGCATTTGCTAATGAAGCCTGCACTATTACCAGGGAATGAAAGAAGGAGAGTAGAGACTTCCTGTGTTTGCTTTTTCCTGGCAATCATTAGCTAGCCAGCCTCGCTTGGGTGTGACTGTCCCAGGTAAATCACAGCCTAGAAATTCCAGCTCTGCTTAAGTAAGTTTCAGTCACTCCCCTACCCTTGATACTAATGCAGCAAAATTGAGCGGAAGTGAGTAAAAGACATTTGGAAGATCTGTAACTAATCCAACACAATGGGCCAGAGACCATGCAGAATCTAACTGTAGAAGCCTGCTTGACTCACCACAAAGGGAGGTTTTCCACTGCTTGGAGACACATACCTGGATTCTTAGTGAAATCATTGTCCTTTCCATAAACCTTCACACCAAATGTGGTGTGTTATGATGAGGATATAATCAATTATTGCATGTCTGGCAGTTTAGTACATAAAAAGGATACCTCATAGGTGCAGAAGAGGTAAGATTATATACAATAAAGAAGAAATGTGGAGGAAAACATCAGCTTCTGACATAAACCACAGCCAAATTCATTTATGTGCTATCAGTGATGAAACTACCATTACCTGAAAGATAATTAATCTATTATTGCCAAGGGTATCATTTATAGCAATATTTTTGGTAACTCTTTATTTGGGCTGTCCTGAAGACAGCATTATTCCACACTGTTGGCAGGGACTTCTTGTGGATTTTGCTTGGATTTCACATTCAACACTGTGTGGAATATGCATTATTGTTGGCAGAAAATCAGCAGAAAACATATGTATGTTTTAGTATCTACTTACATCCTATGTCAAAGCCACAAATAACATGTATATAGCCCTTGATTTAAGAGTATTAAGTTTCTACCTTGGCCTTTATTTTGCTGAAATCTTTAATTTGGATGTTCAATTGAATAAAAATCAAAGTGGATTTATAAACAAGCCATGTTTGATGTGGGCTAAAGTGTGTGGCCCTACAGCAGTCTTCATGACTTTTGTCACCCTGGGATTTTAACAGGACCAGATTATCATCCAGCATGCAAAAACCTTACTTCTAACCAGTTTGCGACCATATTCCTTAACTCTCTGAAAACAGAGAACCATTCAAACCTTAATATGTGGAGTAAAAGCTAACAGGCATTAAATTGGAAAGTCTCATTCAACTCTTGGTCTCAGCACAGTCAGTGGCAAAGCTGTAGTTGACCTTAGTGTGGTGGGATGCTGATTTTCAAGTCCAAATTTGGATTTTATCATGGACTAGTCAAAGAGGACATTTACTATTCACCTTTTCCTACAGTCCATTTCATGCTAATAAAATGAATGTCCTACTCTTGCCTTTTGAGAGGAAAGGGTTTCACAATGACTTTACCTGTGCTATTTGTATAGTGTGTGACACCAACAGATAGATATCTATTTTATTTTTAATGATAATTCTCTCATTTCTTTTTTTGTTTAGGCCTGCCCAGAATTATAAATAAATAAATAAATAATAGTCACACTATTGTAAAAGGAATTCCTGAGCAGTTAGGTTATGGTTATTGATGAATTTTCCAGCAATTGGTTATTGCTGAATTTTCCAGCAATTATAGACACCTGTAAGTAGAGGGCTTAAAATGAAAACTCTACAGTGACCTTAATGATAGTGTCAGCTTATAATATGCAGGTTGCTAAAATGTCTAGTTAATGAATGTCAGTAGGATTAGAAAATGATGAGGGCACTTTTTAAGATCTCTGTGCTGTGATAGATTTATATCACTAATAACAGTGAATGGTCCACAGGAATCTATGGACACTGCCTCTCTCCTCCAGAAACCAGTGCCGTCTCCTATTAATTAAATTGAATCAAGAACAATATAAATCTCCTAGTGCTTATTCCACTCATTTCATACATGCTAATGAGGATGAGCTTCTGAGCTGGTGGTTGGAATCATTTATTCAGTGATGGGAAAAATAACATCAGGATTCAGACCCCCTGCTGACTTTACACACTGTTGTGCTAGATTTATATTGGTCTACTAAGGTCTAATAAGTAACTGAATACATTAAACAAGGCACTTGCCACTGCAAGGGTTACAAGGGACTCCTTGTTTTTCTTCCTTGTGTATTCTTTGGTGAGGAGATTAGGGGAGATGGGCCCATTATGTAAGTCTCTCCTCTTCGTATTTCATCCACCAGTTCAAAGCCCTCTTTTCCAAACAGAAACTATGCCAAAGCTCTCATCAATCATTAAAAGTCCCAGCAGTCACAAACTCACTGATTTTGATGTGAAGTGCAACAATCCTGCCTTTTTTTTTTTTTCACATAAGAAAGTGAATCACACTATACTTAGCAGTTCAAACTCAACATTGCACAGTATGCATGATTAGTGAGGACAGAAAATACAGGGCATTCAGCAGCCAAAGAAATGTCCCTATAGAGCTCCTCTTTGGAAGGAAACACAATAGAACAAGCAAGCTGGATATTCCAGTGCTGCATATGTGTCTGGAAAAACAAAAAAACAATAACAACAAAAAACCCCAAACCTTCCCCACCTCGCCCCCCGCCCCCCCCCCCCCCAAAAAAAAGGGGGGTTAAGTCTTGCAGGTCCACATTTCACTTTGAACTGGCATAGGCTGACCTTCTCAGTCTTCTAGATCTGGGATAACAAAATAGTATGCACTATGCTGCCAGATAAATGGCTAGTGTTACAACCCCAAAACAGTCATTGCTACACTCTGTAGTAAATGCCCTGTGTCCTCGTGTAAATTTGGTAGGAAAATATTAAAAACAGTACTGTAGGGCAATTTGCAGTAAATAAGGACTTTTAAAAATATGCCACTGCTGTACTTTCTCTGCCCACCAATTGTTCGAAGATGCAAAATATACCAGCTATACAGATCAGCAGACTGATGCCTCCTATAGATGAGTTTACAGCGTGACACAGGAAATTCAATTAACCTTAATAGCTTAGCCAGTATTACTGCACAGGTAATTAAGTAGTACTAGCCATCTCTCTTAAAAGCCTCACCTACACTCTTTGGCTGTATATATGACTGGGAGGTGCATTTAACATGTTTTGCAAGCAAAATGGCTGAAAAAGACAACATTTTTTGAATAAAAGGTATATACTGGATGCATAGTTTTGTGCAATGGGGCTCCTATGTAACTGATGTCTACAAACTGGCTGAAAAAATTGCTTTTTTTTGGAACAAGTTGAAGAGAGGGTTCCAATAGACATCTAATAGTCCTCCGGTTATATGAATAGAAGATCAGGACTGAATAAATTCAGTGGTGAATAAAGAAGTTAAAAAAATTGTGTATGGCAATATGTAAGTGAAATTTTGTAATGATTTTATGATTGAGTTGATTTTACACTTTGCATAACATGCTTTGAAAAAAACACTGGAAATCAAAGTCAAATATGTATTTTGCAGCTTTCTTTCTTTCTTCCTTTCTTCCTTTCTTCCTCCCTTCCTTTCTTTCTTTCTTTCTTTCTTTCTTTCTTTCTTTCTTTCTTTCTTTCTTTCTTTCTTTCTTTCTTTCTCTTTCTCTCTTTCTCTCTCTCTCTCT
>CM021797.1:66028999-66047708 GCA_011076525.1 Nettapus auritus | reverse complement strand
TTTTTTTTTTTTTTTTTTTTTTTTTTTTTTTTCACTCAGGTACAACTGTCAAGAGATGAAGTGATGAAATGACATAAATACACTCAGATCATGCTCCGAGTCATATATGAATGTAAAATATTCAAGTTGCTGTCTGTGAAGATGTTAAGCCTAAGTTTAAATTCCGACACCTACTGTTATTTTCAGAATGATCTACAGCTTTTAAAATCATTTATTTCACAAACAAGGTCAAAATTACAGGGTTCACCATCCTAGGTTTAAAAAGTACAGAAATCTCCTAATTCTTCTGACAGTTCCAGAAAGCTTTCTCACTCTCTGCCTAACACTACAGATGGTCTTACCTCTTTGTAAGCCTTCCACTGATGCAGTCAGACAGCTAAACAATACCATGTGAGTAAGCAAATTGCTTCAACAATGAGCAAGGCGATAGGTATTCTCTTAACATTTTCAGCAGGAGACATGAGGAAAAGGCACAGATATCTTGCAAGAAACTTTGCACAAAATATCTGAAAACATTAGTACTCAGTTGTGTAAGTCATCAAACAAGACATTCTGGTTTGTTTATCCTTCTAACATTTATGCATTATTATTATTATTATTAAAGAAAATAGTATCTCCTTTTAAATTTGAAAAATGAAAAGACTTTCAGGATATAATCTGAAACATAAGGACAAAGTGGTAGGTATTTTTTTAAGCAAATATATAGATTAGATGCAGCTATCCAAGACAATATATATTGCCAATTAACAGCAGAGTTAGACTGTGCAAAAGAAAATAATTGATTTATTTTTAATTTGCAGCATTACATTGGTGTATTTATTGTTTAGGAGACTGTGAGATCCATACATTTCTGCATGTATGAAATTATGCTGTTCAATCCAATGCACACAAAGAAAAATATAAACCCCAAACAATTAAGTCAATAGGCAGAGAGATTTTGTGAAGAGAAAGTAGAACTATAACATTTTTGTTTTTGAAGAGTTGGTTCAAACTTAGTGCAGACAACCAGAGTGGTGTGATTTCTGCAGCAACAGTGAAGCTAGTGACCAGGTGCATGACAGTTTTTGTTGGCTGCACTGGGTTTTCTTCTGGTAGGATGCAGCTGTTCACCTATTCTTTAGCAAAAGCAGATGGAAAATTCTTGTGGTTAATTGGTACAATCAACACAGGAGTCAAAGAGATGTTACTTTTTTTTTTTATTATTTTTTTTATTATTTATTTTTTTTTTGACTTCCTTTTCTTCAAGTAGAGTATTAATATTCCAGATGGGGAACATTAAATTATGTAGAATTTCAAACAGAAAAATGTCTGACAGTTGATGAAAAATGTCCATAAAATAAATAAAAGCTGCTGAACTGAAGACACGTTATCTATTTCTTCAATTAGCAATGAAGTCCTTGTGGTATTCTTAAGGAACTGTGGGAGTTCTGATTGAAGCATTCATTATTTTTGAGGATACCACTGCTGGATAAAGGAAAATAAAAATCCCCAAACTGAGCTGTGGAAAGATACTGCTTTGTAGATGCAGAGGTTCTGGTAGTGAAGCTTTATACAAATATGTTTAATGAAATATTTGTAAAATTCTTTCTTGGTAGGACCCTTAGAGATTATTTTAATCTGCTGAGTTTAAAGTAAAACAGATCATTTGATTTCACTTCAGGAGAAAATGTGTATTTACAAAAAATTAAACCTCATAAGTATGCTGTGTCTAGGGCTTATTTATAATGCCTTTTTCAACTGAAAATATGTAGGAAAAATAAGAGCAGTTCTAGAAATAAACTGATGTGATGTGATGTGTCTACCTTTCCATATTATTTAAATACTAACAAATATGAATATATTTTGTTTTTCTCACAATGTCTTGACTTTAATTTCCAATATATTACTACAAGCCAAAACAGAAGTCTGTGGAGAGTTTAGGACATAAAATCTGCTGACAGCTGAACAATGAAGATAACAAATTTCAGTGTAAAGGAAGTCTTAACCGAAAATGCTAAGAACTGCTAGACATTAGACATTTTCTGTCTTTAAAAATATTTTAGCATCTTAACTTTTCACTCAAAGGCAAACTACCTGAAGCATGAGATTGGGTTTTCTAGGGCCCCTATGGCTCTCTTCCCTGTTGTGTCAAAAGAAAATCTAATCGGACTGGAATAATAAGAATAAATAAATAAATAAATAAATAAATATTTTTTCTTGTATTTTTTCCATTCAGTAACACCCAGACAGAACAATCACACAGCCTTATTTTTCAACAAAACACCTGATAAAATTATTAACTTCACTTACATGCTGTGTATTTCTTCTAATTACTTGCAATCACCATCCAAAACACTGAGGTGTTGCAATCAACATCCAAAACACTTAGAAACCATAATTCATTTACACCAGAAGGGCCTGCATTTTTACCCTGAGAAACCTGTAATGAAATGACCTTTTTTTTTTTTTTTTTTTTTTTTCCTAGAGTATTATTGGATTAGGGCTTTTCCTCAAAAATGATCATATAGACTTTATTACTTCATTATGTTCCTTGGGGACACATTACTGGGAATAACAGGGTCATTCCAAAACAGCAGACAGACTTCCAAGGAATTAGAGAACAGTCACTATAATTGACAAGGGAGAAAGGGAGACCTCTAGGCAAATTTGTGTGTAACAGGGATCTATTAGATCTTGGAGAAAGGTTTTGTGACCATCTTCTGCAAGGAGGCAAACCACGTGCTATATAAGGCTTTGGAAAGGCAGGCCAGCAGAACTGCAGAAGCAATAAGCTTTAGTAAAATCAGTGAACATCTCTGGCGTATCAGTGCAATACTGGTAATATTGAAAGTAGTAATGATTTGGCACAGAGTTTTAGTATAGCTTTACACTTCAATTCAAAGCTTAATCAAACTTGTCTAAATGTTTTTGGATGAGAAACAGGTCTGTACGTTTCTGGAACTGTGACTTCCACTTAAGATTTTCATCTTCTGCAATATTTTTCTGTTTGCTTTGGCTGAGATTAGAAACAACAAGGCACTGTTGCTGAAAGGAAATGAAAAATGTAACCAAAACCGGGAATCCTGCATTGAACAGGCTGACATGTAGACAAAACCTCCCCTGGCACAACTTGAGGCTGTTTCCTCATGTCCTACCACTTTTCAACTAAGAAAAAGAAACCGACACCCATCTTGCTACAATCTCCTTTTAGGAGGTAGTTGTAGAGAGCAATGAAGTTTCCTCTCAGTCTCCTTTTCTCAAAACTAAACAAACCCAGTTCCCTCAGCTGCTCCTCATACATCTTGTTTTCTTGTCCCTTCACCAGCTTCAATTGCTCTTCTCTGAATGCATTCCAGAAACTAAATTTCTTGTAGCGAAAGACCCAAAAGCAAACAGGGTTGGGGACTCATAAGAGCTATGTACAGAGGGACAATCACTTCCCTAGTCTGGTTGGCCACACAAACTCTGTTGCAGGCCAGGATGCCCTTGGCCTTCTTGGCTACTTTGAGCACACTGCTGGCTTGTGTTCAGCTGGCTGTGACCAGAATCGACAGGTCCTTTTCTGCTGGGCAACTTTCTAGACACTCTTCCCCCTGTACTGCTGCAATGGGGTTGTTATGATCCAAGTGCAGGACCCAGTACTTAGCCTTGTTGAATGCCATAGCATTGTACGTGGCCCATTGATCCAGCCTATCCAGATTCCTCTGCAAATCCTTCCCACAGTACAGCAGCAAAGTCCTCCTGTCCAACTTGGTGTCATCTGCAAACTTATAGAGGGTGTACCCAATCCCCTTACCAAGACTGCTGATAAAATGTTAAAACAAAACTGGTCTTGATACTAAGCCCTGGGGAACACCAGCTGTGACCAGTTGCCAACTGGATTTAACTCCATTGACAATGACCCTTTGGGCCTACCACACAGCCAGTTTTTTACCCAGAAAACAGTACATCTATCCAAAACATGAGCAACCAGTTTATTGAGGAGAATGCTATGGGAAGCAGTATCAAATATTTTGCTAAAGCCCAAGTAAACAAAATCCATAGCCCTTCCATTGTTCACTAGATGACAGGTCGTCTTGTTATAGAAGGAGGTCAGGTTTGTCAAGCAGGACTGGCTTTTCATAAACCCATGCTAACTAGGTCTGACCACCTGGTTGTCCTGTACATGCCATGTGATGGCACTCAAGATAATCTGCTCCATGACCTTCCCTGACACTGAGGTCAGACTGACAGGCCTGTACTTCCCTGCATCCTCCTTTCTGCCCTTCTTTTAGATGGGTATATTATTTGACAATCTCTGCTCAACTGTGACCTTCCTGGTTAGCCAGGACTGCTGGAAAATTACTGAAAGTGGCTTGGTGAGCACTTCCACTGGCTTTTTCAGCACCCCTGGTGGATCCTGTCTGGCCCCATGGATTTGTTTGTGTTCAAATGGTGTCCAAACATTTCTCCTTGGATTATAAGGGCTTCATTCTGCTTCCTGCCTCTGTCTTTCAGCTCAGCTGTCTGGGTACTGAACTTTTGACCTTACTAATAAAGGCAAAAGAGACATTATTAAGTACCTCAGCCTTTCCCTCATCTCTCATCACTGTGCTTCACTCTGCATCCCATAAAGAATGAAGATTCCTTTTAATCCTCCTTTTCTTGTTTATGTATTTATAAAAACATTTTTATTATCTTTTACTGCAGTAGCCAAGTTAAGTTATAGCTGGGCTTTGGACCTTCTGATTTTCTCCCTGTATAACCTCACAGCAACTTATGCTACTCCTGAGTTGCCTCCCCCTTTTACCAAATATCAAAACCTCTTTTTCTTCCCGAGTTCCTGAAGAAGTTATATGTTCAGACTGGTCAGTCTTCTTTCCCGTCAACTTATATTTTGGCACAATGGGACAGCCTGCTCCTGTGCCTTCAGTATTCATTGTACTCCTCTGGCCTTTAGAACTGCCTCCCAAGGGACTCTGTCAAACAGCCCCCTAAATAGGCCAAAATCTAATTAGTATTTTATGTTTTAGTATATAAATAGTATAAATAATAACTTAGTATTTTATATTAAGTAGTCATTTGATAAAATGCCGGATGTCAGTAAAGCAGGGACTACAGTCTTAGTATGACAGATGGACATGCTTGCACTCACTATCTCTCCCTACTTTGACATACTTAAAAGTAAGCAGACCAACAACAGTAAAAACTGACAATAAATGCAACCTTCTTTTACCATGGCAGGTAGCAGAAGAGTGGGGAAGGACCTGGGCAGACAGATAGTTTGTGATATTCTCAGTCAGGGAAGGAAACCAAAATGGATCTTCCACAACCAATAGCAGCAGAGGTGAGTCCCATCCATCATCTGACACACTGAGGGGCAGTGAAATCAACAGTTGTGCCTTCTTCAGGATCCTGTCTGGAAGATTGGATCTCACAATACATATTGTATTGAGCCTAAGCAAACCACAAATCTGGGCTGTGAGACTTGGTGGAGCTTGAACATGGGACAGAAAGTGCTGCGTAGGGCTCTCAGGGCCTCCCAGTCATTTAGAAAAAGACCATAAACTAAGGTTTATGTCAATGCACTGCTGAAATCTTGAGCACTTTCCAGATTTAGATAACAGTTGAGTGATATTTCTGATGACTGTAATTTGTATTTATCAGATCCCTAAAGGCTTTTCTGGATCTTGGCTTATGGTCTATGAGACAGGAAGCATTTCTTACAAACAGGGCTTTACAAATCTGACCATGACAGTAGGAGGCACTTAGGCAAATACACAGAGTTTCCTCAGTGCCAGCAGCCAACAGTGTCAATTACAGAACATTTTTTATGTTTTATGTTATCTTATTTCAAAAAAAGAACAGATCATTTCATATTGTTATTAAGTCTGAAGTAGAAGGAAGACTACTGGAAACATCTAACAAGTGACACTTTGGTGCATCACATCTGTTTTTTGGGCTGTACTGCCTTAGTTGTTGGAGAACATCTGTTGACTACCTATATATTAAGCTCAGTCTGTCATAAAATGTAATATGCTCACGCTCAAAGCGAGTTATGCTCAGACACACCTCTGAGACGATTTTCATCTAGTTTGCTTTTAGCACCAGGGAAGGTATTACAGAGTGGATTACAATTGTAATAAGGTCTTCTTGTGGGGATTTAGAAATAGATGTGCATTATTAAAATATTTGTTAATGGTTTTCTCACACTAAATGCAGTATCTCATATTGGCAATTTTGCTTTTATATTACATGCATATTTTTTAAAACTTTAAAAGGAGAACTTAGACATTGGGGAACACAGCATTCCACCTCAGAGACCAGATTAAGCTGAAACTGAGCTGTCAGAACCATCTCTCTATGCCACTCACAACTACTGAATAAAATGAGATTAGTGTGAATAAATATTTAATCTCTCTCTTCATATGTGCCAACAATGTTTGGAGGACTCATCTCACAAAGACCACAGCTAAGTTAGAAAGCATGAACACACTGTGATACTGTGATAAATGGGAACTTCCAAATTATTAACAGCTGAAAATTTCACCCTACATCTAGCAATGAACAAGCACTTCCTGGGATGATTCAGGAGCAACTTAAAGGTTGTTTAACGAGGTTCTTCGGGAGTTAGTTTGAAGCAGGTAGGTGAACAGGAAGTACCATGGTTCTGTTTCATAGCTCTTGATAAGATGTAAGACATGCACATGGTATTACAGGGAGAAAAACAGTTATGTTATTGTTGGTAGTAATTGGAAAAGCAACTTATAGCTGTGCAATCAGTTGCACTTTAGCAATGACATGTTTAGCATATTTCTTCTCACAGAATGGGTAGACATTCAAGGACCTCTGAAACTAATGGGCTGTTTGGGGCTTTCCTTTGGAAAACATTTTCCATCTGTTATGCATTTGTTTTATGGTGCTGGATTTTATCTTTGGCATGTGATATTCAGGGCAAGGTGAGGTAGAGATCTTGTGGATTTATATGAACTGAACATCTCTTGCATACTTTTCTGTGCTTTATGACCAAAACAGTCCTTTCCAGGTTCTGCATTGCTATTCAAAACCTACATGAGTATCTTCTTTAACATGCTACGATGGGAAATCCTAGCAAGTCCCTTCATACTCATATAACACTGTCTGTATCCGCTGTTTAAAATATTTATTACACAATATAATTCTTTTGGAAAAAGACAGAACTTCCTGAAAGCTTATATGAAACTAAAACAAACTAGATACCTTTCCATGTGTCAGCTCTAACTTACATCTCTTACTTTCAAACCTTTGTCCAGTCTCAGTCTGAACACCTGAATGGAACCCTGTTTTTAACCTCAGAAGGTAATCAGGTTTTGTGCTACTCTCTGAACCACATTTTTAGCTAAACTCATGAAGATCTTTTCTTATCTCAAAGGAGGCCTAACCTGTCTGGAAAGAGGGAATACATGGAAATCATACAGTGTTGCCAGTTTTCATGTATTTTCACTTTTTTTTTTTTTTTTTTTTTTTTTTTCATGTATTATTTGATTTTTTCCAGAGAATATGACAGGTGAATATCATCAATAATATTAACTAATATCAAATCAGTCTTTTTCAGCTATATTCTGCTGAATAACCAAACTTGCAAATGCTTGTCCTAATACAAGTTTTGGAGAGATGTCTGCATTTCGGAGTGTATTCCACTTTTGCAAGGCCATACACAAAGACAGGCCCAAAGCTCACTGGAGACCCATAGGTCTAAAAGACCCCTTGGACCAGCTTCCCAAGCCACAGGTCCACTTAGAAATGAAACTATCCAAGAGAGAAAATTGTGCTCCATGTCATTATATCATCTAAGTTGCTAACGCAGAAACCCTTCATCTGGCATTTGAAGAAAAATTTGAAACTTACTGTCTCCATTTTCAGAATTACAGCCTCTATTTAAAATAAATTCATCAGAAACAATATGCCAATACCTAGTCTGATTTAGTCTTTTAAAATGATTGACAGTTTTTCTTAAAAACCTTTCAAATTGATCATCCTTTCATTCTGGGAAAACACAGCCGCTTTCCCACCTTTGAACACACCCATATTTGACAGACAGTGGGAATCCACATTTTTGAAGAGGCTTTTACAACCCCTTACTAAGTCGAAGGTAAATGTTAATTCCTTTTCAGGTTGTTTCTGAGTTGGTTTTGCACATTTTACCACAGGTGGCCTGCAGTTGCCTGTTGTATGCACCTTTACTTCAAGATCATTAAGACCACCAAAAGAGAGAACATACGGGGGCCTGCCCCTGAGAACTACCAGTATTATGGATGGATTATTAGACTATGTTGATGACCCATCTGTCTTCCAGGTCTTCCATAGCAGGCTTTTGCTTGCCTGGCTGCAAACTGATAACTTCTCTTCTAGTCTAGGCATCACAAGAAGCAACAGCAAATCCAGCCCTCCTGCTTTAAAAGACAGACTCTCTTCTGGATGCTATCAGCATACACTGACATTGATGCCAGTGAAACAAAGCAAAGAATAAGTAAAAATAAGTTCAGCTATTTGCAGGGCACAGTTGTATCTCTAGATCAAAAAATAGACAGCTTTTTATAGCTGAAAGTATTTTTTTTTTTTTTTTTTTTTTTTTTTTTTTTTTTTTAAAGAGATTTGAGTCCACAAACAGGGAGACAGACAGTGACACCTGGACATGCAACTCCTCTTGTGTCTCTGCTTTCTTTGTCTCAAACTACAGTGAAGCTGAGCCCCTGAAATGCTGTTTGTTTCCAAGCAGAGAAAAAGGCACCTTTGTAGAACTAGCATGCAGTACAGAGCTGCTGCTTCATTTTGTGGGTAATACATTCCCTATTATACTTATTGTTCTGTATTTATTCTATTGCCTGGTACTGTAATACACTGCTCTCAGTATGCTAATGGGATTTCATGGGGCTGCCATCACCAGCTTGATTTGTAACAGGAAGCCAGGACAATAAAAGCTTTCAGAAGATTAATGTGAGAAATGCATGCCTCTGCAGAGGGGCATCAGTGCAAAATGAAAAACAACACTGTCTTCCATTGCTTGATACCGCCATCTCATTTTCACCAGTAAATAACTAGTGCATTTCTCTCCACAATGAACATCAACAAAAGGAAGACAGCCTTCATTAACAATGGGCATACTGTAGGAGGGGACATAGAGGGCAGTCTTCCTCTTAGGCATTTCATAAGCAGTTACCTGCTGCTCCTTACCGCCCCTGAGCTCCCTTGGTGAACATCTCCTGACAACCTGCAACTTTTCACCAGAAAATGGGTTAACAAAAGCCCTGGCAGTTTAGGAATGGTGATGATATGCTCATGTACATATCCCAGTGAAACTGACTTGTCCAACAGGATAGCTTAGCTGATTTAAACTGTACTTGGTGGTGCAGAGCGCACAACCATGCCGTTTAATTAAAAACAGCCTGACAGCAACATAGTTAGGTGGCCTCAGGAAATGGCTTTGTATTTTTTGCTGGACACACATTATCATTACACACACTGATCAAAGGTTGCCAGCCATTGTCTGAGTCACAGAGTGCTCCTGTATTAATCTGCATATTCAAAGAACTAGAGGAAGAAAAGTATTTTTATTAATTTATTTCTTATCTATTTGCATGTCAATTATGTTGTTATTTCAGTGCAAAAACGACAGCATGGATGGAAAAAAGGGGAAGAATGATTAATATGAGGTCATTTCCCCTGCTGAAGGCCAGATTAATCTTTCAAGAGCCCTTGACAGGCCACACATTAGGTGCCATCTGAAAACATGAAAACAGAACCAGCTGGTATAGCAGGCATGCAGATACAGTGAAGTATGTATATGGCCCACAGGCTGCCAGGGGAATGTTGCATCAACGCGCAGAAAGCAACATTATCCTACACCCGTTGCTCAGCAGTTTAGGCAGCCCTAGAGTCTCCAGATGTATATACCCCCTTGGACTCCCACAGCTCTGGAGTGGTGCAACAAAGGGCTATAGCACAAACCAATCAATCTGGACCACAGCTGCTCCTGCTTACATCCCTCCACAGCGATCCACATTCTCTATTATCCCCAGGTTGTCTATCATCTCACTGTTTCCAAAGGCATTTCTACAGTGCTATTTCTGCATTTTCTACTACTGTTTAGACTGGGATTTTCTTAGCTAATGTAGCATCTTTTCCATTTATCTGTCCAAATGCACTGTCTTTGGGAAGCTCAAGAAGCAGTGCATTTACAGCAAGCTGCAGTTCCGATATGGTTTCTTCTGGTTTTTGTCTGTCCACTGGAGTTGGAATTTGCTGTCCAATGACACTCAGATCATAATCTAGCTCAAGTTTTCCAGAAGAAGGGCTCAACTGTGATTAATACAACAGCATTTTTGATCAGTATTTGTCTTTTAATAAATTAGCATTAGTTCATTAAGTAATGAAGAATTGGGAGAACATTTCTGCCTCTTGTCACAGCAATGCATTCTGGAGGAGTGTTGCAGGTCCATTGTCTGTTTCTGGTAACAATGTAGTACATCAAGGTATCATACTTCTCAGGTGCACTGAACAAGTATGCGTGGTAGCAACACTTGTAATATTCTGTAGTAGTTGTGCTATGAAAGCAATAACAAACAAGCTACTTCATGTTATATTTCTTCCTCTAAGACTGCTAGACAGGTTATGAATTGATTAAATGTGACTTAAACTAGATTAAAGTCTACACTCCTTTAAAACAAAATCAACTGATGTGCCTTGCAGGAACTTATGAACAGGACTATGTTTTACAGGTGACTCTTTCCAAAAGATTGATTTTGCCTCATTTTTTCTTCAACTAACTCTTGTAATCTAGATTCAAATGACGGGATGAGCAAGCAATTCAAACCTATGGCTGTTTTGCTGTTCTTCATAGCTCTGATAACTCTGTAGCTTGCTTTACTACCTGGGTGTGCAAATATGCAAATGATTGTCACAGGTCTAAGAAACGTTTGTTTTGTTTTGTTTTGATGAGGGTGACAAAGTTTGCTGACAAAATCGTGTTACCTTGGGTAGTAACGATAGAGCTACCTGTACAGAACTGTAGAAGAACTGCATGAGACTTTGTATTTGGTTGTTATAGTAGCACACAAAATTTAATGAGGTAAATATAAACTGATGCACACAGGACCTTGCCTTGCTCTTCCCTTCCCCATGAGTTCTTGTAAAAAATTATGCTTAGTGAGCTGTTTGTAATGAGTCAGGAATGAGATCCTGAGGTTATAAAAGGCAGTTTCATGACAGTGTCACCTTAGTGGTCAAAAAGGCACATTGACTGTTTGTAAATATTAGGAAAGGAATAGGAAGTGATACAATGTTTTAATAGAATATTATTACTGTAAAAATTCATGGTGGGTCCTGTAGCCTTTTGAGGTTATAGTAAATTTAGAAAATGTCCAGAAGAATCAGAGGAGCTGGATCTTAAATACATGATAGGTAATTACATGGTGGAAATTCTTTTCCATAGGATGCTGTGAAAACTAACATTTCACACAGGGTCAAAGCAAAATTGAGAAAACTACTGGAAGAAAAATACCTGGAGCTTTCTAAGTATGTGAAAAAACATCCCTGACTCAGAAACCTCATAAACTATAAATTCTGGGAAGCTGGAGAAAATTTAAACAGTTGCTTTGTGCTAAAGCACTTCCCTAATAAGTCACTTTTGAAAGTTCATAGGAAAAATGTGTTACGCTAGAAGCTCTGACACACTACAATAATTTTTAAATTCATACAATATAAAATGTCCTAATAATCCTTTAATAAAGCATTCATAATAAACTTCCTTTAGGGAAAGAGAAAAAAAAAATAAACAGAAAGGCTCAGGTTCCTATGTTCTGGGCTATGATAAAATTCTGAAAATGTATAGCAATACACATAAAGACTGAAAATCAAACTAGTCATAAACCACTGATAACATCTAAGGGTTGTTTTTTTGTTTTTTTTTTTTTTTTTTTTTTTTTTTTTAAGAATTTCTTTTAATGAAAAAAGTTGCTTGAGTATTGAAGTTGTAATTTGGCTTTGGGGATCTTCTGAGGAATCTAAATGTTTGTATTTGAGTATATTAAATCTTTTCATAAGATCAAGCTGACAAGGATTTGTCAGATGCTCATCTTTCAGTAGGGAAAAAAAAGTACAAGATGATGAAAGAACAACCGTGCTGAAAGGAACAGTTTCTTCTTTCTTTTTTTTTTTTTTTTTTTTTTTTTTTTTTTTTCTCTTATTTTATTTTTTATTTTTTTAACTGTATTCATGGTAAAGTTATTTTCAATCTAATAATTATTAATAATTACTAATAATTATTTTTGTAGCTTCTATTTTCCTTTGTATATAACATTTTTTTCTTCAAGACTTAGGAGAAAATTCTGTTAGTGCAAAAAAAATTCTCTGTTAAATTCTCAGCCTTTTTAAAATGAAACTTAGACTAATTCCCTACATTTTGTTACTTTGGTACAGGCCTTTTCTTCCTTGAATATCTCATCATTTAAAAAAGACAATGGTCACAATATCTCCAAAGCATCAAAGATTACTTTTGTCCTAGAGTTCTTGGTAGGTTTCAGTATGCATATAAAACATAAGTCTAATAAAAACATGCCATATTCCCATCTTAGCTTTTATTTTAGTCCTAGTTTTAAAAGATCAAACATCTGGAAACACATCAAATATCTGGTAAAATCAGTGATTTAACCATAGCTCATTCTAATTTGAAGATGCAGTTATTTATGTCAAGATGAAAGCAAGAACTATATCCCATAAAGTCCTTTGATAGCTACACTAGAACACAAGTGTAACCATGGCATGTAGGTGTAAAACTGTGATCCATATATACCCTCTTCCCAGCACTGCTTAGCCCTGGGTACATCTTTGATTTCAGAGTCTCTGGTGAGCCCAGAACTCTGCTTCAGAGATGCTGGTGCTGCTCTCAGTGCAGCTGAGTTCCCAGCTTCTGCCTAATACAGCACAGGACTCCATCCAGTTGCAATCCTCCAAATATCCGTAATTGCTTAATTGCTTATTGGCAGGATGAGGTTCTCAGGTTCTCATCCAAATGATGGTGCGACCACTTTTTTTTTTTTTTTTTTTTTTTTTTTTTAATCAGGAGAGATACAATTTGCATGCTATTTCTCATCCTTGTGATCCAAAGCAAGAAAAATGCTGATTCTGCTGCAGCCTTTTACTCACCAGAGGAACTTGCACCAATGGAAAGCTGCATTTGGAGAAAGCACTAGGTCCCTGTCTCTGCATAGAACTATGTTGTTTCTCAGGTCCCTGCAAACAGCTGAGGGACTTCATGCAGGGAGGAAACTGTGATACTGTGGTAAGAAAGTTACATTATTATATGGAGTAGGCAACCAGAAGTCATGGGGAGGGTCAGAACTTGCTCATCCTTCTCCCTGTGCTTCGCCTCTCATCAAAACAGAAGTATACTCACTCACTCACTAAAGGCAGCCACTGAGATGCAGTGTGCAGAGGGTCCTGCCTGCAGTCTGACATCTTCATCCACAAAGGGTGAAGCTTCAGGACTGCTCGTTTTCTAATTGCTTCCTCAATTCACAGGATGCTCAGATTGTCCTCCTGGGTTGAACCCTTCTGCCTAGGCAGCATGCACAGAGCTAATGCACACAGTTCTGAATTTGGGATTCCAATCCAGAGGCATGCATGTTTTATACAATTTATCACATCTAGTTATACATGGCCTTCTTTGGTGATGATTCATTCTGTGTGTTGTATAAATTCATTGTTTCTGAAAGCTCTCAAATGAAATACAATTGTACAATGGAAGTGTCCTGCTCTGCTATGTGGAGAGTATTTCACTGTTGTTGGATGTGCATCAAAAATGTAAAGAATTACCTTTTTTTTTTTTTTTTTTTTTTTAATAATTAAAACTCCTTGACAGTGCAGCTGTAATACAAACTAAAAAAATAAAAAAGAAAAAGGAAAAAAGAAACTAAATTCAACTAAACTACTAGCTACTGGTCATCTTTTGTGCCATAATGCACCAAGTGTGTCTCTAATCCTCTAAAAGGATTATTTACACCAAGCAT
This sequence comes from Nettapus auritus, assembly GCA_011076525.1. NCBI lineage: Eukaryota > Metazoa > Chordata > Aves > Anseriformes > Anatidae > Nettapus > Nettapus auritus. The sequence continues at coordinate 66,033,705 of CM021797.1, read as the reverse complement.
GTGTGGTTAAACTGCATTTTTAAAGTCTACAGGCTATTCATATCTCTGGAGTTCTCTCTCTCTCTTTTTTTTTTTTTTTTTTTTTTTTTTTGTTTTTGTTTTTGTTTATGTTAGCTAGAACTGAAGTCAACTGACATTAAAAAAGAGCTTTAATCTAATGTTTCTGGGGGATGGGAACCTCAATCCACATGACCTTTATCAGTTCAGTGCCAGCAGCAGCAATAGATGCCCAGAGCCAAGAAAAAGGTCAGTGGAAGAGCACCTGAAGAACAGCATAAAGGGATCCCAACCACACCAATCAATACAAGTGACATCATCCCGATTTAAATGTTTCTGTGTGAATGCCCATAGCATGAGGAACAATCAAGGGTAGTTAGAGATGTGTGCACACCTTCAGGACTATGATCTTAGTGGCATCACAGAGATATCTTGGGATGGCTCCCCTGACTGGAGCGTTGGACTGGAAGGTTACAGGCTCTTCAGGAAGGACAGACAGTGGAGACAAGTAGTGGGTGTCACCATATATGTCAATGAGCAGCTAGAGTGTATGGAGATCTGCTTGTGGATGGATGAGGAGCCAACAGAGAGCTGATGGGTCAAGATTTAAGGGAGGGCAAAGACAGGTTATATCTTAGTGGGGGCCTGCTAAAGGTCACACAACCAAGAAAACTGAGCAGATGAGGTCCTCTACAGATGGGAACAGCCTCAATTTCAAAAGTCCTCATTCTCATGGGGATTTAAACCACCCTGATATCTGTTGGAGGGACAGCATGGAAGGAAGAAAGACCCAGGGAACAACAGGCCAGTCACTCTCCCCTCTGTGCATGTCACAATCATAGAACAGATCCTCCTCGAAACTGTGCTAAGGAACATGGAGAATTATGAGGTGACTGGTGACAGCCAAATTGGCTTCACTAAGGGCAATTCATGCCTGACATATGTGGTGGCCTTCTGTGACAGTTTACAGCACTGCTGAAAGAGGGAAGAGCAACTGAAATAATCTACCTGGATTTGTGCATAGCGTTTGATACCATCCTGCATGACATCCTTGTCTCCAAATTGCAGAGATGTGGATTTGACAGATGGACCACTCAATGGACAAGTAATTGGCTGGATGCTTGCACTCAAAGAGTTGTACTCAATGGCTTGATATCCAAGTGTAAACCAGTAACAGCTGGTGTTCCTTGGAGTCTATACTGGGAGTGGTACTATTTAACATTTTTTTGGTGACATGGAAAGTGAGATTGTGTGCACCCTTGGTGGATAACACCAAACTGAGTGATGTGGTCAACATACTGGAGGGAAGGGATGCCATCCAGAGGGACTTTGACAGGTCTTAGAGGTTGGCTCATGCAAACAACACAAGGTTCAACAAAGCCAAGTCCAAGGTCCTGCACCTGGATTGGGGCAATCCCAAATGTGAATACGAGTTGTGCAATGAGTGGATAGACCACAGCCTTGCAGAGAAAGCCTTGGGGGTATTGGTAGATGAAAAAACTTGACAAGATCTGGCAATAAGTCCTTGCAGTACTAAAAGCCTACTGTATCCTGGGCTACATCCAAAACAGCATGACCAGCACTTCAAGGGAGATGATTCTCCTCCTTTACTCTGCTCTTGTGAGAATCCACCTGCAGTACAGTGTTCAGCTTTGGGGCCCCACCAGCATAAGAATGACACAGACCTGTTAGAGTGGGTTCAGTGGAGGGTCACAAAGATGAACAGAGGACTGGAGCATCTCTCTACTGAAGAAACTGAGAAAGTTGTAATTATTTAGCTTAGAGAAGAGAAGGCTCTGGGGAGACCTTACAGTGGCCTTCCAATACTTGAAGGGGGCCTGCAGGAAAGACTGGGGTACTTTTAATTAGGGAGTATAATGAGAGGATAAGGGGTACCAGTTTTAAATTAAAAGAGGGTAGTTTTAGATCAGAGATAAGGAAGACATTATTTCCTATGAGGGTGGTGAGGAACTGGACCAGGTTGTCCAGAGAAGTTATAGAGGTCCCATTCCCAGAAGTGTTCAAGACCAGGTTGGATGGGGCTTTGAGCAACCTGATCTAGTGGAAAGTGTCCCTGACCATGGCAGGTAGGTGGAACTAGATGATCTTTAAGGTCCCTTCCAACACAAACCACTCTATGATTCTTCTTCAAGTCATGCTGGATACATTGGTACAGAAGAATTAGAAGGTGCTTTGTATATATGAAATCTGACAATAAAATTAGATCAGCAGTTTGGTGCTGGTGTTTTGAAAAAAAATTATGAAAAGGTCAACAGTCTTTGGTAGACGAAGTTTTCTCTTCACAGAGCTAATTGTGTAGGGCCATATTCTATTATTTCAGTCATGTTGAATGGTATTTTACTATTAAAGGTAGTGTTTTAGTTGGTTTTGACTCATCTAATACGGTGGAATATACAGTCATGGAAGAATCCAATATCTAACACTTCTTTAATATACAAATATAGCATTGAGGTTAAAGGAAATATGGCAGCATATAGCCATGCACTAGAAATTAAGGATGGCTGTTTGTCCTATGACAGTGGCTGTCATTTCACATCTGCGAGTGGTGATGCAGGAACCACTCCTGGACTGAAGTTCAGACCTCACAGTTTCCTCAGAGGACAAAAAGAGGGTGCCCTACTCACTTCACCAACTCATTTTACACAGCAGATGATGTTGTGACAGCTATTGGAAATCCTTCTAAATCAAGTAAAAATAAGTGGTCTGTAATGTGCTATCCATTCCAGGAGACATGCTGTCCCTCCATCAGAATTTCCTCACAGATCTTACTTTGTGCATATATATGCAGCATATAATGGGTATTCCATATTAGGTTTTAGTTCAGTCTGTTCAATACATCTGCAAGGTTCATGCTTTCTTTCTTCTCTGTAAATCAGTGAATATATTATATATGGGTCCCAAGTTTCAATCAAGCTCCTGCAAGAACTCTAGCAAAACTTGTTTGCTAACTATCTTTTTACTGTCTTACTTTCCACCCTCCTGAAGTCACCTAATTGTCATAAATTACCAAATGAACATGTGATACAGAAAGCTTAGTAATTCTGCATAACCTTGGTTCAGATTCCTTCCTGCTCTTCAGTCCCTGAATTTTTAATACATTTCTTGCTTAAACAGAAAGCTTTAATCTCTCTCATCCAAGACTCTTGTCACATTTTACAATTTATGTATTTCCCTCCCACCCCACATACCTCTTCTATATATAATCTGGCTGTAATATATATATATATGTATATATATATATATATTTCCCACTGAATGGCACACACATCAGAAGTGGAGGTTTTGAAATATGTGTTCTGTTATAATTTTGACAACAGCGAGAGGACTGTATTATTTCAACCATTATTTCCATGTAGCATTTGCACTGGTATAAACACAGAGTAGTGATCTGCTGGCGTTCTCTCCTACGGCTAACATTATAGTTAGGTATAAAGGTACTTTATATTGGCATAACCTAATCCTCTTCTCTTACAAGACTAAGTTCCATGGTTTTACATACTTTTACAGCTTCATGCTGACTGCATCTATCCTTGAGGGCAATGTTGCACTTTAGTATGGTCAAATATATTACCATACCAATATGGTATGGTTAAACATTATAACTTTTGTGTGTAGACAAACCCTCAGGGCTCAGACAGATGCTAAAGTTACTGCAGCTCAACAAGTTGCTGCACATCAGCAGACATGTTATCCAATCATACAGATGCACTTAGTCTGTCCCAAATGTAAGGTAAAATATAAATGCTTAAACCTCTCTTGCTAACCCTCTGTTTCTTTTACTTGACTAGTACCAAGCTGACTTACTTCCATACAAGCAAGAAAGAAACCAGACAGACTGAATCCATAACATAAACCTGATGACTCTTAAAAAAGCTGAAGGGGAGAGTTTGAGCATGGGACAAAGCTGATCAAAAAGAGATAGTGGAGATAAATATTTAAAATGGAACTTGTCTTTAAAATGAATTTACTGAGCTTTTTCTCCTGACCATAATCAACTTCAAACTCCATGTGTGGGATGCACAGTGCTTACAGCATGAGGAAGCTACAATTCTAACCTATACTTTTGGTGAGGGTGTAGACCTGTTCCCAGAAATCTCATGTGGTGCCTAGGCTGAAATAGAGATACAAGCACATGTGCCTCAATTGGTTCCCCAACTGCATATGTCATCAAAGAAATATTAAAATAAATTCAAATTCTGAAAATGAGCCAAAGTCAGCCCTTCAAGATTAGTGTGACATGCTGAGATACCTTAACACTGAGTTAAGTGATACCAGAACTTGTGCTTGTTAGAGTCTAGGCAGCATAATGTAGAAAGCCATAAAGTAAAGTAATACAGATCTTACAGATCGTGACTATGTGGTCAGATCATTGCTATCAGTCTGTGATGGTAGCTTTGGCTAAACTCTAGCTGTGTCCTGGGAATGACACATCAGACACACTGAATGTAACCTTGTCCACTCTTTACAGACAAAAGGGATAACTGCTGGCATGCAACACACTGAGGACAGGGCCCCATACAGTGATTCAAAGCAGGGAGCAGTAAAAATTAGCAGCAGTTCAAGCATTCATTGTCTCTAAAATTTGGAATGGTCCTAACAGATTAGTAGATCTAGACAAATAAATCACTGTGCTGGTAGCAGCCTGCTCTGACACTGGTATCAGGTCAATTCTGCTGCTGCAGAACATG
>CM021797.1:65972972-66028899 GCA_011076525.1 Nettapus auritus | reverse complement strand
TTTTTTTTTTTTTTTTTTTTTTTTTTTTTTTTTTTTTTTTGTTTCCCTCTGCTTCACATCCAATTTTCTGCTTATAGCCTTCTCTAGCTTTTACTCTCCTGTCCTGTGACTGAGCTTGAAAGAAACATTGCAGATTATTACTATCACTTGCAGTGAAGCCAAAGAATCCTTTCTAGCAGGATCCTTTAATAAGGTGCATTAAGACCTGTTGACAGTTTCAAATTGATAGAGGAGTAAAAACATGCTGGGCTCACTGCTATTGTGCATTCTCAGCATTTGGTGCAGAAGTTTCTAGCCTGAGTTTTCAATCAGTTGAGCCTATTTTTAAAATGCTTTACTTTTTCCTCTGTGTTCTTTTGTATACTTACACTTTCTGACATGCTGAGGTACTAAAGCTTTGTAATACATATTAATGTGATAACTCCAAACATTATGATAGCATGTTTAGAATTTGAGAAATGTAGTTTTGAGTCCGAATGATTGGTTTCATTCAGAAAATGACTTGAAGATGTTATTTGAGGCCAGTACAGCAGAGTTATTCTTGCAGAGACATAAGCCTGCTTAATAGCATAAATCAGTTTCTTGCAATGTAAGTGAGCTGAAGTAAAGAGGTAGTGTTAATATGGTAGGATGAAAAAGTGATAGAGATATCTATTGACTATGTGTACAAGCCTGCACAGTTGGAACCAACTATCAAAATCATTTCAAGACTATCAGGCGTGTATTCTGTGATAGAGAACAAAGAAAGTGTCATACGAAGTTAGGCCCTTTCACAGACCATATGAAATACCTTGACAATTAATTTGTGTCAGCATCAGAATGAAAGCTGAAACACATTGGTATTAAAAGAATAGAAGACTCTATGCTTTGCATAAGAACAAAATCTGATCGTTCTTATATGAGCCTAAATGACTTCAGGCACAATTATCTTGGATATGGGAATAGGAACAAATTAATATTCAAAATTATATGGGGTCATGTGGGGATTATTTTTCAATAAAAATAATTTCAATCTATTAAAAAATTATAAGCATGAGAAACATTCCATGCTAATGATGATCATTACTGGGGAAAATGTAGTTGTTGATTTAGAGTGAAATCATTTATGTGTAGTATATATTTACTCAGTCTTAATCAACATCACAGTAATCTAAATCATGATTAAATATTAAGGTGAAAGCTTGAGGTCATAGAGGGCTCTGTTATATTCTCCTTCCAGAACTCAAGGGACAAGCAGAGAAAATTATGGCAGATAAAGTCGTATGCTGCCTCCCTTCTCCCCTCCCTTTCCTGCATCTCAATATTCCCCTTGGGAACTCTTCCCACAGAAAAATAGTCTGGCAGGTGCTCTCCACATTGTGTCCCAGACTGCTGTGATCTCTGCAGCAGCAAGCATCAGGCAGGCCAGGTGGCAATGCTGAATGAAATTCCCCCCACCCCAGCCTGGATGCCTCTTCCCTCTGGGGGTGTGAGGGGAGGAACTCATATGAGACTTGGGAGAAGAAGACATAAATGCTGCTTGCAAAAGGAGAAGCCAGAAAGAATTTTCCTGATTTTAAAGGCAGTGGAAGCCTTTCTTGCTAGTTGGGTCTTTTAGTGATAATAGAAAGCACAAGCCTGAGGGTGGGAGGAAGAGGAAAGCATCCCCCTATGGAATTACACAGGATAAGAATAAGGGCTTGAATCTGAAACCATGGCTCCGTTTGCCTCTTTTCCTACCTCCCACAGAGAAATGGGTAAAGCGCAATGAGCAGAGTGAGTGTATCAGCTATTGCCACCAGAGAGCTGCCAGATGTCTGCTTTGCAATTGGAAAACAAGGGAAAAAAAAAAAAAAAAAAAAAAAGAGCCCAGAGACACGGGGGTGGTGAAATTTGATAGTTAGTATCAGAACCCAAGGAAAATTAGCTAATGTGTGTGTCAGAACAAGAAATCCTCCATTCGTTGCAATTACTCAAAATCTTGGCTTGCTATTGAGAATGCATTTCAGAGCCTGGCATAATTAAATGGGGAGCAGGAGCCAAAAGGGAAATTGCAAACCCCTGAAAAGGAGAGTTAAGAGACTAAAATCATACCTCATTTACATATTTTGCCATCATATCAGCAAGTTTAGCCAAATTATATCAGGGAAAATTGATACTGACATTACACTGCAGTAACTCTACTGGCTTAAAAAGTTACTCCAGACCTGTGCTGAGATCAGAATTTGGCCCAGTGTTTGAAGAGTACTTTGATCATATGTAAATTTTCTGTTATTACTGAACTGGAATTTGTTGTAAAGCATGTGACTGAGCTTCTTTTAGGACTGCTGTCCCTGTAGGGAGCAGCTCTTTGTTCAGCAAGCACAGTTCAGCTTCACCCCTCTATTCCCTCTGCCTGGTGGCTATCCTATCAGCCCCAAGAGTAAAGAGTGACTTTACTTATGTCTGTGTTGTGCTGACTTTTAATTTTCTCTCTCTGATTCTTAAGCTAGTGCAGGCGCTTGGAACACACCCTGGTGCATCTGCATCCAATCCTGACACTTTGGCTGGGAGAGAGGAGGAGGAGGTTGGGCTCTGCTGTCCACCAGCCAAGGACTCCCCAGGGCTGCAAGAAGCTTTCAATTTGCTCTGGATTCTCTGTGCAGCAAAGAAGGTTTTGGGTGAATCTAATCCCTGTTTTGGTTTCACATTGATACCATACAAGGCTTGCAATGCCACATAAATCTGACGCCAGAGCTAGCCAGAGAGTGGTTGTTTTACCAATGCCTGCCCATGAGATTTGGGGACTTCTCTGAATCTCCCACAAACATTCCTATGAACTCTTGCAAGCTAAAAGCATAGCATTTCACAGAGCTGTATTTAAAAATCACACTGAAGGACCAAATTGCAGACCTGCTACAAGGAACAGCATTCTTTATAATCTTGTGCTGAAAGGTTAAGAAAAAAAATAATTAACCAGGTTCTTTGCAATACAAAAGACCCAGTCGTCACCCACTGATGGTTATAGCTGCTGAGAGTTAAAATTAAAGTTTACTACAGACATTTTTTCAATGCTGTTTTCAGTGGTAGGATCTGATTTCTTTCTGGCTTAGCAGCCTTTCATATTTGTTTATAGAACTGGAAAGGGAAGTAACTTTCTAAATATTATAAATGCTCATTGCATAATGTATACTCATTGCATAATGTATATTTTCCAGGCCCTCTGCCTATTGTTGAGTATTGAAGAGACATTACAACTGACAGAGTCGTTTCTTCTCCCAGAAACAAAGTGAATTAGTAGAAGTGAGATAAAAATGGCCCATTCTGTAAGAATCCTAGAAGGAGAAGGGAAGGGACAAACAAGTGGTCTCACCAAGCACTGAGTAGAAGCAGAAAGAATAAGACACATTTTTCTATCACACAGTGAAAGCTCTCCAGTCCTACACAGCATTTATTGTTTGTGTCACTATTAGTTAAATGGACTGTTAGTTTTTTTCTCTTCCTGGTCTGTATCCACTGGATTGTTATTTTTGTTCATCTGCAGCTTCAGTGCATTTGGTGATTAAATCTCCCCTAAGGATTTGTTTTTGCAAAGCCTAGCATTCTCTGCAGTCTTTCTTTATAGATTTGGTATACTTTGGCTGTGTCTGGGCTAATGGGAGGGATGCTTTGATATTATTATGGTGCACATTAAAGTACATGTATATGATCTCCAGGCTGGGGAACTAGTAGGTGCACTGGTTCAGTCAAGTTAGAATTATTTTAATCAAATCTTCTGAGCCCAGGGGCCTAACCCTGTAGCATTTAGTCTGCAGTCATGAGACAATCTTCCACACAAAGCAGTTGCAATGGGGAAAACCTGGGATAAAAAAAAAAAAAACAAAAAACAAAACTGGAATGTGGTCCATCATGCAGCAATGCCTACATCCACATATGGAGAGCCTCTGTCCTACCACAAAAAATCACCATCAGGCCTTTACTCTCACAGGCAGAGAAGAAGGGTTCCTGGTATTTGTAAGGTCCCTAAATTATCTCTTCAGTGCAGGGCAGTCCAGTTAATTTCAGATATGTCTGGGGAATTGGAGGGCAAAAGCAAACACCACCTGCTTTTAAAATAATAATAATAAAAATAATAAAAAATTCAGAGCACACAACTGCCTGCTTTTTGCTTGCTTACTAAGGGCCTCCAAGAGTCCCCCTGACTCAAGGGGCTGCCCCTCCTCAGCAGTCATCCTCCTTTCCTAATGTTTCTCCTTGTGCTCAGTCAGAAATATCACCTGGTGCTGGTTAGGACAAGAAGTTCTGGGAAACAGATCCTTATACCTTTCTTTCCCATTAACCCACTCAACTATGAGAAAGCAAAAGAGCTCCAGCATCATTCAGATAATTACAAAAAGCTTTTCTATAATTCAGTTATAATACAATGTGCAAACATATTAGTAAAATGATACTATTTCATTTTAATCTGTAAAATTTCTCAAATAACTAGGATGAAGCAGAATCAACTGCAGGTTAATAACCTAAATCTGTATTAACTACATATTCTGCATATTTCATGGTTCCTTTAACTGATGCTTGTAATACCCACTGCTGTTCAACAGACATGATGCCTGAGCACAGAAAGAATCCCTGTATTGCTTTCTCTACCAACAATCTTTCTCAGGAGGGTTGTGCAGACTGGATCATCACTATCAGATTTTCCATATAAGTGAACTATATAAAGCCATTTTTATTCAGATTACGTGGATAAAAACATGAAAAAGATACACTGTGAAGGACAAGATCTTTATGGACATAAGCATTTGCAGGATCAGTCCCAAACAGTAGTTTAGGCAGCTAAATAAAGATAATCTCCTTGGTTTGGCTTTAAACCGGCTGGTAGTACCCCTCATCTTCGAGCTAACTGACTGGCTGAGTTTGCTGTGACTTCTGTTTAGCCTTTGTGTCTGGTATTCTTTTTCTGCAGAAGCACAGCCAAAGGTTTTGGGGACTGAGACAACACAAATTTGGGATAAGCATTTGGATTGTGCAGCTTTAAAGTCCTCCTGGAGCCCACAATTAGACATAGCCTTAACTTCTCTCAGTAGTCAAGTGTGACGCCTTGCCAAGGAGTGATTTAATAGTACTCTGAATTGCTCTCTGGAAGAACTCTATAGAAAAATTCAGACTGCTTTGCTGAATGTGTAAAATTAAGTGCTGCTTGGTCATTTCCACCCTCAGTGCTGACAGATCTCAGCCCATACAGTCAGGCAACAAGGGGCACTTGACCTGACACCTGGTGAAGGAAAATGACAGAAGCAGAAGCTAGGAGCAGAGAAGTTCAGGTCCCCATCCATGCTCAGCAGGCACCCATCCCTGTCTGCAAAAGGCTTCTGTGCACTCCTGGGTGGAATGTAGCTGAACAGGACGGTCAGAAACAGCGGGAATGTGTGCTGCTCAGACTAAGAGTAGCTGCATTAACACAGCAACCAGGGAAAAGCACACCGGTGTTAGTACTAGCGTTTTTTACCTGCTGAAGGCAACTGAGCCTAGCTCCACTGAAAGGGGCTACCACAAGGCTGGTCCTGACCCTGGGGAGACTGTGCATGTAATACAGATGGCACAGGCCCTGGGAGGTATCTCTGTGGACACACAGAAATGGCAGGACTGAGCTGTTGCAGCTTCATGGAGTCAACAGTAGCCTGCCGAACCCACTCTTGACAAAAGGGCCCATGGCAGGGGCAAGAGTTGGTGAGGACTTTGGACCCCTGGCTGGACCCCTCACAAGTTCACAGCTTTGGCAGAAGGAAGTCCATTCACCCAATCCTGTTGAGTGCTTTGCTGAGCTCCCTTAGAGGAACGTAGGCTCCATTATATCTGGACAAGCTGATTTTCTTCTCACCTGTTTGCCAGCATAATCTGATTAGCCAATACTGCTGAGGAGAACTGATTAACTGTTTCAAGCCTCAGTGCATGGACCATGAGAAATTTAGACTGTGGGCTAAGTCCATAGCCATTCCTCATGGATTTGGGACACATATGAAGGGTAGAAGCAGCAAAGATGGCAGTGGCTGCCTCTTGAACTTGTAGCTGTAATTACTTCTGCTCTTTCACTGTCTGCCTTCAGGCTAACTGGCTCAATGCTCAGATGACTGGTAGAGTTTGCTGGAAAGTTTCAGTACCTCAATAGCACAACATCCCTCTTGATTATGCCCCAGCACTTCTGCACCATACACATTTTGTCACCAAGAATTGGTATGAGCTGCTTCGCTATGGGCTGTTGTGCTATCCCAGTTCTCTTAGGCATGGTAAAATAGGCTGTAGTATAGCCAGTGTTGCAGTACATTTGTGCTGAAAAATGACTCCTTAGAGGTGGTACAAATGGGATCACTTTCAAGTTTCACATGGAACTGTGATCACAACTATTTGTGGTAATTAAAAATCTCTTAGTACACACTTTTGCCATGTTTATACTGTGCTGATGGAATCACTGTGAGTTTAGTAGTGAATTAAAGATGGTCTCACAGGCAACACACATTATCCATGGAAGATCTGGTCTAAACCCAGTTCACTGCAGTGGTTTTGGATCAGGCTGAAAGAGACTTCCAATCTGTAGGCAAGAAGTGAAGAACACCATATTGCATTAATTTTCCACAAATTGCTAAATATGGAATTGGTCTAGAGTAGTAGGACAAAAGTCCTTCCTTTTGTGGAAAAAGCTACAGGACCACCAATGAACTCTATTTTACCGCTTGTCAAAAAATCTAATTCTGCTGTGCCAACCATAGTAGTACAGCTGCCCTAGGCAAACAAGCACATCCATGTTTACAACTGGCCAGCCTTCTCCCATAGACTTTTGCACTGCTTCGGCAATTCTAAGAATCAGCATCTCACATCCACAGCTCCCATAGGAGGAGGAAAAGCCACAGCTCAGTTTACATCCTCTATGGATACTTACAACAACTCCTGGGAGGAGCCAAGAAGAAAATGAAGATCAACTATTTCTAATAGAAGAAAGTAACAACAGTGTTTAGCTTGAGATCTCAGATGGAAAACAGCAAACCCCACATATCCTTTGCAATTGCAAGTACACCAGAAAGAAATAATAACAGGAGAACATGAACAAACTGTAATGTTATTGTTAATGGATTAGATTCTGAGTAGTATGCACAGTGTCATGGAAAAAGACAATGGAAGTTTTTAATACACGAGAATCTGGTCTCTCAGTTGTTAACTGTGACAAGGTGGGTCAGGCACTGTGACTGTCACAAAAAAGAAATAGTCTGAAGAGTTTGAAAATTAAGCCTATTGTCCATGAGTAAAGTTGTGTTCAGCTGGGATACTGAATGGGCACACTGGTCTTCTAATATCCATGAGGCTGTGGAACTGGGATCTAGGCAGTCATGAAAGGTCATGAGAAGAAAAATACAATGAACATCTGCCTGCGTGTTTTATTATCCTGGCTTCCTAAGGAAAAAAGACTTGCATAACAGTACTGCTTGCCCATTTGCTTTTCTGTTCTGCCCTCAAATAGCATTTGATACTGTGGGCTTATTTCAAATGAATTCAACATAGAGGTATCAGCCTTAGATATATTATGTTTCTCCAGGTTTCATGAAAACTGGCAGCTAGACAGAGAAAAGAGAACTAAATTAGTTCTCCCAATGAGGAGAGGGTTTCAGTGTGAATTAAACAATTACCTGCTCTGTTTTGCCTGCCAGCTGGCCAGCCAACATGGCCAAACAACTTCAAGCCCATTAGGGAATAATGAATCAGGCTTATTTTCACTTGGTGTAGAAGAGAAATGGAAAGGAGACGAGGTAGGTGTACGGTGCCTGAGGGGAGGTGTGGAAGAAGCAGCAAGTATTAAGGAGGGAATAGGGCTGAGGAGAAGGAGGGAGCGTAGGCTGAAGGGGTTCTAGGAATGCTGCAAGGGGACCTGAGGTTACAAGGGTGAGAGAGGGCCATGGTGGAAGGACTGGGAGTTATTGCAGGGCAGGCAAGTATGAACACAGTCTTCCTGAAATCAGTGCCTAATTAGTGCTGCAGCTCACAGGATGGCTTGTATATACAAAGACTGTCATGAATACATTACTAGCCTACTTTCTGAAGTGATGAGCACCCTGAGCTTTCACAGATTTCAGGAGGAGTTGTGGGTGCTCAGCATCACTAACTCTCAGGTCCTGTCTATATAATTTCATTTAAATAAAGTCACAGAAGTTATACCTGGCTGCCCTGCAGCAAGAGAATTATTAGATCATTACAGTTTCTTATATCCATCAGAGTAAAAGCAGATCTGCAGAGGCTATTAATTTACATACACCACTGAAAAAAAGAAATTCACCGCATAAGCTGTCATCCTGATTATCGGAGGTCCGAAGAATATGTGGTACTGCTAGTTACTCAATTCTTATTTGCTTAATTGCTTTGAACATATATATAGTTCAAATCAATTAAAAATAAATGTTTGGGCAAAATCAATAGTAAGTCTGCCACAGCAAGATTTAGCAGACACTACTCTGCTGGAAGCATTACAGAATCATAGCAGGTGATTTACGCCTAACTCAAGTTTTATTTTGGTGTAACTTCACTGAATGAACCATAAACTAAAGCACCAGAGAGTTAAATATGGACAACAGAGCCAATGAAGCTAGTGAGAGACCTCCAGAAAAGTCTTTGTCCTCTGCATTACTGCTGAAAGTCATCAACCCTGGAGACAGTGGATCAGGCTTCCCTATCAAGGTTTCCGTACTTAATTATTTGCAACTTGTCTTGGAGATGTTCAGTCCTGTAACTAACTCCACAGCTCCACAATGATGTGCTGGGAAGAAATTGCTCAGGGCTTGGAGACCCTTATGGGAATTTTGCCATCAAAGAAGTTTGGACTTTCCCTGAGGTACTTTCCCCTCTCTCAGGCTTTGTCTCCTGTGGTTACAGCTAAATGATTCTTGCCAGAGAGGACTTTTCCCAGGGGCTTAGGTTTTTGCTGATGAGAGAAATTGACTTTCACCAAATGTCACACACATTACCACATATTTCACAGTTACAGTAACTCTGTCTTAAAAGATTTGCACTCAAACCTGCCTTTATCTTATAGGTTGAATACTGGGTGGTATAGTTCACTTTATCTTAAGGAACAATACTTCATCATTTTCAGAAAGTCTTGTTAGGGCTAGATTTTTCAAAAGGCTTTGAGGGATGAAAACAGAGTTATAAGCAGCTCCCTGTGCACCTTTAATTATTTTGATTGTCCCTGCAATTAAACACGCAGAAGAGCCATTCTTCTGATTTATTCTTGTGTTTAAATTCCAGGTGCAAATTTGTCCCTTGGCTGAATTTTGGAAATGAACTAGCTCTCAGATTAGATCTACCTATATTGCTTGATATCCTTGTTTAACTCTCAAAAGCAAGAAGTCTCTGTCTTCAGAAATTTTACTTATTTGACAAGCTGTCATATCTGCTTTTTGGTTGAAAGTATTTTTGTTTCCACTGAAAAGTTTCCCAGTGATACAGCTCAACACATAGGACATGAAGCCAGCTAAGCTCGGAAATGGGAGGTTTGGTCAAAATATTCACCACCACGCATCACTGTTTCAAAGTTTCTCCTACCAAGAGTTGTTCCCAAGACACGTGTACTGTCAGATACCAAATGCAGACCTCTAATTTACATTTTTTTAACCTGTTTTGTGGGTGAACATATACATGCTTCATTTTGTCATCCTTTCAAGCAGCTGAATTGACATGCTCTGTACCACACTTTATCAGCATACCAGTCTGGCAAACTTCTCCTATATAAACTTTAACATACGGAACCAACAGCAGTAGCACTGGATTCTTTCTTTCAGGTTCTTATTGGTCTCAGAGAATTTGAGAAGACTAAGTCATCAGGGACTTTTCAAGGCAGATAAATATTAATGTATATGTTAAAAGGTGAAGTGACATCCCTGAGATAGCAGCACGGTTGACTGAAAAATATGGAAAGAGAACCAGTGACTCAGTTTACACTGTCTTTTGTGACCTACAATAGTGTGCTGCCTCTATAACAGGAAAATTAAAAAAAAAAAAAGTGGAAAAAAATAAATAATAAAAAAAAGCAGACCAAAAAAGTGCTGCTGACTAAAGCTGCATTATCATCATTTTCACACTGACTAATACCCTGGCAAAGCGCATGCCAATCTGGATCTCTATTAACTTTCCAAAGAGAAGATTGTGATCTTCATTTACACTCCTTTTAAACTTCTGCAAGTCTGATATATGTTTAGCCATTCCTGCTTCTCCGTAGGCAAATTCAGAATGAGGTGTGGAGAGTGCAGCTGCACCAATCTCCTCTAGGAAGTTGATCAAGAGGCAGTGAGCTGTGTCATGGTGTGGGTGCCCCACACCATTTCCTTACCATGGAAAAAAGATTGTGGGTGCCCTGCAGCTGTGCTATTCTCAAGCCTGGAAGCTGTCTCTAGCTGGGCTAAGAGCTGACGTATCTGGGTGTAACTTTATTTTTCAGTTAAGTACTTCCCTGGGAAGACTGCCACAGATATACACATGGAGCTACTTGCTGTGCTGCATGCTGCCCACCAGCCACAAAAACCTGCAGTACTCCTTAGGGCACTTTGAGGAAGACGCAAACACAATCTGACTTGATTTGCACAAGTCTGAAAAGTGGATTTAAACACACAGACCAGATGCTCAGCTCTCAGTAGAGGTCTTCTGATTTACAGCAGCCAAAAAGCTGGTCCTGAAGGCACCTGTGTGTGCTTACACAAGCTCATCATGGGAATATGTGCACACACATAGCTTGCAGTGATTTTCTAATTATGTCTGTAATTCTGAATGACAAATTTCATACTCAGATTGCAATTTGAGGATCTTGCTGTTGCTGGTTAGTTACCCAAGTCACCCACTCAGGGAAAAGAAACAATATCATGTAATTTATTTAGCGAAAGGGCTCTTCTTTGTTTCTGAATATTTGCAGTGAACAGTTGTGGAATGGAGTGTAAATTAAAAAATAGTTCATGGAACACATCAGCAAATACCTTTTCCCACTTTTGAGAACATGACTTCTTGTAGGTGATACCTGCATGGAAAAGAAGCAATATTGGCTAATTAATTAAAAGTTTCTAATTATTCATAGTTGACTACCAAACACATGCTTGTGGAAGATTTTAAATGGTTTGTACTATGTCACTTGGAGGTCAAAATTGCTTCAGAACTACATTTTCAAATTTGCTTTAAACTTCCAAAGGGCCTGCAGATAAGGGGCCTGTTTCTGTTTTCAAAAGCATCTACATTCCTACTTTCCTTAGAGGCTGGATGCTTATGTCTGTTTGAAGATGCCATGTGATTTTTATATGCAGTTTTTATGCCTAAGGGGTCAGTCAATGAATAGATTACTTATATTCTGAATACCTTCTCAGTCAATATTGAGTAAGAGCATCTCAAGCTGGTTCACGCTAGAAGGAAAGAGCTAGCTGTGCACATGCAGATAATTTATTGTGCCAGTAAGACTTGATTTGTTTATTCACAGTAACCTGTTTGTGTATCTGAGCTCTTGTTTTCACTTCTGAAACAATGTTTTAAGCACTTTTGAAAACATTACTTCACAGTCAAGATTTACAAAATGGCTCAGCACTCAAAAATGCTTTTCTCCTCAAGTTAAAACAGGGCCATATATAATGGGTAGTGCACTGAATGCTTTTGGGAAAATTAGCTTTCATTTTGATGTCTAACTTCTCTGAAAATGCTGGCCTTACTGGGGAAGCTGAGCTCCTGGAAATGTAACGATGTAAAGACGTGTCTCAAAATTTGTGGGTGATAGCATGATAATTTTGCTTCTGGTTAACAAAAATGTAACCTTTGTAACACCATGAGGTCATGGTATTAGCTCTGTGTGCATGGTTGTGCTAGTCTAAAAGTGATGCATGTTGGTTTTACCCCTTTCTTATTTAATTATTTGTGTAATTGAACCAAAGAACATCTTCTGTTTAATCTGAAGGCCTATTGTTACTGAGTTCTCATTAATAGTTTTTTACATGGATCTCATTAGGATGAGTCACATAGTAAGTTACTCCCAGCTGTTGTAGCACAGTATGTCAGAAAAATTGTACCTACGGGGATTATATGGTTAATTGTGGCCTCTATCAGATATAATTCCAATTCACCTTCTGCAAACTACAGATTGCATGGAATTTACATAGAATTAGACTAATCCCAAGCAAATTGACAATTAATTTCATAGGACTTGCAGATATGACAGTTCCTGTCTAATTAAAGAATATGTGTATGGCACTATACTGCCATATCACATTTTCATTGAAGTTCGATGATTTGCTGTTGGACTTGTTTTCCACACTAACTTTTTTTCTCTTTTTGAACCTTTTGTGCAGCCTTTTCATTATAGTTTTACTACCAACAGATTTCAAGAATATGAGGTTAGGGAAGGAGAAGGGCTCATATGTGATGAGGAAATTCCTACACAAGTATAAAAACACCAATTTGAATTTTCAGCTAATTTAAAACCAAATAAAAATATTTTTCTCCTAAACTGATCTATTTCTGTGGTTACAAATCTGTGCATGGCTCACAGAGGAAAGAGAGGAAGAGAGGGAGAGGGAAAAATATATTTAAGTCATGGCTTAAATTATCTAATGACATATTTTTTTTTTTATTTTTTTTTTTTTTTTTCCTGCTCTTTTTACCTCTTTGGGCTCTTATTAATTGTTGGGTGTTTCAGAAAACATAAAGTGAATGATCCATAGATTTCTGTCTTGAAAAAGGCAGATATAAAATTATAAAATACAGAAAAAGTATTTCTCCTTGAGCTCTTTGCTTATGTCAAATCTAGAAGCATTAATGATGTTAGACACAACATACTCAGTGTCACTCCCTGACATCCTGATTGTGAAAGGCGTTGTTCTGTGCTGCAGGCAAAGAAAGCAATAGAAAATGAAATAATCCTCTTAATTTACTTCCTTAAAGTGGTCAAATGACTTCCAGAGAGCTGCAAAGGAAAGAAAAATCGTAGTGATTTTCTTTAATTAGAAAAGTAGAAGGGTCAGTAAAACACTCCACATGAAGCCTAACACAGTACTTCACCCTCCTCATGGCCAGCATAGCACTTAACATGAAGCACTGTCGCAGAGATGTAAAACCAGGTTTCCTAACTAATGATTCAATCCCCACCCCCTTCACTACAGCTTGAACAATAGTTGTGACTCCCCTCGCATCTGTAAGGGTTTCCACAGCTGGAGGAGCTGTGTGCTCTAGCTGCAGCAGGGACTCGAGGCTGGACTGCATGAGGTGCACAGAAAGCCAGGCAGTTTGCAGTTTGTGAGCAGTGGAATATGCCTGCTTGCCAAGAAGGCTGTCTTTGTCTGATACTGCCACAGGATGCAACTGGCCAGAGTCGCTTGCTGAGCCAGTGGCAAATACTCACACGAACAACAAAATAAACAAATGATTATAAAACACATTATCTGTTACAATACAGCATGTCATAGGGTTTCACAGTCTAATTTGCTATAGCATGCCAGTAATTTATGGAGTATTACCTCATGCTCATGTCATTTCATGACGTATTGTACCACAGCAATACATGAAGAACACTGGGGAAAGTAAAAAAATGTATGCCCTGGGCTGCTGTGATGCTGAAATGCCTATGTTGCTTATACTTCAATCTACACCCTCTTTTTAAACATGATGTTATGTGTCTTGGTACATAATCAATCTACCTTTAATTACCTTATTTCAAATGGATTTTTTTTTTTTTTTTTTTTTTTTTTTTTCCGCATTCCATAAGGTAAAATATAACCTGAACAATACAGAATTAGTGAGCTTTAGAACAGTTTGGTGAATATGAAGACAGCCCTCATCCACACAGCTAAATACTTTGGGATTTGAGAGAGTGTTTGAAGCAAAGCCCCCAAAATCACTAGAAATCTTTCCAACAAGTACAGCAGAAAATACTTTTACATTGTCAAATAGGTGTTACACTAACACAATCCCTAGAATACTTTCAAAATCCAATACTACATTTCAGGATGAAATATTAGAGGGAGAGAAAAATGTAGAGACACAGACTAAGCAAGATGAAAGGCTTTTTTTCACCTAAGTTTTGAACTTAGACCTCTTTAAAATGCAAGTATGTAAAGGGCATGTTTTCTCATGTGTGCCTGCTGTGAGTTCCAGTGAGAAACATCATGAACCTCAAGCTACGCTAAATTAAACTTCTAAACTCAAGTAAGAGAGGTATTCCTGGTAAGCACTAGCTAAATTGTACACTGCATTTCCTCCTAACAAGACCTGTCTCTTTGGTAAGCATTTGTGCAGAGGATGGCATATAAACTGTGAGTGAGCCCTCAGGCTCAATAATTAGTAAACTAACATCAGTAGTAGTCAGAGATGTTTTCTAGGCCAAAGAAGATGCAGAAGTGAAGGTTCGTTTGCTGCTGAACACCAGTGGATATATTTCAGGTTATCAAAAATAAAATTATTATTAATAATAATAGTAAGATAATGGATTTGTTGTGAGAGCTGGTTGTAGGAATTTCTTTTATTTATTTATGTATTTGTTTATTCCAATAATGTCAGAGGGATATTTTACATAGGGTTTGAAAAGCAAAGCTGCAGCAAAAAACATGGGTAGGACATAGGAATTTGGGCATGCTAGTTTGAAAACTCCAGCAACAGAGATTCTCATGGTGGAGCTGGATCAATGGAAACAACAGGGAAAAAAAGTAAAGAAAAAAAATATTTTCAGTAGCTATGGTTTTATACTGGAGGTAAAGCATTGAAATCTTAATGTCTTGCCTCTACTTCTTAATCTGTAAAATGGTGATCATAAGACTCAATCCCAACTCCCAGGAAACATTTATAAGATGTTTTGGGGATGAAAAGGGGTAATATTATGTAAGTGCTGAGGATTATTATTATTATAGTTTTATTAAGTGTTATTATCTAGTTTTAAAAAACTAAAAGGGAGTCTTTCCATAATCCGTAGCTTTCATTAATGGAATCAGCTTGAATGAACAGTAGCTATATATGTAGCTAAAACTCTACCTGCATAAAAATCCTTTCTTCTAGAATTAAAACTTTTCTACAAGAATAAAGGATCAGATACATCTATCCCACTCTAACAGCATTGGAGTTAAAAAAAAAAACAAAAAACAAAACCTATCTCAGCTTCTATATGAGTGCAGCTCATTAAAAAATCTTATCCAGTGTTGCAGAGTATGGTGCCTAGAAGCCTTGACAGTGCTCATGAAAGAGAAGAAACCTGGTTTGCTGTTTGTTGTCCCAGTGTGCTGAATGGCATGAGCATCACCTTTGGCCCCCAAAATACGAGATGCATTTTTAGCACATGAAAGTTTTACAGCCCTGAAGCAACTTTGGCACAAAATAACTGGAGAAGAGCCACTGGAGCAAGTGGTTTCAACAGTTCAGGTGGGAATTAGATTTCCTCTCATCCCCCTCTCCATGTACTTAACTTTCACCACTGGATATTTTATTATCCTATGATATCTTAGACGGGGATGTGAAGCTGCTGTAAAAGCTCCCATGTTTTGTTCATAAAAACCTAACCGGTAGCAAAGAATTACATGAAAAAATGCTGCAAATTAGTTTACTTTTCTGAGGTCAGAGCTCATTGTTTTTTTGATTTTTTTTTTTTCTTTTCCCATAGTGAAGGAAAGAAAACCAGCATTGCATTTAATTATTCTGTGATCCCTGGTGGCCTACACTTCTCCATGCCTGTTAGCCACTGAATGCTATCAGAACTGCTTAGCTGAAAGCTGCCTTTGCATGTTGATGGGCATCGCAAATCCTCCTGCAGAGTTGTCTTTCATGTCAAGACAGTATCAAGCACAGTAAAACATCACCATATGTCCTTCCCTCCACTTCTTCCTTTGCTTACAGGTTATATTCTCTTTCTCTGCTAAGCAATCAGTTTGCTTCCTTAGTGATGAGTGTGTGTGTGTGTGCATGTGCATGCACGTGTGTATTCACAATACACACGTGTTGTGATGGGGCGGGTGGGGGGTGGAGGGGAGCACACTGCCTTCTCTCCAGACCATCCTTTTTAGCTAAAAAGAATAGCCACATCTGCTGCTTTGTCCACAGAGTGCCTGCTCTAATTGCCTATTCCAGTTCTGATTTATTAATATTTAGATCCTTAGATACAAAAATTCTTCCTTCAGAGCTGATGAGTGACTATTTCCCACCTTTTTTTCCGTGCTGATTAGCAAGTGTCATAGCATGCTTGTTTCTTGACAGCAAGAATTAATCGTGCCACAGAGCCTGATTCTTTGGGGGAAGGAAGCTCCTAAAATCAACAAGGAAAAGTGGAAAGAAACAACCTTGGATCATTTTAGAATCCTATTCTTATTAGCCTGATCTAATTTTGTACATGAAAATCTTCTGCAAACTCTACTTTAGTGTTAGTTCTGGAATTACAAAGATTAGAAGGAAGAGAAAAAAAAATCCCACTTGGGAGCCTTCAAAATGCTTCTATTGGAATTGTGCTGAATTTTTCATTTCTGTCCATTTGATTGAAAATTTAAATCATCTCGCATTTCATGACACTGGTCGCCTCATAAGATACAGAATTTGACAGTTTATGGCCTCAATACATTCTGTCTTTAAAGGAAAGGTAGTAAAAATGAAATTAAGGAAAACAGATAAATGCCAAAATCCTATGATGGTGCATCTTGTAATTATCACATCTGCTGCAAAGCATCTGAAAAATAGCTTTGGAAGCCTGCCATGCTGCAAACAGCTCACACAATGAAGGGGAGAAGGACAGTAAAGGACAACTGATAATGAAATTTTTAAATGGACTTTTAACCTTGCAGCGCTAGGTCTTACCCATTCTATTGTTTATTGTGGCTCCTGTTTGATTTTCATCTAAAAATTATTTTCCCCTTTCATGATGCCAATTGATGTCATGTTTGGAAATGTGACACAGTAGCAGATTCATCAGTGACAAAAAAGTGGAGGATGGGGGTGAGGACTAAAGAGGAAATTAATTCTAGAAGTCCCTGGTCTAGAAAAGCATCAGCCACTACCAGTGATGGCTTTTGCCTTTTTTATTAATCTTCTTCTAAGGCTTATAAACCCATCTGCAAGGTTTCTCAACACAAGGCACTGTGCCTCTGGGAGCAACTTCATTTCCCTTTTGCTACAAGACATATAGAGTACAAGTTTCTCTTACTTGGGCTGTTTTGTGACTTAGAAACCTGCAATACAGTTTTGTGTGGCAAAGCATATTGGAATCACTAGTTGTAAAGGGCTGGATGAGAACTTGGAGGAAATTTGTCATCTCAGCCTTTGATCCTCAGATTATCTGCAGGGAAGTGTGTATATTTGCACATAATTGCATGTTCAGAGCATCACTGCAAAACATCTTTGTTCCCAAACGACTCATCAGTGATTTAGCCTCATGCTTACAAGCCCTTTCAAATGAAAAAAATTGACAAAATAGTAAAAATAATAATTAACCCCCCAAAATAATCTGTTGTTTTCATTTTTTTTTTTTTTAATTTTTATTTTTTATTATTATTATTATTTTTTTTTCTGCAAAGACCTTTACTTCGTCTTTCCTGCTGGCACCATTTTGGCACCATTAGCACATGAAGAAGTAAATTACTACTTGTTTTTGTGTACGACTAGAAAGATTAAGGCCCTGTGGGGTGCTGAGAAGGAAGAGAGTTATAGGTGGTATAAGCAGAAGGGCTCTCAAGTTTTATTAGCAATATTCCCAACATCCCCCATTATGATTTCCCACCCCCCCCTTCCCCCCTCTCCTCCTGCCCCCCTTCCCCCTTGGCTACCATGCTCAGACATGTTGAATTCATTTCCAGTGAGCTGGGTTAAGAATATCCCGCTGTCAAACCTGAGAAAACCTGGAAGCCTTCTGGAACAATACCTCTCCAGAAAGAATAGGGAAGAAACTGAATGTGCATGTTGCCTTCATATTCCCAGTGCTTCTAATAAAGGGTTAGGAGGAGAATCCCTTTCTTCTCTTCTTTCAGTGGCCTTAATCTGAAAGAAAGGAGTGAAACCGGCTTCTTTCCCTGCAGCAAGAACAAGGTATCACATGTCCTGGAACCTGTAGAGTCTGAGTGTAGGGAGGCACTGTCTGGTCATATTGACTAAGGCATTTAAACCCTGCAGAGAAGCAGGTTTTCCCCCATTGGTTAAACTTAGGTAACTCTTTGTTCGTGGGGCTGATGCTGCATCTCTCTGCATTTGTCTTTGTAGATTGATCTTGCAGTGCCTACCTCTCCACATTATTCAGGGGATCTAGCTAACTAGCTTCATATTTGGCAGGGCATGTACAATATCTTTTGAGTCCAAAACACAAAACCCATTTTTCTTTGGTTCTGGCCTCAGGTTCTGATGAGCACCCAAGCAACATCCATGAAGAAGCAAACATCCCTGAGAACGGAGAAGGGTTTTCATACTGGAAGCACCTGACAAGGCCTGGGGCCAGCCCCAGAGCAATGAGAGAATATGGAATATCTTGCTCATTGAATATGAACCTATTCATGAATGACACAGGGACCAAATGGAAAGCACTATAAGATCGTACAGTTAAAAAATTCATCATGGTGACCACACAGGTGAGAGACTGAGAGCTGCTACATCTGAAACTTTGGATCCTTGACTCTCCAGCAATGCAAAAACAGTCTTCCTTCACTGTAGTCTTGATATATTTTTCTATACATAGAAATTACATAAGTGGCCACTGCCTATTGCTTGAAAAGAAGTGAAAGAAAAGTAGTGTTTAATGAAATGGAGAAAACAAAGTCCATACTGGCAATGTTTCTCCATGTGCTTCCTACTTCAAGGCAGAGGTATCACTGGACCTGTCTGTGAAGACTGCAACAGGTTCACACAGATTCATGCAGGCATTGGCTTTTTCTTGGGAAACCCCTGTAAGATCTGGTTACATTTATGACCCAAATCTTTTAATATACATTTGTACTACAGACTTTGTCTAAGGCATCTGAAGCTATCACTATGTTGCTTCA
The DNA here is from genome assembly GCA_011076525.1 of Nettapus auritus. Classification (NCBI taxonomy): domain Eukaryota; kingdom Metazoa; phylum Chordata; class Aves; order Anseriformes; family Anatidae; genus Nettapus; species Nettapus auritus. The sequence goes on along the minus strand of CM021797.1, from coordinate 66,009,940 downwards.
ATAATCTGCAGTCAGCCATAGCATATTTCTGTGAAGGAGATTTGGAAAACAACCTACTTTTGTGTTGCATTGGTCTGTTTCTATTAATATCTTGGCCCATTTTGGCAATATTTCTAAATATGAATAAAGTATTAATCTGCAGATTCGATGCTAAGACCTACTTCTAGCTCAGCTATGCTACAATAAATCAGGTAGGCTGAAGGATTGCTTTGTATCTCTACCATGTAATTTAGATCAGAATCTGTCCAGCTCTGATACTCTTCTATTGGAGTATAACCTGCTGTGTATTCTGTGACAGGATAGCAGCAATATTCATGATAAGCTGCCACATGTAATATAAAAGACACTTTTAAAAACCTTTGCTCTTCTCACAAGTGAAAGAAGACTAAAGACCAGACTTTGCTCCTACAACATAAATATCTGGAAAAACCAAAGCCACACACACACACAAACCCAAACACAAAATGGACACACACAAAAACAAAAGAGGTCCAAGGGACTTCTGGATGCAAGGTTCTTATCCTCTCCTTGCCTACAATACAAAGGTGTTAGAGAAACCCATGAAACCCCCCTCTTGCTCCTTCATATGTAATTGCATGACACAGTACTATGGCTGTAATGGTGTGAGTACAGAAGAGCTGCAAATATGAATCAACTGCTTTTGTGCAGAGTTAAAGCAGACAAAATAGAAACTCAGTGGTTTCTCATTTAAGTATTATTATTTAACTATTAGATACAGCACAGAAGTAAGAAGCAGATCTCAATACAAGTGGAAACAGGGGTCTACTATTGAACTCCCTGCACCTGTTAAGTTATTGAGGTCAGAGACTGTTTTTATAGCTCGCACATATGCAATGATTAGGATAAAAGAGTTTCAGTCACAGGGTGGGGCTTCCAGGCACAACAGCAATATGAATAATAAATGGCAACTACAGTCAAGGAGCGTAAGGGTTAAGTCCTAGCTCCAGCTACTGGGGCTAAGATTGCAAAGTAAAATCAGGAAGTTCCATAGCTGTTGGTGCAAGAGGATTATTTTGTGCTGTAATTGTTGTGGTAATCTTTATTTTTCCTGCTCCTTCAGCTTTTTAATGGAAAATCCTAAAAGCCAATTCTTTGAAGCTGGAGATTTGGCAGAAAGACAACAGAAAATGTTGCCCCATTCCCATCCAAGTGGTTTCTCAGGAAACAGCCATAGGAGTCCTTTGTGCTCAAGAAATGACTGAACTTACTACATTAAATCAGAAAGTAAAAATCTTGGAATGAAATAAAGACAAGTCCCTTGTCATTTGAGTGCTGGGAACACTGAGCACCTGTGTGCTAATGATCATGAATTTATATTGCTAACTAAAGAGGAGAGGTGAAAACATGATCAACATTGATGTGATATGCAAACTATCCTTCCATTTGTTCAGAAGATATCTTTTCTTGGTTATCAGTGTGAAAATGTAGGAGATTTTTAGGAAGTATTCTCTCCTTCTTTTTCCAGGAGAGAGGTTTGCTGTAATCACACAAAAATGTATAACTGCTGTGAGGAAAGCTGGCAATGGCTGTAAAAGTGCTTGAAGGTATTTGCTGATAGGAGTGCTCAGGTTTCCAAATCTCAGCTTTTGCTCTAGCATTAATTACCACAATTTTCTCTTTAATGGGACCAAAAAATAATGACAAACATATGGGAAATAAAATTGATACTGTGTTTGGATTTGGATAACAACAATCATCATCATCATCAGGAAAAAACTACTGAATCTAGTAAGGTTAACCAAAAACTCAAATAAAGCAAAAACATTTCCTAAAACAAAGGCACAAAAATGTAGTTGACAAGTTCTGCAAAACCAACATTTTACGCTGAAGTCACCTGGTCAACATGGTTGATCCTTTTTCCTATCTCAGCTGCAAATCCCAGATGTAGGCATGTAAGTATTTTTGAAAATGGGATAATATGCCATGTATGTGTCTGGGCCTTTGTCTCTGTACCTGAAGTAACCTGCTGTACTTGCTATCCTCTGCAAGAAGTAACAGACAGAGCTAACTTTCTTCCTTGCTGTGTTGCAAATCATGATACGAGCTGTTGCTTAGGGAGTAAGGCAATTCCCTCTACCTCTTGGCACACCAGCCTGGGCTAGGATATCCCCCAGCCTCCAACCAGCCAACGCAAGTGCTGAGCCATGGCTAGGGGCAGCCAGGAGAATGCTGCCCCAGTGAGCCTTCAGCATAGATAAGTTAGCAGAAAGCAAGTATTGCCATTTCCTAGCCTTTACAAAAAGGGAGTCTGGTGGGCTGCATGCATTATCCTAAGGACTAATGTCCTAAGGTCTCTGCTTACTATGTGTAAGGGATATTCATGATCACTTCAGGACCTGATTAGTCTAAATATTTTAATGATGCATTCCCTAATTTGATGGTCTAAGCTATTAATAAGATAAAGATCTGATGACCTCATCAGGAATTTGAAGGGAAAGGATATCTTCAGGAGGCCCTAGGACAGGATAAACACTGAACTTAAAGAAACTGTAAACCCTTGGCCATTTTTCCACCATAAAGATATTATATTTTAATGAAACAAAATTTTTTAGAATAGTTGCGTTACTTCCTTATCCAGGGGAAAGAAAAAGATGTAAACTTTGTTGTCCAACTAGCAGAAAGAGCTTTTGTTTGCATTTTTCTTTTCATTAAGCCAAGTAAATGTGCATCTATTTTTTTTTCTGTGGACAGCCCCCACAATTCCACAATCCTATATTAAAAGTTTTCTAGATCACTCTCTAAGCTGAAATGCTGTCTTAGTCTCTGGACTTGTGGCCTTTTCCTAAGGGTCAAACCTGATGTTAAATACCTTCTCCTTGCCCTAAAACAAGGCATTAATCATGCCAAATGAAGAAGCTGAATGACTGATTTCCAGTTCCCATGACTTATCACCACATCACATCAATCACATATATCACATATACATGTATGTGATAATGAAATTGCATTTGTTTAGTTTCAGCTTCATAAGATTTTATAATAGATGAGGAGGATGAAGAGATTTTACTTGAAAAAGTAATTTCTGAATATTTATTGAGGTATTTGTGCAACATTTTCAAAAGATTTATCAGGCTGTAAGAAAATAAAGCTGACATTTATATACCCATAAAATTATATTTCCCATTAGGCCATAGTACATTTTTTTCACCTAAGATTATCATACAATCTTGCATATTAACATCAGTTATAGAATCTCTGATCCAAGGTATTTAAGGGCCAACTGCTATTGATACATGTTTGGAGGACTAAATACAAGTTAATTTTCCTTACACCTAGGAGTAATAATAATAAAAAAATCCATTTCCTTTACTGGCAGGTCATTGCCTAAGTATTTTTTATGAGTCTAAGTCTTCATTCTCATAGCTCCTACTAAAACTTTTTGGACATGTGAAGACGGACCAGAGGACCAAATGGCCTACAATGCAAAAAGTCATGTACCTTTGACACACAACAGTCTCAGAAACTGAAATCCAGAGTGAGCTGTTTTCTTGTTCACAGAAAGTCTCCCTAGAACAGACATGAATTATGCTGGGAGGAGATAATACAAAGGCTCGCTGACTGTCTCCTTAATATGTGTAGATGGCTTTCACTACTTTACATCATGACTGAAGTTACAGCTCTGGGAGGAGTCATAAAACATTGGAAAACACTGAATATGGTACCATGAGTAAATGCTCTCACTGGAGTGAACAGTACCCAAAAGTCTTGGTTGCTATAACTGAGACCTACCCTTCCTGTGGACATGAAGCGTCTTTGTGATAGGAGTCTTAAGAAACGTGGCTAGGGGAGAGAGAGTGAGACCAAAGTCCCCATTCCCAATGCACAAGTTAGTTTTTTTTCATGTATTTGTGTCCCTGTGAACTTCTTCAGCTGTCCCAGTAGTTGAGTCACGACACCAAAATTTGCTTGCAAAAGAGCCAGGTTCGAGAGCACAAGCAACCAGGGCACTGTGCATGCTCCATGCTGCTTCTGCACTTGCATTGAAAGCCTAATGAGTTGGGTGGCTAGAGGGAAAGTCCTCAAGGCCACCTGTGTAACTTTACAAAGACTGGTGGAGTCAACTGAGGCAGCAAAAATGTCATGAGCAAAACTTACGTTTTCACTACTCAGCACTGTGTCATTTAGCCCCAGAAAATGTAAATAAAGGAGAGAGACAGAGAAGAAGGAAATAAATCAGCCAGTGAATAATTCTTTCTATTTTAAGGACAATAAAATATTTCCCTTTCATTTCACTTAATAGGGTCAGTTTGGTCCAAATCTTTTTTAAGAATGAGAATAAAATTTTCATGATCATTTTATTTAATCTCAGCAAAACCATTTTTTTTCCTCAGTTTTATTATGCCTTTATTATGTCTTCTCTAAATTTATTTATATCAAGAGATGCACTTCACACATACACCAGACACCTAGACATGCATTAAGCTTTCTTGCCTTTCAAGGTACATATTTTGATATAAAACTTGATTACATATTAGGCTTATTAACCTGTAGCTCCTAATTTTGAGATCCATTCATTAAAAAAAACCTGCCTTAACTTCACAGAATAGGCTTTTTCCAGAAGATGCTCCTCTAGGAATGTCCCCTAGTGTAGGGTTGCTTAACATTCCTTATTTTTAGATGTTGAGTAGCTTTTAAAACAAATTTTTCACTAATACAGGGTAGCAAACAACAGATTAAATAGAAATATGAATAATCTGAAGTGGATGTGAGTAAAGGCTTTAAAAATGACCCTAGTCCTTACTGCCAGCTTGGTCTGTGTGTGGTCTCTCTGCTTTATTTATCTCCTTCTGTTGGTGAGAGGCTCTGACAACCCCTTTAGTGATAAACATTCTCATAAACCAGTGTGTCATCATCCTGTATAGGTTCTAGTTCCTTTCCCATATTGCTGCACTGTGCACCCAGTATAGCAATTTCATTTTGTCAGTTTGCACTGTATCTGATGCATAATTCCCAGCACTTTTTGGCAAGTTTGGCCCTACACTAGGCCTGATGATACAGTGGCATTGTACAAGTCATTTTTTCTTGTATTTTCTGACCAACCACAGCTAATTAACTACAAGTTTGAAAACCATTGCAGTAGTGAAATGTCTAACCAAAATGAAATTAAGAAAACCCTCTCTTTTAACATCTATCATCATATTTCTTCCACTAATTTGTTAAATGTTTCATATTTTCATTTTCATTATTATTTTTTACCCTAAACACAGAATCTTTTAACTTAGATTATATATATATATATATTCATATATATTCTTACTAAACTTGTCCATTCCCAAGTATGTCTCTACTTATATCTAAAAAACGATCAGTGTAAGTTCCACTGGATATGCTCTCATTTTCATGTAAATGTAGCTGCCAACTGCCTAAGTACATTAATTAAGCTGAGAGCAAATGCAGAAGCCAAAAGCTAGTTAATGAACGCCAGATTCATTCAATACATGGGAATATTGGAAAAGCACTTACAGACATCACAGACTGTCAAAACAGTGACAAAATAAACCTTGAATTCTAGATACATAATCTTTTTCATTAGCAAGAGACTTATTGTTAATGGGTACTATCCCCTCAATTTACACCTTCAGGAAACTACTCTTTTCAAAGTATTTTCTAGTGTCAAATGAATATCTTTTCCTTCTCACTTTTCACATCATTATCTCAGACAGTGTTTTCTGCAAGCTTTCAGCTTGCCATGTCTTGCAGAGATGGAAGTTAGCAAGCCTTTACTTTTCTGACTTTTTTTCCCTTGCCTCACTCTGCAAACCTTTGAATAAAAGAAAACCTGAAAGGTCTCCACACAAAGAATTGATCGACCACAGCTTTACCAAATGGCAGCATGCAGATGATTCTGGGGAGGAGGTGAGGATGGGACTAGCACAATAAATTTTTTACACTAAAAACTGAATAATAAGCCAACCTTTCTGAGCTTCACAGTATCCAGAGAAAAACAGGACTGCAGACTGCAGCATACCTGAAGAAATAATAATGCCATTAGACTGATATACTGTGACCATTCAGTGTCTCTCATGCACTCTCACACATGAAAATTGCTATTTATGAGAGAATATTAAGAAGCAGCCACATTCAGTTGAAAGTTTACACAGTGGGAAGGTGGTTTGTAACTGTCCTTGTTAATACTTTTCAATCTCTCAGTTTTATTTAGCTATGACTTTTAAAAACAGATTCCTAGAAATTAACAAATGGTGTATTTGTATATTTTACTAGAAAATTTCAGGGATGATAAGTTATACATTTTAGAATTTAGAAGTTTCATATAACAGGTAACTAATCTTTAAGAGACCTTTTTTTTTTTTTTTTTTTTTTTTTTTTTTTTTTTTTTTTTCCTGTAAAAATATTTGGTCCGTGGGCTGGGCATACCTTATGCTCTAGCATATGAATGAATTTCCTGTTGAAACAAGACAGATCTTTACTGAAGGAATTACCTATGCCTTCATAAGGGTCTATAGCAGCAGATGGGTCAACCATAGGCCTGGAAGCTAGGAATATTTCTATTCTAAGGTTTCCACTGATTTCACAGAGAAGCCACAAAAGATCATGGTTTAAAACACAGATGCTCACTGGTCTGCATATTTTCAAAACCAGCCTTTGCAGCTCTTGATTTGTGGAAACTAGATACATACTGAAGCTGATGATAATTATGGGTTCTCAACAACTTTGATGATTGAGCTATTTGTTTATGTACCATAAATCTGATTACAGAAGTCTAAATATAGGCCTTCAGGTCCAGAAACTCTGGACTTAGTTTTCCTCTGTAGAATAGTTTTGAAAAAGAAAAAAAAAAAAATTAGAAGAAGAAAACAGAGAACTTAAAAAAAAAAAAAAAAAGAAGAAGATAATGTAAAAAGGAGGTGTGAATTGGAAATAAATATGTCACTAATGATGCAAAGAACAATAGCTTTCCATCAGGAAATGGAATAGGAGCCAGAGATCACAAGTAAACACACCCTGTATATAAGATTCATTATGATGATACACATAATTAAAAGAATCATAACACTGACCGAGTACAAAATTCCCCAGCCTGGTGGTTTAGTGTCAGACACATTCCACACAACACACAGTGCTGATCACAGCTCTGTGTTTTTTGCATATGTAATTACTGAATTTGCATATATATATTACCACTTACATATGTAATTACATGGTTCATACCTGCAAACGTATTTTAAAGGGATTCTTGACCATGTAATTCTTAGTGTGAAAACTTAATAGTGGTAACTATGCAGAGGTCAAACATTCAGCAAGTTTTGGTCTTTGCATTCTCTCTTTAAGTTAACAACAAACAAAAGATTTGTTATCAAACAACATTATTGTTCATGAGCTGAGGAAGGCTGTGAATCCCCCACCAAAGTCTCCATCAAATCAAAGAGTTCATTTCAGGAACCACATTCACCTTGAGACAGTAACTGGTACATGGTGTGTCCTACACTATAAGTTAATTAAATATAAGGTGTTGCAAAGACATGCTGTCCCTATCAGTGCTTTCTGATTGATAATGTACCTTCCCATCTCTGTTAGACAGTAAACTGGGTGCACATTCTATTATCCTGTCTGCGTAGCTCTCACAGATACTCAGGTAATCAAAGAACAAACCAAGCACTCTCTAAATGGACTAGTGACAACACCAGAGGTTTGGTCAACAGCCCTTCCCTCAATAAAGGCAATTTCTAATGCCTTCAAATATTACAGACACAATTATAGTGTACACAGAATGTGCTCAGTTCCCCAGTGTGATTGCACTGCATGAATTTGCACACCCAGACCTGACCTTCTGCCCTGTGCCAAGAGTGTGCATACATATCATGGGTGAGTGTGTCACGAGCATGTCTGCTGTTTTGTGCTGAGCAAAGCAAGAACAGAAACAGCTCTCTGCTCCTTAATGCAGAAATGTGGAAAGCACTGAAGTACGTAATGTCAAACCTTTCTCTTTTTGCCCTTTTACCATACCACTGTATGTATTTAATATATTAGGAACATACACATAGCCATCAAGAGATTGCTACTTGTGTTGGTACTAACGGATCAATGGTTTTACATGTCAGCATAACAGCCTGACTAAACAATTAAATGGGAACTGATACTTTTTTACCAGTGGGCTTCTAAAGCTATTTGTGGAAATTTTCTTGAGTTGGACCACTACCAGCTACACTAGATCATTTCTTTTATGTAAACATGAACATGTTGTTAATGTTGAAACTTGTCTGCATCCCAGCTTTCTCAAGAAACCAGATTTCTCTGAGGACAATCAGAAGATTATTAACTCAGTCTCTGAGCAAGCCCCATGCACCTTCACATGTTTCCTGAAAAGTCAGGATGGTAGGCCTTAGCAAAACCACATCCCATGACAAGCTTTCTTCTCAGGCCAATCAGATAGAGGGGAGTTTTAAAAGACATCATAAAATACTAAAAAAAGGCAACAGTAGTCATCAAGTTAGTTTATTACAAAAGTGGTGATAGAGTAACAGCTCAAATTTTGCAGCTCTGATGGGAGTTAGTACCTACCATGCATAGACACCTCTCTCCCAGCTGAAATGAGGTCAGTATTATTGCGGTGAGACACAAACTCAGGGTGATTTGGGCTGAATTAATAGAAGACAAATAATAGGGATAAGCGGCAATAAATAGTGCTGTCAGTTATTGCAACAATTTGCCTAGAGGTGTAGTGGGGTCAAAGAAGGATGACTTAGCTCATAAAGGAGCTACAGACTTGGTAGAAAATGACTGGAAGCTGTAAAACTGTTTGTATCATAGAGAGGCAGTGGTGCCAGGAAAAGTCTGTCCAGATAATCATTTTGTATATTGTCACTTTTGAATTTGATCTGTCTCTCAGTTTCACTTGAAGTTGTTAGGTAAATTAGAAATGAACTAGAACTTTTAAAAATATCAGAGAAGTGAAATGAGCCCCCTTTGCAGAGCTCTAATTGCAAATCTTAAGTTGCTTGTGAACTGTGCACATGTATCTCAGAACAAAATCAGTCATGAGATCTATAGATCCTTAAATAAATCCAGAAGTACATTCTGCTATTCAAAAAATCTTTCCAAATATTCTGTTTCTCTCTGCTCTTAAATATGACTAATAAGGTGGTGGGAAAAAGTGGAAATAGGTGGAAACAGCTGCAACAGACGGTCACGGAGCAAAAGGTGCTGGCTTGCCCTGCCCTTTTCCCTCTTCCCTCTGTGCTAAATTTTGTTCTCTGGGTTTTGAGGATCAGTGCCAGAGTGTACATTAGCAGGATCCTTGTCCATCTATTCCCTTTTCAGATTTATAAGCTGAAGCTGCCACTGTGAAAATGTTTGGTTGTTGACATTTTTTGGACTAGCCCTGGCACATATGCCACAGAAAAGGTGATCTATATTTTACTAATTAATTCATCAGTGGTAAATGTGCTTTAATGACAAATTTTTGGATGAGGTTCAGAGTCTCATTAACCTTAATAGCCTTAAAACCTAATACAGTTATTTATATCAGGCAGAACAAAGTACAACATTTCCCCACAGGATGCTCTTCTTTAAAGATAATACCAGTATGGGAATTAAAGGAACCTGCACAACTTCTTGCTTGGTGAGCAATATGAAACAATAATGTCAGGCTAATGAGGAAACAACATCTTGTTTCCTTAAGGTTCTCCATTAAAAAAATGCAGCATGGTGGTGAGGTGGTATGTCCTCAGAATTTCTTAGCCAGAAAACATGGATGCTACATAGTTTTCTTATAATAAATGTGTACATGTCCTTACACATGGCTGAAGATATCAAACAGACAATGCATGTCATAATGTTCAGTTTGGTTTGGTTTGGTTTGGATTGGAGGATCTTCTAGATGCCTAAGAGATATTATGATTTTGCTTTCCCAGATACTAAAAGAAGGCTGGGGTGGGGATAAAAGGTGTAAAAGGAAGCTCATTCTAGGTGAAAAGAAACAAAACTGACAAGAAACACCCAAGAACAAACTAGGCTAAGGGTTAAGTTTTGTCAAAGACTGTCAGTAATGGTTTCGTTGCAGTTTGCTTACTCAGACATATGACAGGTATAAACATATCATTTGTTCTTCATGTATAATTTTCTCAGAAGATGTGTCTCAGTCAAACAAGGCTTACTTGTTTCTCAGTCAAACAAGGCTTACTTAATTGTTAAATATCAAAGCTAGGGTACAATTAAGTAGTTTAATCTGGGCTACCCCTAAGAAGTAAATGGAAGCTTCACAGAACTGAGTTTGCAACAGTTCAAAGTTGACATAGTTTTCAGTGTTTTGCCACCAAATCGTGTTTTAAAGCCACTAAACCCATGAAGTCCCAAAAGATCTGTAACATAAATATCTTTTTATAGTCCATCATAGTGATCTCATTTTGCTGGTGCTGCTGATTTCAGAGCTCTTTGACAATAAGCTCCATGTGGTTACTCCACTCTTCAGGATGCTTGTAGGTTTAACATACTCCTAGGTCAGGCAAGCTGAAGAAGTGAAAGCTGTCTTTGTGGCTTGACACATATTTAGCTGCCGTCATTACACCTAAACTTATATTTGTACACATGTATGACTTACTGGTAACAAGAACAAAGCATTCATATTAGAAACCTCAGTGACAGAAACAAATCCACATTTAAGATTTTAAATAAATACCTTCAGCATGAAAAGAAAAATATAAATCAATAGGTTTAGCACTGCAGTCACCATCAGGATAGAATTTGTTGTAGCATGAGTGTCTGGCTTTAACACCTAGGACAGGTCTTTTCATACCAGCAGAGATTTAACTAATTCAAACAAGCATTTGGCATTTGCACTCCTGCAACTTTGAAAAATCTTATTGCTAAGTTTGTGAGTCCCAGTCGAGTAGTTGTGGGACACTCCGGTGCCTAGAGGAAATGCACCATTAAAAAGTTCTGAAGTTCTAAAAATGGACTAATCAATTAGAATTAACACAAAGATGAACTGAAAATAACCTTCATGTGGTGCAGCTCTAGTTACTATTTCCTTATTATACGTGCATAATTTTTTCATCTTCCCAGTAGGAAAAATCAAGCCTCTAAAGTAAACCACTCTCTCAGCCAAAATCTATATTATCCTACCCAGTTTTGGAAGAGAGAAGCATGAGACTGATTTTTCATAAAGAATACTGAGGTCTGTAGTTGTTTGACTCTGTATGACTGAATGTTTTTGATATCATTTTGAATGCATTGAATGACATTTTATGAAAGTTTACCCATTAAATATTCAGCAACGTGTAATGTTTCACCATTTAATTTTTTAATACATTACTAGTGGTCTCTGTTTCATTTTAGCAGGTCAAGAGACAGGGATAAGTAACAAGGTAGAACTGACACAAACATTCAGGCAAGATGATTAAAAATCAGAGCAAAATAACAGGCTGGTAGAAAGGCATTCAAGACCAATACAACAGGTCTGTTCTTCAACTCACCACAATTGTCAGAGGCCTAATTATCATCTGAGTCTTTGCTCTTTATCTAGATCCTGAAACAGATTTGCAGGGAGAATGTTTCAGAGTCCTGAACAAGAGAAGATTTTGAATAAGTTTGCTCATCACTGATTCCTAAAGTGATTTTCTACTCATCTTGTCCAAGGCTGCAGTCATTCTCATGATGAAATGTCATGGGAACAAAGTCACAGTGCCTACTGTGCCAGTTGCTAAACTAAGATGATGAAAGATGAATTAAAGAGGTAAGCTGGGGACTGTGGTCTCCTGCTGCTTTCGTGTTGACCTCCCAAGCTCTCCTTGCTGTGAAAAGCACCAGCATCCCAGTCAGATTCTCACATTCTCTAAAACTTTTTGTGTTTGGAAGGCAAGCTTGTGTCTGTGTGAGGACGGAGTGAATCCACCTGCTATTTGTCAGAATGGAGGGGAAGGAAAAGGAGTTTCTCACCCCAAGGAAAGTCTACATGAGATCCAGGGCTGCAGGCCAGTGCATGTAGGCATGGAGGAGGCTGAGTTCAGTTTAGCAGCAAGCTTCCAGGAGATGAAGCAGAAGGAGTATGCAGCCACACCTCACTCTCCTCTCCCCATCCCTCAGGAATCCTCTGCATATTTGAGTTATGTGTTTCTCTTGCTCTCACACAGCCCCCTGCACTGGTATAATGCCCAGCTGAAGATGACGTCCAGCTGCATGCAGCCTCCAGCAGGGCAGTGTGTGCCACTCCCGCAATACGGCTGTGCAGACCTGGCTGTGTAGCCATCTTCTGTGCGAAAGGAACTATTTACTGGTTCAGGTAGTGGGTTTCAAGTGTGAGCTGTTTTTGTAGAGATGTCAAATGCAGAGGCAAAGTGAATCTGAGCATTAATCTACAGAGTAGCAGCCTTCAGCCAGTGACCTTTTATACCCAGCTCTTCATTCCCTTGAGTGCAAGAACTGGGCTTCTTTTTTCGTGTTTGTTGTGCAAGAATTTGAAGTGAAACAAATGTACTGTTGGCCTGCACTAAGGCTTAGAAAAACAGCAGGAAGCTTAGAAACAATGGCAAACAGCAGCTAAAGAAAGCTGCCCCCAGAGCCAAGCTCTTCTGTAACAGAATTCAGAGAAATGGCTGTTCAAGTGCTCAGAAAGGATAGTCAGTTAGAAGATGATAAATATATTCCACAGAAATATCTGTACACAGTGCTAATGCTTGTCTCTGGAGTGTTTCCTCACCTACTATTGTTACTGATTTGGTTGGTATGCAAGGGAAATACTGCATTTTATGTAACATTTTCTTAAATTCTGGTCATGGGAGAGCACAGCAAGAAAGCGACAAGGCATCTCCAGACACAGGCATTCAAGCATGATTTGTTTTTTCCTATGTGAAGCTTTCAGTGCCATGCTGCTCTGTGCCATGCCGTGCCATGCTATGAATGTCATTTTCATAAGCAGACTGCTGGTAGAAAGAAATATAATGAGAATCAGTCCTAAGAACTCAGCTGCATTGCTGCCTGCTTGGTGAAATGCCCACCTGGAGAGTTCCAGCAACTCAAAACTAAAAGGCAGACAGCTGTAACAAGCCCAAGCCACAGATGACCTGAGACTATTCCATTATATCCACTTCTCCATGTCTGGCCTTTCTTTAGTGGACAGTGACCAACTATATTGTAACAGTAACAATGTCTCTAAAAACGCATCTGTTTTTTTCCTCCCTGCTGACCTGGATGTGTTGGTGCAACAGGCAGCACTTGCAACAGCCCTCTGTGTGCACTGCTCCACCTTGTTGAATGGCATAAAATGCTCTGACCCAGCCCTGTGCAGCCTGCACCAGGCAAACCTGTACCACCTTGCATGAGTCAGGTAACAGCAGAAATGCTGGCTTTTAGCAGCCTGGGAGTCCTCCAATGATGTGACTGTGGGAGCTCATTGGGGTAGCTTCTACACCCTGTTAGAATTGACAGCTATGAAAGGTGGTGTAAGTCAAGCAGAGATTTCTTCCATCCTCAGTACTTTAGATTAGGTTTCTTAATTTTGCAAGCATTACACCCATCTGCTCTTTATACCTGGACACCACACTTTTCCCATCAGGAGACAGCTGAGATGCCTCTGACCAAGAAATCCAGGGGCATTTCTCTCCTTCTCACTCTTTCAAAGGGAAAACCAAACCCATGCCATTTCTCACTCAATAAACCCTAGAAATGGAAAACCTTTCAAAAACAGAGCATTTTTGCAATGCTCATTATACACAGGTATTTGTGGTAGGTAAGACTGCATGAGTAAAACAACTAAAAGGATTATGAAGCAAGACCTTTATAATCTTTAATAGTAAAATACTAAATTCCCTATTGGCTCACTAGCAGAGGTGCTTGGTGCTGGGATGCACTCTTGTCCAGACTGTCCCCTACTGCTATCTAATTGTGGCTTGTAAACTCTGTGATTCATTGCCACCAGTCTTACTGAGGTCAGCAGCTTAGCAGGTTTCAAAAAGTGATTAGACTTTTATGTAGATAATTAGACCTTCCAAAGCTACGTTAAATAGGTTAAAATTGTAAGTAGGGGTAACTCTTCATCCTTTCGGTCCTGTTAAAGATGGCTTCTAGCCTCCATCCACCTGATGGTGTGTGTTTAAGTAGGCAAAAAATTGGGGTGGCTGAGAGCTGAGGCCTTGGTTTCAAAACTAGTCTTTAATGACTGTGCTGCTGCATTTCACTCAGCTTGGTTTTCAAGATGCATTTCACAGCTTCTGGCTCCAAGATTGTTATCAATAGTCCAGATGCTGCCTAGAAGCTGAGAGGGAAAAGTAAAGAGTCTTTCAGACAGACTGTCCACAATAGGCCAAGTTCTGATCTTGAGCATATTGATGCAAATTGAAGCAATTCAACAGGCTTAAAATTCACAATTATTTGGTTTTGAAGCCAGGTAACTGAGAGCTAACTGACTAAAAGGGCACAGTCTTCAGGAGAGCTGGGGATTCAGAGCTTAGGGCTGGGAGGACCCTGTGCTGCCACAGGGCTGCAGAATCCCTCTCCCAGAGCTGTCAGCAAAAAAGTTTTCTCTTCAGACTCCTTTGCCATCCTAATAGGCACATTCAGGCTGCATGATAAAGAGTTTTTCTTCATGGGAAAGAGCATTCAGTTTGCGAACTTAGTGGGGATTGTTTGCTACATTTACTGTGGAGGTGAACAGTTCACTGGAGCTTTCATGCTCACCCAAATTCACGCACATGGTATTACAAGGATTACTAACAGCAATTCTTATTTATTTATTTATTTTTAATCGTTTATGCACAACCCATCATTAGACGTTCTGCTATAAATCTGAGATTGAACAAAGAGGTGACATTTTTTAAATTCATTGTGGGAAAGGTCAGAAAAAGTGGAGCATTTTTCACAGATAGGATTCAGACTGACTGTAAAACAGAAAAGAAATAAAACGGTTTCCTTTTTTCTTCCCTCATCCCTGAGTGCTATAAACCTAAAGAAATGCACTTTTTTTTTTTTTTTTTTTTTTATTTTTTTTTTTTTTTTTTTATGGCTGTATAGTTGAAGAAGTAGGAATCCATTTGACTCTCAAGTATAGGGGAAAGAATAATTTCCAAACTTCTCACCATTCTTTTCTCTCTTTCAGCATTTGCAGCTAAGGCACATTGCCAGCTTTGTGACAATGATTTTCAGCACTTTATCAAGAAAGATAAATATGCAGGTTTCTATAGAAAGCAAACATGGCTTTTAGTCACACCTGTGTGAATCTATTTATAACTCCAGAGAGGTAAAGAGTGGAACTCCCAACTTTTCACTGCTGTAAATGACATCAGAAAATGAGTTGAGAGAACCTACTTGAGACAGAAGTTGCTTAAATAGAAAATTGTTTGAAATCACCTTTCTTTTTCTACCCACAACCTACTAGTGTGCCTGTGGATTTATAAATGCCCTAATGGAAGGAGGAGAGGCTGCATGACAGGTCACAAGGAGACCCTCTGCAGAGGCACATCCAGCCCGTCCAGTGAAATCTATCCGTGTGGCACCTGTTAGTTACACACAGCAGGACTGTCCATCATCCGCTGTAGTAGCTCTGCATTTCCATAGCACACTGTGGTGCAGGCAGAGGAGAAATTACTCTCTAACTATGAGACAGTGAATGAGAAATTTCTGTCCCTGTTTACACTGTCAGACCACCATCCGGGATGCTGTACATCAGCTGGAGAGGGGGCAGGGAAAGTAGTTCATTTTACAGGCAGCTGACAAATCTTACTCCTCAAAACAAGCTCTCAGATATTTATCTTTGCCTTATACCTTCTAAGATCCCATAAAAATATTGTTACTGAGTAGACAGACATTTATAGAGAAGTGTGCAGCATCTCATGTCATTTAAAAGTGGAAAAGCATTACCACATGGCATAAGAGAGACTGCGGTAAAACAAAGAGTGTACACTGTCTATCCAGTTTGCTTA
Source organism: Nettapus auritus (assembly GCA_011076525.1). Taxonomy (NCBI): domain Eukaryota; kingdom Metazoa; phylum Chordata; class Aves; order Anseriformes; family Anatidae; genus Nettapus; species Nettapus auritus. The sequence goes on along the minus strand of CM021797.1, from coordinate 65,994,047 downwards.
TGCCTAGATCGCAAGCAGATGGACAGCAGCTTCGACAGCTGAACCGCAGCAAAATATCCTTAGGAATGCTTGGATTGGCTGCTCTAACATGAGCAACAGAAAGAAAAAAAAGTCAAACACGTGAATAGAAGAAAACACACACAGGTTGCTTAGACTTGGAGAACATTAACTTAGTATCACAATAATCCTAAGGAAATTTGGAAGTGAGACTGCATATGGTTTTATCTGGTTTTCATGATGAGGGAGGGAGGTTGTAATTCCTCTTTTGGATCTCCACTGCGCCTCACCTGCACGACCATTCAAACAAACTCAAAATTTTGCATATCCCACTGAGCCATTCTCTTGCATCTTACACTGAGCTTGGCTGGCCTTTGTACCTCCACCATACTGACTCATACTTATCCCAGATCATAATGGACTATTGCAGCTGCTGGTGTGAGAGCAAAGACTCATGCTGCTAATGTTTCATTTCCTACACAAGACACCAGCTACTTTTTCTCTTTGTGACCTGATGAAAGAAGGATGAAGAACCAATGACTTCATAATCTGTTTTCTGTGGCCAGTTAGTCCTGGCTTCAGTGTCACTTAGATACTTCTCTGAAACTGTCTGATTATTTCACCATAAATTAAGCCATTAAGCCAGTACTTGCTGCTGCTATGTGTCTGCTGAGATTCAAGTGAACATGGCATTATAAGGCTAGACCCTTACTTAAGATCTTAACTATGGCAGCACATCTTGAAGAAAGGGACAGAGACAGAATGGGGAGTAAAGACAGAATGGTAATCTGTCCTGAATTCAAGACAAAAAACCTGTATTTTGAGACACTCTCTTCTTCCTATCTGTCTTCCATTCACTCTCATGACATCTTTGTTAGGTAGCAGTGAATTACTAATACGGGAAATAAAAACAGACTTATCAGGGAAGTACAATAGTCCCATTTACCAAGGGAATTGAAGCCCAGAGCAATCTGTGAAGCTAAACAATATATATGCCCTTCTATAGTCTTTTCTTTTCACCTGAAATAATGGTCAGAAGGTGGTCTGCAACAGAAATCCTGAGAGCTGTGGCAGGCATTACTGAGAATGAAAACCTAATTTTAAGGTAGTATTTCTACTTCTATGTCTTAGCTAACACATATCTCATGAGCAAACACAGACCCAGTTTGTTCAGTTATTTGAAGGACATTGCAACTGTGTTACTGGCAATGTTAACTGCAAAGAAATCCATGCTTTTCTAACACACATTCAAATAAGCAAACTAAACGACTAAAAAGAAGTGGATTGCAGAAGTGATCTTGCTACTGTTAACTAGTAATTGTTAATTGAAATATAGCAATTCTATTAATAGCACATATAAAGGCTGGCAAAAAGTAATGAAGTGCAAAAAGCTCTTCCAGAAAAATTAAATGCTATGATCTTCTAAGCTATTTATTCCGTGACTGTTAAACATGATGATGTGAAGCTTTCAAGTACGAAAAGAAGTGTGCAGCAGGAGCTAAAATGCTATAAATACCCAGTCTGCATGGTTCTGATAGGAACTATCAAGTTTTAGCCAAAATCTCAAGAAAAGCTACTAAAATTTCCATTTATACTTACATGTTCAAAGCATTGCTGGGGGGCTTCAGCTGCATGATACCACAAAGGAAGGATTCTTCTGATACAACTTGCACAGTATTTTCCAAACATAAATGTTTGTATCTAATGATTTTGTTTTTCCTTCCTTTTTTTCTTGAGCCATATAAATAGACTATAGCTTCAGCACATCATTAGAAAGCATGCATGTCTTTTTTATTTAGCTGCAGATTTTAGTGGCACATTGAAACTATACCAGTTTTGTTCTTGTGGCTTGTGTTGTCACTAAAAGCCCTTGATCAAAATCCAAACTTATTTTATGCTGTCAGGCATGGTTTGTTTGAGGAATCCAAAGAACTAAATGAGTGATACCCTCGTGAAACCACTTGAATGCTGTGGATTAAAAACCCCGACTTTTGCATTAAGGAGGGATGGCTGTTCTCACAGATCTTGTCCAAAGCTATTTTAGGCTTTATACAGGTTTGGAGGTTAGACTAGTAACCAACACAATAAGCTGACTTAAATTATATGAAGAAAAATATTTGTAAAATCAAGTTGAAAAAAATGCACTGAGAAGTTCAACAGTTATCAGATCTGCAACATTTCTCAGTGGAGTTTACTGTTATGATTGGTGACTCTACTCATTCATGTACTAGGTTCTTTGCAATACAGGGCCTTTCTCCCAAGGGACTAAAATCTAAAATCTGCCAAGTATCAGTTAGTATGGCTGCAAAAGAATGTCACTGAGGATAGTGGGGCAGGTGTCAGGCATTTGCACTGAAGCTGGAGAACTGGGACAAATCTGAACCAAGATGGGAACCAAAGAGTATAAAACAAAAGAACAAAAATCTTTTTTTACTCCCATCTCCTCTATTCATACATAATGGGAAGCAGCTAGGAGCAGTAGCAGAACACAAATGAAAACAAAACCAAGATTACACAGTCACTAAGTGTAAAGTCACTAAAGAAGCTAGTGTCATAGAGCAAAAAACAGTGTTGGCAAAATGGCACCTTTACAACCATTGCAACAAACAAACACCAGTTTAGAAGATGTATTTGAATGATGTAAAATCAACAGTGAGAGAACTTTTAGTCAAAGTGGTAGGCAACAATTGTATGCTTGTAATGGACAATTGTTAGGGTACATGAATGAATAATCACAGTATACTTACTGAGATTTATTTATTTATTTTTTAAAGCAACTATCCTTCGAAATTTTTCAATATGTTTATCAGGATGTTGACACCAAGAAAACATTTGCTTAGTGAAAATGATCTACCATATTTGTGCTTACAGTGCACATGTGTACCAGGAGCTAAAAGGGACATTTTTGCTTTACAGCAATTTTCCAATAATGACATTTATGCCCAATTACATATGATTGATTTTATAGTCCCAGGTTACACAAGGCACTGAGGACAGGCAGGGCAGGCTGATCTCTATCAGTCTCCTCTATGACACTGGGCAATCCTATAATGATGCATGGATAGCCAGCTGTAGCTCAGTTACAGCTCAATTAGATGTCACCATTAATCTAAACTCAGAAAACAGGTTATCAGCTACAGCAATTTTTAATGGTGAGGTTTAATATAAAACACTTTAATTATATTGTGTTCTGTCATATAAACTAGTTAGCAACCACACACAGATACACACACACGTAGACAGCATAGGAAACACAGGAGAATTCACAGTATGTCATTCATGCATATGAAAACACTCAATTTCTCTCCTTGGCATAAATGTTTTGAGCAGGAGTCACTTACTGCCTTGTTTTCTCTCAGTTATCAAACCTGCTGTTTACAAGATGGGCAGCTCTCTGCCCCTTTTGCCTTAGCCAGGTCTTTTTCCCCCAGATGCTTTTTCTCAGGGTTGAGCAAGGTAAGATGTTATGTCCATGCCTGTATCTACAACATTTGCAGCTACCATGACTCTGATCCAGAGAATAACAAGCATTTGACAACTTAGTAGCCTATAATATCACCTCCACTTTCTATGGAAATGACATTCATCCCAATGTCTGCTGGGAATGCCACACTGCAGGCTGTAAGCAATCCTGGAGGGCATTGAGGATAGCTTCCTTGTCCAAGTATTAGACAAAGCAGCCAGAAGAGAAGTGTTACTGGGCCTGGTGCTGGCCAGTGCAGATGAACTCATTAAAGAGCTTGAGACTGCAGGCAGTCTCTGTTGGAGTGACCAGACGCTGGTTGAGTTTGTGATCTCAAGGAATATGGGCCTGGCAAAGAGCAAACTCAGGACCCTGAATTTCTGAAGAGCGAACTTTCAGTTGTTTAAAGACCTAGTGAACGTGATCCCCTGGAACACTCTCCTTAGGGACAAAGGAGAACAGACTGATATTCAGCCTGAAGAAGAGAAGGCTCCATGGAGACTTCATTGCAACATTCCAATACGTAAAGTGGGCTTATAAAAGAGATGGAGAACAACTTTTTACTTGGGTAGATATTGATAAGACAAGGGGGAATGTTTTTTAACTAAAAGAGTGGGCATTTAGATTAGATGTTAGGAAGAAATTCTTCACTCAGAGGGTCGTGAGGCACTGGCACAGGTTGCCCAGAGAAGCTGTGGATGCCCCATGCCTGGAGGTGTTCAAGGCCAGGTCAGATGGGACTTTGAGAAACTTGGTCTAGTGGGTGGCATGGGCAGAGAGAGTGGGACTAGATAATCTTTAAGGCCCCTTCCAACCCAAGCCATTCTATGATTCTGTGATTCTGTGACTGATTTTCTGATTCTCTGATTTCATAGTTCTATGATTAGGGCTGTGATAAAAACAAAGTGTAGGAAATGCAAATGTCAGTTTGTTGATATTCATTATATGGATATTTTCCCTCAACTGAAAATAAGTTGAAAGACTCTCTGCTAGGAGCTTAATTAAATACACATAACATTAAAAACAGCCCCTCCCCCAATGCCCATTAATGTTACCCCTAACAAATATTTAGTGTTAAGCTTAATAAAGAGGTGAATGACTGAAATTTCCTGTCTTATGTCATGACAGAGGTTGAATTACATGATGCAAATTCTCATTTAGACTTAACATATTTTCCTTGACCTTAATAGGATTAGGGTGATTTACGTCACCTGAGGGCCTGGCCCCCTGTCTTTGCTGGAACTAAGTAAATAATTTGCTACAAGATAATTTATTAATTTTGGCTCCATCCTCCCTTCCTGTCATATTTGTGACAAGTCAGATGACTGTTTGCTACTTGCTGTGATTTATTCCACAGTCAAAGATATTAATCCTGTGAGCAACTCTGAGGCCGGCCCTGGCATGCTGCATGGCAAGCATTTTCTATTCAGAAACAGACTGTGATAGCTGGTCATTTAAATCACATGGTGAGTGTAAGTTACAAACCCTCAGCAGAAGAGAGCTCATGCGTGCTCTGCGGACTTGCTAGGGCAGGATAGTTATTTCTCTGAGGTGCTTCTTCATGCTGAGCATACCACAGCCCATGGCTACAGCCTGAAGTTGTTGAATTTTCCGCACGATACTTGTGTCTGGCTCTGAGGACATTGCAGGGGCTTTGCTTTGGAGATAGAGGAATATATCTCCTGTGGTCTCCCTGGGATGTCCTGTCATGCACTGCTTACACTGAGAAAGAAAAATAACACATCAGCTGGTGTGGAGCTGGAGCAGTCTGGGGCAGGACAGAGACTTTCTTGACTTAGAGACTGGAATCAGCTGGAAAGAAGATGGAGCCAGAATTTAGAGGACTGTGAGATAGCAGAGCACCGAAATCAGGGTGGAAAGGATCTCTGGGCAGACCTGAGACAGAAAGGGTACTGACTGGAGACAGGGATCAGCTGGCCGGGACTAGGAGTCTGGCAGAACAGGCAGTGGCATAGGGTGGGAGACAGACTTATGTTAATTCTTCCTTAAATCCACTAGAATGGTGTTAATACAAACTTGTTACCCTTTATTAAAGAATGGAGGACAGGTCCTTCTCTGGAGAGATCTGGTATGTCCCTCTGGGAAGGCTGGCTCTCCACCTTTCCTGCTGCAGAAAGAGCAGAAACTAAAGGAAAGCATTAACATGGTGGCAAAAGGAAGAAAACTGTTTGCTAGACTTGTACTCTGCACAGTTGTAAATGACAATATAACAGCTTGTAACTTACCAGTTTATAACTGAGGAACTGAGGAACTGACTCAGAAAGATAGATTGGAAGAACATGTAATTTCCCATTCAAGTGGATTATATCATTCTGTTTTTCTTGCTAGTATCAGTAAAAAAGATTACTTTTTTTTTTTTTTTTTTTTTTTTTTTTTTTTTTTTTTCCTGGTTTCTTGCCTTTACTTTAGTTCTGTGTTTGGATTTGACTTGCTTTGCCAGCTGGAATTTTGAAGAAAACTTGGTGAAGGAGGTTTGCCCTCTCCATATACACCTATACATGCACCCACACAGACTGCCACACACACACGCCCTGGGTTACAATGGTTTTACGCACAGGATGTTCTGCCTTAGGAGGGCAGGTCACACAGCTCTGAGCTTGGCAGCATCAGCTTCAGGGGACATTTTAAGAAATAGGTTAGCTGCTATCAGTCAAAGTCAAGTATCCTGGAAAAGGAAATCATAGTCCCTAGTTTTACATCAGGAAGGAATCTCCCATCCTGAGGAAGAAAGATTAGCTTAACTGTGTGTGCAATTGCTCAGGAACAACTTCCCAAATTACAATGCATGAAAAGATCCCAGTTTAGTACCTTAAGGGAGTAAGAGGACAGGGCTGCATGCAGATTAAAGCTCACATTCATTATTGTTATTAAATAGTCTAATTTTAGGAAAAAAAAAAAAAACTATTTTACATGAACCAAAAGCACAGAATTGTTAAAATACATTAACTAGAAATTTGAATAATAAAGGTCAAATCTGTATATGTTTCAGAAATACTAATATGCTGTAATGAAAATACGTGATTAAATATGAAAGTGTTATTTGTTGACTGAGCTGGCAACTAAGTATATTTTCTTCATATCTTCATTGGATAAACACACATACACACACATACATAACTACAAACTACGTGTAACTAACCCCATTTTACAGCCAAATTTCATGATACTTTGATTCTTGTAATATTAGGTGATTCAGAATTAGGGACACAACCTCTCTGAATGTGAAAAAAAACTCAACAAGATAGAAAATATTGGGAAAAATTAAAAAAAAAAAAAAAAAGAAAAAAGAAAAACAGAAAACAAGAAAAGAGTTGCAGTGGCTAATATGGAAACAAGTTCAGTGGGTAAGGAAATTCCTGCTCAACAAAAATAGGAACATTGCACAGTGAAAGAGAACATAATAGTTCCTTATATTTTAGTCCAGAAATATATTGTCTTAAGTTTGCAAGAACAATGATTAGGCTGTGCTTCCTCAGGCCCAAATCTCTCTTCATTCAAGAATGATAAGTTATTTAAGATCAACTGGACATTAAATAACAAAGGAAAACCTAAGAGCACAAACTATATGTTGAATACAACCTGTGCAGCAGGATTCTACTTACAGATAGAAGTTGTCACTCTCTTGAGGTGTAAACATTCAGGGAAGAGCTGGAGGTAGGAAGTGGTCAAGCTCACATGAATAGGCACACAGCATCATGCGAAGGGTGAAGGTATTACTTTGCTAGTCCTCCTTTATTTTCTATCTATACCTGTTTACAGCTGAGATCCTGGATGAATTAAGAGAGTCCAGTCACACCAGACTACTGCCAGGGACTGGCACAGGTAGGCACAGCCATGCACACTTCGGATGACACCAACTGTATTTGCAGCTATGCCTGGGAGCTTAAAAGCTCCTCAGTGAAGTATTTTGGGAGTGAGCTCACCGGCTCGTATTCAAAGATCTTACATTAGCTTCCAGATTGCAAAATTGCCATTATCTCCCAGAAAATCAAGAAGCTACAGCACTGCCTGTGGTGTGTGTTTTCTGATGCACAAGCATCCTTGTTTCAAAAGTGAATTTTCATCTTTCTGGTGTTGTCCTACAGGTGAATGGGCACTAGCTGTAGAAGTTGGGCACCAGACCACTTTTCTGACAGATTACTTGGTTTCCAGTGTGATTATTACACTGCAAAAGATCAGCACAGCCCTCCTTGTGTTTCTGGTCCTTGTCTGTAAAACATAAGCAATAATCACAAACAAACAAACAAATAAATGAGCACTAGTAAGTGCCAGTCTTCCCACATTTCCCCTGTGTTGCCTATTCAGGTAATAATCTCTGCTAGGCATTCCCTTACATATATTTCTAGAGTATCCAGCACAAAGAGCCTCTGATCTTGGCCACAAATATCTTAACATAAATAAAAATACTAGGTTTCGTAAAGATATTCTTTCAGGTCTATTCAGATAACAGTATGAAATCAAGTCCCCAAAATATTAAATGTCAAGAATATTCTCTCCTTCTGCTGGATAAATTATATTATTATAATTTATTATTATTATTTGTCAATGTCAATTCCAAATCTTTTATATAATTCCTCTTTCTCTACAGAAATTGTCTTCCTGCCTAATTACAAAATGTTAAGACAAGCACTTTAAGATGGAAGGTATATACCTAATGCTTGTAACAGAGCCAATGTCTATTAGGGTTGGCTGATTAAAGAAGCCATAGTTCTCAATGATAAATAGTTTCAAGTCTGAGATAAGGCAAAGGCACTTCCAAAGAAATCTTTCATGTCATGGAAGAGGAAGCAAATTTGCAAGTGGATGTTAAGGGTTGTTTCTGGATGCTCTTTACAACCAGTGGTACAGGAAGTTCATTAGTTGTTTTTCATCTGCACTCAGTTAAATCAGCTGGATCTGACAGGAAATAGATGCACAGGAGTTTGGCTCAAAATATTACAACAAAACAGAAAAAGGAAGTATTGTTACTACTGACAATGATGTCAGAGTATGCTACCTGCAATGACTGTATGAAATTAGAAAGAGAAAAATGAATGCAGTTGCTAAATACTGCACACATATTACATGGAAATTCATTGCAAATGTGTTTTCTGTTACTTATTTTTAGAAGAAAAATATATTTCACATAAGTGATGATGACCCTGCAAGCTGTAAGAAATTAAAAAAAACCAAACAAACCACAAAACAACCAGCCAACCAACCAATCAAAAAAAAACCCCCAAAAAACAAAAAAACACAAACCAACCAAACAACAATAAAACACACACACACACACAAAACAAAACAAAAACAAAAAAACTACAAACACACACACAAAATAAAAACAACAACACAAAACCATCAAGCCTTTCCTATGATAAAAAGTCTGTGCTGGACTGGATCACAAATCCTTCAGAGAACTAAATGAGGAGGGGTAAAAAAGGCTTAGCTTGGAGGCTACTTCTTACAACTTCATGCATCAATCAATTTCTCAAGAGAAACTAGTAGGAAACACAGTCTTTTCTGTGAGTAACTATACAGGGAATTAGTTTCTTCTTTACCTTGCGTAGTCTTTTATACCTATGCAAGTGTGCCCAAGTCTGTGCAGAACACAAGACCTCTGCTCATGCTAGTGGAAGCACTTTATATGTGTCTTAAAAAGGCCCAAACAAAAAAAAATGAGACAAGAGCTAACCCAGCTCTTGCTATGAAAGCTTCACTTCAAGTAGCCAAATGTCATGTGAACATACGTAATTTCTACTGTGCAGAGAAAAAGCTACAGAAGTGCAAAAGTTTGAGTCATTTTAAGAGTGGATGCTCACCCCACACTGCTGACCGAGGGAGGGAAGGAAGAAAAGCCCAGGTCCCTGGAGGAGGGAATTGCCCAGGCCCCTGGAAGAGGGAATTGTCCAGGCTTCTGCAGCTTGGACAACCCGTGCTCCAGCTGTGGTGCTGGTAGGACTGCACTGGTGATTCCTCCCAATGCTTCCCACTCCTGACACTTATCTTCAGTCCCCTGCTTGACTTAGGGGCTTGTGCCTGTCACTGAGGCTTTGTCTTCCTGGTCAGTTGCTCTGGCTATGGCACATATCAATGGCAGAAGGTTGCATGATTTTGTGAGGTCTTACTAACCAGGATGGCCACATCATAACTATGTCCAGAAAGTGACATATGCCTTTATTTATTTATTTATTTATTTATTTATTTAGTGACCATTACTCCATTCCACCATATAAAACCCCACATGCCAGCTGTCTTGAAATGAAAGAGCTTAAAATGTTTGTTTTGGGCTGTAGCTTTGACACTTGGCCAGTTAGAGGAAAACTCAATGGAAAGAAAGTTTTGGCATGACTGACAGAAAGGCACAAATAAATAACACCTCCACTGTATGACAATATAGACTAGAAGGGACCTCTGGAAATCCAACTGCTCACTCATAGCACTGTCAACCTTTGTAAGTTTGTTCAGAGCATTGTTCATGTGAGTTTTGAGTGTCTTTGACAATGGGTATTATACACTGCTGGGGCACTTATTCTGTTATTTGTGAGTAAAACAAACCAACTGTTATCTATATATCAATTTAATCGCACTTGCATATGGTGTCTTGAGTAAAACAGAATAAATGAATTAATATTTGCAAGCAGTAAAAAAGGCATCAGCAAAAAATAAATATTTTTCTTGGTTCATAATCAGATAGTGCATATGTGTTAATAAACACTTTGACCAGCTCTGTAGCTTATTTTTATTTTTTATTTTTGCTGTAACTTATAACAGTTTAATATGCAGTCAGCTACTGATATGTGCTGATTGTCTAAACTGTCCTGTTATTTACCTCAGTATGTCCACATCCTCTTTAAACAACTTACTTTTATCATCTTAGTTGTGTTTGAGGCTGGTGTTTAGCCAGCATTTTCATGAGGAAAAAATAATACAATGCCCATCTGGAGCATCTCCTTCAAACAGCTCTTATAAGGGACAGTGGGTCACAAGCTCTAGTCAAGACTTTCACTGGTAAAAATGGGATGCTTTCTGAAGAATTTTGGTTTTGTTTCTCTGGGAAGCTGCCTAGAGAAATACAGTCTTAATGTGCCCCAACCACACACCAATGAAAGATAAGTATTTTATACAAAATTCAACCGATTTATGAATACATCACTGAATTTTTAATATCACTAAGGTTTTGGGATAAAATAAATCATTCAATAAATCAGAATAACAAAAGTATCCAAATGGGAACATACGGATCAGAAATATTTTTGATTTTATTGAGGTTAGAGAGCTTGGGCTTTTGTTTTTCACTATAGATAATGTTATATTTTGTTCATCAAAATAAAAATACATTTTATTTGGATGATATCTAAGCTGTAGTATTTAAGAACAACACAATACTGCTTTATCAGAACTCCTATAATAAAATACGTTATTGATCTCCTTCACCAATACATATCAGCTAACATAAAGAAGTTGTGAGATTTAATTTTCTAGATAGTTTTCAATTTTGAGCTGACTGCCTCTTTGAGAAAATGATCTCTTTCTCCAGCTGGCTAATGACAGTAGCCAGGTAAATGTAGTACACTCTGGTAAAACACATTGCTTGGACAACTCCATCCTTTCTGTGGCAATTAGAAATAGACCAGAGCAGTAGCAGGCATCCCAACACATCAAGCTCTGTGAAAACTGTTTTCCATTTCTGCAATTTGTTTCTGCTTCTAGTGACAAGTGAGGGATGTACTATACATTCAACGTGTTACCAAGTGTTGTCCAGCTAGAATGAAATGTTCTCTTGAGCAGGGGGCATAAACAATAAATATCTATCCCTCCTGAGTTCCACATTACTCCTCAAACATAATAATGTGGGATACAGGTAGCACACAGATGTAGTGACCAGCAAGGGACTGTATTTCCTATCAACTAGTAAGCAATTTCAGAGACATCAAGTTACTACAAGTTTCAAGAAAATCAGTGAGTATATTTTCTCAGTTTGTGAGAAACACCTTGCTCATTGCTTTCTGCCTCCTTCTCTTTCTCTGGTACTCTCAATTAATAAAGCAGACAGTCAACATGTTTAATAGCTCCTCAGGTATCAAGCAAATGCAGATACCTGAAAATTAAGTATGATCCTTCCTGTTGATTTGGCAAGCAAACAGGCGGGAGAGTCGTAGCTGGGTGTAATGTGATTTACACCAGGAAATAGCACAGTAGGACCACTGTGTAGCAAAGAGAGGCCCCAGTGGTTCAGAAAGAACAAGCAAGATTGAATCAGGAATTTTTCACATTAAACTACTTTATTTCCTACAGGAATTGGCTGTACTCTAATATGTATTCAGACATCAGGTTCTTGTTATTGTGTGGGAATTTGGGGCACTACTACAGGATCTGCTGTAAAAACAGTAGTGATCTGTGACAGCAGTGTCTTTGGGTATTGGAATCAGGATGGATCACACAGAATCACAGAATTGTAGGGGCTGGAAGGGACCACTGGAGATCATCAAGCTCAACCCCCTGCTAAAAGCAGGTTCCCTATAGTATGTTCAGCAGGAAAACTTCCAGGTGGGTCTTGAATATCTTCAGAGCAGAAGACTTTACAGCCTCTCTGGGAAGCTTGTTCAAGTGCTCTGTGACCTTCACTGTAAAGAAGTTCTTATGCACGTTTATGTGGAAATTCCTGTGTTCCAATTTTTGGCCATTGCCCCTTGTCCTATCACTGCACACCACTGAAAAGAGCCTGTCCCTGTCAATTTGCCTCCTGCACGATAGCTTTTTCTAAACATTGATCAGATGATCCTACTTTCTGTCCCTCTCTGAGTATGCTGACCTAGAGGCTACTCCCACATAGCAGCTAGGGCAAAGATTTCTAGTGCTAGGCTTCTGCCAGCCACTGTCCACATATGTGCAACAACCACAAGAGAGCGAGAAGCTGTGAATGAGTCACAAAACCAGTGTCACTGCCATCAGTAAAGAGTTGAAATGTATGCTGGTGTTGATGCCCATAATGCTTCCTTATGGGTTCTCACAGATCATAGTCTTTTGTCAGAAAATTCTCCCCTGATACCCCTTTCTCTGCCTGCCTCCCTCCCCACCCCCTTTTCTTTTTTTTCCATCTGCAGTGGAGGGTTTGTTCTGATATTTAAAGAAGAAGCCATGTAGTCTCTAAGCGGAGCCTCCTGCTCTTGCTTTAATGTAGACCATAAAGATATACTCTTCCTGCTCATGAATTGAACACCATTGCCTTAATGTTTGAAAGCAGAAATAGAGAAAAACTAAGCTAAGATAAATTCTGATTTCCTCATAAGCACGGTGAACTTGTACATGACTTTTTAGAAAAAAAAAATAATAAAAATTAGCATGTATTTTTGTGGTAAAGGTAACCCGTATCAGCTGTATCAGCTGTGGTAAACTCATATCAGCTGTATCAAGAAACACAGCGGATCTCACTGTTTCAGCTGAATGTTCCATTTAGCACTGCAAAACCCATACTGATGATGCATACTGACTTTTTATAAGCACTACAAGAATGAATATGCTGTGTAATTTTCCTTGTAGCTTGATTAAAATTGCTAAAAATATTTCTATACCTCATATAGCCCAAAACACTTTGCAGAATTACTTTTTTTCTTCTTTCATGTAGACATTTTTTTGCTATGCTTTCCACCTCTGATAGCTCAGTTCCTCTAAAACTCAAAAAGTAGAGTTATATAGAATTTTTCAACAGGTGATGGTTTTGTTATTTCATTTCACTCATAACTGCACTAAAGGAAAAAGCATACAGGGCCTTATAGCCCTCCAAATTTCAGCCTGAAGGAGCTGACAGTTGTCTAGTTAGCTATCCACTCAAAGAATTAGGCCTTGTTTGTGCCACTTATACAAGTATGCCCCCCATGTATTTCTTACATCTCATGAGAACTGTATAAAGGATAGGATGGACAGGCTATAATGAGACAAAGAAATATAGTACACAAGAACATGAAAGCTCCAACGCGTTTCAAAGACAGGTGGAAATTCTGATCTTACAGTATTCAGTAACTCTAAAAATATCCTTCACTCAGTACAACAGCGGAGCTTCCTTTCTCTCAGATTAAATAAAAGGTTTTAAGTTGCTCAGGTAAAAAGAACTATAGTGATGCCTTCCTAATCAGAGATAAATATCAGCTACTTCTGATCTACTACATTGTCAGCTAAGTAATGACTCTTTTTCTGCATTGTTCTCAGTATGTGAAGGACAACAGGAGAGCAAACCTTATCCACAGGCTCCCATTACACTCAGACATTTCCTTCAATCAGAGGTAGGCATTATAAAACACAGTTAGTGCATTCACAAATTAAAAGCAGAAACACAGTAATCTATTACAAGGCTGTTGATACACCTAACTGATTGTCTGTAGCATTTCAAGGCTGTATGGCCTTGATTGTCCAAGAAAATATGGATTAAATAAGCAGGTTTGCAGGTTAGTTTAGTACCTGAAAACTATTTTTTTCTTTTAAGGTGGCTTTTTTCCCCTTTACTTATAAACATAATCTGCAACTTTTCCCAAGACAGGCAGAAGAGGTGTTTTCACCTACCTTTTGTTAACCCATGCCTCACCTGCTCTCGACTGAACTGTCAGCTGTACCCCACTATTACACACACATCCCATCTCACACACCTTCAACTCAGAAAATGAAATAACAGAGACCATGTCTTTTCTGTCTAGGAACAGGGACATCTGGGGGAGTGTGTGTGTGTGTGTGTGAAGGGTCTGTTACTGCTGTTAATATGATGCTTGGAAAAGTCAAGAAAAGAGTTTTATTGGGCAGCTGCTATCAGACAAGTTACTTATTGAGCTGTGCGTCCCATAAAACAGAAACTCAGAAATGCATGAAGACAGAACTTCTGGCACCTGAACAGGAGATGAGATTTAGGGCTGAAATCCAAGGCTGTTAGACCAAGGAAAATCTCTCCATTGCATAAGAATGAAGGAGTAGATATCCCTTGTATGGATTCTTGAAAATGTGTCGTCCTTACAGGATTCCTACCTATCCTGTATGTTTTTTTTTCTAAATGGCGTAAGTTAAACTATGAGAACTGTCTTTTATTTGCTAGTAAATGCCAAGAGTTTAAATTACCCTTTCACATGCTTTAGATGGTGCGGTTCCATTCCTCACCTAGCTCACCACCTGGCAAGCTGTGTCCTTAGCTGATGGTCTTCCTACCTAGGAAACAAAACAGCCTTCTGTGGTGGTTTTACCGTACTGGGCAGCTGAACACCACAACCGCTCTCTCACTCCCCCTCCCCAGAGGAGGAGGGGAAGAAGTAAAGGAAAGAACAACTCACGGGTTGAGATAAGGATAATTTAATTAAAGGGAAATATATATATATATATATATATATATTAAGGAAATATTATTAATTAACAATTCAACTAAAGGGAAAAAAGGAAAGGGGAAAGGGAGGGGGAAAGGGAACAGCAAAACAAAACAAGTAAAGGCTATGTGGAAGTGCAGAGGAAAGAAATTATTCTCTGCTTCCCACAAATGAGTGATGTCTGAGCATGTCCTTGAAGCAGGGCCTCAACGCACGTAGCCGGTGTTTGCAAGGAGGACAGACATTTTCGCAATGAAAGCCCATCCCTCACCTCTTCCTCCTTTTTCCACCTTTTATTGCTGAGTGTGAAGTCATATGGTATGGAATATCTCTTTGGTTGGTTTAGGTCAGCTGCCCTGGTGATGTTTCTTTCTCACTTTTTTCCCACCCCCCAGCAGGGATGGAGAAAGTCCTGATGCTGTGCCAGCACTTCTCAGCAGCAGACAAAACACTAGTGTGATAACACTGCTGTTCTAGCTACAAGTGCAGAGCATGGCACTGTATGGGCTGCTGCAGGGAAAGTTAACATCCCAGCCAGACCCAGTACACCGTCACAGACCTAGCTGATCCTTTCAAATTTTATTTATTTATTTATTTATTTTTAATAAGGATGGATGCCCTGTTGCTTCCTAGCTTACGGTATTTGATTTCAGGTTTCCTAGTGTTTTGTTTCATTTGAACTCTCAGCACTGAGAACTACATATTACACAGATTTTAGTAATCTGGTATGTGCACCATTGTCATTCTGCTGCCACACTGCATTATACAACCTGGTTGTAATGCATACCCTGTATAAGGTGAATTTGTGCCATGGTATGATCTGTTTCAGAGATTCACAGCAAAACTAAGCATAGTGCTGAATCCAGCCTTGCAAAAGTATGGAGGGTTTAAAACTGCAAGGTCTTGTATGTGCTGCTTTGTTTTATCCTAGCGAATAAGCCATTAAACAAACAAACAAAAACAAACAAAAAAATAGTAATTCCTGAGTCTTTGTGTATGTGATGTTTTATATACTACCAACTGAAATATGTTTTGCTGGCAAGAAAATAGGTTATGTTTATTTATGTGTAAACATCCATTTGTTTTCATTTAGAGCAACAAACAATTATATAGATAACCAATAGTGAGAGCAAATAAATTCCACCCCACTAGCCTTTCTTTCTACCTGAGAAGAGACACAAAGCAATTTTGATAATGCATGTTCTGTCCTCTGAAGTGATGTCCCTTTTTCTGGCTGAGGATTTGCAATTAAATAACTTCACAGGAAGGTATTAGAGAGAAGAAGTAGCCAATGAAGCTTCATGTTCATTTACTTTGTGAATGCCCACAATGGTCAAGTGGGAAATAAAGGCTTCATTCTGAAAGTCTCTGAGTGTTTGTGCTAACTTATCTACTTCACAACTGAGCTCTGAAAAGGTACCTTCAGATGACTCTTCCAAAGAGAAATAGTAGTCCTGAATGGATCTACATAATCTATTAGTCCCCCTTCCTCCTGAAGAGTCAGGTTTGGCTACTTGTGATCTTGGAATCACAGAATCACAAAATCATCTAGGTTGGAAGAGACCTCCAAGATCTCCTAGTCCAACCTCTGACCTAACACTAACAAGTCCTCCAATAAACCACTAAACCATATCACTAAGCTAAATGACATCTAAATGTCTTTTAAAGACCTCCAGGGATGATGACTCAACCACTTCCCTGGGCAGCCCATTCCAGTGCTTAACAACCCTTTTGGTAAAGAAGTTTTCCTAATATCCAACCTAAACCTCCCCTGGCATAACTTTAGCCCATTCCCCGTTGTCCTGTCACCAGGCATGTGGGAGAATAGACCAACCCCACCTTGCAACAGTCTCGTTTAAGGTACCTATAGAGTCTGATAAGGTCAGCCCTGAGCCTCCTCTTCTCCAGGCTGAACAACCCCAGCTCCCTCAGCCACTCCTTGTAAGACGTATGTCTGTGCATACAGTTTGTTAAGATGACCTGGTCAAACTGTGAATAGGGGCTGCTGGACATTATTTATTAAGGTAAAATTCCATTTTATGCAGTTCAAACATGAATTTGTTCTACAAGGACAATTCAGTTCTGTGCAGAGATACAGGTCTTGTGTAATATTGAAAGAAATAATTTAAACTTAAACTGTGGTGGGAGATGAAACTTCACATAATTCTGCTGTCTTCTTGTGCAAGGCTGCAGGGCTGATGTCTGCCAGCCTTCCAACATACTGACCTACATCCAAGAAAAGTTGTGACAGACTGGTTTTTGGAGAAGAAAAATAATACTTCAATTGTTGGCTTTGAAATTTAGTATTTTCTTAATATACAATGAAAGAACTGTATCAGTATCCATTAAATGCCATTTCATATTATACTATATATCAAATTACATCAAATACTTTTTGATAATAAATTATTTTTTGCAGTACATTTTTTATTAAGATAATTGTTTCCTTGGGAAAATACAAATATATAAGGATATATTTGTATATATGTTGAAAATACATATGTAAATATATAAAAATATGTTTGTTAAACATCTGAAAAATTCATCTAAAACTGCCTTCCTTCTAATCCTGTTTGCACATATCATTAAGAACTGCAAAGGTTAGGTATGGACAGGAGACTCATTAGTAATGAAGTATGATCAGATTCAAGATTTATCGGAAATGAGGCAAAACTTCAGGAAGCCATATTTAGTGTGTGCAAATTAAGGTCTGCTGTTCTGATGAACTGACAGGATTGTACCATGCAGCAGAAAGGCAGAGGCAGAACTCCAGATAGTACCAACCACTATTCATTCTTACCCTCATTATAACATGGCCTAAGGCCTGGAGCAAGATATTTTTTATTTTTTAATTTTTTTTTTTTTTTTTTTTTCTTCCCAGACCGT
The DNA here is from genome assembly GCA_011076525.1 of Nettapus auritus. Taxonomy (NCBI): domain Eukaryota; kingdom Metazoa; phylum Chordata; class Aves; order Anseriformes; family Anatidae; genus Nettapus; species Nettapus auritus. The sequence continues at coordinate 65,976,359 of CM021797.1, read as the reverse complement.
AACAAGCTTTGTAGATTTGTACAGTAATGAAAGTGTTTGAATTGTTTTGACTGCTGCTGTTACAAAAGTTACAGATCAAAGAAATCAACGTGCATCCAAAATGGGGTTAAAATGTTTTTTTCAAAATAGCATGGAGTAAGAACTATAGCCTCCATCATGCCCATTGATCCCATCATTTTTATTGTGGCTAACTGTAAATCATTCACAAAGTACCAGATGGTGCTGGATGAATTTTAGAATTATTATTTTGAAGAATATTCTGAATTAATTTCAATTTAATTCCTCAATGTTTTTACGTTGCGCCTTCTATCACTGTCATGGGCACCCCCCATGCTAATTTGTAAAACGAATTTTACTGAATATCATCTAATCTTATTGCCATAGTTACAACCAAGAAATTGAAGATTGCTATACTGAGCTGAAAATAGCTGATGATACAAGGAAGGGGGCTAATTCTTATGCAAATCTCTGTACTCAAATACAATCTCTTATTCGAAGAACAATAGGAAATTTGATCTCTAGAAGCTCTGACTTCATTCTAGCAACAATCTGCAAAAAGGGCTGAATGAAATGCATAAAAATTATGGGAGAAATACAACACTGGGGCCAAATATTTGGCATACGTGTTATTTGCCGATAGGAAAAAGAAAATGAGTTAAAGGAGCAGAACTAGTTGTTTTGCTAAAGCCCACATTCATTAACTACTGAGCTCCTGTTGGATGGAACAGCAGTCACACAGCACCCTCCCTTGTTCCCTAAATCCCCTCCGCAGGATACATTAAATGAGTAACAGGAAGGGTCTGATTGAAAACAGGAATTTCATTCAGCATTTGGGTTGTAGCTGATTTTTATACTATCTATTTAATTTTGTCGATTGCACTGTTTTTTATATTATGAAAAGAAGATGCTTATATCACATGTTCCTCCAATTATCCTTGAATCAAGTAGTTGCAGTTCCAAGACTAAACTGCATGGCTAAAATGCCTCTGTGGAAGGACTTCTGAGGAGATTCACTGTGGTGACACCAGGGTATGGAGAAAAGGTGCTTTACCTAGGTGGCATGTGGTAAATAACTGGGGGTCAGCTTGTGTGGCAAAAATAACTCCTGAATCTATCACAGACATCAGACCAGCTCTGGAAGATGTGGCCACAGTGTTTGGCCCTTTTCTCTTTCTTCTGTGTTAGTAAAAACAAACATATGATGAGAGCAACATATAATGAACTTAACAGAAATGAAAATGTAGTGAGGAAAATCAAATCTGTCTTGAAGAGAGAAAGTGGAAAAGTCCTAAAGAAATATTAAAGTTGGTACAGAAAACTAAATGATAACAAACAGCTGAAGACAATCAGAGTTTTTGGAAGAAAAGAGGGTGTGTGTAATAACCATATGAGTAATAACCATATGAGAAGGAATAATAATACCAATAAAAAAAATGAAAAAGGAAATCAAATTTAAAATTGTCCCTACAGAGGTAGAATTTTAAAAAGTTTTAGCATTTTTTTCTTTTTTTTTTTCTTTTGCCATTTTTTTTTTTTTTTTTTTTTTTTTTTTTTTTTCTTTCTGGATGAAATAAATCTTTTTCTATTGGATGGAGTACTCTGACATATTATGAAGTGTTACAAGTCTTAACATGATAGTGCTTTACTGATAAAGAGCCAGGATAAGAAATTTTACCTTTAGTCCTGCAAAGAGAAATGTTTGGATGAATAGAGACCTGAGAGAATATTGCCTCATGAAATCAAGTCCCCTGTGTTAAAATTACTTTGGTCTTCCACAGTACATGCTGGCTTCTCTGTCACTCTTTTATTCTACTTATTTTATATACATATATATTATAACATATATATATATATGTAACACCACCACAAAAACTCTCCATGCCTTATGAACACAGCATTTGAAAAACAAGAAATATAAGCTGCTCATTGTAGCCAGCTTGATGCTACCTAAAATAGCAAGCTCTGCAGAATTTAAACTTTAACTTAAATCAGATCTTTGAACATAAAAGAGTTCAAAACAGGAGCAACACTCCCTGAGAGTCTGAGAAACCTCTTGCTACTGTTTCCTGCAATGTGAAATATTAGACCACCCTCAGTTCTAAGAGTATGAGCAGCAATCATGACTGCAGAGACAAGCAGCATTTGGGTAGTTGCACCACACTCATTTCCAGTGCAGAAACACAGAGTATTACCAAATGTTAACTGCTGCTACCCAGATCCATTCTCTTAAGAGAGACTTAAATTAAAGATTTTCCTTTTGTGCATTCTGAGTGTATATTAAGAATGGTGAGTGCAAATCTCTTCTCAAAAACTTTTCTGGAGCACAGTTCTCATTTTGACTACTGTTACCTGACATCGCTCAAACCAGTACAGGGAATACCTGTACCAGCATGAAGTACAGAAATTGCTGGCTCAAACCTTCTGAGCAGTATGGGCAAAAGGTACATTTTGCTGCTCCAGAGGAAGAACAAATTATATTTCCTGGCCCACGTCTCATTGTGTTCACCTCTTACACGTTTCACCCTGGATTGCCCACCATCAACTGCGTATTGCCAGGACAAAGGAAAGCCCCCTCGCCAGTGTCCAAATTTCCTCCTCTGGGAGCAGTTAGCCCTGGTGATGCACAGACTGCAGGACCTGCAGAAGCCTTCTGCAAATTAAGGGGAAGCTTGCTCCTGACAAGCTACTTTCCTACATCTCCTCAAAGTAGAGGGGAAAGACAGAAAGAGGTGTAGAGCAGAGTTGTACCTGTGCAGGGAGTAAGTGTCTCTTGCCAGATCAATCTTCTACCCTAAGCAACATCCCCAGGTTAATGCTAGCTGTGGCTATTTTCCTCTTGCCATTTCCCTTAGTAGTCATGAGACCTTGGGACAAAGATGAATTTTACCCAGGGGACGGTAGCACAGAACAATAAATATAAGATGCTTAGAAATGTTGTAGCATTTGATGTATGCATTGGAAATTGACTAAGACCATTTTAATTTAATGAGAAATTAGCTAAAAGCTCAAGTTCATGGATATTTACATTAACTGCAGCTAAAACAAACTATAACATTGCAGTGAAAATATATCTGGAGGGAGACATAAGCTGTGTTTCTTTAGAGTTTTATTATTCAAAACAAATGTTGCAAAAACAGCATTTTGAAGGTTGACATAAGCTATACCAAATTATACAGGACCGACTAGCATAGCATAATTTGGAAAAAAAAAAAAAAAAAAAAGCTACAGCAGCCAGAGAGAAATGGGGAAGAAGGTTTTACAGCACTGGGTATCTGTGGAGGCCAGATTAAGTCAGTTTGCAACCATTATTTAATAACATGTTGTATTATAATGATAATTATAATTATATATTTTTAAAATTACATTATAGTTGTTATAATCCACATT
>CM021797.1:65955804-65972872 GCA_011076525.1 Nettapus auritus | reverse complement strand
TATATTTTTAAAATTACATTATAGTTGTTATAATCCACATTAAAAGTGTGTGCTGCAAAAACAGAGAAGTGGCATACTATTCTTGTATGGGACAGGTTATAGAAAATATTTCAATTTTGCATCTTAAACCATGCAATTAGAATTAAGTTCCTCCTCTGTCTTCTCATCCATTCTTCTTATTTTTCTTTTATTAAAATAAAACAACTGAGAAGAATGTCCATTTCAATAGATTTTCTTTTCTAGATATTGGAAGTTAACAATTAAAAAGTGCTGTATTTATCATTTGTATTTGTATCTATTATTTTGTCAATGTTTTAATTCTATAAACATTTATTCATTTGCTTAATCTGTTACAGCCACCATTTTCTTATTGCAGTAAATGACACTATTCACATACTTGGAAGTTAAACATTTAGGATTTATTAAACATTTAGATTCAAGTTAAATGTCTATGCTCATAAATGACTTAATCTGTGGAAGCTGTTTCACTTGAGTGGCCTGCTTGTCAAGTTAACTCCCAGTAGACTGTCATTTAGAGGATTCTTTTGCATTTGAGGTCTGAAAATTCTGTGGCATTCTAAAAGACGTAGAGCCAAGGTAGTCATATTAAAGTTTATCAGACTCCTAGTACCTTTGATAGAGCTTCAGTATATAGTAATTGGCTCTTCCAGTTGTAATCTGCACAGCTAACGTACCTCTTTTGGTGGTTTTACTTGGTGGGTGGCCTTGCTCCACCACAACCGCTCTCTCATGCCCCCTCCTTAAAGAGGAACGGGGAGAAAATATGATGAAAAGGGCTCAAGGGCTGAGATAAGGACTAGGAGATCACCCAGTAATTATCGTGACGGGCAAAACAGACTCAGCATAGAGAGATAGTAAGATTTATTGCTTATTACTAATAAGCTAGAGAAGTGAGAAACAAAGGAAAGAAACCAAAAGCACCTTCCCCCCTATCCGCCCTCTTCCACCTCCTCCCCCCGAGCGGTGCAGGGGAACAGGGGAATGGGGGTTATGGTCAGTCTATAGCACTTCTTCGCCGGCGCTCCTTCTCGGTCACTCTCGTCCCCTGTGCTGTGGGGTCTCTCCCATGGGATGCAGTCCTTGCTGAACTGATCTGGTGTGGGCTGCCCACATGCAGCAGCTCTTCAAGAACTGCTCCAGATATGGGTCCGTACCACGGAGTCCATCCCTCAGGAGCAAACTGCTCCAACCTGGGTCCCCCATGGGCAGCAGCTCCTGTCAGGTCACCTGCTCCTGCGTGGTCTCCTCTCCACGGCCTACAGGTCCGGCCTGGAATCTGCTCCGGCAGGGGTCTTCCCCAGGCTGCAGTCTTTGTCGGTGCAGATCCACCTGCTTCACCGTGGTCTCCTCCATGGGCTGCAGTGGGGAACCCTGCTCCACCGTGGTACTCCATGGGCTGCAGGGGGACATCCTGCTTCACTGTAGTCCTCACCACAGGCCTCAGGGGACTTCTGCTCCGGCGCCTTGAGCACCTCTCCCCCTCCTTCTTCACTGACCTTGGTGCCTGCAAGGCTGTTCCTCACTCCTCTCACCCTCCCAGCTGCTGTGTGGTGCAGTGTTTTTTCCCCTGTCTTAAATATGCTCTCACAGAGGCGCAAAACAACGTCACTTACTGGCTCAGCTCTGGTCAGCAGTGGGGCCCTTACCAAACATAGGGTGGCTTCCAGATCCTTCTCACAGAAGCCACCCCTATGGCCCCCTGCTACCAAAACCTTGCCACATAAACCCACTACACCTCTCTACCAAATGACAGTGACTATTCAAGAGTTTAGAAATGGGAGGGCTGGTTCGATAGCCAAGATCCATTGTTTGCAGCAACAGAGATGAAGTATCATATACTAACTTGGGTTGGGAGTGCCTGTGGAGGACCAATTCCTCCTCAAAGCATGACCAGCTGCAAAGATACAATATATGGATCTCTTGTTTCCATGAGATGTTTGGAACCTCCTGCAGTTGTATGGTGCTGGGGTCCTAACAACTAAGACTTTGCTTAAGTGTTTGCTTGATTGAAAATTCTTTAGAATGCAATATTACAGAATTCTGTTCTTGTCTTACACTTTTCATACAGTTGTGTTCACTCAAAGGAAAACCGTTCAGCCACTTTCAGTCTTTCAGTCTTTCTGTGTAAAATAGCTGGGTATCTGTGATTTGGTGATATTAAGTGTAACTGGATGCATTGGGTAGACTTTGAAGAATGGCTGATGTTTTCAGAAGAGGCATTCAAACCCTGTTTGAAATTTTTCATTTCTGGATGGCAGTGTAGCACTTTTAGGTGTGCTGACAATAAAAAAAGTTAAAAAGCATGTGCAAAATGTAACTCAAGGCATTATGTATAAACATAATTTTATTTTATTTTATTTTATTTATTTATTTTTGCAGTGAGCTTTATTCAGATGAGATGGATTAATGGTTAACATGAGCAATGTATGGTTAATTCACTGTTTCAATACCAATACTGGTTACCCATATAGTTTATGTTGAATTTACACCTTTATTACTGCTAAGGCTGAAATATCTGTGTAAGGATGTAATCAGGAGAAGAAGCATCAAGGTGATCTTGGTAGTAGGTTTGTCACCAATATCCTTATTGGTAAAGAAGTTCTGAGTTCTGTTCAAACATGACTGTTATCACTGGATAATCTGCTGTAGTGCTACCTTAGCTGTTACATGGCTGACATGTTCTGTAAATAGATTTTGCATCCAGTCATTGTTCGTACTCATTGCAGGGAAGCACTAGAATAACTGACATTCACGCACTAAAAATGTTCTTCTGTTTTGCTTTTTATATAATCAATTGTCAACTTGCTTTCAGCTAAGAAATTATCACAGGTTCTATGTATGTCAAAGATATTTTCTCTTACTTAACAAACCTAAAAGCTTTTTGGTGAAGCCCTCATTTTTGCAATAGGCATGTTCTCACCTTGCCTGTGACTTAACAAACTGTGGTTATTGAATGAGACGAAAATATCAGAGGTTAGCTATCTGGCAAACATGGTTAATTTTCAAGATAACTAGACAGTCAGGGAAACAAACAACAACAACAACAAAACAGTACAACTATAACAGTAGACAAGCATTATCCTGGAAACACAACACAGCCCAGAGAAAGCAGTCTAGGAGGTTTCTGGAGAGCGTGGAAGATAGCTTCCTGACGAAGCTGGTTAGTGAGCCCACCAGGGGTGGCGCCCCGCTAGACCTTCTGTTCACAAACAGAGAAGGACTGGTGGAGGATGTGATTGTCGGGAGCTGTCTTGGGCAGAGTGACCACAAAATGGTGGAGTTCTCTATTCTTGGTGAGGCCAGGAAGGGGACCAGTAAAACCGCTGTATTGGACTTCCGGATGGCTGACTTTGAGCTGCTGAGGACACTGGTTGGCAGAGTCCCTTGGGAGGTGGTTCTGAAGGGCAGAGGAGTCCAGGAAGGCTGGGCACTCTTCAAGAGGGAAATCTTAATGGCGCAGGAACGGTCTGTCCCCACGTGCCCAAAGATGAGCTGGCGGGGCAGAAGACCAGCCTGGCTGAACAGAGAATTGTGGCTTGAGCTTAGGAGAAAAAGGAGGGTTTATAATCTTTGGAAAAGTGGGCAGGCCACTAAGGAGGACTATAAGGATGTTGCAAAGCTGTGCAGGGACAAAATTAGAAAAGCCAAAGCTCATCTGGAGCTCAATCTGGCTACTGCCGTTAAAGATAACGGAAAATGTTTTTATAAATACATCAACACAAAAAGGAGGACTAAGGAGAATCTCCGTCCTTTACTGGATGCGGAGGGAAACTTAGTTACAAGAGATGAGGAAAAGGTGGAGGTGCTTAATGCCTTCTTCGCCTCAGTCTTTAGCGGCAATACCGGTTGTTCTCTGGATACCCAATTCCCTGAACTGGTGGAAGGGGATGGGGAGCAGGATGTGGCCCTCACTATACACGAAGAAATGGTTGGTGACCTGGTACGGCACTTGGAAGTGCACAAGTCGATGGGGCCGGACGGGATCCACCCGAGGGTACTGAGAGAACTGACAGAGGAGCTGACCAAGCCGCTTTCCATCATTTATCAACAGTCCTGGCTATCGGGGGAGATCCCAGTTGACTGGCGGCTAGCAAACGTGACGCCCATCTACAAGAAGGGCCGGAGGACTGACCCGGGAAACTACAGGCCTGTCAGTTTGACCTCAGTGCCAGGGAAGCTCATGGAGCAGATTATCTTGAGAGTCATCACGCAGCACTTGCAGGGCAAGCAGGCGATCAGGCCCAGTCAGCATGGGTTTATGAAGGGCAGGTCCTGCTTGACGAACCTGATCTCCTTCTATGACAAAGTGACGTGCTGGGTGGATGAGGGAAAGGCTGTGGATGTGGTCTACCTTGACTTCAGCAAGGCTTTTGACACCGTTTCCCACAGCATTCTCCTCAGGAAACTGGCTGCTCTTGGCTTGGACTGGCGCACGCTTCGTTGGGTTAGAAACTGGCTGGATGGCCGGGCCCAAAGAGTCGTGGTAAATGGAGTCAAATCCAGTTGGAGGCCGGTCACTAGTGGCATTCCCCAGAGCTCGGTGCTGGGGCCATTCCTCTTTAATATCTTTATCGATGATCTGGACGAGGGCATTGAGTGCACCCTCAGTAAGTTTGCAGATGACACCAAGTTAGGTGTGATCTGCTCGAGGGTAGGAAGGCTCTGCAGAAGGATCTGGATAGGCTGCACTGATGGGCTGAGGTCAACTGCATGAAGTTCAACAAGGCCAAGTGCTGGGTCCTCCACCTGGGGCGCAATAACCCCAAGCAGAGCTACAGGCTGGGAGATGAGTGGATAGAAAGCTGCCTGTCAGAGAAGGACCTGGGAGTTTTGGTTGACAGTCGGCTGACTATGAGCCAGCAGTGTGCTCAGGTGGCCATGAAGGCCAACAGCATCCTGGCCTGTATTATAAACAGTGTGACCAGCAGGGCCAGGGAGGTGATCGTCCCCCTGTACTCGGCTCTGGTGAGGCCGCACCTCGAATACTGTGTTGTTTTGGGCCCCTCGCTACAAGAAGGACATCGAGGTGCTTGAGCAAGTCCAGAGAAGGGCGACGAAGCTGGTGAGGGGCCTGGAGAACAAGTCCTACGAGGAGTGGCTGAGGGAGCTTGGATTGTTCAGCCTGGAGAAAAGGAGGCTCAGGGGTGACCTTATCTCTTTCTACAGGTACCTCAAAGGAGGCTGTAGCGAGGTGGGGGTTGGTCTGTTCTCCCACGTGCCTGGTGACAGGACGAGGGGGAATGGGCTTAAGTTGCGCCAGGGGAATTTTAGGTTGGATCTTAGGAAGAACTTCTTTACCGAAAGGGTTGTTAGACATTGGAATGCGCTGCCCAGGGAAGTGGTGGAGTCACCATCCCTGGAGGTCTTTAAAAGACGTTTAGATGTAGAGCTTAGGGATATGGTTTAGTGGGGACTGTTAGTGTTAGGTCAGAGGTTGGACTCGATGATCTTGAGGTCTCTTCCAACCTAGAAATTCTGTGATTCTGTGATTCTGTGATTTAGCCTCCAGAAATGTTCAGAAAACACTTAGAGCTTTTGGAAGACAGTTGTGTGCACTTAAATATTTGGTGTTGCTAGAATTTCCTTAAAAATGCAGGAGTTCTGGCATTCAGAAGGGTAGAAAAAAGTCAAGTCTCAGGGGACCATTTCTATGATTAGAAGATACCTCAACAGTGGATAGTTGCCTTCATATCTAGCTTTTGTGGATCCCTTCAAAGGAATCAAAGATTGTCACGGGTTCATCCTGGAAACACTTCATTGACTTTGAGAGGTTCTTAAAGCTAATCTCTCTCTCTTTTAATTTATTATTATTATTATTATTTTTTTTTTCTGGACACATCTTCCTTAGGTATAATTTTTGTTTATTTATTTGTATGTTTCTTTAAACAAACAAACAAAAATAAAACAAGACAAAACAAAAACTACATGATGCTTCTAACTTGAAAGAAGTGCCTGCGGAAGGTTCCTATATTCTGTTAGCCGATACTTTCAAGGAGTCTGAACCAAGCAAAACCTTACACACAAAATTCTCTAAAGAGATGGTATAAAGGTCTTTCAGTTAGTTTTTATATTTTTGTTCATATCACATTTTGTTGCTCCATCATTATCTGAACATACATTTGATGCTCACTGTTGATTAGTTGTCACTAGTCAAAGTAGTTTTTTCATCTTCCATCAAGTAGAACTTCCTGAATACTTTCCTTACTCCAAGTGATAACTATATAAACCTTTTTAAAAGATTCAGCTCCTTTGCATCTGCAACAAATAATCACGGCAATAAGACTGTTTGAATGTATCTGTATAGTAAATGCTAAGGAGCCTTGAGCAAGGTTAATGCAGTCATTATTATTCATTTATTTTTAATTACTATGAAAATTTATTGTGTAACATGGCATAATCTGAGTCTTGCTGAACACATTCTGTATTGTCCATTATGTTTGGACCATGTCAAGTACACCCTGGCACTTCTGTAGATATTAATAGTGTAGCACTGTAAACATTACTAAGTACTTACAATTCTCTGATATATTAATGAATGATTTTGAGAAGAGATAAACAGCTGTGTTGAGGACTAACCCAAATGCTTATTGATATCCAAGAAAAGAAAAATTGTTGTTGTATGGATTTTGAAAGAGACCTTTAATAAATGCTCATAGAAACTGCTAAGTCTGTTAAGATTTGCTTTGCTTTCCTTATATGATCAAAAGGAGGTTTTCTCTGCCAGCAATATAAATCCAGGATTATGTGTAGAATTAGACACACGCAGCCTAGATAACTGCAATGCTGCCACATGTTTAGGGACTTCAGTAGATGAATATAGTGTTGGCAGAAACATACATCTGCCCAAACTGAGAAAACTTGTAAAAATAAAGATACACCTACATCAGTGCAATGCTGATGAGCAATCTAACTGTGTTGAAACAGTGTTTTACAGGGCAATGGAAAGTGAGAAGTAATTTTATGAAGCTGCTTTATGTGCAGTAACATATTTCTGCTCTGTTGTATTACCTACTTTCTGTAAATATGTGTTTACTGAAGTCACTCTACAGCTAAAGAGAAAGGTCACACAATGCACACAACACTTTCTATCCTATTAGTTCTGCCATGGAGATGCAACAGACTAAAACAAATCAGAGATGTACAAGCATGAGTGTTTGAAGGGTGTTCAGTGAACGTAGGAGAGAGCAGGTGTTGGTTGCAGTGATATGGCAGGCACATTAGAAACCTTTTGTTTGTGCAATTAACTTGACATCTCCTTGTAGCATCAAATATGGAGTGTTTTTCAGGAATTTTTACTGGATAATTTTGAAGGGAAGAATCATTTGAACTTTAAAGTGGCTACCAAATTTTGAAAGGATATTAACTTTGGTCCTCAAGTTTTAGTCAGTCTCTACTAGCAGAAATGAAAAGAAATTGTGTTCTGCTTTGGTCTGAAATTTTCTCTGCAGCATGTAGCTTTGATGACCAGCGAAAGGAGACATGCACTGTTTGATGGACCTGATTTGATATGATAAACTTTGTCCTTCTGTGAATCTGTACTGAACAGGAAACTAGATACATGAAAAAAATAGGAAGTTACTTCAAGTCTCTGAGAAGCATAAATAAATGTTGCAAAATAAAAGGATTCTTGAAAGATCCATTTTCATTTTTAAAGGAATTTGATTCAACCATGTTGACAGTTTTGTGTGTTTTACATACATAACAGAGACAGATGATGAAAAATTTAAGTACCTTCACTGAAATATAGATATATATATGTATATATATATCACCTCTGTATTTTTTACAGATGAAAAATCCAGTGGTAGGAGACAGCTCACATTTTTTTTTTTTTTTTTTTTTTTTTTTTTTTTTTTTTTAAATGCTTACACAGAAGAGTGAATGAGCTTTGACCTAGTCAACAAATAAGAATGATGCAATTTATTTGTGACCAGTTAATGATCAAAACCACTTGTCATCAACAGCAGCATCGAGTTTCACTGATTATATGAACTATTTAGTTAATTCTAATTCACGTATGTTATAGCAAGATGATGTATCTATGCACTGGATAGAGAGATACTTTTTATCACAGAATCACAGAATGGCCAAGGTTGGAAGGGACCTCAGAAGGTCATCTAGTCCAACCCCCCTGCCAAGCAGGATCACCTAGAGCACATTGCACAGGATGGCATCCAGGCAGGTTTTGAATATCTCCAGAGAAGAAGACTCCACAACCTATCTAGGCAACCTGTTCCAGTGCTCTGTCACCTCACAGTAAAAAAATGACCTCTCAAATTCAACCAGAACTTCTTGTGCTTCAGTTTGTACCCATTGCCTCTCATCCTGTTTCTTGGCACAGCTGAAAACAGACCAGCTCTATCCTCTTGACACCAGCACCTCAGATATTTATACATATTAATGAGGTCTCCCCTCAGTCTTCTCTTCTCCAAGCTAAACAGGCCCAGTTCTCTCAGCCTGTCCTTTGTACAACAGGTTCTCCAGTCCTCTAATCATCTTAGTAGCCCTCCTCTGGACTCACTCCAGTAGTTCCATGTCATTCTTGTAATGGGAAATCCAGAACTGGACACAGATCTTCAGGTGTGGCCGCACCAGGGCTGAATAGAAGGGGAGGATCACCTCCCTCAACCTTCTGGCAATGCTTTTCTGAATGCACCCTTGGATACCGTTGGCATACAATGCCAATGTGCCTACAAAGGCACATTGCTGGCTCATGGTCAGCCTGCTGTCCACCAGGACTACAAGGTCTCTCTGTAGAGGTCCTCTCCAGCAGGTCAGCCCCCAGTCTGTACTGGTGCTTGGGGTTATTTCTCCCTAGGTGTAATACCCTGCACTTGCCTTTGTTCAGCTTCATAAGGTTCTTCTTGGCCCAACCCTCCAGCCTGTTGAGGTTCCTCTGAATGGCAGCACAGCCCTCTGGGGTATCAGCCACTCCTCTCAGCTTTGAGTTATCAGCAAACTTGCTGAGGGTGCACTTCGTTCCATTGTCCAGGTCTTTGCTGAGTAAGGTGAACCAGTCTGGACCCAGTACTAACCCCTGGGGGACACAGCTAGCTACAGGCCTCCAACTAGACTCCACGCCACTAAGCACAACCCTCTAAGGTCTGCTCTCCAGCCAATTATCAGTCCACCTCACTGTCCACTCATCTAGGCCGAGCTTTCTGATCTTTCCTATGGGGGTGTTACAAGAGACAGTGTCAAAAGCCTTTATGAAGTCAAGGTAGACCACAAACACCCCTCTCCCCTCATCTACCCAGCTAGTCATCCCATCGAACAAGACTATCAGATTGGTTAAACATGATTTCCCCTTTGTGAATCCATGCTGACTGTTCCTGATCCCGTCTTATCCTCCACATGCTTGGAAATGACTTCCAGGATGAGCTGTTCCATCACCTTTCTAGGGCTGGAGGTGAGGCTGATGGGCCTGTAGTTACGTGGGTCCTCTTTCTTGACCATTTTTAAAATGACTCCTAAACTAATTCCTGACAAAGAAATAAAGAAGCTGAGATGGTATTAATTGAAGTAAATATTGAAATTATATGGATTTACTGGGGAAATTGAATTGATACACACTGCCATTTACTTCTAGTAAAGGCTCTTTTTCAACAATTTTACTAGGTACAGAAGAACATTTGGGTTGAAAATGTACAGTCCAGCTGGCTATATTGTTTAAAGAATATATAAGACACTAAAGTTTGAGGGTTTCCTGTATGTATTCCCTCTATCAGTTAAAAGCAATAGTCTTTACAGTGATTTGTTCTAGTATTCTGCTGCAATCAATACAGAAATATGACTATATAAACCCCGAACTGTTAGACATTTGCCTTTTAGTGACTGTAATCATATTTTGAGCACTAGAGAAGCAAATAATGCAGCTGGAGATCTGCACGGTTCAGAAGATGGTTTCACTAATAGACTGTCACTAGTAAATGGAAGAATCCAAGATTTCTCACAATAGGAGGAGTGTCAATAAAATGATTAACTGTTGTTTCTCAAATGCTGATGCTGAAGAAATGGAAAGAGTTTCCCACTTGGAAACCTGTTATTCTAACAGGTAGTTCACCCAGAGTAAAACAAACAAACAAAGCCAACCAACCAACCAAAATCAACACTTTTCTATATGTTGCTGGTGCAGACAGTCTACTGATGGCACCACTGAGATACTTCTGGTAAGAATCTCAGATGCAGGTAGAAACAAATGTGTTTTGGGGGTTTGTCACATTAGTCAGAAACTGGTTTAAGCTTTGTAACAACTGTCTTTCAGAAATCCTCTTTACTGATCCAAATGTCAGCGGGTATCTTATCCCTCTTAGGCCTTACAATATCTTTATAGAATAGAGATTAGGAAATTGAACCCTTGCAGTTTCTCTAGCCAGTGTATTTTGTTCTGTATTTCTTAATCCATCTCTACTATTATTATTTTTTTTTTATGGTACTTTTTACGAAAAAGAATTTGGTGTTCCATGATGTGAAGAATGAGTCCTTTGTCTTTTGAGAGGGCTTTAAACTAGGTAAGAAGGAGGACAGGGAAGAAACAAAGCCTGTTGGAGTTGCGACAGGGGGAACAGTGGCTAGGCTGGGGGAGAAGGCAAAGGCTCAGCTGAAGTGCATCTACACTAATGCACGCAGCATGGGCAACAAGCAGGAGGAGCTGGAAGCCACTGTGCAGCACGCAGGCTATGACTTGGTTGCCATCACGGAAAGGTGGTGGGACCACTCTCATGACTGGAGTGCTGCAATGTCTGGCTATAGGTTCTTCAGAAGGGACAGGCAGCACGGAAGGGGTGGTGGAGTGGCTCTCCATATTAGAGAGTTTTTTGATGTCGTTGAACTTGAGGCTGGCAATGACAAGGTTGAGTCACTATGGGTTAGGATCAGCGGGAAGGCCAGCAAGGCAAGCATCCTGATGGGGGTCTGTTATAGACCGCCAAACCAGGATGAGGGGACCGATCAAGAGTTCTACAGACAGTTGGCAGAAGTTGCAAAATCATCAGCGCTTGTTCTTGTGGGGGACTTTAACTTCCCAGACATATCCTGAAAGCACAACACAGCCCAGAGAAAGCAGTCCAGGAGGTTTCTGGAGAGCGTGGAAGATAACTTCCTGACGCAGCTGGTTGGTGAGCCTACCAGGGGAGGTGCCCCGCTAGACCTTCTGTTCACAAACAGAGAAGGACTGGTGGAGGATGTGATTGTCGGGAGCTGTCTTGGGCAGAGTGACCACAAAATGGTGGAGTTCTCTATTCTTGGTGAGGCCAGGAAGGGGACCAGTAAAACCGCTGTATTGGACTTCTGGAGGGCTGACTTTGAGTTGTTCAGGACACTGGTTGGCAGAGTCCCTTGGGAGGTGGTTCTGAAGGACAGAGGAGCCCAGGAAGGCTGGGCACTCTTCAAGAGAGAATTCCTAATGGCTCAGGAGCGGTCTGTCCCCACGTGCCCAAAGATGAGCCGGCGTGGAAGAAGACCGGCCTGGCTGAACACAGAGTTGTGGCTCGAGCTTAGGAGAAAAAAGAGGGTTTATAATCTTTGGAAAAGAGGGCGGGCCACTCAAGGGGACTACAAGGATGTTGCGAGGCAGTGCAGGGACAAAATTAGAAAGGCCAAGGCTCATCTGGAGCTCAATATGGCTACTGCTGTTAAAGACAACAAAAAATGTTTTTATAAATACATTAATACCAAAAGGAGGACTAAGGAGAATCTCCACCCTTTACTGGATGTGGGGGAAACTTAGTTACCAGAGATGAGGAAAAAGCCGAGGTGCTTAACGCCTTCTTTGCCTCAGTCTTTAGCAGCAAAACCAGTTGTTCTCTGGACGCCCAGTACCCTGAGCTGGTGGAAGGGGATGGGGAGCAGAATGTGGCCCCCACAATCCATGAGGAGATGGTTGGCAACCTGCTACAGCACTTGGATGTACGCAAGTTGATGGGGCCGGATGGGATCCACCCGAGGGTATTGAGACAACTGGCGGAAGAGCTGGTCAAGCTGCTTTCCATCATTTATCGGCAGTCCTGGCTATCAGGGGGAGGTCCCACTTGACTGGCGGATAGCAAACGTGGTGCCCATCTACAAGAAGGGCCGGAGGGTAGACCCAGGGAACTATAGGCCTGTTAGTTTGACATCAGTGCCAGGGAAGCTCATGGAGCAGATTATCCTGGGCGTCATCATGCGGCAGTTGCAGGGCAAGCAGGCAATCAGGCCCAGTCAGCATGGGTTTATGAAGGGTAGGTCCTGCTTGATGAACCTGATCTTCTTCTATGACAAGGTGACACGCTTAGTGGATGAGGGAAAGGCTGTGGATGTGGTCTACCTTGACTTCAGTAAGGCATTTGACACCGTTCCCCACGGCATTCTCCTCAGGAAACTGGCTGCCCATGGCTTGGACTGGCACACGCTTTGTTGGGTTAAGAGCTGGCTGGATGGCTGGGCCCAGACAATCTTAGTGAATGGAGTCAAATCCAGTTGGAGGCTGGTCACTAGTGGAGTCCCCCAGGGCTCAGTACTGGGACCAGTCCTCTTTAATATCTTCATCGATGATCTGGATGAGGGGATCGAGTGCACCCTCAGTAAATTTGCAGACGACACCAAGTTAGGTGCGTGTGTTGATCTCCTTGAGGGTAGGAAGGCTCTGCAAGATGATCTGAATAGGCTGCACTGATGGGCTGAGGCCAACTCTATGAAGTTCAACAAGGCCAAGTGCCGGGTTCTGCAGCTGGGGCACAACAACCCCAAGCAGAGCTACAGGCTGGGAGATGTGTGGATAGAAAGCTGCCTGTCAGAGAAGGACCTGGGAGTTTTGGTTGACAGTCGGCTGACTATGAGCCAGCAGTGTGCTCAGGCAGCCAAGAAGGCTAAGAGCATCCTGGCTTGCATAAGAAACAGCGTGGCCAGCAGGTCCAGGGATGTGATTGTCCCCCTGTACTCGGCTCTGGTGAGGCCGCACCTGAAGTACTGTGTTCAGTTTTGGGCCCCTCACTACCAGAAGGATATGGAGGTGCTTGAGAGAGTCCAGAGAAGGGCTACAAAGCTGGTGAAGGGTCTGGAGAACAAGTCTTTCGAGGAGCGGCTGAGGGAGCTGGGACTATTTAGCCATTTAGAAGAGGAGGCTCAGGGACAACCTTATCGCACTCTACAGGTACCTGAAAGGAGGCTGTAGCGAGGTGGGGGTTGGTCTGTTCTCCCACGTGCCTGGTGACAGGACGAGGGGGAATGGGCTAAAGTTGTGCCAGGGGAGGTTTAGATTGGATATTAGGAAAAACTTCTTTACAGAAAGGGTTGTTAGTCACTGGAATAGGCTGCCCGGGGAAGTGGTTGAGTCACCATCCCTGGAGGTCTTTAAAAGACATTTAGATGTAGAGCTTAGGGATATGATTTAGGGAATGATTTGTTAGTGTTAGGTCAGAGGTTGGACTCGGTGATCTTATAGGTCTCTTCCAACCTAGGCATTCTGTGATTCTGTGATTCTGTAACGTGATTACATTGAAAAAATCAAGAGAGACAATTTAATTTAAAGATTTCATCATTACAGATTCATTGGAAATACTGCTGATCATAATGAATTTGTTTAGTATTCATGGGATGCTACATGCATTTCCATAAATTATACTCTTGTGAGATACAGCCTCACTTAACCATTGGCTATTCTTCCTACTGAGTGAATTAGAGTAAACAGTTTTATCTAATGGTGAATTCCATATATTGCCAAGTGTTCAGGGTACAATTGTTATGCTTGAGTAGCCAGACGTTTAGCTTCTCTCTGTTACAGAAGTGACTGACCTTCTGCATAAAAATGTGTAATTTACTTCAAGATTACAGCTAACTGCGAGGTTTCTGCACACTGATTCTTATTTTCCCCTGATGTTTTTCTTATTTATTTTGGCTGTGTTAAAAGACATGGGGAAAACTTGCACATATATTTAGGGCATCTCAATAAGCACCATTAAAATGTGTGCTTATTAAGGTTCTTTCTCTCTCATTTTCTCCCAATGGTAAAAGGAATCTCTACGTTGCTGCATTATTGCACAGAAATTTCTTGAAAAGCTCAAGGCAGCATTTTACAGCATGTGACTTTTGGACTATTCTAACTACTCCTTCTGCCCATGATCATGTGCCTTTATTATTTTTATTTTTATTTTTATTTTTTATTTTTATTTTTATTTTTCCTCCTTAAAATGTATATGATCATAAGTTAGCTCATAAGCTAAGATTTAGTGCCAAAAGCACACTCTTTAAGAAATTGAAAGTCACAGCATTTTTGTCCCTTGATATGTTTTTCTTTAAAAGCTGTAAACTCCCACAAATACTCCAAGACCATTTTGTTGAGAGATGAAGGTGCAGAAGAAGACTAATAGCAGAATATGGAGACAGTAACTATAACTGGCCTACCTGATGACAGGCTGTTTTTTGCAGTCCTGGGACTGTCAAATTTTACTCACAAGAACAACCCACTAATTTTTTTTTTTTTTTTTTTTTTTTTTTTTTTTTTTACAGTACACTCCTACTTATAGGAAGCAAAGGTTGTATATATAACTTTACATCTTTATTCTCCAAGTGTTGCCATTAAAGAAATATTGAAACTGAGCTCTTCTGCTGGGATTTAAGTCCTCTCTCTGAACCATAATGGTGACACTGCTCCATGTCAAGAATATACTTACTTGTTTATACACTTAAAATCCACAAAATATTTATGTCTATGCTCCTCGCCCCACCATCACTGAGTGCTCTTCAGGAGAGATGCAGAGAGCAGAGGGATTCTGTTGCTGACTTGTCCTAGCATTGCCAGCAGCAATAATGATATAACAAAGTGTATGTCAAAATAAGATCACTATTCTAGCTACAAGCAGTGGCTTTTTAGCCTGCCTGAAACTTATTTCATCAGGGTACTGTCAAGATATCTAGAATTCAAATGAGTGAAGAGTGAATATAGGGGCAGATAAAATCCACCTCTTAGAGAGGGACAGTGAGAATAGTCTGGATGATACAATGGAGCTGTTGCAGTGATATGGGCTATCAAAATCCTGAAACCACATTAACATCTGTTCTCTGGCTCCTTTCTTAATGTTTCAAGACCTGTCCACAATGACATACTTTCTTCATGGTATATGTAACTGAGAAGCATCAATACTCATGCTCAGCTATCTCTGCAGTAGTGCAAAGCACAGCAACACTAGTTTGGCTCTGTTCTGGTTCTTCCATTGAGTTTCTGTTTTTTTTTTTTTTTTCTTTTTTTTTTTTTTTTTCTTTTTTTTTTTTTTTTTTTTTTTTTTTTACTTGTTGCAGAGCACTGTCATACATACACATACACCAAAAAAATAAATAGATAAATTAATAAATATAATTAAGCTTGCTCATTAAAACAGTCAATAAACATGGATGACTAGAAGTTCTCCTATAATAGCTGGAAGAAACTTGCATAGCATTAGTGATATCCTCTGCTAGCAGAATGAGACAGGGAACATTTATTCATGGATTGGCTCCCATTTTGTGCAAAGTGAAATGTTTAACTATACATACACTTTGACTCTAGATGATCTTGCTGTAAAAATCAAATTCACTGGTTAAATACATGACAATAAAATGCAGCAGTTACTTGAGATTAGTAGTCTCCAGCATACACTGAACTTTAACACATATCTGCCTGTATGACTGATCTCAGCTAAATAGTTTTATGAATGCCATATAGGCAAGATGATACTTGATAGAGTATCTGGTTGGTATGCTAACTAAGGGGCATGACTTTGTAGCTCTAATCAGCATTGCTGTAGCCATCTACAAAATCTTTAGTTTGTTCCCAGGTTGATTACACTTAGTAAGATTTTCTAATCTTATTTATTTATTTACTTATTTATTGTGATTGGAACATCACAGACACCTGTTAAAAGGTCATACTCCATTCTCTATTTCTGCATATTAAGAATGTCCATAACCTCATACCCATATCCCAAAGTCATTTTATTAATACCATCTTTCTGCATATATTTATGGATTAAGTATTAAAGAAGTACATAATTCATTTTCAGATCTAATAAAAAGTTAGTTTTTTTTTTTTTTTTTTCTCTGATTAAAAAACAGCGGATTAACCTAACTTTTTATTATATTTTGTTTACACATAAAGCTGGGAAGTAAAGAATCAGGTTTTTTGAACTCAGCATTCACTTCTGACTTTTAATTAACTTTTCTCTATTATTTTTAATATAGTTCTTCTGCTGAATAATATTTCTATTCCACAATGGCTGAAAGTACAGCCAGATCAGCATTAAAAAAAAAAAAAAAAAAAAAAAAGACTCTATCTTATTGAGGCATTATATTTGCAGCAGCTCTCTGTGAGGAGACTTTTCAAAGCAGTCAAACAATAAATTCATTAGAATGCCAAAATGGGGCATCAGAGGCCAAACCTTGATCCCATTGAAATCAGTAGCTGATATACTGAATGATGCTAGTATTTGGCCCTTAACCTATTCAAATATTTCTGGTTCAAGCAAAATAACAGACTATTACTTCAAATCTAACCTTCATTAAATTTTCTGTGCACTTAGATCTTTGTATGAATTGGGGAATAGGGTGTGTTTGAACTGAATACTACTTACATTTGATTTTTAAAATGCTTTTTAATATTGTATTCTCTCCAGATTTCTATTATACTGAAGGAACAAAAGTGCAGCTAGTAAACTCCTGTATATATATATATATATATATATATATATATGTATGTATATATACACTCCCATAAAGAACAGGTAGCAAGTGGATAACAGCCTTAATTCTTATTTCAAAGTTTGCAAGTTCAACTTGTCTAAGCTCTGTTTTAATTAAACTTTCTATTTACTTGTCCATAAGCTATTATATGTAAAAGTTGATCAGGGTTAAAAAATGGTGATTTACATTTACAGTTAGGAGTTCGTTTCTTTGTGCATAACACAGAGCAGAAAATGATCTGGTACAGTAAGCGTAGATGTGTCTTTATCTCAGTGCAAAACCACCTAATTGTTTAACAAAACTGGGCAACTTTCTGATTCCTCAGCTATGTTTTTACTGAAAAAGCCTCCTCACAGGC
>CM021797.1:65939501-65955704 GCA_011076525.1 Nettapus auritus | reverse complement strand
TTTTTTTTTTTTTTTTTTTTTTTTTTTTTTTTTTTTTTTGTATAATATCAGTGTATCTTGTCAATGATAACCAGAATACAGATAAATTTTTGAAGTAATTTCCTTGTCCTTACCTGAAGTAATGGTATATAGGACAAAAAGTAGTACAGCTTAACATATTTCCCACCTTTGTGTTATTTTAAGAGTATGGGTGGGCAGGGGCAGTAACTACTTGAGGAAATAAACAAAAGCTTTTGGCTTTCACAGATTCATTTACATGGGCCAAGAGGACAGATTTAATTTTACAAGTCATATGGAAAGAAATTTTCTCACAGAACAGAGTGCGCTGTATCAACAAAGACTAGGGATTACAAGGTTTCACAAATACTTTATTACAGAGTAGTCTCTAATAGATGTTTTCTGTGGTCTGATACATGTTCTCAGTGGAGAAAGTAGCCTGTCAAAAATGGTGAAGATGCAATGTATTTGTTACTGCACAGGAACATCATGTGTATTTGCTCAAAGTGGAGGTGAAACAGATAAATATTACCCACATTATTGAGAGAATGAGAGCTGATACAGAGTACAATTAAACTAAGTTAACATTCAGTCAGACTGCCTGGTATGCCTACCACTTCTCCAATTAAAAGAAAATAATCCGACCCAGAATTTATCGTATGTAAAGTAGATTCAAATGATCAGTCAATCAATTTGGTCATCTAATGAGTTCTCATTAAAAACATGACTGGTTAAATGCTAAAATCAGATATGCAAAGTTAAAAATAAGAAACATAAGCCATTGATTGACCCAGAGCCTGCAGAGAGCAACTGAAGTTTTGGGGAGGTTCAGATGAGGTTTACCTGGCCAGTTCCACACATTTTAATGGTTGAAGCCATCCTGTTGATTTTTCAAGGAAGTTTTATGAGACTCAAAGTTAATTAAATCAGTGCTTGTGAGTATGTTTGATTATGATTACTTCTACTGTAATCAATATTCTATATCAGCCCATCTGCCAAAACCAATTGAAGGCTTTTCAAGTTTTGGAAGAAATAGTCTTTTAAAATGCATATCATTTAAGAAGCAGCCAAGCCTTACAGTTTATATTTACTTTATCAGCTTTAATATAATATCTTATTTTAGTGACATATATATCTAGCAGCTATGCTTTTTGTTTTGTTTTGTTTTGTTAAATACTTAATGACAGTTTTCCTTTCACACATTATAATGACTAAATTTTTTGTGATACTTTAGAAGGGATTAATCCTCTTTGTCTTTCTGTATTGTTATCATGATAAACTTTTTCAGAGGGAAACTGAGATTTGTTAACTCTGACCTGGCTGCCTAAAATACTCATCAGGACATGAGTCATTTTAGTAGCATGGAATAATCTGTATTTATAATTCATGGTTCAGAGTTAACATGCATTGCAATAAGCCATAGCAAGGTGGAACCATGCACTGTGAACATCTCTCCACTACTTTTGTTTGAAATCTATAATGATTTTAATCAACTGCACCTATTCATTTTCAGACACATCTTGTTCCAGAAGGGGATGGGATGAAAACTGACAACCTGAAGAAGTGTAGTGGGAAGGACTGGCATATTCTCCGAAGGTCTTGCATATGGTGGAGGCACTGGATGGTCATTGTATGAGCCCACTCTACTTTTTTATCAGTTAAGGTGAGGCCCAGGAAAAGGTGACATATTAGAAGAAGTGAGTATTGCCTACAAAGTATAGAATTGTTTACAGGAAAGATTCTCCATTTCTAACCATATACAACAGAATAATTTTTATCTCTTATGAATCTTGAGATTTTTGTCAGTTATCTCTCTCTTGGATCATAAAATTGTACTCTCTCCAGAAGTTTCATTTTGGCTGGTTCATGCCTATTAAAGTTAGGACAAGAACATCACACCTGTTCGAATATTTGCTTGTTTTTAGAGTCATTTTGTCTGTTAGAGATTGCATCCTGAAATCCTACTCATACTTAAGTTTTCCAGAATTAAATTAGGAACACACCTGCTTTAAACTGTTTTGAATACTGGAGATCTCCACTGCTTCAGAGAACTCCTCTGGGCACTCCCATCAGCAGAGTCCCAGACAGCAGTGAGCAGAAGGGCATTTCAGAATTCAGCAGCACATTCTGTCCCAGATGCTGGATTCTGTAGTGTTTTATTTTTGTTACTGCCTTGTTTGTTTACTATGTTGAAGGTGTTGATGCTTTTTCTCAATAAAGAGTTGGGTGCTCACCACATTCCCAAGTCAGACTTTCATACTCATAGTATGCCAAACATGTCAGAGACAACTCACACGTTCTGGAAGAGATACCTCCCAGGTCTGGAGGCAGTTTGAGCTAGTCTGACCACTTATTCAGGCTTTAATGACACCAGTAGTCCAAAGATACTGGGCTGGATTAGGTCATGGTACTAAAGTGCCAGACTAGCCCTGCTAATCATGGCAGTTTGGATTTTGATTCTACCAAATGCAGGTGGCTTTGAAGGGACATTTCTTTTCCCTATGTGTGGGCTCCCATGCTAATCTGAAACATGTGGACTAATATATTTCTATTGGTTTTGGCTTCAGGCCACTGAACCAAAAGCCAAGGATTTATTGTTTGTTTCTTTGTTTAAACAAAAGACTCCTTCCTCTTTTTCCAGCACACAAACCCTAGACAGTGAGAGATGACTGTGCTGCACAGTGAGTATATTGTGTACACATATGGGATGACAGAAAGAGTAATTAAATATACTGGCCAGCAAATATCAATATCCACATTTTCTATGGCACTTATTGATGCACACAGTGAATTCCTCTAAACCTGACTTTGAACCTATTCTTTTGAGACCAACTTCTTCTTGTTTTAGGGGAATTACTGTTTCTTTCCTCCTCAAGGTAAGTTAGAGTCAGTTATGAATGAGATGCTCATATATATATGTTAAAGAAAAAAAGATTAATAGATTCTTCTGATGTTCAGGTCAGATCCATACTGGGTTTCACACAGGTTATACAGTGTTTGCCAGTTTTACTGGGTTAGAAAGCAATTCATCAGATGTCAGCTGTTAACAAGCCTGCAGCAGCTACAGGATCATTCACACATGGGGTGGCTGTGTTTCCACATCCACCAACACTCCAGCCTCTTCCCTCCCAAACCTGCTAAAGGATATTTCTTCTTGACCTTGCTTTCCCAAGCCTTAGCAGGAACTTGTCCCATACTGCCAGACAGAGTTATTGGGACGGCAGAACTATGCTGGCACAGTTTGGGACCAGACCCACCTCTACACTTTAAGATTAAATCACATTTGCCTTTGTGCTTCTAGACCAAATGTTTGCAAGTGTCAGGAAGCACTAAAGCAATTTCCACCTCCCTCAGATATCTCTGATCTCTTTTAACTTGATCAGCTGATATAGCTGGCACAATTTCACATAAAATGTTTTGAAGTCACTTTGGAGAATGGCCTCCAGTCCCATAATGGGTCTTAGGCTGGAAATGAGAAAGTTTCATTGTTAAGGACAGCTAGTGTGCAGTTGCTTTTCCTGACTCAATTGCAAGCACCTGGGAGACAAATGATGTTCTTTACATAAGCATAGTCCTGGACTACTTTGCTCATTTCCTGAGTGGAAGGGAAATTTAAACCACATTTGGCTTAGAAGCACAAAACTGTTGGTGCATCTGGAAACAAAAAATGAAGACCACCTCAAAGAGCTCCAAAAAACTTTGAAGGAAATGAACTTTATCTTACGATGAGCAGAAAGGATATCACAGGACATACCGAAGAATTAATGAAACACACTTCAAGAACCAAGGCTACGTGACAGGAGGCTGGTTATAACCAGGTCTCCTCAGTAAAATATTAAAGGCCATTTCTCCCTACCCATTTACTTTGACTTACTACAGAGCACTTTAGGAAGGGTAAGAGACTAATAGGTACTGAAGAGGCTGTGACTGCAGAGTGCAATAGAGGCTAATAGCATGAAAGTACTGCAGAGCAAATCTGGTCAGAAAGAGTAAATCAAACAGGGTTGCCCCGGAAACCAGTATTTCAGTAAGTTGACATCTTTCAAATAGCATTTCATAGATCAGCATTTGTTTTAGAAACAGAATTGTTTTTAAAATATCAAAATGGCATATTGCACCATTTTATTTATTTTTACTTTGAAAAGCTTTTCAGTAATGTTAAAATATTGCAATGTTTATACAAATATTTTGAGGATTGGAATGTGACCACAGCTTTTTTACCAAAACAGTGTTCCCTCCCAAATGAACCTCATGCATCATTTCTGAAAGTCAACTTTTACTTCCCACTCTGTATTAAGAAATAAAAAGAAAAGCTGGGTGGAAAATCATCATCTAACAAGTTCTTCTATGTGATTTCTCAGCATTTAATTGCTCCTTTTAAATACGTGCTCTACCGCCTTTTTTTTTTTTTTTTTTTTTTTTTTTTTTTTCTTTAATACATCCAGATTGCACCCGTACCACTATCTAGATAAATACAGGGCACAAAAATAAAGTACTTGGATCAGCAGCAAGGTTTAGTCATGTTCCTTCAGGTCTTAGGTGACCTTGAAGCAGGGCTGATTCATCAAAGCCCTCATCTGAAAGTATCTGAGCACATAGTGAAGGCAGTACTTCATTTTCTGACTAGAGTTGAGAATTGACACCTTCCTTGCTGTTCAGAAGATTGAAGGAGAACTCAGCCTCTCCTTCAGGCATGGTCCTCCCTCAGGCTCACCTGAGAAGAGCCAAATGATCACCAGACCTGTCAAAGAGCTATGCACTGCACATGAAGGTGGAAGACTCAAAAAATAAATATCAGGCTTGCCTGAGTAACATGCCCCAGTGCTTTCATTATTGTGAATATTAACTGTTTCTTCTTAGCCCAAAGCTATAATAATCAACATATAATGTTGAAATGGACTGATGATAAATTAGAGCCTTCAGTATGGTGAAATCTGGATATGTAAAATGGATTTTATAAAAGGAATCAAATCTTACCCACAGCACCTGTGGGTTTCATTTTATGTCTTGGTAACAATAATGCTTTTATGATAATCCTTCAACTAAAAGTAGATTGAGGCTTGGTATGATTTTTTATTTTATTTTATTTTTATTCCTTGTGTGTGTGTGTGTGTGTGTGTATGTGTGCTTGTTGCTTTGAGATCTACCCAAACTAGAGAAAAATAAACAACCCACTGAATGTCTCAGTGGTTCAGCATGGAACAAATGTATTCTCTATTCATGGCAGCAGATCTCCAGTTTCTTTTAGGTCCTTGTCTGTACTAAAATGTTGAAAGGTACTATTGTTAACATTTGCAATATCAAAGTTTGTTCAGCTATCTTGGGGTTCATTAGTTTATCTTAACTGGTGATGGCTGAAGTGTAACAAATTTAGATGTCTGAGTGACTCACAAGAGATGGGAAATTGTTAAGGTATTTCCCAAGCAACTTTGTTGACCACTTCATATGTAAAGGAGCATTCAATTGTGTGAATTCAATTTGGTAAGGTGACGCTATAAAAGAGCCATAAAAGTAATTCCTATGTGTGCTTAAATCCATTATCAATCCATTATCAATCATTATCAAAGTTATCAAACTTTGGTTGTTTTGAATTTAGTTTCAGTAAATATGTGAGAAATTCACTGCAAATTCTCTTTATAAAAGAACTATAAAAAGAGAAAAAGACATAGAAGATAATACTAGAAATATTCTCAAATAAAAAAGGTTAGCAATAAGAGCAATGTACTTTAAAATCAACTATTTTATGCTTGATCTGGTCTAGAAACTAATCTTCCTAAACTTGGAGTCTTGGCTCCCCAATGGAATAATTAAATGTATGTTTCTAGCTAGGATGTTTTATATTATATCACAAAAGTTTTATGTTGCTCTTGTATTGACTCTGACTGTTCTGTTCCTAATTTAGCTTGAAGGAGGATTTTTTTTTTCTTCCTCTTTTTCTATCAGCACAAAGAGAACTATTTGAAACTGCCCCAGAAGTGTGGGATTTTAGGAGCAGTTCTCCTACTAACAAAACAAAATCAAGTGACAGCAGTGAAACAGAAAGAGCGCAGTATATGAAGGTTATCACAGTGTTCACCACAACACAGGCTGTTGGCATGTGCCCAGAGGGGTGAGCCATGCACGGAAGAGCTCCTGGGCCTCCCTTCCCACCAGCTGCTCCAGCTGGCAGGTTCTGTTCCTGGCCTTGCAAGTGCTGGTGATGAATGTGATGAGACACATCCAAGGACAGCAAGCAAGATGCAGGTCCGGGAGCTGGAGTCTCCTGAGCTGCCCTGGTGCTGTGGTGCGGACTTACTGATATGTGGATGCAGAGTTCTTCCTAAGTCTCAGTTCCTACATCTTTTGCAGCATCTGGGAGGGCTGACCTGGCCAAAAAATTCTCAGCCTACTAATAGTGCCTAATATTACCACTTGCTGCTGTTACTGACGTATTCTCTACATCCCTGACACTTTTCTTCTGGCAGCCCTTGCTGATGATGTCTTTGGAGGGGAATCCTTTAGAGAATTGCCTTTTTCATTCCCTGCTCCCACTCTCAGCTCACAGTCCTGCGAACATCAGCTATCAACTATTATTTCTTCCATGCAACATGAAGTTACTCCTACACTACTCCCACAGTCTTCCAGTTTCTGTGACTAGTCAGCAACCCCCAGCTTGCAGCTCTGGCCACACAGACCATTCCTTGTATTGGATGTTAAACCCACCACGAGGGGCCATGACCTCAGAATGGAATTGTTTTCTTTTAAGTGTAGGCTTTCATAAGTGGGTTAAGAGTCTAATGGGTAAACAGAGGTTCTGGCCCTGGATATACTTTTTCAGATCTTTGAGAAGCCTGTTTATCAGGCCTTGAAAGAAATCTGATGGCAACCCTACAGTAAATCAAATGATCCCTTTCCCTGTGCTCTCATTTGTGGTTTGAATAGTTCACAATAAGCCTGTTTTCAGAGTCGGAAACAGGTGGTTGGGGGTTGGGGATGTGAATAAAACTCAAAACTTTTATGAATGCTACTTCAGATGAAATGTGGTAAAAAGGCTATGACTGATCTGCATAAGAAAACATGAGATGAAAACAGAAGGCATAACCCAATCTGGCTTTTAGTCAGCTTAGTCTAATAGTGAGAACAGTCTTCATATGAAAAGGTACAAAAAGCCACAAATGGAGACATGATATTGGCTGTGTTGTAGCAACTTCAATCTGGTTGACCAGCATACAGGAGCCACAAATCCAAACCCTGAGAGCTCTGCCTGCAAAATCAAATCCTCAGGTGATGCTGGTTTCCCATGCCTTCTCACAGGATGTCTTTCCTCCAGCTCTGTGAGAGCCGAGGAAAAGACAAATCTGTGCCGCTCTGGTGGTGTTTGGAGGCCTCTGGATGCTGACACAGAGGAAAGCAACTGTGCATAATCTCTGCTCCATTTAGAGTTCTGAGTGGGCAGCCAGGCTGTGACTATACAGAGGCAAGGTGAACATGGGCTGCACTTTGCCCAGAATCAGTTCTATAAAGTGAATTTTTCTTTTCCATGTGAGATATTTGCAATCATTCAGTACCATCAATTCAGGAATGCAAGAATGCAAACTGGCTGTGTCCCAGATGTATGTGAGAATTAATGCAAAGAAACTAGCCACAATGAGAATGCTCACTGTGTTCTGTGACCTAGAAAAAGGAATATCTATATGAGATGCCAGGTCAATCAGGTTACAAATCTTTAGTAGGCTTAAAAATGCTCCCATTCACGAAACCTTCCAGAAGTGATACTATGGGCTAGCCCTTGCTCTCCACCTAGTCTCCTAGGTACTAGTCTCCTTCACTCCCCTGAAATGCCTTTTCTTTCACGCTGTAAACTCTGTGGAAGAAGCTGTGCTTGCTTTTGCACTGGCTGTAGTACTATGTGCCCTGTCTATGACAACATTGAAATGAATAAGCAATGTGTCATTTTGTGTCCTCAGACTTCTAAGATGTTTTAAGTCTGGAGATGCATGGCAGAGGTTGCTGACAAGTGACCCAACAAGAGGAGCAGTGCAGAAAATGAAAGAAAGACTAAAGACTTTTACAAGTTTAATGCAATATTATTGTAAAAGGATTTCATCCTCAGGAACAAACAGAAAGAGAACAGGAAATTATGTATCATCCATTAGGCAATGCATTCACAAATACATACTATCATAAGAAAAGACTGCACAGAGCAGTACTTTTTTCTTTTCTAGAGCCACATTAAATTTTAGATAAAGAAGTTTGAACTTAAAGGCTGCATTGGATTTGGTCTTTAGAAACATACAGTGCAGTATGAACCCTTTGTAAATCCCAGCACAGGTCAGCTATACATTGGGCTGGAGTGCACAGGAGAAGGACATGCCATGTATCTTCAGACTCCCTTCTGAAGCAAGCAGATGGTTGCCACAGTTGGAGAAGAAATAGAAACTTGGTTTGGTTGACATCCACAAACAATTGTTGCAAATTGCTTTAACGCTATTGCTGGTAATATTGCACATACTTGTCCTGAGCAACAGGCAGGACTCTCATTTTGACTGAACTGTTAGGGACAGTTGTCTCCTTTCAAATATCCCTTGCCACAGCCTTTCCCTGAAAACTACTGCAATGAGGGAAGGAAATATCTAATGGGAGAAATGCTGAATCTGCTGCAAAGGTGCTTCTGAGTGTGGGCTGGATCCTGGGAACTGTGTGAGCCATGTGGTACGGTGCTACACAGAGCCCAAAATGTCAGCGGGAGACACTATATCTGTCCTATATTGCAAATATCACAAAGCTTCCAGTGTTATGGGACAATTGCAATAGAAGTTGCTAAATCTTCTGATTAGAATGCTGCACGTTTTGAAATAAAGTGTTCAGCAGAGCTGAAATTTATTAATTTTGAAAACTAAACCATCTGGAGCATTAGCTGCTTAATTACAGCACAAAGAGTCATGAATGAACAATGCAAAACACTTTCTATTTTCCGTTTCAGGATTCAGATTTTGTCTGAGCCTTTTTATATCTTTTTCGAAGAAAAATTAAAAAAAAATCAAGCAGTCATGCTATGCTATTCCTTCAGTTTTTTTTTTTTTCTTTTCCTCCCAAAGTGAAATCAAAACCACCTCCACAAAAAAAAAAAAAAAAAAAAAGGGAGAAAAACCCAAGCACAACAGAAAACCTAAGAAAAAATTCATTGTCCACCCCATAAAACAAGAAATATACCCTAACTAGGCAGTGATAAAAATTCAGTCTGTCTTCATAAAGCTGTGGTGACAACAATCACCACATATAGATGAGTCTTGAAGAAAAATAATCTAAGAAGGATGTTAGGATGTTTTGTTTCTCAGTTTATTATTGCATTTAATGCATATTTTCCCCACTGGGTTGTAAATCACTTGCCTATTTGTCCTTTCACTCATTCTAACAATTTCTGAACCTAGGGCAAAACCCAGCTTGAAACAATGTGGACTTGATGAGTTTACTCTGCTTGAAACAAGGAAGCCTTTGTCCCTTATGCTCCAGGCAACTTAAAATACAATGCCCCTATCATCCTTTGCCATGAGACCTTCAGTCAACATTCCCCATGGTTTATGACAACTGAACCAACAATTCGGCCTGAGGCATTCAAACATGACATTTGAAATAGAGGGTGCACTGGCATCTGTGAACCCTGTTGTGTGCTGTGGTTGTCTCCTGCAATATAAAGGTACAAAGGTAGATTTAGAAATCATTTTTTGTGTCTCCTTTTTCGCCATTATTTTTTTTGCAAGTAAGAGAGAAATTTCATGGTTGCTCCACATAACATACAACACACATCATGCATTTTTGCCAAGGGGATTTTACTAAATATTTTTACAGATGTCCCCCATCTCCCAAATATGATGACACAATGCTAGCTAATACACTCTTCTACAGCATCCCAGGGCATGTCTCAGCCCTGAAACTGTTTCCTGCTGCATGCTGATAAAGAACAAATGCTGTCTAACAGGTTTTTCCTGAAGAGAAAGTGTCTGATACAGCAGATTCCCACAGCATGCAATGTGTGCTCTACTGAAACCCCAAAGTCACCAAGTGCTGGTGTGACAGACCAGCAAAACAGACCTGAGATGTTCTGTGTTTATGCCAGCCTTCTCTACAAAAGGGTACCAGGAGTCAGAAGATTGAAATCAGGTACAAACGCAATTGAAGAGGAGCCACAGAGATGAATGAAACATTTCTGCACATTGGAATTTGCAGAATCTGGGGATCTGGGTGCACTTGTAGGTCACTTAAGCAGACTCTGTGGGAGGCAGGTGATAATGCTATTGTCACATTTTCCATGCTAGTATTTCTGTGGTTGTTTCTGCTATGAAGTGGTGAGGTCTATCAGCAGAAAAGATGGCTCTCTCCTATGGGGCAAGCCACACCTGTATGAGAAGCTACATGTAGACTATCAACATTGTTTGGGTGGTTACCTTCAGAAATAATAGTTTTCAGAGTGCCAAAGAAACACATTACAAGATTCAGAGACTGGATAAACCACTAATAAGCAGTATTAACACAGGAAAAGAAAACAAAAACAAAAACAAAAACAAAAACAAAGCAAAACAAAACAAGAGCAGCCCACAGTTTTTAGTGACTGACAGATTGACAAGAGATCATGATTGCTCAACATCATAGGGGAGACTAAGGGAAACAAAGGCAATAGAATTTATATGAGTTTGTATAGCTTATCAGTGACAGAGTAGAAATAAATTCCTCATTTCTTACGCTCAGAGTGCTAGGTCACAGTGTCTTGTATCCTCTTAGGCAATACATTTCTTGGAGATCTCTGCTTACTTGACTGGTAACAGGTACTGAGTAGTTTTGAAACCTGTAAAATATAACATATATTATGTAGCATTCTTCAAGTGCTCAAATTAATATCGTTTTAGCAGAGTGACTGAAAGTCCCTGATTTTTGATAATGGCAAAATAATATAGATGTGCATTGCTCAAACAGGTAAAATTCATGTCTTTTCATATTGTAATCAGCCTAAACATTCAGATACTATTTGCATACTGTTTTGAGCATGTTAGTGCAAAATTTTATTTTCACTCAACCATCTGATTCAAGGGGAGTGTAAAATATTCTTGTTACACTATTTTCATATTTTACAGTTATTCATTAAGGACGAGTTTCTAGAGTTGAAACGAATGGCTGAAAACAGCTAGTATTTAGGAGTCCTAGTATAGCTGACAGTAACAACATCATCATAATCATCAACAACATAAACAAACAAACAAAAAAAACAACCACCACCACCAAACATAGAATCACAGAATCATAGACTATCCCAAGTTGGATGATCCATCAAGTCCAACTCCTGGCACCGCACAGCTCTACCCAAATATTTAGACCATATGAATAAGTGCACAGCCCAATCACTTCTTAAATTCAGACAGGCTTGGTGCAGTGACTACTTCACTGGGGAGCCTGTTCTAGTGCACGACCACCCTATCGGTGAAGAACCTCTTCCTGATGTGCAGCCTAAACCTCCCCTGCCTCAGCTTAACACCATTCAAATGGGTCCTATCACTGGTGTTTACAGAGAATAGATCACCTGCCTCTCCACTGCCCCTCACGAGGAAGTTGTAGACAGCATCAACAACAGCAACAGCAACACTCCAAAACTGCCTATAAATACTGGACAGAAATAAAAGAAAAACAGATTGAATAGAGGACAAACATTTCTTAACTCTTCATAAGCTTTTCTTTAACATGTCCCCAAAACAAACAAATGGCTGAGACATGGGGAGCCATATTGCAGAAAAATTTCACCACTAAAATACTTCAGCAACCAGATATCCTGCAATGATTTTAGTTTTGTCATGGTTTACCACAGGGTGTTCCAGGAGATACTGAGCAAAATGGCTGCCACAAAAAAATAAACTTTACAAGCTTTTACTCTCACTGTGCTCCAGTTTATATTTTTCACTTGGTAAAGATATGTTTCACTTAAGAGATGTATCTTTTTAATTGGCATAAACAGGGTTACAGAGAATGCAGCACACTGCTTAAACACACCTCCTTCAGCAAAACACACAGGCATATGCTTATCTTTAAGAAGGTGAATCATTCCAGTAAATTAAGCAATGATGAAACTGAATGCCAACAGCCAAGTTCATAGTTTTGTACTTGGATGGACGAAAATCCCGCCTATCTATTGTTTCCCTTGTGCCCTCATGTCAAGCCTCTGTTTAAATCATTCGCTTTATTTGCACTCATATCTTGTGTTGGTAAAACATATGGCTGTAGTGCAGTAAGAAACAGCTCTTCATTGTGCTAAAGAAAGTTTTGGTCTTTTCAAATCATATCTTTGTATTCTGTAAAAGATGACAAAGAAAGGCAAACCAATCCCTTTGTAATGCCCAAGAGTCTTGTTGGTTGCTTGGGCTGGCAAACAACTACTGCTAAGCTTTTCTTCTGCATGTGTCATTTTGCTGGACAGTGCCCAAGTGAGAGTGGAAATAGCAGTAACAGCAGTTGTGTTTTATCTGCAATAGGATTACCAGATTTCCTATGACAGTTATTGGAGGCGGATCACTCCATTCTGCTCCAGCGGAGGAGATTTGATGCCTCATCAAGAGAGGAAAGGCTTCATGGAAGCTTTTCTTCAACAGCATCTTCAGGTTTTTTCCTATTGTCTTGTATAATCTGCTTCCTTTGCTTTCTCACCTGCCATGCCCTTATGTGCCTCCTTTCCGTTATTCTGGCACCGCCAAGGGAGTTGCTTTATCTCCTGGACTGCTGTGCCAAGGCACCCCACCCTGCCTTCTTTCCCATGAGGCTGTGGCCATACAATTACAGTTTTCTATCTGCAACATCTAGAAAGCCATTTCTTATTCTCTCTCTTCATTTTTGGTTCCCCATCTTCTTGACTTATGAAATCAATGGATTCTTCCACACATGGAAACAATCCTCTTTCTCCATAGTCAGAGTATATAAAGTAAGAGTACGACAGAGCAAAACTGGTCTTAAAAAAAAAAATAAAATACAAAGATTTTGCAGGACAGAGACCATTATGCCTTTTATCCTCACTCCCATCCCAGCTTTACCATGGCTTTTATGGGATGTACGATGCAGTAATTTGGGCATCCCTGACAACTATCAAGGTACCCATGTCTCCCCTTTCAGGCTCTTTCTTCCTCTTCCTTGGCACAGAAACAGAGTGAAGGGCAGCACTGGCTCTGGCTAGATTCAAGCAGTCATCCCAGCCAGCAGGCAGCTGCCAGACTAGATGGATATGGTTGTTTTCTTTACTTTTCTCTCTAAAACTAGTGGGGCCACTATTAGAATAAAAAATAAAAATAAAAAATCTAAGCTGTTAAATGTGTTTAATATATGGGAACTTTATTACCTCTTTCCTTTGTCAAATTCAGTGAAACTGACCAGAAAGGAATGTAACAATGAACAGTGGGGGATGATGAGAGGCAAAGTAATTGCATTGGCCTTGTTTCCTCAAATGAAACAAACACACACACACTCCTTACTTAAACTTTTCTGACATCATTTGACCTCCACGGCTTTTTGTACTTGTTGCATAGCACCCTCTTCTGTAGCTCAAAATCACAGTCCCTGCTGCCTGGACATCAGTGGTGACATTTTATGTATAAAGATAATTTAACCCTTTGACATCTGGAAGAACATAGTACATGCAATATGGTAATGTGAAGGAAATGACTGATGCGTAACCCATGACAGTGAGCTTTGACTCAACTAATACCCTTTCCAAAGTAATTTTATTTAATAGCTAACTACATTTTGGCATTTTAAATCCAAAATTGAACGTTGGAAAGAAGAGGAAGTTAATTGTACTTTAATCTCCTAGCAACACCAATCAGTACATAATAATGATACAACTTTGATAAAGTAGAACATAAGGACTGAACACTGTATTGTATTTAGCTTTATTGACCTTTGGTTTACAATTGAACACTCCCACTCCACTTACAATAGCTATTTATTCAGATTTTTTAAAGTTATTGCTGTTACAAACAGTCTCTGGATGATTGCCTCAAGAGGTTACTCAATTATTTATAATGCTGATGGAGAAAAGCAATATATTCTGAGGAAGACACCATTAATTAACACGTCTTCTTTCTTATCACTACCTTTTTCACATTTTAATCCCATTGTCAAGGATGTTTTAATTCATTAATAACTCGAGCAAGTTTTGCCACACTCCAAAACACAACATTTGCTGATTGGAATATAAAAAGACTCATATGTTATCTTCTCTTGAGCAAGAAAACTCACTTTAATAGGATGTCATAACACTTAATAATTATTTTGGAGTTTATTTTGAAATACAGCAGATACCTCGATTTATTAGCATTTTTTTCTACCATTGTATAGTCTGATAAAGAAATTGTAGGATAATTTTGTAGCCTCTGTGTTAACTTATTTTTGCTATAGGGAATTGCATTATTAATGTTGTTCCCTCTCCCTAAGTCACAAATCACTTATTTCATTCAAATCTGCAAATGAATTGCTCAGAGTAATCAGTCCCAAACCACCAATTCAATCAGTGATGCTGAGATAAACTCTTTGCCCTCACATGCTGAGCCAAAAAATTTGCCAGCTTGCACATGAGAAATGATTTCCTAAAACATTTATAAACTTAAGAATTCAACATTTTCATTTCCTATATTATAAATTAACACAATATCAAATGAACCTTCTAACTCCTCAACTCCTTTATAGTGAGTTCACTAGGGGAATCCTAACACAACACTGGGACTCAGGTGGGCAGTGCCTTCTTCATACTGTGTAAACACTGCACACTAGGCTCAGGACAAATTAAAATGTTGGTCAGGCTGCAATGAACAGACTTGGAGGAGTTTATCTTTCCAACATATTCTTGCCCTGCCCCATCTCTGAACAGTAAAGTTGATCTGAATGGCTGTGTCTGTGTGGTACAGTAGGGAAAACAAACATCGCTCTCAGAGTCCTAGTCATATATGGAAGAGGTACTGAAACTCCCTCCTTTCCTGGGCAACCATATTTTCCCAGAAGGAAGGTAATCATCCTGTTATGGATCCAGGCAAAATCCCTTTGAGACAAGGTTGGTAAATGCACCCTTTGAAGTCAGGTTCACACTTTGAACACAGGGCTTCTGTACATTCTGTAAGAATATTATAAAACACATAACAAAATAAATCAAAACAAAAACAAAATCCACAACAATTCCCTCTTGTTTTGGTACCATGAAGGTTTTGACCTCTGAAGAAGGAATCCAGAAACAACAAATGGCATTTTATGTCAGTCGTGCTTTGATCCTCCATATGGAGATTATTTCTAAAAGTAGGTTTCAAATAGATATAAACATTTTTATCACAGGAAAGACAATAAATATATTCTAAACTTATGTTAAATGACAGCAGAAGAATACTAACAATAGAACATGCTTCAAAAAAACACGGTATAGTACATGAGAAATAGTGACTTTCACAAGTTAGTATCTTAAATGTATCTAGGCCATCTTTTTACAAGCTCTGAATTCTTTCACTAAGCATTCTTTACGTCTCAAGGCTCAGGCTTCATGTCTGATGACCACTGATTAAAATCATCAATAATAGTAAATTGCACTGATTTTTATGGCTTCATTAGGATTGAAAGGCCTATTGAAATACCATGACTCTGTTCAATAATTCCAAATTCCAGATTTCAATAATTCCAAAACCAATATATTCATACAAAATAAAATTAAAAACATGAGCAATATATATTTTTATAAGGGAAGGAACACAATTTATTTTATATTTTTTTCTGAATGAGGAACATTTCGGGACAATAGGCTCCAAATTATGTTAAAAAAATATATATATATATAGCTCTTTTTGAATTTTCTAAGCAGAAACAAAACAAACAAACAACAACACTTGGAAGCCTAAAGTTTTCTTTAAAATGTCTCAAAATAGGTCAGACTGAATGAAATTCAATTCATGAAATATTTCATCTATATATTGAAACTCTGTGGTCTTTTATCTCTGTATATCTGTGAATTTCTCACCAGCATTACATGGATATAAAAGATGAAACATATGCCTTTTACAACTTATGCCTTATTGACAATGGTGTTTGTTAAAATGTACAGAACTTAATTGGTTCCCAAGTTTGATGTAAGAAACATTTTTTTTTTTTTTTTTTTTTTCTGGATTTATGGACCAAAATATTGGTTATTTAATATAATTAATTAATTAATTAATTAATTTT
>CM021797.1:65901191-65939401 GCA_011076525.1 Nettapus auritus | reverse complement strand
AGGACAAATTTCAGCCTCAGGAAAATATCAGAGGTTACAATCTTTGAAATAATAGATTCAGAAAGCTGGAGGGCTTGTGGCATCATGGCCCTCTGAGATAAACAGCAGTATTAGTAACATGACCCTTAAAAAAAATTGAAGTCTATCCCTCACAATCAGAACTGCTTTTCTTCCCCTCCTTCATTCTTGGGGAAAGTGATAATTTTACATCTCCTTTTGCATGAGAATTTCCAGTCTTCAGTGCAACTGGATGTTTGCCAAGGACCTGTTCCCTACGTATGTTTTCATAAAGGACAAGGTGAACTGAAGAAGGGGCAACAAAATTTGATGTGAACAAGATGATGACTGGCAAACCTTGTTCTAAGTACCGTGAGTGTAAGGCACAGCCTGCTCTTCTGTCCTGAGCTCAATGAGATTATGCCCTCTCCCCAGATATCATGCTATTTTCACGATATGTTAAACACACCTGACTTCTCAGTATCATCTAATATATTTTTAGAATATTTCACTTCTATTTAAAATGTTTACTTTATCCTTCATTCTGACTAAACTTTGCAGCGTGACCTTTATACCAGATTTTTAATTAGCTCTATTTTATTTTTAGTACTTATTAAATAAATCTTTTTGCATCATAGTGTTATGGGGCTGTGGCAGCTTTTCTCCAGCATGAGATAAAATATGCATCACTACAGGCCGTGAATTACTTTTTCCACATGCCCTAACAAAATTGCAGCTTGACTTTTCTTGTTGCTGATACTCAGAAAGGCAAGTCTGTTGACATTTTCTGATGCCAGGAGCAAGAGCTGATACAAGCATAGCTGTCTGTTTTGTCTGCCTCTCCTTACTATTGTTTCAAAAGCTTTTTGGTTTAAGTAAGATATAAACAAACCATTTATGTGTACTTTCATTTGCGAAGCATTACGGACAGTTAAGGATTAATCTTATAAATAGTCTAGAAGGGCTGCTCCTTCCTTCCTTCCTTCCTTCCTTCCTTCCTTCCTTCCTTCCCTCCTTCCTTCCTTCCCTCCTTCCTTCCTTCCCTCCTTCCTTCCTTCCCTCCTTCCTTCCTTCCTTCCTTCCTTCCTTCCTTCGTTCCTTCCCTCCTTCCTTCCTTCCCTCCTTCCTTCCTTCCTTCCTTTCTTCCTTCCTTCCTTCCTTCCTTCCTTCCTTCCTTCCTTCATTTTTCCCCACAGTCTTTGGACATAATCTTTTCAACATTTTTTGCTGAGTGAAACATAAAGTTATCCAATCAGTTCCAAAGACTATGTTTCTTTTGAGTTCATGGTACTTTTACAGTGGCCATATTTACACACCTATCTTGTCCAGACCTATCCACCAAAAATCAAATACAACGGTTAGAAATTTCTCTGTGAAGTCAAGCTTTCTGCACTGTTTTCTACTCAGTGTGAAACCCCAGTATGTGGACCCTCCGGCAACACTGTACTTTGTCATCTTACTTGGAAAAGCTCATTTAGGATCCTGGGCTTGATCCCCTCTTCTTGAAGTTGGTTTCCTGAAGTCTGAAGCAACTCTTTATTTAGTTATGTGTTTTTATTTTGATAAGCATGGTAAGATTTTAACAGGGTAGAATGGCAATCAGTTTGCCTTTACAGAGTTTTGGTGACGTAACTGTACAGTCTTCCTGGTTACAACAATCTTCCTTTCACAGGATGGATGGGAATCACTGAATTCATGCCTAGTCACCAGCCTTGCTTTTAATACATGCTAGTCAATTCTTGTGCTCAGTGCAGAATCATTATTTTCCTCATATATATATATATATATATATATTGTAATTCTTCTCACTACATTATCCAAGAGCTTTTTAAGCACTGGCTTTATCCTTGTAATCTCCATCAGATGAAGTGTTGTTATTTCCCTCATCTAACAGCTGGGAGAGATTGGTCATGGTAAAATCAAAGTGTTCATAAGGGTGCATTAATTGTAGGTGTCCATTTTAAATGAGGGTGAAGCTGACTTTCTTAAAAGGATTAGTTTTGCTAGAGCATGTTACAAGGTACACAACACAGACCTCACTGATTTTCCTAGCAGCTCGAAGTAGTCAACATTTCCTTAGTTCTTGGTGGCATAAATATCTGTGAATATTCACCCTCACTGCAAGTTTTTCCATATTTGAAGGCAGATGGTCACTAGGGCATCCCTGGCATAATTCCTCCAGAGAATCTGCTTAAAAGGTGTGATTTAACCATTTCATGGTAAATGAGGATGATCCAGTTCTTCTTTCTTTTTCCCTCCACCGGAATAATTCATCTACTAGGAGATAATGAGGGGTCTGTCCCTGCTGATCATATTCACTTATAAAAATTTAATGGAATTTTCAGTGTACAATTTTAACAAGTGTCCTTGAAAATCTCCTAATGTATTACCCTAGAAAGAAACAAAATACAACAGCAAAATTCCATAATTCAAAGACATTTCTGCTACTCATTACTAACATACATGAATAAGAAAGCACCCAATTCCAGAAAATCCTTCAAGGACTTTCTTACCTCTAGTAAAATAAGAATGAGGCTTATTAAATCCTCTTCTGAGGCTTGCTCCTTCCATAGTATAATTGATATTGTTATATTGTCTATGAAGTTTCCTGAAGCTAATAGAATTCTTGATGGAGCACAATACACAAATGGGGAGAAATATTTAGACCCATTTCTTAGAGTTTCCCATGCTGATATCTTAAACAGTGAAATCACTGAATTAACTTTTCTACAGTAAAATAAGAGCTATGCAGGAAGTGTTACTAGTGTTTGTGCTTGCCAAGTATTACTGCCTGCATTCTCAACTATAAGGCAGAATCTTTATTTAAACTATCATATGATCAAATATTTTACTCTTGTCCCATAAGAATAATATGTGGGAAACCTTCCCCACAGCTTTTTTTTTTTTTTTTTTTTTCTCTGCTCCCCCCCCCCCCCCCCAAATAAAACAAACAAATAAACAAAATTAAAAATCGTAACATCTCTGATGTGCTTAGAAACTCTTCAAAACCAGTACTGACACCTTAAGTTTTCACACTGGCTTAAAAATTGGATTTGTTTTTGCTTTTATGGGTATTTATCTAGTGGCTGCATCAATATATATAATGATTTCAAGGCAACCCCAAGAAGTTCTCACAATGAGTTGCAAAAGATGAACGGAAAATCTGAGAAAGATGGACACTAAAACCAAACAACTAACTCCCAGAAAATAGAAAAATATTTGCATAAATTTGTGGCTCTAAGGAAAGTCTGTGGAACCCAAATTTGCATAATCTAAATGATGAGAAAAATCAGGGAGACTAAAGAGTGTTTAGACATGTTGGTGCCAGGGCTAGCTCTTAACTTGCACAAATCATTTTGTAAGAAGAAATCCCATATGCCCTGATCCTGGAGCCAGAAAAAGCACTAAGAGAGATTTCCCAGAGGAACGGGACAAAAGGTTGTAGTCTACTGGGAAACAACAACAAAAAGACTTGGGAGCTCTGAAACAGTATCTAGTAGAGTCACTGGACACTGTTCCATACTGAATGGAAATACAAATTTTGGTAGTCTGTATCCTATATGTTTAGGGATCAAGAGGCTGAGACTGGTCTGTTATAGCCACTTCTCTCATACCCTTCTTACTGCTGAAATCCTCAAGAACAGATGAATCCTCATGCTGACTTCAAAACTTGGACAGAGAGATGGAGTTGCACATCTGCCAGAAGCAGGAAGGCAAACAAGCTCTGCAACCATGGCAATGTTGTGCTTAGACACTCTGACACTCCCCCTGTGTCAGGGTATGACTTCTGCTGCATGCTAAAAACTGAACGGCTCTGCTGGATAAAGGAAGGAAGGTTCTATTGAAAGAGAAACAAGTAAGGTTTCAGAACTGCAAACATCCCCCACTCCACTATGTTTAATGACCCTTTTAATTTCTAGAGTTATCAAGTTTTAAGTATTAAAAAGGCAGCCCCAGTGGTACTTACTGAAGAGTATCAGAGGCTTCAAAATCCATTATTCTTCATTATTTTCTGTTCCCTTTAAATTTAATGTTATTAAAATTAAAATATATGAAAGGATGTATCCTATCAAGTTTACTCTTTCTGTAAAATATGTAAATGCCTAAGACACCTTAAAAATAAACAGTTTATGTTTTTCAAGGTCTACTCTATGTTGAAACATATGAACAGGCAGTAAAATTCAGCAAAATATATGCTGAATTTGCTCTTTAAAATTTGAAGCCTACACAAGGAATGTTGATACTATCTTTAAACAGAATCTTCCATTCTATCAGTGTTTCTTATATAGGGTCATGATATGAAATATACATGCCAAGGGTGGCAAATGGAAGGACACTCTGAGTTCAGAATATGCTTGTCCATACCACAAAAGTCTTCTGCTTACCATTGCCTTTAGTACACTTTTTTTTTTGCTACCTGTTTGCTGATGTTTGAGAACTAGCCTGTTCTCTGCTCAGTTATGAAATACTGGAAGAAGTCAAGGAGGAGCTTCCATACTCTAGGCATCTCTACAGTCTTAATGCAAGTGGGGATATGTTATTGGGTCTTATGTGAAAAGTAAGAGCCACAATACATATTAGTTGATGATAACATGTTTCTAGGGAAATGTCTGTGCTTTGTGAAGAACAGAAACTCATTTCCAAAATAGGAACTGCTATTATCTCTTCCACATCTAAGTTTGCTCAGATTACAGGATTTATGCTCTCACATGGAGGAAGATTTCTTTAAAAGGATTCATATGAAAAACTCTTTTTAATTGAGTGGAACTGGCTTAATGAAAAGTTTCACTCCAAGTTGTGATTAGGTTACCATAACACCAAAGTAATCCATACCACGTACAGCAAATTTGAAAGCTGTAAGATGCACCTGTTGATGTTTGCCCGAAGCAGCAAGAGCTGCCTGTGCTTCCTGAAGTGTTGAGAAGTTTTTCTTCACAAAGAAGGCCCTACATACTTAAAGAAGAATGATTAAAAAGACGTGTATCATAGAGTGATAAAATATTACAGCATCATATCACCCAGTCATTTTAAAGCACAGAGAAAAATCAGGCTGAAATGAAATTATTTTAGCATAAATTAAAGGCAGTGTATTTTATCTATTTTATACTTTTAAAATCTGTTAACGGTTCTGTGCTAGTAACATATGAGTTATTTTGTGCAAGCCAAGGCTACAAGTACATACAATTTATAGTCATAATAAATAATTTACACTTCAACAGTATCTTAAATCAGAGGATTTACAAGTACCGTAGAACCAAATAATACTTTTATTTCACAATGACACTGTGAACAAAGCTGTTATTTTCCTCATCTGACAGGTGGGAAAATAAGATAACTTGGATAAAGCTCACCTCTTTGCATGGTCCACCACCCTCCACTTGCACCCTTTGTGTGGGCTCCCTGAATAGTAGTCAGCTGCACATTCCTGCCCCAAGGCTAACTCAGCTCTTGCGATTTGGATGCATCTCTCATATAACGCTGTCCAACCTTTTCATCTTCATCATACTCTTTTTACCAAGTGGTAAACTTTAGACTCTAGAGACCGGTTGAATGTGGACTGAATGGTATATACACAGAATAGAACATTTATAGTATCCATTACTACGGAATGAGATAAATGTTGCAGTTATCAGGTGTCATCCAGGGGACATGTGACAGAAGCTAAAATTTTGTCTCTGTTAGAGGAATGTTGCAGAGTGCTTTGGAAAGCAATCATAAATCACATTCAGGAACATCTGAACACTAGACACTTTCAAAGTTACTCTTAAGGGACTGAAACTTTTGAGAAAATATTTCCTTTGCAAATACATTTCATTTACAATGTCAGACAAGGTGACTCTTTAACACCATAGCAAACACTAGAAATTCCAGCATAACCACAGTACCTTATTAAACATCAAAAATAACCTTCATGCACAGGCATGTTCTGGTGTTGCCAGCAGTAACAAAGATATGTTGCAGCATCTCATGGTCTCAGTGAGTAGCCCTTGGGATGCAGGGATGTAAGAAGCATCAGGCCTTGAGAAGCATTGTGAATAAAGTCATGAAAAAAATGCTCTTGTAGCATTCCTGAATGGAAAGAACTGAAGTGCTTGTTAGTAGATCATGACTGTGTTTTCTGGTTTTAAAATGATGCTGATGGCATGAAAATATTATTGGTGCTTAGTTAAAAGAAATGAAACATAACCTTCACAGACCTTACAAAACCCAGAAATTGACACACACACAAAAAAAAAAAAAAGACATCATAAGTGGTTTCACTCTGCAGTATTTAAGATGATAATTTTTCCTTTTTTAGAAATTCAAAAAAAGTAGTGTTAAAGTAGCATTAATGATGCAACATTCTACCAGGAGCAAGATACGTCCCTCATCATCAACCTCAACAGAAATACTCTGATATGACCCTAACCCTTTTCCCAAAGATTCACTGGTCTTCCATAAAAATGCTGTCTTCACGTGGACAAAATATCAAAACCAAATCTCAGGAAACACTGCCACAATGAATAGGAAATAACACTATTTGCCCACGAATAGATAGAAAAAGATAGTATTGCAATATATATATAGGCTGCACCCATAAGTTAGTATTTGGAGCCTGTCTGAGCCTGCAAAACATGTCCATCCTCCCCCACAAAAATGTAACCTATTCTTGTCCACAAAGCAAAAATTCAGCCTACAGATTTGGAGAAGTAACTGGGAAGATTATTTTGGTTAACTGGAAATGTAAC
The DNA here is from genome assembly GCA_011076525.1 of Nettapus auritus. NCBI lineage: Eukaryota > Metazoa > Chordata > Aves > Anseriformes > Anatidae > Nettapus > Nettapus auritus. The sequence goes on along the minus strand of CM021797.1, from coordinate 65,932,676 downwards.
CAGTTTCTGTCTAAATAACTTTTGTCCATTCTTTTTTACATGTTTGTGTATGAGTCATTTATTGGCCCGTTTCCCTGCTCTCCAGCCATCTGTAAGAAAAATGCCAAAACAAAAATAGCCTACTGTGCATTGGTTTACATTTCCAAGCCCCATTTTGATAGGGCAATTAGCTAGAACTACTCTTTCAATAAAAGCAGGGATTCTTAGCTATTTTTCCTAGAACTCTGCCATGCAGAGAAAATCAGAGGGAATCCTCTGCAGCATGAGAATTCTGGTGCTCAAGGTAAAGTCTACCATCATCAAAAGTTACATGCTGCATTAACTATTAATCAGCCATTGTGCTCTATATAAAGTAGCAAATAAAATGTATTTCCTCGTATAAAAAGGAAACAAAGTTAGAAATCATTATATACAGAATGTAACTGTGATGTTTTCTTGCATGAAAGCTTACTTTTCATTCTATTTACAATTAGACATATTTCAAGTCAAAAAACATCATAAGACATAAGACACTTTCTCCTCACCACTCCTGAGAGTGATATTTATGTCTATCTCTTTTATACTGCTTTGAACTTTGCTTTAGTGGAGATTATTCAGATACCAGAATTGCCTGTACTCTACACATTCATCTCTGCTTTTTACCCAGACATGAAAATCACTTTTGTGAGGTATGTTTTTTAGATTTATGTTTATTTTTCAGTTTGTAAGTCTACTTCATAATATAAAATAAAAATATCGTATTTTGTTTTTCTACAAGTGTTAAAATGGTGTAGTAGAAACCAGTTTGCATTTCATGTTGTTGTTTCTCTCCTTTTTTAATTTTATTACTTACTTTATTTATTTTATTTATTTTTATTGTTGTGAAACTCCTGATCACATCTGCATTAAACATGCTCAGTATCACTTAATCTCACAAAAGCAAACCTTCTAGTTTATCCAAGGAAAGAATCTATTAAAGATTTTACCAGGTTGTAAATTTTTTAAAACTTGAAAATGTTCATTGTGGAGCTTTAAGTTTGCACAGAACTACCCAGGAGAAAGGGATTCGGCTTTTTTATTGGTAAATCCCAGAAATAATCTTATACTTTAAAGAGTTGTCTGGGATCTTTATTAGTGATCAGGATTTTTTTGTATGGTCACATGTAATAGGCAAAAATGTTCTTAGCTTCTTTACATCATCTGAACGGTATATCAGCAAAAGAAATGAAAAGGAAGAAGAAACTATAAAGACAATGTTTCCGATGTGAATCATAAAAGCTGAGACAGTGACAGAGTGGCTTGAGAAAAAAAGGTATTGTAGCAAGGATAATTTTTACTTCTGGAACAACTGAAGATTATGCCTCATATTCAGAGTTATAGAAATTACACCACACAAGTCAGCTCCAGAGTGATGAAATAAACAGAAGTTACATGTGGAGATCAAGATCCAGCCTGACTTACAGATGCCTAAATACTGTACACAGAGACATGTTTTTCAATGGGCTATTTTCTGATATTAATGACAGGTGACATCAGATAGATATAGATATAGATGGTTCTAACATGGCTATGCATGCCTTGTGTGCAAGCACACTATCTGGGCATAAATGCCAGAATAATTGTGATATAATTTTTAATGTATGCAGCATGAAGTTCTACAATTTTCTAGAATAATCAGGATGGATATCCTTGTATTCATAGGTGATTGTCCTGATTTACATTTTGAAGCCACCCAGGACTTCAGTATAAGATATGGAATGACTGCATATTTTCTAACTCAAAGCTCCATTAGATCAGTACCTTTTATTTTCAGTAAAACTTAAAATAAGTCTTACAGTAAACTGCCTAGGGACATCAGATGAGCCAGTGGGCATTTACTTTTTTCATTCAGTCTGGACAACACAGAGTATTTCCTAGAAAGAGATCAACATCTGCCATGTCTGCTGGATTTCCTGTCAGCTGACAGACTGCAGACCCTGTTCGGAGATACTCAGCACCTTGCTGGGTACTACCGTACATATCCAATCAAAATCTGCATTTTTCCCCCAGAAAACTTGTTGGATTTACTCCCCATTTAATATATATAATAAATAAGAAATTGTGTAGTATATTCCAGCTCTGAATGAGAATGTGAGCATATGCTAAGGCAGATATTTGTTTTGGATTTAAATTGAGCATAAGCAAACAACTATTCAATGGTGTAATGGCACAATTCACATTCTGCTCAACTTGTTCATGTTGAACATGGTTACACAGTGATAGTTATGGAAGTGATGGATTGTAGTAACTGACGGTTAGTACCTCTGTCCCTGTAGATTGCTCTTTTCCCAATAAATCTAAGACAGGGACTTCATAGTGTTACTCCTTTCTTTAAAAAATCCCCTTTTCTCCCTCTTACCAAGAAGAGATTAATGGTCTTTCACTCTCCTTGTCCTGCAGTATGAAATATTTTCTGGCATTCATAATAATACTTTTGAAGGGCCTGTTTCTGGGGTAGCCTCTTTGTATTATTAAGTCTCTCTGATTTTATCACTGCTGTTCCCAGTGGAGCCCATAGGGAGTTTCACAGGTACTAGAAAAAGACGTAACATAGATCTGTGAGCTTATGGGTTCAGATTCAGTCAATGGAAATCAGACTTCCTAGGCACCTCCACAGTTCACAGTCTACAGTACACACCCATCTCACCACTCTATCTAGCCAAGGTTTTAGAGAATGAAGTTTAAACTCCAACAGGTGATGTTTGATGCATATACTTGTGGCACGGTACTGCCAGCTGTCTGGGGAATTTCTTCACATATGAATAGATTTCCCAGTCACGCATCAGCTTGGTCAGGGTGTTAGGAGAAAAACTGGAGGAGGAGAAACATCTGCTAAAATATTTGCGTACATCCCTTATCAGAGGGCAACAGATGCTTGCAATCAAAATGCATCTCTCTCTATAGGGTATTCATGTTGCAAATAGAGAAATGCATTCTGCTTATTAAAAATGAAGAAAATTTCTTCTGAAAATAACAACCACATAGAAACAAACCCCTTTGATTTCTCCATGAATGGCACTGACATGGTCTCCATTCCCATTTATATTAGAAACAGTGTGTTTGCTTCTCCTAAGACCATGAAACCGGCCCTATTATTGCAGGATGTACTTGAGGCTCAGGACAAAAAGGAACTTTGTTTCTCCACACCAGCACCTACATTTCCTGGGTCTTCCTCTTGTTCCTTGGCAGAAATACCACTGGAGTAAGCATAGCACATTTCATACAACTCCCATGTCTGTGTCTAGTAATAATGTACAAAGGGAAATTCTGTTTCAGAAGAAATTCTAATCTTGAATAAGACTGCAAGACTGGGGTTCATTTCCCCTTTTCCCATGTGCACCTCTGAGCTTGAACAAAATGTATAACTTCACCTGGCACCCACAGTGAGGAAGGCAGGATCTACCTGTGGATGACATTATTTGCACTGGACTCGTAGAAGAATGATTTTTATCTACCCATAAAAACTACAAGTTTAAAGGAAGACTTATATGAGACAGCTAGGGGTACTTCTAGCATTAGTAATTGAAGGATAAATGCAAAACTATAAATGCAAAACATTTGGGCTTTTGCCCAGTTGGTTAAACCCAAACCTACATTTGGGTTTAGCCATCATCATCACGGTGAGACTCTGTCTCTGGCCAACTAAAGTTCTGGATATAAATCCTAGAGAAATATCTTTAGTTGCAGTCAACTGCCAGACAGGAAAGAGTCAATAGAGAGGACTTAAAGACACAGACACATGCATATTTTGTGTGAGAAGTGGAATTTGTTTTAGAATGTTCATATAATTAACACAATCAAGCACAGAGCTTGTGCTATTTTGTTGTTTATAACACTGCAAAAATCTGTTCTACTTAAAAATAGAATTATGATGTTGTGTTGCTGTCTTATGAAGATATATCAACCATAAAAAAATAAAAATAAATTGGCACAATATATAGGAACAGTTTTAAGGCTGCCGTTAGAGAAAACCAGACTGGCACATTTGCCAAGATGCAAGAGAGAAAAAATAATGAGCAAAGCAAAATACCAAAATTTTGCTTTTACTATCTATTTGTAAGCACCTGTGATTGCTGACGTGCTAAAGAAAACCTATTTACTGTTAAAAAATTGAGAAATGTCTTCAGTCAAATAAGCTTTTTGGGTAGGAAGGGCCAGATTTCAATTGTGCTTAACCTATTAATCAACAATAGGCTTCAAGAGAAAGTGAGCCCAGCCATGTAGAAAGGGAAAAGAAATATCTCATTGTTATTACTTCTATTTCCAGGTCCAAAGGAGAAATGCAAGACATGCTACTGTTTACGTTTTTGAAATATAACTGCAAATTGTAATAGCCACACAGTGTGTGGTTTGCAGTTCCATTGCATCAATTCAAAACAGAATCAGACAACAAATTTCTAATGTAAGTCTAATATTCATCCCACTTCATTTTTCATATTTTTAACTCCACTGATAACCGGGGGCAAACTAATTTATGGTAAAACAAGCATCCTCCATTTGCTCTTAGACTGAGCATTCCCTTGTGTGGAAAGCAAAACTCACATCTTAAGCCTTATAAGCAAACCTAAAAGCCCAATTCCAGTTTGGAGTTCCACTGAGGAAAGTTTAGTGCCACAGAATTATGTGCTCTGTAGTTCAGGCTCCAACGAACTCACCATGCCAATCAATTTTTTATGAACTACATGTTTTACATTTTCAGCCAGAGAATAGGCCATTCCTAGTGTTATGTACCTTACTGCTTTCTGGATCCTAAGATTTCTGGACCTTTTTCATCCATTCCATTTGGAACACCAGCATAAGAGTAGAGAAGAAATGAAATAAAAATCCTTCATCTTCTGAAAAGTAAGGATTCTCATTTTAATGAGAATGAATGCAAAATTCTTACTAGTAAAGTTGCTGATTCTATTGTAATTGTACACAAATTTTGCTCTAAACTCTCAAAGACAGACAGCTACCAAATATGAGATTAGGTAGATTAAGCCCACATTCTGTGCAAGAAATCTGCAACTAAACATAGAGATACATTGCACATACATGTATATGTTTAAGAAAACACACAAACAAGAACATTATTTTATTTTATTTTATTTTTTTTAATGTCATATTCAGGTGTCTAAAAAGAGCAGCAAGTGTTTATGGAAGATAAAAGTGTGTCATATCAGTTATGTAGCACAGGTGGATTTACAATCTCCAGTGGAAATTGCATTCCACTTTCCTTTTCAGCAGGAAAGATGCTGATTAGAATTTAGGAAGATGAGTAAATATAGGTTAGAAGGCAATGCCTTACTGAAGATGAGAATCTAGGAAAGAGAAAGGGGAAAGGTCTGTTAAATGTAAACCTTTTGATAAGGTTACTTTGAACTCCTGTGCTTCCTGCTCTACAGAGATAACAACCATCTTCTTGGAGTTAGGACTATCAGTTTATTGTACATATGGACAGTGAACACCACAGGGAGGACCTCAGTCCCCAGATGAAGAACTAAGGTGCAGAAAGAGCTGCATAGGAAAAACAGCTGCATTTGTTATTTTAGTATTTAGACCACTACCTCACTCTCTTCAGAAGACTTTATGACTTAAAATCTAGTAGTCAGAGAATAAAACAAAGTTCTTTTTAAATTAAATCATGGTGCAGAAATGTCACCCAACTACAGCTCATCTTTTAGGTCTCTCCAGAAGATAAGGCTTTTTACATTCTATCCAACTATTTTGTTAATGGATTTAGCTTTAATGTACAACGTACCAAAATAACGACTGCCCAGTATTTGGCAGGTGCAGAATAATTTCTTCAGCTTGGGATGTTTGATGACTTTTATGATGGCTATGGCACTACATTTGTTTGACTAGTAGGCTGAACATACAGTAAGAAAGATGTCAAAAAGCAAATTCATGATGAGAGTACTGGCCTGAAAAGAAAATCATCAAAGAGAGTTGTTTGTAGAGGCATTCTTTACTGATTGAGCAGTTTGAACAATGACAGGCACAAAAACTATCCAGTCTGCTACAAACATACAAAGCGTTTGTAATACAGTGGGTATCTCTGTTCTTCACTGCAATTTTTTTTAAAAAACTTAAATTTTTTTTTTTTTTTTTTTTTTTAAATAAATATATATATATTTTATACAAGTTGGTTCTCTGTCAAAATTATGCACATTTGTGAAGGTGATGCTCATATCTCTATGTACACTTATTCAAGTTAATTATATTTTTAGAGAACTTCCTTACTTCTCACTTCCATAGTACAGCAAGACAAACTTGTGAGAATAATATATACATCAATAAACATAAAAATATAGTATTAAAAACTTCAGAATTCTTGGCCAGGTAAAGGTAACAGGTGTGAATTCAAATCAGTGACGCGTGCCAATTTACATATATGACTTTGTTCTCATCTGAAGGTCTGTCTTTCTTCTTATCAAAGTGACTTCAAGTAAGTTTTCCTAATACTGTATTTACATTTCCAAACACATTATTTTGTACCTATTTTAGGACTGCAGTATATTTTTTTTGCTTGGTCCTATATTGATTTCCCAGTACCTTATCTCCCATTGAGATTTAATTCCACTTCTGGTATTCTTCATTAAAAGACTAATATCTCACTGACTCCTATGGATCTCTTTCTCCTCTAAACATGAAGAGCAAAAAGTTGTTTCTTGTAACAAATGCCTAAATACATTCACGGGCATGACAACATGTTCTGATAACAGATGTGATGCAACAGCTGGAGAAATCTTTATTTTTTTTTAATTTTTTTTTTTTTTCATATGTGAAATCTATGCTTGAATCTATGTTCAGCCAAACAAATCTTTGGCATTGCAAATGTAAATTCTTGAGGGTGCCTTTGACTGTACACTAAAGATATATTTCTGTTTTTCCAATGATGTATGTTTTCTCTAAGAATTTGTAGGCACTGGATCCCAACAATCTAGCAAAAAGCACACAATTTTAAGCAGAACTTTACAATATTGAAGTAATGTTTATATACAGAATGTCTTCACATAGGGGTCAAATCCTTACAGAAAAATAGCGACCTAAGCCTTTCTGTAGCAGAAGTGGAATATTCTACAATTTCAATGATGTTGGGTCACTCTCTGGAAATGTGAGAATGCACGAACTCTGACAAATCACTCGTACCCCCAAGAACTTGCCTAAGTTGTCCACAGGGAGTTTAAGAACTATCTCAGGACTTCTCAGAAGCGACCCCAGATTTTCTCAAGAATGAAACAACTCTAGGACATGAAGTAAAATGTGACATGTCATTACAGTCGTTTATAAGGGACAGTAAGTATTTATTATGTATTTCTTTTTCATTTCTCCTTATTTTAATTAAGAAAATGAGCTTCATGTATACTTATGGTAGCCTCTTAAAGGTTAAAATTAGGTAAAAACAAACAAACAAAGAGTATATCTTCATTTAAGATTGTAGCAGATTTACACCTTGCTGTTTCTGTTGGTGTCATCCCTGTTCCAACTTTATTTTTTTCCCCAACAACACCCTCCAACTCTTGACCAACATCAGCAGCTGAAATTTTGTTTCAGCTTCTTGTTGCACATCACTAAGCCAGGCTAAACATTATGAGGATTAACGTACACCAAGCAGTGCAAGGAGGGGAATGAAACATCCTCCCTTGTTATAATTTCAAATGCCTAAATTACACCAGGGCACAGACTTGGAACATATGTTGCTGAAACACTACCAGGAGCAAACCAAGTGTATATCTGTTTCTTATAACTATCTATTACTTCAGTTCTGTAATGCACACAAAAATAATACCTCCTTAAGAACAGCAATTCTTATTCTTAAGTTAGAATTTTATGGAGAAAATTCTGACCAGCTTCCAGTTTCACCGGACCCTGCATTTTCACAAGAGTTCTTTTGATGATCAAACTTCTGTGGTCCCACCTAGATACTGCCTAGGCCCTTTATTGCAGCAAATAGGTACAGCATATGAGATTGGAAATCAACTTTCTAGCAGAGAATGAGGACATCCTTTAACCAGGTGGCTCCAGAAGTCAGTAAGCTTCTGGCAGCATTCTTACCCACAGACAACAGATTTTCCACAGCTTAAAGTCTATATAGAAGAAACTCATACTGTTTTCCTTCCACCTGCCACTCTCCTTACTTTACTTGCCCTCCAGGGAATCAGGCACCTGGAATCAATTAGATGAGCCCATATTCTGAAAGGCTCTCCCAATAACTATTAAACACAAATGTGGGATTTCAGGTAGCAGCTGCATATGTTCTGGCTAGAGATAACAGGATTTTAACTCTTTGCTTTCTGTTTATGAAGCTGGAGAAAGTCATCCCTTTGTGAGGTTAATGTAAGCATATAGACTTAGCTTATATGGACAAAAAAATTAAGTAAATGGATGACTTTCTACCTGATGTATAATAAGTCATTTCATCCAGAAGTGTTGAGAACACATATTTTTATTTATTTATGTATTTATTTATTTAATAGTGCATTTTGACATCCAAGAGAGAAAAGAGACATGAAAGAACTTAAGTAGAAGCATAGTCTTTCTTTAGTCAATGGGGATTTGAATTAGCCAAAGATTTCTCTCCAGTTTTATTACTATACAAAACTTACCACTATATACTAGGCACTGTTATTGAAAAGCATACATGAACTCATAGTTGGGATAAGTCCCATCAAAATAATTACTTTAAACTGATGACATCCAAGATTAATCAGTTACTTTTATTTTATTTTTTTTTTTAACTTCTGGAGATTCAAAGACATACAATATATGCTGAAACAGCATACAAAGTGATCCAGCATTTCGAGGAAAGCTTTCCACTTTGCTTACAAATCTAATTGTATTTTTGCAATGAACATAAAGCAAATAAAATTCTGAAGACTTTTTTGTTCGTTTGTTTAGTTTTTCTCACACTTACTCTTTTAACTCCTGAAACCTGAAATATTCAACAAGATATAAACAAATCTGTGTAATTTTGGGGAAATCTTGGACCATTTTCTAGTCAGCCTTTAAACTTGTTTCCATGAGCAGTAGATGTAGAACCAGAATTTTTTTTTTTTTTTTTTTTTTTTTTTTTTAAATATTTTGTCTGTACAGCACAGTGGAGCAATTGCTGGAGGTGGCATAGAAATTAAACTTATATGCATGTTTTAAAAGAAAAGGTACAGCATTGAAGAAACCTCCAGGGTGGGATGTAGCTGCATTACAAAGTTCCCTTTGCACCAATCATAACAAAGGTATGCATGACCAGAGTCACTCCAGCTCCACCTAAAAGACAGAAGATTATATAAACCAGCTTAAGGGAAAGAGGATGTTAGGGAAGATGCCACTGTGCAAGGAAAGATACCTTCTGACTTCTGGGATCAGTTGACATGCTGAGCCTCTCTTCCCCCTAACTGGAATGTCTTTGGGTAAGATTTGAATACTTGGTTATGCCAAGTGCCTCCCCAGGAATGTTAGAAATTTCTATACAGTCACTTTATATCTTTTAATGCATTTATAGCCAGGCTGTGTTACTCATACTCTTAGTATTTGTATGTGTTTTGCAGACAGTGAATTTAGCACCAGTAATCCAAAGAATCTGTGTATATGCTTTAATAAATTGCACGGCTCATGCACTACTCATTAATCTAGCCATGGTAGTTCTCATAGAACAAGACCAAACTCTTTAAGTGTGGCTGTGTTAGTTCATTGAACATGAGTAGACTGAGGGTGTATTATGTTATTTTTGCATCTGTAATTGTGATAGTTCAGTACACTGAACATGACTGGACTAATAATGACAAATTGGGCATCACTAACAAGTTGCTTTAACTTCTAATGCAACAACTGGACAAAATGTAAATTTAGACTGATTTTTAGATTACTGGTTTGAACCTGTGCAAATGTAGGACCTTCAACACTTTTATAAGGCATATAAAAAATCTTACCTCTGAATTTTTCATTAAGATAAAGAAACTGAGGCACATGCAGGCTATGAGTCATTTACAGGTTACAAATACAAGATCTTGATCATAAAAGCAAGAACTCTAGGATATGCTTAACATTTTAACTATTTGATCATAGAATCATAAAATCATTTAGCTTGGAAAAGACCTTCAAGGTCACCAAATCCAGCCATTAATATGACCTGCCAAGTCCCATCACTAAACCATGTTCCTTAGTGGCACTTGTCTCTTGCATATCTCCAGGGATGCACTCAAGCGCTTCCCCAGCCAGCCTGTTCCAATGCTTGACCACTCTGTCTGTGAAGGATTTTTTCCTAATTCCCTATCTAAACCTCCCCTGGAGCAACATAAGACTGTTTTCTCACATCCTATCACTTGTCACTGGAGAAATCAACCCTCTCCTCATTGCAATCTCTTTTCAGTAACTTGTAGAGAGCGATGGGGTCTCCCTCAGCCTCTCTTTCTCCAGACTGAGCAACCTCGATCATGCTTAATTGCTTTTAACCTCTTATCTGAAGTTAATTGTCTAAACAAAATAAAGTTCATGTATCTGTAACATTAGAGACTTCATAGGAAATTTATATTTCTGTAAATAGATATTATTTTCAGGAATGAGAACTAGTTCCTACATGTCCCACTGTTGTCTCAAATATAACAGAAAGTATCCTTAGATTAAGAAGTAAAAACAAATTAATCCTGAACTAAATACAAAAAAGTTATCATAACAGAGCAACTGGCGCTAGAATTGTTGTATTTGTATTTAAAAAATTAGAGACCATATAATTAGATTGAGACTTGTGAAAACTATAATAGCCATTGTGTGGCATTCTACAATGAATGGGCAATAGTATTAATCAATATACTCAATGGGCTACTGCAATGTTGACACTCATTGTCATATTTTCCAACAGAAAGATTTTTTTTTTTTTCCAAATTCATGTTTTTAATTCCACAAGAGAAAATAAAGGGCAGAACCTGAGTCTTGGTAGGAGGGGAGGTATAAATATTCTACGTGAGGAAATGTATAAGGTGTCACAGATGAAAAAAACCCTGCTAACTTTGCCTGTGGAGTTTGAGAACTCAGGCTCTGTAAACTCATTTGTTAAGCAGCAATGTGTATTTGCATTCTTTGAGAATGACTGTCATGTATTCTCATGTTATCTATGAGTGATTAAGATGTAAAATATTCCACCTCTCCTCCTCCCCCTCCCCACCCCAAAAATATGGAAAAAACAAGACCTCAGGAAATCATAGGCTACATAAGTCCTCCATGTGGAGAGACACTATGTAATATTTTTCCCATAGCTGTTACTAAAAATGTTTTAAATACATGAACAGCTATAAGCAAAAGTAAATAAAAGAATCATCTTCAGGCATGTTGATATTACAGTCTTAACCACTTATAGACATGCTGTAAATAAAAAAACTTCACACACAAGATGCAGATAATCTGCTTCATGGCTCACAAATGTAATTTCACTGTCTTCTCTGGAGGTGTGCTTAACCAAGATGAGAAAAAATACATATTCTGTGTAGTTTGTTCAGCAAATGGAAGGAGACACTCAAAGCAGAAAGAAGAATTCACAGCCCAGTTAGTGCTGTGACCTCTTGATCCAGGGGCTGCTAGGAAACTAACATAAATTAAGAAAGTGTAATGGCTGTTCTAATTTAAGACATCAATATTCAGCCTTGCTGGGCCCATGCAACATGCTAGGGTTGCCAGAAACAGATTTTTTTCTGAAAAGGCTCAGGGCACAGGAGGCAGAAGCTACTACTTGGGTGATATAGTGCTCTGTGATGACGACCTTCCACTTGCAGATAATTCCTCTCCTGGCTACCTGCACTGGTTTGAAGACAGAGAGCAATGTAAAGCATCATTGGTGTAGACAAGAACCGAGAAAAAATTGTTTAACTTAAAAAACTTAACTTAAAAATTAGTTTAATTGTTTTCTTTCTTGGTATGAATTTATCCTGGAAAGCCAACTATTGTGTAAAATTAAAGCAGAGATTCCCTGCATAGGCACTCTCCACCAAGCAGTGTCTAGGATTTACTGAGATGTGTGTGTGGGGGTACATTCTTATGTGTCTTCCTCATTGCAATGAAATCCAGCAGCCTTTTTATATATAAAAGTAATTTTATCTTTCTTTCTAAAAACAGGAAAAAAAGTTTAAAAAATGTTTTGTCATTTCCACATGGAAGGTCTGGTCTGTGTGATCATGTAGGGGAGGAGAAGTGTTGGCAAGAAAACCTTTTTTTAGAGATGACCTATGTCCTTAAAGAGTCTGAAAACTCTAAATACCAACGGTACAGGACTGCATTTCATAAAACAAGACTGTACTGGGAAGTGACAGCTATGAAGCCAGCCATGTGTTACAGGCATTCTAACAACTTCTAGTATTTAAGGTGGTCATAGCAATCTCTAAGGAATTTGAAAGAAGAAGCACAGGTTTCAAGAGCAGTCTTTGGAAGAAGATGCATGAAATCAACCCATGCAGATATAACTAAAACACAGGTGTAACATTACTTTCCAAGTACAGCTAATATACAATCATCTTTATTTATGAATACTGAATCTCTTCATCTGGCTGCAGTTGAAACTGCAAGCCTACTATTACAGATTTCATAGGCATAACAATTTCTATAACATTCAACACATATTTAAAGTTAAAGTTTGTTGACACCAGGAACAGAAAGGTCCCTTAGAGCCATGAGATCTCCAAAGCTACCCATTGAACATCTTTAAAGCAGAACTCACTCACACTGCAGGGCCAGAGACAGCTTGGGATCTTATCCTGGGATTCATAGACCAGTGCTGAGAGTCATGTGTCTTTCCAGATCAAAAAGCATAGCAAAGAGAAGTGTAGGGGTGGAAAGAAGTGAGTGGTAGGAGGCAAAGAACGGGGTAGAAAACCACAGAGGCAAGAAGCTGGCAAAGTGATGAAACTAGAGCCTTTAAAAACAAAACAAAACAAAACAAACAACAACAACAACAAACAAATAAACATTACTCAGCTATTTTGTCTCCCACTTCTGTTTTCCTTGTTACTATTTTTTTTTTTTTTCCTGTTATATGTTCACACACAGATCTATGTCCCAAGTATCTAATTCCACTCAAGCATACTAGCTGACTGGACCCATTATAGCCTTTCCTGATGCCCCCATCAGATCCTTTCTGGGTAGGACTTATTCTCCAAATAACAGGCAGGATGGTCCATTCCTAGGAGAACACAAACACTTTTTACTCAACTTTTTCTGAAGTATTAAAAAGTTCTGTGCAAGGTGACCTTCAACTGAACGCCAAAACACATTTTAATAGGATAGGTTATCAAGGTGACTGCCCCAATATAGCACTGACAGTCTTGTGTTGAAACACCCTGAGCTGAAACTGCTTATTCTCCCTTAGTTTCTACCATATTCAGGACACCTGCTCCTGCTTATCTGTCATTGGCACAAAACATGGACAGGGAGGAAAGACCATTTTAGCTACTCTCATAGTTTTCTCTTTTCTGTGTTTAGGGACAAACTTCTATTAGCTTCCCATAGTTCCCAAAGGACCATGTAGAGGTGTGTGCTTGTTCAGCTCCTGGTGTGCCTGTCCTCTGTACCTCTGGTGGAAAGTATTCAGTCTCCACTGTCTGCAGTTGCAAGGATACTCCCAGCATTTATATGCTGAGAAGGAATGGAAAATTTGGGATCAAAATGAAATTGTTACCAGCTATTGCCTGAACCTCTAAGATTTCATTCTCTCCTCTATTGTGGGGAAGACTCTTAAAGTACTGATGGTAATAGGTATTAATGCACAGGTCAAGTCACTTATGCAGTTGTTTTGCATTTTGTTCAATATTTTCACTCTTCACTATTTTTTTAATTACGGTTTTAATGACAGATGTGCAGTCTAAGGTGATTATAACCTTTATCTTTTCTCCTTTTTTCTCCCTGTTCCCTTCTCTTTCTCTCCTTCTCTTTTCTTTCTACCCCTATACTTTCTTTCTCTCTGGTTTCTTTCTCTGATTTTGTGATTCTGTGATTCTTTCTTCTCTCTTTTTCTCTCTCTTTCTGCTTTCTCTTCCATCCCTCTTTCCTCTCTCTTCTCTCTTTTTTCCCCTTTCTCTCTCTCTCTCTCTCTCCTTTCTCTCTCATCTTCTCTCTTCCTCTTTTTCTTTTTAAAATTCTGCCTATTCACACACATTTATATTCCCCAAAGTTATCAAATGGCAGATGTTAGTTCTAATTACCTCTTCAATGCACCATGTTAGTCATGTCATGGTTATTATTATTATTATTATTATTTTCCCTGTTTATGACCTTTTAATCAGTGAATTAAGAGAATAACATGATCAGGGAATGTTTTTGCACCATCTCAGTAACTACTCTAAAATAATTTCAGTGACTGTAAGGGTAATTAGAAATATAGTGACAATAACTGCAGAACTCATAAAAAAAAATAAAAAAAAATAGGTCAGTGCTGCTTCTGTAATGTCATTTCCACAATGACAGAAGAAATTACTGTTAATCACCACGTTATTACCATACTTAATTCTGGTAATTCTAGGCTATCCAAACAATGTAGAGTAACACAAATCACATTATTTTGTTCCTCCAGCAAGGTGGCAGTGCTGTTCCTGTATCATTAATTCTAAGAATGCTGCGTCTTTGTTAATGAATTAAATTTACAACCTTATAACTGGTACACAGAGATTAGAAAATATACTTTGAGACATTAACTGTTTCAGACTGATTTTCATGTGTATATTGAAAACATTTCCTCTAGTGTTGTGGTAGTTATTTTTTCTCCCTTCTTTAGGTCTGGCAAACCCGGAGGTGGCACCAAGCAGAAACTGGCTTTAATGACTACAAAATATTACAGCTCAAAAACTCCAGGCACAACATCTCACTCCAACTACAGTTGGGAAGAAAATATAAACCCCATGACTCTAGGGAGGTACTGGGAAGAAGACCAAAATTAATTCATTCTCGTTATGAGTAATTCAGGAAAAAGTCTCTCTCCTGGAAAGTGTTTAAGCACATACCCCTTTGATTTCAGTGGGAGTTGAGGGTTCCTTACAAGACTGAGCTGGCAAACTTTTATCTCAAGGGTATATTTTAATGTTTTGAAAATACCCTTTTTTTTTTTTTTTTTTTTTTTTTTCCCCTTCCCTTTTAAAAACGATGTATATGGCTTTTAAAATACTCGTTTAAATCAAAACATAAGGTCAGATCTTGTCTGTGTTTACTTATATAATGGTTTCCACTGCTTTTTAATCACTTTATAGTAAATTAGAAAAATAAAATTATTTTAAAAATCATATTTATGCTCTGTAAATTCTAAAGGATGAATCTAAAACCTACTGAAATGAAGCCAGACTTACTGAAATCTTCAGTTGTTATAGAATCATGGAATATTTCCCTGGAAAATTACTGGTTTTTATTTTTCTAAAAGTCTGTGGAATTTTCCTAGAATAAATGTGAACAATATGTGATCCTCAACTTTTTTTTTTTTTTTTCCTGTCAAAATCAGTAACAAAAGCCTTTGTAACAGATGACTATACCAAAGCTATTTCAGCTTGTGTCTTTCCCAATTTTTGTTAGCTTTTATTTGCTCTAAACAGAATGTTTTGTAGTCGGCAGTTCACCTGTAGTCTTGGTGACTTTCTTCACCAAAAGCTGTGAAAAATGTGGTACCTCTCTACCTAGATAAATTTTCTTATTATTGCAGTGCAAATGATAGGGAAATACTACATCTAGTGCTGTTATTCTCCTGCTGCTGTTTCTGTGTGCATGTGCTTAGCAATGCCTGAAGCAAGTATGGCAAGGAACACAGAGGAGGTGTCTGGCAGTAGCTGGCTGGTCTGCAGTGATGACTGACAAAAAATCAGAGCACGACTGACACAATCCGTGTTCTGCCTGCATTGCTATCTCTCTGACATTCATGAACAACAGAACCAAAGGTGTTTCTCACAATTACTTACAGATTTACAGATAAAGATGACTCTGGTATCATCAGAATGCATCTAGATCCCATACACCATTTCTTGCAGTTCCATGCTTTGAATATATATATATATATTTTTTCCACTCACTACAGAGCTACAGAGGATTTCAAGATTGGTGCTAAAAGATTCTGCAGGCTCAATGGCCAAAATCTAACAGTCTTCTACAGAATGCTATTGCCATATTGTGAAATAAGCTACCTCACTAAGGTATTTTTTATATGGTGTATTAAACATAAAATAGAAGTTATAACACATGTGAAAAAGTAAGGCTTGATATTAAAAAAAAAGTCTGCATGGGAAGAAAATTCCTCTAGTTCTTCACTGTTGTTGTTGATGAATGTTAAGGAATACAGGGATGCTGTTCGTGTTTGTAGGGAGAAAAGTCATGTGACTAAAGCCCAACTAGAGTTGAAGCTGGCCATGTCTGTGGGAGACAAAAAAAAATAATAATAATTTTTTTTTAGATATGTGATCAGAAAAAGGAGGACCAGAGGAAACATAGGTCTGCTACTTGATGGGATTGGTCACTTGATGGGGAGGGTCAACCGTATCCTGGGGTGCATCAAGCACGGCATTGCTAGTCGGTCGAGGGAAGTGATTGTCCCGCTCTACTCTGTGCTGGTGCGGCCTCACCTTGAGTACTGTGTGCAGTTCTGGGCACCACAGTACAAAAAGGACATGAAACTATTGGAGAGTGTCTGGAGGAGGGCGACAAAGTTACTGGAGGGCCTAGAGGGAGGAAGACATACGAGGAGTGGCTGAGGTCACCGGGCCTGTTCAGCCTGGAAAACAGGAGTCTGAGGGGAGACCTCATCGCAGTCTACAACTTCCCTGTGAGGGATAGTGGAGAGGCAGGTGATCTATTCTCCGTAATCACCAGTGATAGAACCCATTTGAATGGTGTTAAGCTGAGGCAAGGGAAGTTTAGGCTGCATATCAGGAAGAGGTTCTTCACTGAGAGGGTGATTGCACACTGGAACAGGCTCCTCAGTGAAGAAGTCACTGCACCAAGCCTGTCTAAATTTAAGAAGCGATTGGGCTGTGCACTTAGTCACATGGTCTAAACTTTTGGGTAGAGCTGTGCGGTGCCACGAGTTGGACTTGATGATCCTTATGGGTCCCTTCCAGCTCAGGATATTGCATGATTCTATGATTCTATGAATAGTTTGTTTGACAAAACCATAATTTTCCTTTATAAACTGCAGTAATGATTAAAGTGAGATAAGCTGAAATATGAATTGCTTTCTTAGCACTAAAACATTATGTTTGATAGGTGGAATTCCAGATCTTAAAATTTGAAAAGTAAAGCTGTGATCCTACAAAAGAGATGTATTCTCATTCCCAATTTAGTACCATGATTTACAGTTTGAACTTTTTGCATTCTGGAAAATATTAAAGAGCTAGATTTAAACTGCCTGAAAAAATGTTTTTACCATATATTAGCTTAAAAGAGGGAAGCAAGCAAACAAAACCCTAGAGAAAGAATTGATCTCTGAGATCAAATTGTGTATTTGGAAATAGCAGGAAGGTTAAAAACTTGCTACCATACAGTCAAAATTAATCAGATTAAAAATTTCATTGTTACAGACTGGATATTTTTATTCTTCTTTCATTTTATCTAAAGATGGTGTCAGAGGTCTAAGCCATATCCCTTGGGCAAAATACATTATCTTCTCTTTTCTGGTGTTTTTTAAATAGATATTTAAAATTCTTGTTATTAAGAATTGTTATTTGTCTTAAAATTAATGAGATTAATATGAATATGATGAGATTAATAGATTACAAGAAGAGATTCCTTGCTTATATTCCCCCCCCTCAGTTAATACCAGTGCAGATTAATTTAGATTGCACTAAAACAAATGATCCTCATTCTAAGCTGACACTTGCTGAGTAGGTGAGTTGATTCATGTGCCTGCATATAACAAATACATAAGCAGTCTAAAAATACCCACAAAAGAAATGCAGTGTATGGAAAGTACCTTAAGACTTCCAGCCAGCAGAGTGCACTTTAGGTGTGAATGACTGAAGTAAGCCCGGTACCCTTTAAGCTCACAGACTTAACATCATTGTTGTTTTAGTGTGCTAGGTGTGTGTGTTATAGTGCAAGGTTGTGACAGTGACACTTCTGTAATAGTATGATGAGTTGACTGAAATGAGTTGGGAGATAATCTGAGAATTAGTGCTTCAGTGAACCATACAGTTACTATTTTCCATTATCTCGTAGGTAGTTTAAATAAGCTGCTTTTTTTTTTTTTTTTCTCAATGAATAAAATGTGCTCATCTTAATTCAAATTCAGTTCAGAAGTTTACTTCAAAAGACAGTAAGTTCTGAGTAAAGTCCAAGTACTGTTTAAATAGCCTACAATCACACCTCATCTCCAATATGATCAGGAATGAATTATATCCTTTGATTAAAATATAGGTCATAGTCCTATTCTCTTGAACCCAGTGATCCCCATGGGCCTGACCCAGGCAGCTTGTGTTAATTATTCTACATCTTACCTAACTAAGATCAGTCATTCTCTCTAAATCACCAAACAAACTTGCATGAGGAAGAAAGGCACAATTCAGCATTTTTTTCCTAAAGCTCTTTTGCCAACTGACAGAAACTATTAAAAATTTTAAATTTGGAAATCTGGTTAAAAAAAAAAATATATCTATATTTTTTTAATGCTTCCTTTCCTGGAAATGTCTAGAAAAATAGAGTCAGTGTTTTATGATTCCATTATCTGGCTAACCGTCCATTTTATTGCACAGCAATTGGCCAGAATTTACCCTTCCATACCTTCACAAATTCTTTTTCACAATTTATGTCTGATTTATAATCACTCCCATGTGCTTCAGTTAAATTTTATTATTTTTCGAGCCTTAACCAATTTTCAGAAATTTGTGGTTGAATATAATTTTGCACTTGTACAATTTGCTTTTTTTATTTTATTTTATTTTATTTTATTTTTATTTTATTTTATTTATTTTTTTTTAGAGAAGGTAGAGATTAATAGCTGTCAGCAAGTGTGTATAATTACATCCTTCTTTATGGCTCAAATGTTTGTAGAACTGGCATAGGGTATTTTGAAAATTGTGCCTTTTTTCATTAAAGAGGTAAAATTTTATCTCAGCATATGAGTCTGGCATAAGTTATTTTGAAACTTGTGCCTTTTATTTTCTAAAGTGGTAAAAGTTTATCTTGCTATATGAGTCATGATTTCTGTGAGAGGAATCATGGCCGGTCCTGAATTGTATTACTTCATTCAGGAAACCAAATAGGCTTTGGAGGTTATTTGCATGAGAAAACACTGCTCTCTACATGGGGAAGGATTGTAGAAATAAGTTTATACAGACTCAACTCTTGACATGTCTGACATGTTGATTAAGGCCTTTTATGAGTAGAGAATTTGGTTCCAGCCTCCTACTAACACATTAGACCTTATTAGTTCCTCTGCAGTTTTAAAAGAAACATGTTGAGAAAAAGAAGGGCATATTTGCTCTGCTCAATGTCTTTTAGTAGGATGAATGCTTTAATACTATGTAAAAAACAATCTGCAAGCTCTGCTAATTAAAAAGAAGACCCTCCAATAAAGAGACCATGCAAAGTTGCTGCAAAAGATGAAGATCCTGAAGATCCCTTTGTTTGGAGCAGCACCAGAGTGACCTTGTCACATAGTCATGGTGTGGAGAGACCAGGCAGAGCTGAGCCAGGTACAGCAGGACATGTGAGGTGCAGCATGAAAGCAAGGTAGGAATGAATGTCTGTGTGCAGGCTGAAGTGGGCCTAATGCTTTGTCTGGGAGGAGTGTCCTGTTAATCCAAGAATGGAAACTATGGCCCAAGAAACACAAACGTAACTAGAACAGGACTTTCTGGAGGCAAGCTGTAGCTAGCAGACTAGGAGTCAGCTGCGATTTCAACATTTGGTTTGACTTGATCTGCCTGAACAACCTCCAACACAGCTACAAAAAAGGACACACTTAGCAGAATGCTGTAACTGAGACTGGTCCCTCAGGTCTTTTTGTTTATGCCATGAGCTCTGTGGCAGCAGAGAAAGGGAAGTGGCAGGTACATATATTTGCTCATCTTCTCTCTTCAGGCTACCAGCTGTTGTGCAGGTGATGGCTCCAGAACAGTTTAACCCTCTGAGCAGGTACCCTGAAAAACAAACACACCCTGGTCTGGGTGATACCGTTAAATAAACTAATAAATAAACTAATTCTACAGCTAGAAAATACAGCTGAGCACTTTCTCCACAGTGATTTGTCTTAGTGAGAAATAGTAGAACTACCTTTCCAGGAAGGCACACAGAGAAGAAGAAACAGGGTAACAAATGTTACATATTAAAATTCTTCTCCTTCAAGAAGTTTGGTTAAAAGAGGTATGCTATAATGCTCAAGGGTGCTGATGCTACTAGTCATCTGATACTAGTGTCTGGAGCAGAAGAGACTGAGCAGTCACTTTAAAGAAGCTCATGCAGAGTTCACTAGTTAATATAGTGCTGATGCTGGTTATATATGCAGGCCTGTGGCAGCCTTTCCCATCAGAGTGATTTACAACCCTAATGAAAAATGCCAACCATAACATACTACATATAGGCACACTGGAGTTTCAGTGTCCCATTATTAGGTGACACCAAAAGTGATGTCTATTAGAACAATGAAAGGCATTTCTTGTAAATGAGAGGCTATTTCTAACCTCCAACCTAAAGTCAAGAACCACTCTGAGCAACTGATTGGAAGTGTGATCTTCTCTACAATATTTGCTGTAGGCAGAAATAAAGAGGGGATGAGGTGAGAGAGTTCAAGGCCAACCATTTCTAAAGAAATGCCTGTTTTATTGTCCTCATTTGTGTTTTTGCTCTCCTTGTCAGCAGATATTAAAAAGGAGAGCCAGGACTTGTTCAGATGAAAAGTTGCAAATGTCAGCTTAAAAGTAAAATTGTGTACTCAAATACCAAACAGTCGTAAATGTTAAGCTTTAGTGTGCATACCATACAGTGCTTTTGAGCATTATTTATAAAAAAAGAAAAAAAAAAAAAAAGAAAAAAAAAGTCAAAGACAAGGGAAACTTGAGCAAAGTGGAGCAAATAAGTGGTCAGAAACTGAAGGAGTTAAAGGAGCTATATGCACAGAATGATGATGTGTTGATTAATAACAGTGAGAAGCCAGACAGCAGGTCTGTACCTGAATGGGACAGTTCTGTTTTTCTCCTTGAGTCCTTGTAGAGAAAAAGCAACTTCAAAATGGGAAAAAGGCCTAAAACTCCAGAATAAGATCTTCAGTGGGCAGCAGTGCTACATATGTTCTGTGTTCCTGTATCTCTTTGGATCATGTCAATAGGCCTTTGCTAATTCTTTTGCCTATGATGATACTGTGCAATATAATTCTAATTAACAATTATGACAGTATGAAAAGTGTTTTGGTTTCATGCTGTAACACTGTTAACCACTGTTACTGACAGAAGAAACTCTGCTTCCTTTCCACTAGTCATTATTGTCTCCATACTACCTCCCAATGGCACACATGTTTGGTGATCAGGCAGTAAACAAAGTCTAAGGGATGATACAGATCACAGAAAAAATGTCAGTAGAATAGTTGAAATGATGCCCCCATCATTAGAGAATCTAAACAGCGGTGTGCTTAATACACCTAGAACCAAATTATATTTGGACTGTGATCCCCATGCAAACTTGATAGGATATAAACAATATGCAAGGAAACAAGCTGCAATGGTACAAAATGATTTAGAAAGATGATGATGCAGCATCTCAGAATGGGAGAATGCTACCTGTATTTCAACACTAACATTGAACAAAGGGAGATTTCTGGAGCTGAAAATAAGAAGGTTTAGAGCCCTGAAAATAAAACATAAAAATACGCTGAGATAAGAAAGAACATTTTATTTTACCTAGTGTTTACAGGGAACAATCTTGAGGCAGAGAAGACATTGTGAGTTGGCAGTGTAGGTTCTGCTACTTTAGAGCCTGCACACTGTTTTCACTGAAGTGGAAATATGAGCTCGCCTTCTGTGACCAGTGACTTGCATCTGGCCCTGGCCACCCAAATACACATGTTGATTTGGACTGAACAGAATTTAAAAGGAATGTTAGTTCAGAAATACTTGAATTCTATCCACTAGGAATTTTATCCATTAGGAGGAGTGCATTGTGAAGATGTTTCATATGCTGGAATATTCTCATTCCAAAAAAAAAAATATCCAAGCTTGTTCTCGGAAACCTTCCAGATGGAATGAGCATGCTACAGTCAGGCAGCCCTGATCTGCTGTTCGCTGGAAGAAACCCTAAGTCTCTTGACAGACATTTATGAAATTACTTAGGAGTACACCAATCCTGAAGGAAGAAGTTGGACAGAAGTACTTGTAGCTAATTGTTTTGTTTTTAAATTACAGAGTTGTAACTAACTTTCAGGATAAATTTTTACATAGTTTTCTATTTTCCCTTTTTATTTGAAAACCTAAGAACCATCTATATTTGTCCCTAAAAAGTGAGATACTGACAATTTACTATTTATTTATTTATTTATTTATTTTTGTTCATTGATTTATTTGTGATCGTTGTTGTCAGGAGACAGCAATGTCTGGAGACATTAATTGCGAGACAATTAAATGTCTCCTCAGAAGACATTTAATCAGGTAAAAATATGGTAGCAGTGACATCTTAACAGATACCAGTGTCCACATTTAAGCAAGATATTGCCTATACAGATGTGCAGATACACATAGCATAAGTATAGCCACATGTGTTGCAATTCTGCTTTACCTCTGAGACTTGAAACTATCCTGAGTGAATACAAATTTCTAAAGCAATCAGCAGTAGCCCATGGTTCATATAAAGCAAGGGTGACAAAGAATGAAGAGGTTATGGCAAAACTAGTAGCAAACTTCAATATTTTTGAAATATTTTGAAATCCCCCTGGCATTTCCTATAGAGATTTAATTTTGACATTCCACAATGTTATTTATTTATTTATTTATTTATTTATTTTTTAAGGTGCTCTACAGTTAAGTAAGACTCACATGAACATCTGTTTGCCACTATAAAAGTTTATAGTGACCTGTGAATTTAAAATTTAAATCAGGTAACATTTTAGGTTATAACTTTTAGATTAAAAAGAAACAGCTCAGCATGGTAAATGAACTAACACTGGCAGAGTGGTTGGAGCATAACTTTTTTTTTTTTTTTTTTTTTAACCTTATAACAAAAAGCATATGGGACTGATGTTAGCCAATGCCATTTTCTCGGGGTACAATTACATACATCTGTTATTGCAATAAAGAAAACAGTCATTTACTAAGATGCATCTGCTGGCAGAATTTTTTCCAAAATTAACATTATCTTATTAACCTGTTCTTTTACTGATATTCATTGTTTCTATTCCAAATGTCCCTCTAATATTTTTCTGCTACCTCCTGCTATTTTACTCCATTCTGCTTATGGCTTCTCTGACTGAGAGCCATATGGAACCAAATCCTGTTCGCTTGCACAACTAGCCCCATCTGTCTTACTGTGTAGACTTAGGCTATGCCTTCATTGTCAGATTTTTTTTTTTTTTTTTTTTTTTCCATTGAGATATCCGAATGCATTAACTAGCTTTCTGTCAAATCCTAACGGAAATACAATTCTGTATTTTTTTGGCTACAACATAGGAGAGGTCAGGTTGTAATATTAACCTCACCTACTTACACAATGGTGTCGGGAAGAAAAAAGTAAAATATTACTCATGCCTTGTCTCTCTTAGGACCTTAAACTGAGACAGCTAATGTACATTTGTTATTTGACTGCAAGATATCTACCTGTTTCTGGAAAAGAATTTAAAGAAAAATGGTTAAAACATTATTATTTTTAAAATATCATTGCAAATTCATTGGTATCATACAGTTCTTAATCTTTGCATCTGCCAAGTTATGAGATTCAATAAATTGAAAGTGCTTTCCAGCTATTGCTTCCAGCCCTGTATTTCAACAGTGTTCTAACTTGAGTGCTGGCACAGAAATTCTAGCTCATACCAGTTTTTCTTCTCCCTCCTCTACTGACATTCACAAGGAAGGAAGTCCTGATACATATATGTAGCCTGTATATGGAGTACTGTATGTATTTGCATACCAATGCAAAGAATTAAAAAGCATTTTATGTTTTTGCATATGTATTTTTTGTGCCCTTTATTTAGTGACAGAGATTCTTCTCTGTCCCTTAGTTAGGGTCTTTCTTATGCATTTGGTTCTCAGGATTTGAACTGTAAGATATCTCTGTCCCAAGAAATTTACAGTATGCTTATCTTGCAGACATATAAAGCAAAGTGCTAGCAATGATTTCACAGGGATTGTTGATTGAACTGTGGGAATAATCTAGCAAATTTAAATGACATGTAGATGATACTGTACAATAAAGACAATTCTTATATCACCTTTTATTAAATGCATGTTTGTGCTAAAAAAACATCTTCTTGCTACTCACCAATTGCTCCAGCTGAGACTAAGCCCTGCTCAGATAGTAATGTTTTCAAAAGAAAAACAAAACAAAACAAAATATAAAACATCTTCAAATCCATTGTTTTCAAGTCATATGGCCTATGCAGAAATGGCTAGAGAACAGATACAATTATTCTGAAAGTGTATTCATTTAAAGTATCCAATTGACATTTTCAGCCATCTCCTTACCTTACCAAAACTCCCACAAAGCTGTCCAAAGTACTTTTGCTCTCTCACAGAAATCTAGATGTCAATTCTCTGTAGCTTCTTTCTTTTGAAAAAACGTCATCAAATAAAGGTTTTCTCTCCCAAAATCAGAAGGACTGTGTGCTAGTGAGGTCCTTTGGTCTGCTCTGCGAGGTGCTGTGTACAGTGAGGTACATTTGAAGTGATTCTAAACCAATGAACACAGCTTGAGGAACAAGCTAGAGGAGGTAGAATTCTTGGCCCTGTCCCAGAGCTACGATATCATCGGCATAAGTGAAACTTGTGGGATGAGTCCTGTGACTGTTGTGTTACAACAGATGGTTACAGGCTCTTCAAAGGGACAGGCAGGGCAGGTGTGTGTGTGTGTGTGTGTGGGGGGGAGGGGGGGGGTTGGTGCTGTATGTAAAGGAGGGGCTGGACTGTGTGGAGCTTGCATTTGGCAATGACAAAGTTGAGAGCGTCTGGGTGAGGATTAAGGGACAAACAAATAAAACGGATGCAGTCCTGGGAATCTATTACAGACCACCCCGCCATGTTGATGACATCAGTGAATTATTCTTTGAGAAACTAAGAGATACCTCAAGATCAATTGGCCTTGTCCTTATGGGGGACTTCAACTCGCTAGACATTAACTGGGATTACCACATGGCCGACACAAGCAGGTCCAGGAGGTTCTTAAAGACCCTTGATGGTAACATCTTGGTGCAGGTACTAAAGGAGCCAACTGGGAAAGGTGCCCTCCTAAATCTATTACTTGAGAAAAGAGAGGGTCTTGTGGAGGATGTACCAATTCGTGTCTGTCTTGGTCATAGTGACCATGAAATATTTGAGTTTAAAATTTTTGGTGACAGGAGATAAACTGCCACCAAAACTTCAACCCTGGATACAGGGAGAGCAGAATTCAGGATGCTCAGGGAACTAGTTAGTAAGATCCTTTGAGAAACTGTTTTTGAAGGCATTGCATCCATCAGTGCTGATCAGTTTTTAAGCAGTGCCTCCTAAAAGCACAGGTTCAGGCAATTCCGAAATATCGGAAGTCAAGCAGGTGGGGCAGAAAGCCATCTTGGCTGACCAGGGATTTTCTTCTGGAGCTTAGGCATAAAAAGAATGTGTATGGCTGCTGGAAGCAGGGTCAGGCAACATGGAAGGACTACAGGGATGCTGTTCACCTTTGCAGGGAGAAATTTCGCATGACCAAAGCCCAGTTAGAGTTGAAGCTGGCCATGTCTGTGGGAGACAATAAAAAGGGCTTTTTAAAATACGTGATCAGAAAAAGGAGGACCAGACATAGGTCTGCTACTTGATGGGGATGGTCACCTCTCAAACAAGGATATAGTCAAAGAAAAGAGGTTTAATGCCTTCTTCGCCTCTGTCTTCAATGCTGATGATGAGCTTCAGGACCCCTGGTACCCTGAGGGTTGGAGGACCATGACGGTGGGAATGATAAACTCCCAACCAACCCTGAATGTGTGTGGGATTTGCTGCTCCACCTGGATCTAGTCTATTGGTCCAGATAGGATTAATCCCAGGGTGCTCAGACAGCTGACTGATGTCATTGTGGGAGCTCTCTCAATTATTTTTCAATGGTCTTGGGAATTTGGAGAGGTCCCAGTTGACTGGAAGCTGGCAAATGTTGTGCCAATTTCCAAGAAGGGCAAAAAAGAAGACCCTGGTAACTATGGGCCTGTCAGTCTCACATCAGTGCCTGGTAAAATTATGGAGAAGATGATCCTGGGAATTGTTGAAGTGTACCTGGGGGACAATGCAGTCATTGGTCCCAGCCATCATGGGTTTATGAGGGGTAGGTCCTGAACAAATTTAATTTCCTGTTATGATAAGATCACCCACCTAGTCGATCAACGGAAGCCACCTGATATAATATTTTTGGATTTCAGCAAAGTTTTGATACAGCTTCTTATAGGATCCCATTGGATAAAATGTCTAGCATTCATCTAGATAAAAAACATCATATGATGGGTGAACAATTGGCTGACAGGTAGGACTCAAAGTGTTATGGTAAATGGGGTTACATTAGGCTGGTGGCCAGCCACCAGTGGGGTCCCCCAGGGCTCCATTTTAGGGCCAGTTCTTTTCAGTGTTTTGAAAAATGATTTGGATGTAGGACTAGAAAGTGTTTTGAGTAAGTTTGCTGACAATAATAAACAGAGAGGAGCTGTTGACTTTGTTGAGAGTAGAAAGGCCTTTCAGAGAGATCTGGACCAATTGGAGGGCTGGGCAGTCACCAACCATATGAAGTTTAACAAGAGCAAGTGCCGGGTTCTGTACCTGGGAAGGGGCAACCCTGGATATACACACAGACTGAGCAATGAGACACTGGAGAGCAGCCCCGCAGAGAGGGATCTGGGCATTGTGGTTGACAGCAAGTTAAATATGAGCCAGCAGTGTGCCCTGGCAGCCAGGAGGGCCAACCGTATCCTGGGGTGCATCAAGCACGGCATTGCTAGTCGGTCGAGGGAAGTGATTGTCCCGCTCTACTCTGTGCTGGTGCGGCCTCACCTCGAGTACTGTGTGCAGTTCTGGGCACCACAGTACAAAAAGGACATGAAACTATTGGAGAGTGTCCGGAGGAGGGCGACAAAGTTACTGGAGGGCCTAGAGGGAGGAAGACATACGAGGAGTGGCTGAGGTCACTGGGCCTGTTCAGCCTGGAAAACAGGAGTCTGAGGGGAGACCTCATTGTGGTCTACATCTTCATCGCGAGAGGAACTGGAGGGGCAGGTGCAGATCTATTCTCTTTAGTGACCAGTGATAAGACCCAAGGGAATGGAGTCAAGCTGTGACAGGGGAGGTTCAGGCTGGATATCAGGAAGACGTTCTTCACTGAGAGGGTTGTCGCACACTAGAACAGGTTCCCCAGGGACATAGTCACAGCACCAAGCCTGTCAGAGTTTACAAAGAACTTGGACTCTGCTCTCAGTAATATGGTCTGAATTCTAATTTTTGGATAGACCTGTGCGGTGCCACGAGTTGGACTTGATGATCCTTATGGGTCCCTTCCAACTTGAGGTATCCTATGATTCTGATTCCCTCCCTCATTCTGATCATTGTGCTCTCTAGAAAGCAACTTGTCTTCAAAAGTATTCATTTTTTTCTCTTTTCCTTGTTTTTTTTTTTTTTTTTTTTTTGTTTTGTTTTGTTTTGTTTTGTTTTGTTTTGTTTCTCAAGCACATCTTGCTTACATAAAGCTTCCAATTTCACTTTCAGATTTTCTCTATCTCCTTTTTCAAGCTTTTCCTTTTATCTATCTTTTATTTTCACCCTCATGACTTCTTCAAGACTTCTTCTGACATGTATCCGGATGGGAGGAACAAAAAATGCAGACTTCATCTTCTTTCAAACTTTACCAAAAAAGAACAGCCATAATTCAGGAAATGAATAGCAGCTGGCTGCTCCAATACATGAGTCTAATGAATGGGACTGTGAAAATGGCAGGTTCACTGCACCCACAGATGGAAGCAAACAGATGTTCTTCAATACCTGCGTGTTCCCATCACACTCTGAAAATACATGATAAAAAATAGTAGAACTAAAAGGAAAAGTTTAATCATTTTCAAATTTTGCACTGCTTGAAATGCTTGAACTGCTGAAATGGTTAGTAATACTGATGGAGTAAAAGACCACTGGATATGTTTTTATGTATTTCCACATGGTAGTAGAAGTGATTTTTCAGGCTTAGTACTCATAACACATTACATGTTAACCTGGATGGCTCAACATTATTGCTACATTTGGAATAATCAAAAAGCAACTGTCATGATAAACTGTAGAATAATAGCACAAATTAAGCTCAGCTGAAAACGGAAAGTGAATTAAAATTCTGGATTATAAGTTTGCATATACATGAGCTCCATAGAGCTTGGGTTCATGTGAATTCACTGCCATATTCTTTAAAGAGGGAAAATGTGAACTAAATGCTTTCAAATCTGGAGTTCTGGAAAAGGGTATGCTTCAGTAACAGAACAGTATACAAAAAACTGCTGCCAACTACAAGAACTCAGAACTATTCTCAGTTCTTTAAGTGCTGAAAAGAGAATTCCAAGTAACAAGGAATCCTTGAAAGTCAGAGGCATGGGCAGTGCGTAGGGTGTTTGGACTACAGGAAGCAGAAAGATTTAGAAGTTCAATATGGCAGCTTGTTAGACACCCAACAGCTGAGGGGGAGGGCTTGACTGGAGCTGTATTATCCTTATACCATATATTTTTCTATGATAGTAAGCCACTTGTATAGGCTATATGGCTGTAAATACTTCCCTTTAATCTGTGTACAGTAGGACTTTCAGTTTATACAATGTATACTTACAGAACTGGATTTTCCTGGCTTCTCACATTACCGCTTTGAAAGGATACCACAATTATTTTTCAATAAATCAAAGAACCTTTCAAGAACCCTAAATTTTGACATACCTCACTAAAATTAATAATTAGCTTTCCTCATAAAATGTCATGTTGAATGATTAATATGGGGTGGCTGGCCAGGGATGGAGGGAGACTGTTGCTTGGGGATGGGTATCAGTCAGTGTGTGGTGATCAAATGTATTGAGCATCGCTTGTTTTCTACATTTTATCATCATCATCATCATCATCATCATCATCATCAGTACTTCTCTGTCCTATTAAACTGCCTTTACCTTAACCCATGAGTTTTTTTTTTTTTTTTTTTTTTGTTTGTTTGTTTGTTTGTTTTGTTTGTTTTCCTTCTGATTCTCTCCCCCATCCCACCTGGGGGTGGGGTGGGGGATAGGGTGTCTGTGTCTGTGTCTGTCTGTGTGTCTGTCTGTGTGTCTGTGTGTCTGTGTCTCTCTCTCTCTATGTGTGTGTGTGTGTGTGTGTGTGTGTGTGTCTGTGAGCAAATGGCTGTATGGTGTTTATCTGCCTTCTGAGTTATACCACAACAATAAAACTGTCCAGCACTTTTTCTACTTCCAGTTCTGTCATAACACAAGAACACTACAGACTATGTTACAATTATATGTTTCTCAACTCTATGTAACTAGAAGAAAATTGGAGTCTATCCTAAGGTGATAAACTAACTGATGCTGTCTTTCGATAAAGTATTTCTTCTAAGAGCTAGGACTAACTGAAAAGTCTTAAGGAAACATGGACTGGTGTTTTCTAACACAGGAGATCAAATATCTTCCTATATTTATTTTACTCACAAGACTGTTCTAGTTCCTTATGAGAAGAAAAAGCATTACGTCACTTGCAATTGGCAAGAGAGTGGAGGAGGGAAAGGAGAGAGGTGGATGTATAAGGTTGGAGAGATCTAATACATAATTACCACAGAAGAACTTTCAAGCCATCTAACCTTGTTTGAAGACTTATTTGTTTGACCTTGCTTAGTCTCTGCATTAATTCTGTTTATGTTTACTTCTAGCATTAGCTGCCTAATCCTGCACTTACACCTGCACGAAGTGCTGAAAAGCACTAAGTTGTACTTTGACAACATATTGGAATAAGAGCTTCCTACTGTGTTAGATGTTGACACAGAAATATATTAAGATTGTTGTCCTTAGTACAGTGTTAGTAGTACTTTGTAAAAAAGAAATTGCAGTAAAGAAGCTAAATGGCTGACAGAAAAGTCAACTTTTTTTTTTTTTTTTTTTTTTTTTAACTAAGTTTAGTGCAAATGGAGAAGCTTCATCTGAAATGAAAGGACATAAAAAATAAAAGTTCAGTAACAACTGGTCATGCAGGCATGTGCTAAAATGTCTTAAAAAAAAGTAGGAAGTGTGGACAACTATTTTTGACTACACGAAATACTTGCTAACTCAAAATAGGAATTCAGTTTATATTCTTGTAAATATATTCTAGAAATGATAACATTTTTGCATGCTTTTCAGCGACAGTAGACTTGTCCGATAAAAAGGGAGCGGCCAACAAAGTATTCCTTTCATCAGAGATAAGTCACTCAGTCCATTAACATTCTCCAATTAAATTCTACAAGTAAATAGACTGATGATTTTGATGAATCTGTTTTAAGTGATCATCAGTGATCTCATACCAATTTACAAAAACACACGCATGGTGACTTACACTGTTGTAATTCTGCATTCCACATGTATATACAGATTTGTCACACTTGGTTTGTGTCACAGTATCAAATTATAAATTAATGTAAAATTTTGTTTTACCAGCTTCCCAAATTTGGTGGACTGTACATATTCATGATGGTAGAATATAAACTCTGGAAAATGTATTTACGGCTTTGTAGACAAATCAGTGCAAAGTGCCTTAATATAAAATTGAGTTTGAATCAGTATTTTTTACATTTTACAGTTGAGGCAACAGATCTCAATCAGGTCTCTTTAGGCCGCACCTTGAATACTGTGTTCAGTTTTGGGCCCCTCGCTACAAGAAGGACATCGAGGTGCTTGAGTGAGTTCAGAGAAGAGCGACGAAGCTGGTGAGGGGCCTGGAGAACAAGTCCTACGAGGAGCAGCTGAGGGAGCTGGGATTGTTCAGCCTGGAGAAAAGGAGGCTCAGGGGTGACCTTATCGCTCTCTACAGGTACCTGAAAGGAGGCTGTAGCGAGGTGGGGGTTGGTCTGTTCTCCCACGTGCCTGGTGACAGGACGAGGGGGAATGGGCTTAAGTTGCGCCAGGGGAATTTTAGGTTGGATCTTAGGAAGAACTTCTTTACCGAAAGGGTTGTTAGACATTGGAACGCGCTGCCCAGGGAAGTGGTGGAGTCACCATCCCTGGAGGTCTTTAAAAGACGTTTAGATGTAGAGCTTAGGGATATGGTTTAGTGGGGACTGTTAGTGTTAGGTCAGAGGTTGGACTCGATGATCTCGAGGTCTCTTCCAACCTAGAAATTCTGTGATTCTGTGATTCTGTGATTC
>CM021797.1:65868801-65881191 GCA_011076525.1 Nettapus auritus | reverse complement strand
GGTCTCTTCCAACCTAGAAATTCTGTGATTCTGTGATTCTGTGATTCCCATTTTGTATTGATGACCTGATTTGCAGTCCCTTTCTCAGGTGAGCTTTGCTGTATTTCCAGCGTAATCTTGTTGAACTACTCTTCTACTCTTTGGAAAATATGAATGTTCTTTCCAAATAAGGGAAACAGATTTTTTTCCTTTGGACAAAATTGTAGTACTGAACTATTTATTTATTTATTTATTTATTTATGTTATTTCTAAGCAAGGACTACATGAAATGAGCAGCACCCCAAAACAAATTAAAAAGCAAACCCTAAACAAATAATAATAATAATAATAATAATAATAAGAAGAAGAAGAAGAAGAAGAAGAAGAAGAAGAAGAAAACCAGAATCACTCCCCCAAATTTCAGAGAAGACTGCATAAAATCACACCTACAGTATCTCGTCATGTACTTAAACTAATGGAATATAGATAAATAACTTATGAAGACATCCTCATGGATAGTTTTTGTAAACAATATAATTGAATCACAGAGGCATTTATTAACTCCACAATCCTGATGGAATATCTGAGAGTTTTCCAGAAATTATAATGAAGTCCAGTATAAATGATAGCAGAGACAACAAGAATGAGAGAGTGGAGTGTTTATTAAAGAGCTTTAAATCAGATTTTTTCTTTGGTAATGGGAAATATATGAGTGCGTGTGTGTGTGTTTGTGTGGTGTAGCTAGTATAGAGTAGAAGGCAGTTTGTGTTGACCCCCCTGAAAAATTTGGATATGAGCTTAAATTTGACAGAGTTATCCCAGAACCAGACCATCACTCAGTATGACAGTCATAGGAAAAACAGGCTTCAGGTTTCCTTCCACCAAGAAGTCTAGCAAGCACATTTATTAAAATGGAAAATATTTTTCTATTCTGCAGCCTGGAAGGAAGAAGGAGGGGGTTTTCAGGACAGTTTATGTCATCTGTATTCATTAACAGTCCCAGGGATAAAAAGATACAAATTGACTCTCAAAATAAAAGACTGAGCTCTGAGAAACTTCACACAGAGCAGATAAATATGCCAGTAAATAAACAGATGAGACAGCAAGTTTTAAAACAGCAGGAAAAAAAAATTGCAAAAAAAAACATTCCACTCTGGAACATAAAAAAAAAAAAAAAAAAATATAAAAAACAAAAACAAACAAAAAAAACACTAACATCTCTTTCATGTACACAGTCTCTTTTAAAATGTCCACATTAAGAGTAAAAATAAATGAAGCTACCAATAAGACTAAAATATTCATCTCTTAGCCAAGATCAGACTGTTTTTCTGAAACATCTTGAAATTGTCTAGCCACATAGGTTGATTTTATTATTTTATTTTTAAAAATCTTAGGCAAGATTCAAATTATAAGAAGCATGCTGTAAGTGATAAAGGAGGTGCAGAGGGTTTACACTTACTACCTCCTTGGGACACTTACCCTGAAGATAGATTCAAACTAAGTGCCGATAACTTAAAATTCATTTCTGTGCAGAGCTGGAAATAAAGCCTATGCTACTTGCCCAGATAACTTTCTGTTCAGTGTTAAACTTTGTCTTATGTGCTAAAATGTAGGGACTGATGAATATAGCCTGTGGTGCATATACCCTGAAAGAGCAGGGACAGCCTAACTGGAGCTATGACTAGGGTCACAGATCAAATTATTTTCCTATTTTTGTGCATGGGTAACACCACACTACATATTTTGAAGGTATTATTCCACTGTAACAGAGCTTCTTTGCCCATCTCCTGTGGTTCCCTACTGCTCCCATCTAAACGTTTTGCTGTCTGTGCCAAAACTGTCTAGCCAATAGTGTCACTAAGCCAGTTCCTTATTCCCCAACCTAACCACACATAGTGCCAAGCCATTAAACCTATTCCTAGGTAACCTGATTATTTAACTGAAGATAACATTTATAGCAGATGTCTCACTGATCTTACAGGCAAGTACAGTCACATCATCTGACAAACAAAATATTCATAGAATAGGTGAGTAGAATCTACACCAGCTTCTGCACAGCACTGTGCAATATATTTGGATGCTCCAGTCAAACCCAGCTCCAGTTTCCAGAACCCACAGATTGTGGGACTTCATGCCACAATCCAAGATCACACCTCTGATGAACACTTTTAGTGTGGGGAAATCTGCTTAAAAAGAAACAACTATATTTCACCAAGGACATCAAAGAGCTATTGTTTCAGCCTTGCAATGTAAGTTTAAGTCTGCACTGATCTTGGAAAGGTTTAGGTGAACCATCTTGGATGTATGAGGTTTTGATCTCATTAGCTATCCTTTTTCCCTGAAATACTGAGTAAACATACCAACTAGAGTAAACACTACATTATATGCAGCATTATATTTGTTTCATTTTTTGGCAAGAACACAAATGATATTTCTAAGGCTTGTTTGTGTGCATTTTTCTTAGGCAATTATTTTATCTTGTGGTGCAGATTTTGTCACAAGACAGACCAGAGGAAGAAATTATGCACATTTGCAGAAAATTCACTGGGGTTGGGAGGGAGAAGGTTTTTTTCACTTTCTAATACAAAGAACACTTAAAAAAAAAAAAAAAAAAAAAAAAAAAAGTGGAAGAGCCACCTCCTCTAAAAAGAGTTATCTCAAGTTATCTCAAATTATCTCCCTCACTACCAAACCCTTCCTATGTAAACCCAATACAGTAGCCCAGGATGTGGTTTACTTTCTGGGCTGCAAGCATACACTGCTGGCTCATATTGAGCTTTTCATCAACCAACACCCCCAGGTTCTTCAGAGCTGCTCTCAATCCATCCTTCCCTTTCCCTTTATTTGTGCTTAGAATTGCCCACGTACTGGACTTTGTAGTTGGCCTTGTACTTCATGAGGCTCCCACCTCTTAAGCCTGTCCAGGTCCCTCTGGATGGGTTCCCTTCCCTCCAGCATGTCAACCACACTACACAGCTTGGTGTCATTCACAAACTTGCTGAGGGTGAACTCAAATCTCATGGTCTGTCATCAACAAAAGTATTAAACAATGCCAGTCCTAATACGCTCCCCTGAGGTACACCACTTCTTACTGATCTCCACCTGGACCTTGAGCTATTGACTGCAACATTTTGAGTGTGATCATCCACCCAATTCCTTACCTGCTGAGTGGTCCAGCCATCAAATCCATGGTTCCTCAATTTAGAGACAAGGATATCATGGGTGACACTGTAAAATGTTTTGTACAAGTCCAGGTAGATGAAGTCAGTTGCTCTTCCCCCATTCACCAGTGCTGTAACCCTGTCATAGAAGGCATGATCTGCCCTTACTAAACTCAAGTTAGCTGTCACCTTCTTATTGTCCATGTTCTTTAGCATAGGTTCCAGAAGTTCTTCTCCATGATCTTGCTGGACACAGAGGTGAGAGGAGAGCCAGATCTCCCTTTTTCCCATTTTTAAAAAAGGGGTTATATTTCCCCTCTTCCAGTCAGTGGGAACTTCACCAGACTACCACAACTTCTCAAATATGATGAATAGTGGCTTAGCGACTTCATCTGCCAGTTCCCTCAGGACCCTTGTATACAGCTATCTTATGGGGTACCATGGACTTTTGCACTTTCAGGTTCCTTAGATGGTCTTGCACCTGATCTTCTCCTGCAGTGGGCAATTCATCATTCTTCCAGTCCCTGACTTTACTTTTAGGGGCCTGGGATAAGTGGCTGGAGCTCTTGTTGGTGAAGACTCAGGCAAAGAAGTCATTGAGTACCTCAGCCTTCTCCATATCCCAGGTAAACAGGTCTCCCACTGACTTCCAGAAAGGGTCCCCATTTTCCCTATTCTTCCTTTTACAACTGACATGCCCATAGAAGCCTTTCTTGTTGCCCTTGATGTCCCTGGATAAATTTAATTCTAACAGGGTTTTGGCTTTCCTAAGCTGAACCCAGTATGTTTGGACAATGTCTCTATATTCATCCCTAGCAATTCATTTTCACTTTCACCCTCTGTAGGCTTCCTTTTTCTGAGTTTGGCCAGGAGCTCCTTGTTCATACATGCAGGTCTCATGGCATAATCCTTGTTTCTTTCAGTTAGCTTTGTGAAAAAATTAGTTTGAGAGACTCATCACTGCCTTCAGTCCAGTAAAAGTATTTTATATTTTATGTACCATCAAATTTTCACAGTGAACCGGGGAAAGAAATAATAAGAATTTTGGCACACGAATCATTTCCCATTTGTTTTCAGGATGAATTAAGACTAATAGCTCACAAGTAACAAAAATAAATTGAGAGAAAATAAGTTCAGGTATTTTATTTTATTTTATTTTATTTTATTATTTTATTTTATTATTTTATTTTATTTTACTTTTACTATTTTTTTCCTAATAGAAATTTTCAAGTGAAAATTTCCATACTGATTCATTTCAAGTTCTCCAGCATTTAAAAAGCATAGACATCACACAAGTAACACTAATAATAATGGTCCTAATTCCCTCCTATGTGTAGATAATTTTGCAATTTCACCAGTAAACAACTCTTCTACAGCTATTAAACTGTTTTCAGCCATAAATGTGTCATGTCACTAGTAAATACCACCAAGAAGACATTACTTGCATATTACTCCAAAAGCCACGGTTGTATAGATAAAAACACTGTGTACTGCAGAACAGCTGCTGTTTCACCTCAAGTTTAACTAAAATACGACGGTATAATAAAGCATACTTACCTTTCTCATTTGGAATGGTTTTATGCTCACATACCTATCAGTTTCCACGCAGCAACACGTAAAAGGAAGGATTCCCCTTAAGACATCATAAAGTAATGTCAGGTGAATTTTGCTGCCTCCACAATAGGCTGTTGTTGTGGTTTAACCCGGCCGGCAGCTAAACACCACACAGCCGTTCGCTCACCCTCCCCCCTCCCTCTCTGGGATGGGGGAGAGAAATGGGAAAGTGAAACGAGAGTTGAGATAGAGACAGTTTATTAAGATAGGAAATAATAATAATAATAATAATAATAATAATAATAATAATAATAATGTGTATGAAACAAGTGATGCACAATGCAATTGCTCACCACCCGCTGACCGATGCCCAGTCTATCCCGAGCAGCCGGCCCCCCCACCCCGGCTAGCTATATATTGTTTAGCATGACATCAGATGGTATGGAAAACTCCTTTGGCCAGTTTGGGTCAGCTGTCCTGGGTCTGTCCCCTCCCAGCTCTTGCTGCATCCCGAGCCTGCCTGCTGGCAGGACAGAGCAAGGAGCTGAAAAGTCCTTGGCTTGGTACAAGCACTGCTCTGCAACAACCAAAACATCGGCATGTTATCAGCATTCTTCCCATCCTAATCCAAAACACAGCTTTCCACCAGCTACTAGGAGGAAAACTGTCCTAACTGAAACCAGGACAGCTGTACATAGTCAAGAGCCACTCTAGTATTCTAATGTTGTTTAGTATTATTTTTTTTTAATTATCAGTTTTTGGTCTAGCATAGGTTATATGTATATCTTTATTCTTTTCCCATCTTAAAGTTTTCCTTTCTAGTTTTTTCACTTGGTGATTTTTAATAAAAGCTCTACATGAATTCTGAAGATTATAAGAAAATGCACTCCAGGATCTTAATGTTATTTTATACCAAAAATTATATACAACAGAACAAAATCCAGATATGTATGTAGGAAGTTCATTATATGTTCTCAAGAAAAAAAGGAGCTAATGGATTATTTATTTATTTATTTTCCTGGGGGAAAAATGTAGATAATATTACAAAGCCTTATTTCCTAAATTTTCTTCTTGTGTCACACAGCATATTACAACTGAATCATTTTTTTCTCAATCAGTGATTAGTTTGGGGAATGTATTAGAAAAATGTTTCTCCCTGTCATACTTCGTGTGAAATTTTAAAGTTTTTGTTTGTTTGTTTGTTTGTTTGTTTTAAATGTAATACTTAGATTGGTACTGTTATAGGGGTGGGACAACTGGTAATCTGCTTAATTTTAGCAAAGATTTAGGTGAGGTATTAGAAGAGTTCTAACTGAAGGAAAATTAATGCCAAAAAAGACTACCTAAGGTGACTGTGTAAAAACATATGTTTACAGTTTTCAGGAACAGATTAAGCAAGAATGTTATGTATATGTAATACAACATTAGAATATTGAGGCAAGCTATACTCTTGAAGTTCTTTTCTGTCTTACATTTCAATTTCTTAAAGTTGCTGAAAAACAAGAAGTATTTATTGGACAGTAAATGTTTGTTGTTTACTATACCTTCTGTATACTTGTTTTCATCTGGGTCTGTGTTTCAGTACATCAGGGAATGAACAAAAATATTTCCCTTTCCTGCACTCTAGTTTGTAGAAACAGGCACCAAAATTGAGGAAGAGTTTAGCTCACTAATTCCAATAATGATGTAAATGCATAAATGCCAAGCTTTCAAAAAATTGTGGAATCATGTTCTAGTGTCTCCATATATCTCCATACATCTGTGTCATGTTTTAAATTACGTTTATTTTCAGCTATGGCAATTAGATCTGTGGCTGACTACTTCTGAAGATGCTTCTGATGTTAGCAACCATAGAAATTTGCAGTACTGCAATGGGCTGTCTCTGGAAACTATTTATCCTAGAAACATTATTCATAGTTAAGAATACATCATCTGTGTTCTACATGCAAAAATAAAGAACCACACAGCAGCTCAATGAGATTTTGAATAAAGGCATGAGCCTGAATGTTTTCATTGCAAAATGCTACAAATGCAATTTTTTACTTTCAAACCCTTATTCAAACCCAAAATACTTAATATTTTGACACATAACATGATGATGAGGCTTGTTTAATCATCCCATATTCTTTTTCTTCGTGCAGTGCATTTGTGAGAAGAGTTTCAGGGAAATAGCAGAAGTACATGGGTTAAGTTGATGAATTAAAGGTACCTTAGTCCTGTAGTAGTCCATACATATGTAGTGATTCAATTACAGAGGTTGGAAGGGACCTCGGAAAATCATCTAGCCGAACCCCCTGGATGCGCAGGATGGCATCCAGGCAGGTTTTGAATATCTCCAGAGAAGAATCCACAATTTCTCTGGGCAACCTGTTCCAGTGCTCTGTCGTCCTCAAAGTAAAGAAATGCCCTCTCATATTCAGCCAGAATTAATTGCATGTAATCTTCCCATCCATTTAGCACTGGCAAAGTAGCTGCAACACATCTCTTCCATGACACTCACCCTGCCATTACGCCATGCATGTGTTATGTGATGCAAGTGAAGTGCCTGTATTTCAAACCAGGGCAGAACTGTAACATGCTCCTGTAACACTGAGATCGCAGGGTAGTGCCTCTTCACAGAATCACAGAATAATTAGAGTTGGAAAAGACCTCCAAGATCATCTGGTCCAACTGTCCCCCTACTACCAATATCATCCACTAAACCATGTCCCCAAGGATCACGTCCAATGTTTTTTTAAACATCCACAGGGATGGTGACTCCAACATTTCCCTGGGCAACCCTTTCCAATACCTGACTACTCTTTCTGAGAAGAAATGTCTCCTAATTTCCAATGTAAACCTTCCCTGGTGCAACTTGAGGCCATTCCCTCTAGTCCCATCACTAGTTACCTGTGAGAAGGGGCCGACCCCCAGCTCCCCACACTTCCTTTCAGTTAGCTGTAGAGAGCAATAAGGTCTCCTCTGAGCCTCCACTTCTCCAGACTAAACAACCCTCGTTCCCTCAGCTGCTCCTCACAGGACTGGTTTTCCAGGCTCTTCACCAGCTTTGTGGACCTTCTCTGGGCACACTCCAGGGTCTTGCTATTGTTCTTGTAGTGAGGGGCCAAAAATTGAACACCATACTCAAGGTGCAGACTCACCAGAGCTGAATATAGAGGACAATCACCTCCCTGGTCCTGCAGGCTGCACTATACATGATACAAACCAGGATATCTCAGATCTTCTTGGCCACCTGGGCACACTGCAGGCTCATGTTCAGGCGAGCATCAGTCAGCACCCCCAGATCCTTTTCCTCTGCACAGCTTTTGAGCTACTCTGCCCCAGGCTTATAATGTTGCATGAGGTTTTTGTGCCCCAGGTTCAGGACCCAGCACTCAGCCATGTTGAACCTCATCCCATTGGCCTCTGCCCATCGACCCATCCTGTCCATGTCCCTCTGCAGGGCCTTCCTACCCTCCAGCAGATTGACACTTGCTCCCAACTTGGTGTCATCTGCAGACTTACTGAGGGTGCCCTCAATTCACTCATCCAAATCATCAATAAAGATATTTAACAAGGATGGGCCACAACACCGACCCCTGGGGAACACCATTGGCGACTGGTTGCCAGCTGGCTTTCACTTCATTCACCACCACTCTCTGGGCCTGGCCGTCCACCAAGTTTTTAACCCAGCAGAGAATGTACTTGTCCAAGCCATGGGCTGCCAGGAGAATAGTGTGAGAGACTGTGTCAAAGGCTTTGCTGAAGTCTAGGTAGATTCCAAAGCCTCAAAACTATTGTGTAAGGGCACCTGGGAAGGTGAGGTGGGAAGGGGTGGGACTTGCCTGTGATGTTGAGCAGGAACCTGTTTCCATTCCCCTCCATCTATCAGCTCCCCTCCCTCTGCCCAACAGTGACAGGGCAGGGGTCAACCACTATTTGGGGTGTATCACCCTGGTGCCTTTCTTGCAGGCCTGGAGGGGGGTTGCTCCATCAGTCTAACTTCTGCTCACACTCCCTGATGGTCCTTAGTCTCTCCACCTCCTCCTTGAGCTCTGCCACCAGGCTGATCAGATCCTCCACCTGCTAACACCTCATGCAGGATCTTTGTCACCCTCCATTGGCAGTGACAGTCTCAGGCACTCACTGCAGCCAGAGACCTGAACAGCCACATCTTCCATGTCATAAAAATAGCTAATTAAATATTAAATAATTATAAAAACCTATGTTTCCTTGACATTTGTTTATTTTTCATATTCAGGGTTCCAGGAAGCTGAACCCATGAAAGGTCAAATCTCAGAAGAACTTGAGTGTTCAGTTTTTAGGAGATTTACACCCATTTCAGAAACAGCTGTTCTGCATTCAGGGCCCATTGTCCCTTTACAATGCATAGGTAACATTAAAAACCCAAGAGGTTTGCCACCAGGATGGCTAGTTCTTACATATTGCTTTTCTGGAAGTTTTGTGTAATACTCTGAAAGACAACAGACATAGTTTTCTCTACTCATGAGTCACTATTTTGTGCCTTTGTTTGGAACTCTTTTCTTTTCTTTTAAAAAACAAAGAGAATTATTCAGAGGCAGCTATAGGAATAAGGATATAAGCTGCCTCTCCGATCCTTTTCCTGACACCAATCTTTCTGATGACTTCCCTTATCCTTCTCCTACGGGCTGATCTCCTCAACTTGAATGGTTTAAAAGTCCTAGCCAGACTGAGCTGTCAGTGTCTGCACTGTAGGCAGAGTTGATAAGCATTTACTGGGTTGTGACTGTGACCTTACAGTGCTGGGGCTGTCACTGGGCAGAGACCGGGGTCCCCAGTGCCACTGCTGTGAGGTTTCTGACAACAGTTTAGGCTATATTTCATTACCTGCACTTTCTGTTTTCCCTTTGTTAAAAATGTTGCATGGGATAGGAACACTTCTCAGTTCTGGATTGGATGCAGTGCACCATGAGACTGAGAAACTGAAGGGGAGAAAACAACACCCATCAAGTAGGTTATTAGGAGCCAATATATATATAGAATCACAGATTCAGAGAACAATGGAATGGCTTGGGTTGGAGGGGACCTTAAAGATAATCTAATTTCAACCTCCCTGCTAGTGGAAGACAGGGATACTTTCCACTTAAACCAATTTGCTCAAAGCCCATTCCAACCTGTCTTTCAACATATTCAGGCAATTGGGCATCCAGAATCTCTTTGGGCAACCTGTTCCAGTGATTTACCACCCTTTTTTCTAACTTATTTCCAACCGAAATCTAACTTATTTTAGATTAAATCCATGAATGTAGATCGATTAGACTTGGGCAGAATTTCTAGATAATAACTGAGAACATTTATCTATTTAATTTAATTTAATTTAATATAATTTATTTTTATTTTATTTTTATTTTATTTTATTTATTTTATTTTATTTTATTTTATTTTATTTTATTTTATTTTATTTTATTTTTCTCCACAGGACTGGCATAGTACAATTTACATTTGCAAATGAAATAGGTGACAACCAGACAATCTGGCTCATGCTATGGTCAATGTTAGTAGGGTCCATGTAACCAAGAGTTCCACTCCAGTACATATGCTAAAGCAGTTAGTGCTAAACTCTGTTGAGAATGAGATTTTAATGCTCCTGATTTAATCAGGAATTGATTTCTTCAGTAAATGTCTCAACTCTGCTAGTCTTTCCAGCTTTGTTTTGCCTTTGCAATTTTTGCTTCTCAAAACAGAGATTGTTTTGTAATGTAAGGTCTGCTCTTTGACAGCATATAAAGCACAGACCTGCTTAAGGAAAGGATTTGCACAGTGGAGAAAGTTTTGCTTGTGTCTGGGTCACCAGCTGTTGTCAGGAACAAAATAGGTTCTATTTCTATGCTAAGTGTGGTAAGAAATAAGTCACAATATACTCCTATTTTAATACTTTCATTAGAAGTGTGATAAATCCCACAGAAGTTTCAGTATCTCCCTTTGCTTTTCTCTCTCGCTGTTAGTCTTTTCTTTTTAAAAAAGTATATGACACATCTTCAAAATTATTTAGACACACTCTTCACAGTTTTTAGCAATTATTAGAAATGTTTTGTAAGCTTTTTTTTTTTTTTTTTTTTTCTTTTTTTTTTTTTTTCTTTCCAAGAATTCAGGATATATATTAGAGTGAGAGGAAGAAAGACTTAGTGACTTAGCAGAATTTTGTTTAAGACTCTCCATTTCCTCCTATAGATGTACATCGTTAATGAGGTCTAATAGGTACATACTGCAGGAAAGTCTACTGTGCACCCAAGCAAGCAGTCAAGGGCAGGATATAGTGTCAGGATGGAAAGATTTTACAGATTCTCTTCAGAGGAAAGCAGATAATGAATTTGAGAGAAATGAAGAGAAAGCATTTCAAAGCTCAGTGTTACTGCTCCATAGATCAGTCTTAAAAGTATAAGCTGACAAGAAGCTTGACTTACCAGTAAAAAAAAAAAAAAAAAAATTAAAAAAAAAAAAAAAAAAAAAAAGGCAGCACCCCTTTGCTCTCAGCAGAGGGAGGAAAAGATAACAATCAGTAATTTTTATGACCCAGTCTAAAGTCCATCAGAGGTATCCACTGCCATGATGTTAATTCCATACATTTACTAGGTACAGATGCATGTAAAAGCAATTGGGTTGTCTGTGATTCAAGCAAAGAAGAAAGTGAAACAACAACAACACTTGATCAAGACTTGATCAAGATCTACACTAGAAGGAAATGTTAAGAAGACTAAAATGGCTACCTTGTCTAACGATTAGATAGAGGAAAAGTAATGCCCTTGTACAAATATTTGAAAAGTATTACATGCAGAAGAATAGTTAGGATTTAGGGAAAGAAAGGAAATAAATAGAATGTGTCAGATAAAAATGAAGAATGTGCAGGTATTACTCTTTTCATTAAAGCTTTACATGGTTTTACCTTACCTGGTTTTACCTGGTTTTATCAGTATCATGCACTGATTTACTAAAGGACACTTAAAGGTGACTACAAATCTCTAGGGTGAAGCACATGCAATCTTTCTCGTGTGCATGAGAAGCAGCCCTCTGGTTCACAGTATAAGTGGATTGCTACTCTGTGGAATAAATCAGCTGTGTTTGAGAAGGAAGAGAAGAAAGACCTTGCATCATGGTCTCTGCAGCATGACCCCCTACTGAGGTAGGTTTTTGCTAGAGCTGTGTGAACAGCTGATCATCCTTCCTGTTTTATTATGGTTCCATGAACAACAGTTGAAAATGCATTTTGGGTTAAACTGAAAGCTTCACTTTTTTATTTTTTATTTATTTATTTATTTTATATATATATATTATTTCTATTTCAAATTCACTTAAAACAAAGGAATTGTAAAAAGAAGTTCTGTCTTTCAACTGAGTTAAAACTTTTTTTTTTTTTTCTCCCAAAAAGAAAAAAAAGAAATGATGTGTTGAGATCTTTTTGAAATTCCTTTCTCTTTATGACATAGCTTGACAACACTGAGTTTAATGTCTCCATGACTCTGAATCTGCATTTTTAATGAAGGTAATTTCAGATAGAAAGTATGGGGGTCTTGTACAGGGTCTGGCTGGGACAGAGTTAACTTTCCCAGCAGCAGTCCATACAGTGCTGTGCTCTGCGCTTGTGGTTAAAGCAGCATTGGTATCACACCAGTGTTTTGTCTTCTGCTGAGCAATACAGGCACAGCATCTGGACTCCCTCCAGGCCCCCCCCCCCCCC
>CM021797.1:65833920-65863695 GCA_011076525.1 Nettapus auritus | reverse complement strand
TTTTTTTTTTTTTTTTTTTTTTTTTTTTTTTTTCCCCCTCATAAATATGCTATCACAGAGGTGCAAACAACGTTGTTTATTGGCTTGGCTCTGGCCAATGGTGGGTGGGTCCCTCGGAGATGGCTGAAAATGGCCCTTATATGACATGGGGCAGCTTTTGGATTCTTCTCACAGAAGCCACATCTGCAGCCCCTCACCACCAAAACCATGCCATGCAAATGCACTACAACTGGATTTTAGGTTGCAGGTGAATTAGTTTAGCTCATTTGAGAGACTAAAATATCAGGAAATAGTTTTTACTCCCAAGTGAGCCTTCAAAAAAGAGGAGTGAATCAGATCAGGAAAAACAATGTACAGACAGAGCTGAACTTGGCAAGGGATGCAAAGAACAACAAGAAGGAATTCTATATGCACATTGGTCAGAAGAGAAAGGCCAAGTAGAATGTACCTCCTCTGGCAGATGAGAAGGGAAGACTGGTAACAACACTCAGAGAGAAAGCTGAAGTACTGAACAATTTATTTGTCTTGGTCTTCATTGGCAGTCAGGCTTCCCATGTGTCTTGAATCCCTGAACTTCTAGGTGAAGGCTGGGGGAGCGAAGTCCCTCCCACTGTAAACAAAGAGCAGGTTGGAGACCACCTAATTAAATTAAATAGGTAAGAGTCTATGGGGCCTGCTGACATGTATCTCAGGGTCCTGAAGGAATTGGTTGATGTAGTTGCCAAGCCTCTCTTCACAAGATTTGAAAAGGGTTTGAAAAGTCCTGGCATTCAGGCAAAGTCCCTGGTGACTGGTAAAAGGGAACATCACTCTCATTAAAAAAAAAAAAAAAAAAAGAAAAAAAAAGAAAAAAAAGAAAGGAGAATGGAGGACCCTGGGGAGCAGAACAAGTCCCATGATCCTCACCTCTGTACCCGAGAAGATGATCAGGGAACAGATTCTCACAGAATCACAGAATCACAGAATTGTCATCACAGAATCACAGAGTTGTC
The DNA here is from genome assembly GCA_011076525.1 of Nettapus auritus. Lineage (NCBI taxonomy): Eukaryota > Metazoa > Chordata > Aves > Anseriformes > Anatidae > Nettapus > Nettapus auritus. Next base: position 65,862,703 of record CM021797.1, on the reverse strand, counting down.
TAGGTTGGAAGAGACCTACAAGATCACCAAGTCCAACCTCTGACCTAACACTAACAAGTCCTCCACTAAACCATATCCCTAAGCTCTACTTCTAAACGTCTTCTAAAGACCTCCAGGGATGGTGACTCCACCACTTCCCTGGGCAGCCTATTCCAGTGACTAAAAGCCCGTTCAGTAAAGAAGTTATTCCCAATATCCAACCTAAACCTCCCCTGGCATAATTTTAGCCCATTGCCCTCATCCTGTCACTAGGCACGTGGGAGAATAGACCAACAGCCACCTTGCTACAGCCTCCTTTAAGGTACCTGTAGAGTGTGATAAGGTCGCCCCTGAGCCTCCTCTTCTCCAGGCTAAATAGTCCCAGCTCCCTCAGCCGTTCCTCATAAGACTTGTTCTCCAGACACTTCACTAGCTTCATTGCCCTTCTCTGGACTCGCTTGAGTGCCTCCATGTCCTTCTTGTAGTGAGGGGCCCAAAACTGAACACAGGACTCGAGGTACTGCCTCACCAGAGCCAAGTACAAGGGGACAATCACTTCCCTGGACCTGCTGGCCACACTGTTTCTTATGCAAACCAGGATGCTGTTGGCCTTCTTGGCCGCCTGAGCACACTGCTGGCTCATATTCAGCTGACTGTCAACAACCACTCCCAGGTCCTTCTCTGCCTGGCAGCTCTCCAACCACTCATCTCCCAGCCTGTAGCTCTGCTTGGGGTTATTGTGCCCCAGGTGCAGAACCCGGCACTTGGCCTTGTTGAACTTCATGCAGTTGACCTCAGCCCATCGGTGCAGCCTATCCAGATCCTCCTGCAGAGCCTTCCTACCCTCGAGCAGATCGACACACGCACCTAACTTGGTGTCATCTGCAAACTTACTGAGGGTGCACTCAATGCCGTCGTCCAGATCATCGATGAAGATGTTAAAGAGGACTGGTCCCAGCACCGAGCCCTGGGGAATGCCACTAGTGACTGGCCTCCAACTGGATTTGACTCCATTTACCACGACTCTTTGGGCCCGGCCATCCAGCCAGTTTCTAACCCAACGAAGCGTGCGCCAGTCCAAGCCATGGGCAGCCAGTTTCCTGAGGAGAATGCTGTGGGAAACGGTGTCAAAAGCCTTGCTGAAGTCAAGGTAGACCACATCTACAGCCTTTCCCTCATCCACCCAGCACGTCACTTTGTCATAGAAGGAGATCAGGTTTGTCAAGCAGGACCTGCCCTTCATAAACCTATGCTGACTGGGCCTGATCACCTGCTTGCCCTGCAAGTGCTGCGTGATGACTATCAAGATAATCTGCTCCAAGAGCTTCCCTGGCACTGAAGTCAAACTAACAGGCCTATAGTTCCCTGGGTCTACCCTCCGGCTCTTCTTGTAGATAGGCGTCATGTTTGCTAGCCACCAGTCAAGTGGGACCTCCCCCAATAGCCAGGACTGACGATAAATGATGGAAAGCGGCTTGACCAGCTCTTCCACCAGTTCTCGCAGTACCCTCGGGTGGATCCCATCCGGCCCCATCAACTTGCGTACATCCAAGTGCTGTAGCAGGTCACCAACCATCTCCTCGTGGATTGTGGGGGCCACATTCTGCTCCCCATCCTCTTCCACCAGCTCAGGGTATTGGGCGTCCAGAGAACGACTGGTTTTGCTGCTAAAGACTGAGGCAAAGAAGGCGTTAAGCACCTCAGCTTTTCCTCATCTCTGGTAACTAAGTTTCCCCCCGCATCCAATAAAGGGTGGAGATTCTCCTTAGTCCTCCTTTTTGTACTGATGTATTTATAAAATCATTTTTTGTTGTCTTTAACAGCAGTAGCCTGACTGAGCTCCAGATGAGCTTTGGCCTTTCTGATTTTTGTCCCTGCACCGCCTCGCAATATCATTATAGTCCTCCTGGTGATTGTCCCACTCTGCTCTGCCCTTGTGAGGCCCCACTTGGAGTGGCGAGTCCAGGTCTGGGCCACAGGGATGATTGGAGGATGGAAGCACCTTTCCTATGAATAACAACTGAGATACCTGGGGATGTTCAGCCTGGAGAAGACAAGGCTTCAGTGAGACCTCATTGCAGCCTTTCAATATTTAAAGAAGGCTTATATAAAAAGGATGGGGAGCAACTTTTTACTTGGGCAGATAGTGACAGAACAAGGGGGAATATTGCAGGGGACTGGAACTAAGTCATCTTTAAGGTTCCTTCCAACCTGAAGCATTCTATGATATGATTCTATGATGCTATGAAAAGTAACAAATGAATTCCTTGTCTTGCTTTGCTTGCACATTCAGGTTTTTGTTTACTTTGTAAACTATCTTTATCCCTGTCTGTGAATTATCACTCTTTTACCTTTTTCCTTCTGTTCCAGATCCCATCTGGGGAGACTAAATGGGTGGCAGTCTAGTTCCTAACTGCCTGTTAGGGTTAAACCATGACAGGAGTTAAAGAGACACATTCCTGAAGAAACACATGCATGATTTCATTTCCAGATTTTCTTAAAATCATTTGCCATGACACGTTTCTCATGGAGGCCATATCTCCACAAATAATGTTATAGAGAAATAAAATGTTCTTAAATTATAAATATTGAAAACAAAAAAAAATGCACTAAACCATATGTATATAACATATACATTTTTAATGTCTTTATTATCTAAATAAAATGGCATCGCTTGTAACACTTTCCAGGGGATAGCTCCTCTTACCAATTTTTTACACTGGTATTCTATTTTCATTAAATCTTGCCGGATTTGTTTACATATATTTTAATAATCTTCCATGTCACAGAATGGTTGAGGTTGAAGGGCACCTCTGGAATTCATCTGGTTCAACCTCTGCTCAAACAGGACCACCTAGAGCTGGTTGCCCAAGCCAAAAAAGCTTCTCTACCAGTGTTCCATTCTGCTTTACCATATTATAATTATATTTTTTTCTCCTACTCTTTAAAGATACATTATTAATTCCCTTTATTTTTTACCATATATTCTTTGTTAGTTAACCCTTTTAACTTTTAAAACCATGCCATGTTCTACTTTACTGATAAACACATTGCCACTGCTGCCAATTTCAGGATCTCCTTTTGCATTTCTGGTCACCCCGGTCTTCATTTGGACTTGGTTAAGTTCAGGCTGCTTTGGCCACAGCATACTCCAGGTAGTGATCTCTTTGCAGATTTCACTTCAATGAAAATGCAGTATGTCAAAACAACTATGTTCTCAAGATGCCTATAAACCATTGCTACTATTTAACAGTTTTTCCCATAATGGTACCCAAAAGTCAATCAGACATTGTATCATTTATGCCTGGCACAGCATTAAACAAGCAAGAGCTTCATATATGCAGCATATTTTGTAGTTAGTATCTATAGTAATTGCAACACAGGTTCTTTTGCGTTCATATTAATTATGTGCACCCACAAGTCACTTTGTATTAAACAGATCTTCATTTATATGCTTGTTTTGTTTATCTATTCATGTGCCAATTTCATGATATATCTGCATTTCATTATTAATACTATGAATTCTATGATAATATAAATGTAATTTCCATATAGTATCTGCAATTTCCCAGCCCAAACTATTTGGCTAATTTCATCTTAAATATTTCTTAGCTGACACAGAATGCTTCTTCACCAAAATAACTAGAAATTCTGAGCAGCTCTCTAGTTTGCAGAGGAAGACATTAAATGCTGAGTTTCTATATGAAATGCTGCCTTGTTAACATGTAGAAGAGATGAAATTTTAATCCTATGGCTAATACATAACTATAGTGGGTGTCAGTGTTAATTTCAGACCCAAATTTGCAGATTTACAGAAAGCTTTTTTATCTTTTCATGTGTGCCACTCTCAAGCCACATTTAGAAATGCTCTGAATGTTTCATTACTTCTATCAAGCCTTTCATAAGAGGTTAGAATACTCCATGAAGACATGTTATGTCAGCCAAAAGTAGGTATTCTATCCAGGACTGTTTTCTTCCCCCAGGTCTTTAGAGTCTTGCTTGTTCTCACATGACTAAGTGCACTTGGCCTGAATTTTTGGATATGGATCTTTGATCTTCCATTAGCCAGGAAGCATGGCAGCAAGCCTGTTCAAGTAACAAGTTCTACTTGTTGACCTTCCACATAGAACATGTGAGCAAATTCTCCCCAGCAGAAACACTACCTTCCCCACATTAGAGTCACAGGTCAGAGCAGTCCTGTCATCTGTGAAAGCTGACAACCCAAAAGTGTCATTTGGTTGTATTAATGTAAAGGACAAATTACAGACTGGCATGCCAATAAATAGAAAAAATCCACAATTAATAATGTGGATTTACAGATTTTGAAAATGTTTTAGAAATTGCTATTAAATTCCAGTGGAGTCAATAAGAAGAGATTTATTCTTCACACAATTAGAAAATTCAGAGACTTAGTATCAAAGCCTCAAAGCTAGGAGCAATTCAAAATAATTTAGACTCCTAATATGTTTACGTGGCAAAACATATTTTTTCACCTTATCAGAACAATGCACATGTGCTTGTGTAGTATAAATCTTGGATTCATCAGAAACATACTATTTCCTAATGCCCCAAGGCAGTACCTAGGAACAACAACGGTTAAGATTAGCATTCATATATTCTGTACATTAATATTAAATATTCAAATTTTAATACCTTACTGTGTCTTAGCAAGTTTCTGTCGTCCCATTGTATTAGCTTTGCACAATGCTATGTGAGACAGGACACTTCCTGTCAATACTTTCATTATACTGCTACACTAGTCAGATACAGGAGTAAGCTGCTTATACAGCACAGTCATATCAAGCTAATATTTTGATAGTAAGTTAGTCAAGCATTATACTAATATGATTCATCTTGTTAAAAAAAAAAAGAAAAAGAAAGAAAGAAAAAAAAAAACACAACAAAACACAGTAGATGGTTCACTTGAACAGAACCACCCACTGTACCAATGTTAGTGTATGGGTTGCTCCTGGATGGGGTGTTGGAAGAAGTCTGGAGGAGGTGTGACTTTATTATTTTGAAACAGGAGACAGATTTTTCCCATTACAGTTTCCACCATTGGAAACTGCCATTGCCTTGGGAATACACAGTGGCTATATACTTGTTTTAAGTAAAACACTTTCAGAGGCTCAGCCTATTTCTCCATCCCACTTTCTCACATCCCAGGAACATCTGCCAATTTTCTACAATGAACAAGCTTCGCTAGGTATCTGGACTAAGACAAACACAGTCAGAGAAGAATCTTTTAGTAAAGAATCTTTTAATGTACATAAATTGTCCTCTGCCAAGACATTGATACTCATATGATGATTTTGGATGCAGTACTGTCTCATACCTGGAAATCGTTAAAATTCCACGGAAATAACAGAGTGAGTCTAGTTAATAACCGATATGGGTTGCAAAAATACTGTGGTACTTAGTGAAAATGTGCACATACAAGAAGTATTATTTGTGCTAATTGATTAACTAATATTTTTTCTTCTATTCTTATGACAGCAATTTTCATACTGAGCTAATATATTATTAAATGTTCATTCTCTATTTCTCAAATTTATTTTGGAATACCAGGGATTTAAGCTTCTCCAAAAATACCTCTTTTTCATACCCCTCATTTTTTGAGGTGTACAAGCATGTACCTAATTGCTTCACATACTTAAAGACAGAAAGAAGTACTCAGTTTTATCCAACCATCTCTACTAACGCTGCATGCGTAAAATGAGTATAAATAGATAAAATGACTCCTACATTCTTCCCACAGAGATACGGTCACAGCAGTCCCATAGCAGACAAGCTTTTTCTGGAGCTGTGGAGGAAGTAGAAGGATATGCTTCACAGGAATGAGAGCCAGAAAACACCCATTTGGTCACACTAGGTTTTGTACAATAATGCCACCACCAAGTCACAAGTCTTACCTTTAAAATTTCTGCTTCTGAGCCTCACTTCTGTCAGCATTCTTTGTTGTTCAGTTGCCTTGCTTAAATGCTTCAACTCCAAACCTCTCTTTAAATTCTAAGATGTTGCTCTCTCTTCCTCTTTTTGGGTGTAATTTGTTTTTGTTCCTTTATTTGCAAAGTTATTTGAAGAAAATTTATAAGTTGTAATCATGTTGTGTTCCCCCTCCTTTCTCTTCTTCCCCCCCCTCTCCCCACCCCCAAACCCTGGGTCTTCTCTCTTCTAGTCTATGAACATTTATTTTCTCTCATCTTGTGACATTCTTCAAGCATCAACAAATCTTTAATGTCCTGTATTTTTTTTTTTTTTTTTCATAATTTTCATCATATACACACAGAGAAAAGCAAACTTTTTCCTGAGTATTTATTCTAGCCAACACTTAAGTGGGAGACATATAGAAAATAACACAGATACTCTGCACCCTTACTTCAGTAGAATAGTCAAACTGTTTCCTGGGTGCTATGAGTTGGAACACTTCTTCAGGAAATGGTATATTTTTGAAACAGTTTGCTAATTCATGTGTTTGCCCTGTCCCTGGTGGTCTTCAAGACTAGGTTGGATGATGACCTGGGCAACCTGATCTAGTGGGTGGCATTTCTGCCCATGAAAGGGAGGTTGGATGATGGATGATCTTTAAGATCCTTTCCAAACCAAATGGTTCTATGATTCTATGTTTCTATGATTCTATGAGAAGTTAATACAGTTATATTTAAAAAAATAGAGAAGCTGCTTTAATTAATTACATTAGCTGATCTTACAGCTTTATTTATTTATTTATTTATTTATTTATTATTATTATGATTATTGGATAGTACATATGCCCACACAATAAATTATTTATACACTACATCAGTTGGTGGCTGTATTTTTCAATATCCATATCATCAAAATGTTAGACCTCCGAAGTACAAGACAAACTTTGTCTGAACTTATGTCATTTTACACTTTTAAGAAACTTGTGCTAGAAATATTGACTCTGTTAGTGTTGGACAAGAGTTTTCTTTTTCCCTTATTTTTCTTTAGACAGCTTCCCATGCTTCCATCTTTATTGACTGATGCCTGCCCATAATTTACTTTTTAAGACATCTGTGCAAAACTTTTCAGACTTTAGAGAGAAGAAAACATGATGAAACCCTGAATGTTTGTAATCATATGCAACAAAAGGGAGGGATGTGAAAATTTTCCACTGATACCTTGATGAAACACAAGAATTTTAGAATAATCTGCAGCTTAGATTCTATCCCAAGAGGCCAACTATTTTGTTCCAACAACTTTGTTTATAATTGTCCTAAATTGAACAACAACACTATACTTCCAGGCAGAATTTGGACAGCTGATAGCGGGGTGTCTAATTACATTTGTAGTATTTTACTGTCTTCAGTTTTATTGAGTGGACTAAGCATGGTGAGTGAAAGACTTACCACAACAGATACTATTTTCTTTCATTGGGTTATCATTCTAAAAATAATTTGTAAATTATTTCCTTGTATTTATTAATACAAATCCTTATTAGTAGTTATAAGAGTAACACTGGCCTTTTCCATACTATCTATTGGCAACGTCCTTTGAATAATACCTCCATTCCATAATAATTGTGTGAAAAACCTGTGCAGAGTACCTGCAACTGGTATCAGAAGCCTCAAGTGCAACGCTATTTTCTCCAGCTTCATAAGGTTTATTATAATGTACTGATTAATACATGAGGCTTTAAATTATTCCTCCTTCTAACAGAAAAATGTTTTCATAGGTCTGGGCTCTCCTACTGCCCAGTGTAGCACCAGAGGTCAGAGCATAGTCCTGGGTGCTGGAACAGTGATGCCAATTAAGCTGATGCACCTTCTAAAGAATTTCTGAAATACCTTCTAAAGACATCTTGGCAGTGCTACTAGTATTTTTAAATTGCTAAAAACAAGTTAAGACTGCATAAACATATGCTGGTCTCCCGCTCTCGTCAAAGCAATTCTGCTTTTTCCATATGATGATCCAACTGATCGTGGAAACCCAATGCACAGACTATTTATTTCAGACCAAAGTTAAGCCTTCAAGCTGTGATCAGGTGCATGTGAGCAGCACTCATAATAAATATTGTTTACTGTCTCATAAAGAAACAAGGCCTTTCTTTCAGGGGAATTTGTGAGTTGTGTCTCCATAAGAAGTTGGTAAGAAGCCATATCACTTTCCACTGAGCACCCTTGACCAAGTCTCTCACTACAGCAGAGGAGCTTGGAGGTACCCAAAGAGAGGCAAAAGATGAAAGCCCACTGTATTCATCTGTAGCCCAGTGCAAGGTGTACAAAAGGCCAAATGCTGAAATGGAAACTGGAAGCTACCCAAGGAAACATAAAAAAATGACATATTAAATAAACAAAATTCCGTTCCTTCCAATACCTGTACCTGTTCAGTACCTGTTTAGTGTATATATAAACATGTACTTCATAAACAACTGTGGATTTTACCACTCACTATTGAAACTATTGCTTTGTGGAGAAGATCAGGCTCCAGAGGCTGGATTCAGTCACACAAAGGGGTTATCCATACCAGAGATGTTTCAGAAGTTGTATTGAGACATATCTGTGTGGCTGACAGACATGACACAGGACCTCTGGGAGACTTGCATTGCTCTGGAGTGGCTGCTGGAGGCCAGAGAGAACAAATTATGTCTTCTCAAATAGAGTTCCATGTTTAGGCAACTGGATACTGTCTTACGGTACTTTGCAAGTACTTTGTCAGGTTAATGCAGAAGTAATAGTCATATCATTAAGTACTAAAGCAAAACCTTGCACTTCAGTTTGCTTTCTCTCCTTAAAGGTACACACAGAAATAAATATCTGGGTAAGAGTACTTATACACATATAGGCATATGTATACACATATGCTGTGAGTGTATGAAAATGACCACTGAAGATACTGATATTATAATTGGAGCAGAATGCCTTTATTGGTCATTGTTTTTTACCACTTGCCAAGTGACATTACGTGTTGAAGGAAAAATCCAGGAAGACTTCCAGCTCTGAACAGAAAGTTGGAAAAGGCTTCATTCACTTTTGTAGAATCTATACAAGTATTAGGGAGACTCAAAGAGTTCGGGAAGCCAGGGAAAAACAGTAAGATTTTGTTTACCCCGCCCTTCTGGAAAATAGTCTTCAGATAAACGTAAGTAGAAATAGATACCAAACAATGGGGGCATAACACGTAGAGTGTGTTATAATACTGATATTCTACTATAAGTGTTTTCTATTACTATTACATGTTTATTAAAAACAAACAAATAAAACAAAACAACAACAAAAAAATAACAACAACAACAAAAAAAGACATACTAGAAAGACACCTTCATTGTTCTAATTCAGGCAATTTTTGCTACAATTAAGGTCTTTAAAATGAGTTGAGTTTGCTGACCCACTGTACAGAGACTCTACATTTTTGGCTTTACAGTGAGACTTTATAACAGATACCGGTACCTGTGAATACAATAGACACAGCTCTGATATCCAAACACAGGTGGACATTTTCCAGTTTTAAATTGAATTGTATATGCTGTTTTGTTCCAACTTCCCACTCCTTCCCTCCCCCAGCCCCCTTTCCCCCCCCCCCCCCAAACTATCAAATCACAAAAAACTAGCAAATCAAATCACAAAACTAGCTAATCACAAGACTAGATATCTGCAAAGGCAATCTCACCTCTGGGATGCTTGTTACTACCTCCAGAGACCTCTGAAAGAGAGTAGTACAATCAGAAGGAATAAGTAATGCACAGAAAAACATTATTTATAGAGAAAGCCTTAACTTTCAGCAAAATAGTTTTATACTTCAAGACCATACTGCAAAGAGGTCCCATTATTTCAGTTGAAATTCTGCATATGTATACACTGAGAAACTGAATTCTCTGTTTATTATGCCATATTGCATCTCCAAGATATCTGGCCATTTTTCATGAGGAAAGCTGTCAAAGAGAAGTTAAACTTGCCTTGGACCACTTTGTCCCCATGAAGAGTAATCAGATGGCATTAACCTTACAGTTAACTAACATCAGCTTATTCATCAGAATGATTGGTAATAGGTAACATCATTTTCCTTTAGTATATTTTTACCTTGGAGAAGATTTTTGCATCACTCAGGTATACTTAGGTATATGTACATGTTTGAATGGAATAGCAAGTGGCCATTTGTTACCCAAATGTATTTTATATTTATATTTATATATAAATATAAATAATATAAATATACATATATATAATATTATACATACATATATATATATTATATATAAATGTTTTTTTCCAGCTGACTATGAGGGCTAAACCACAATAGTATTCTGGACTGCAAGTGCACATTGCTGGATCATGTTCAGTTTTTCATGCACCACTACCCCCAAGTACTTCTCCTCCAGACTGCTCTCAATCCATTCACTGCCCAGCCTGTATTCATGTTTGGGATCACCACAGTCCAGGTGCAGGAACTTGTTGAACTTCATGAAGCTTTCATGGGCTCAACTCTTCAGCCTTTCAAGGGCTGTCTGCATGGTATCCCTTCCTTCTATTGTGTCAACTGTGCCACTCAGTTTGCTGTCATTCACAAACTTGAACAGAGTGCACTCAATCAAGAAAAATAAAAGTTCAAACCTAAATAAGTGACTCTTTGAATGAAGTCCCAGTGGTTATGGCTGTCTTAAAAATGAAAAGAAATATGTAAGTGGGAGGCAGAGTCTGTGCTTTGAAAGATCACTTACACCCAAAAAGATAAACAGATGACAAGTTTGAGAAGGGCACATATAAAATATGCAAGTTAGCAGAATTAAAAATATCAGTTGAGAAATATTGTATTATTTCTGACTAGGATTTTCCAAAGCTTATGAATAAAATGAAAAATCTGCTACCACTACAAATAGGACAAGGTTTGTGACTAATGCATATAGACAGATTTTGCTAGTTTTTAGAGTGGTACATCTTTCAACTTACTACTACATCTAATGGTGTTTAGAAGTGATTATAGTGCTTTTTACAAATCTGACTACCATGATTCTTGGTTATTTCTCAGGGAATTTAAACAATAACTACCGTGTCTTGATCTGTTAATACACAAACTGTACAAAGTTCTCTGGAAAAAAGTTTCCAGTTTGATAGGAATCATATTTAAGTAAAAAGCAGCTCCAAAATGAGATAGTACAACCAAAATTTTGGATCACATCCAGCAAGAAAGTGAAAGTTACAATCAAAGAAATGAATGGAGAAAGAAACGGAGAGATGGATAAATTATAAGTTTTTGATTCACAGAGAAGGCAAGTTGCATAAAAATTATTAAGGAGGGGGGCAGTTTATTGAGAAAGCAAAACAATACTCTGGAGGTCAAAGGTTCATACACAATATTTCATTTGATCTGAAACTTAAAACATTTTTTTTTTAGTGAAAACAACAGAAGCCCTTATGTTTCCAAAGTTATATCTTTCAACATTCAACATTTTAATCTGAAAAGCTAAGCTGTCCAATGAAATCACAATTCAAACTGGACTTAAAGTTTCAGAAAGTCCTCATGAAAACAAAGTATTTCAGTTTTTCATATATTTGAATGGACTTTCCACAAAACAAATCATCGGCTATACTGGCTTTTTGTAGCATCTAGGGAGACATATTTACATAAAGGTTTCTTCATAATTTGTCTAGATCAAAGAGATTAGGAAACATTTCTTCACTGAAAGGGTTATGAAGTATTGAAACAGTCTGCCAAGGGAAGCAGTTGAGTTCTCATCCCTGAAGGCATTTCAAAAACATGTAGATGTGGTGCTTAGGGACATCGCTTAGTGGCAGACTTGGCAGTGCTAGGTTAACAGTTGGACTTGATGATCTTAGAGGTGTTTTCCAACCTCAGCGATTCTTTGATTTTATTATCATAATCAATTTACAAGTAAGTTGTGTTGCACGTGCAAATATTAAGTTCAATTCATCATCAAACTCCCTCTTTTTTTTTCTCTGGTAACAGTAATACTTTCAAATAGGCCATTTTACCCTCACAGGAAAGATATATTAAGAAATAATTCAAGATTAATATTAATTATATACATTATCAAGAATATTTGATCAACCCACCTATGGTTTTACATTTGGATAAGTAATTGGAATACTGGATTCACTTCTGCTGAACAAAATTAATTATTATTATTATTATTTTTTTTTTCAGTGTTTTATTTCCAATGTGTACATTAAAATACGAATAAAGAATGTCATCCTTTTCTATAACTTCCTTTTCAAACCCTTATTAACTTTGAAACAATGAAAATTAAATGCAAATGAAGACTGATAAACCAGAAATGAAACTTTCTCCATGGAAGACTATAAGACCCTTATCCATTTTCAGGGTTGAAGTGGACTATTTTCACATTCTCCACTGCTTTTATACATCTCTTTTCTGATATTTTACATCACACTGTCCAGGTAGGATCTTTCTTAAAAGCTCAGAGGACTTGCTCTCAGACAAGATAAGCTTCACTCTTCATACTGGTTCTACTTTCTACAGGACTGAATAGCATTAGGCCACAGCTCTCAAGAGCCAAGATGATTAATACGACTCTGACCATGACACTATTTAGGGCTGCTAAGTATAATTTGGGTTTGTTGTATCAGTTAACATAAGCACGTGTTTTTACCACAATTTGCTCTCACAGTATGGTATATGATTTGTCTTTGTCTGCAGTGTTGCAGCTGATTCATCTCTTCACAGCTATGCTGCAGCTTTGTCATTCATTATATACTGTAAATCATAAAGAAGAAAAAACAAAAAGGACTGATTTTCTTCCTTGTCCAAGTATATAAACCGAGTTTCTAAAGAGAATTTAAGCCTCAGAGAGTCCTCATATGTTAAGCATATTCTTAGGGATTAAATAGCAGTCAAAATTTTATTGGACCTGAATTTTATAATCATTTCAAATTCTTAGAAGAGAAATATTGAAGGAACAGAATGAATTTGAAAGGCTGATTCTATTTTCTGCACTGAGAGAAAGAGGATTACTCCAGCAACTTCCTTCAAAATACTCTAAAAGAGTATTTACTCATACATCAGCCACATGCCTTAACCTTGAAACCCCCCAGATTGCCAGTTACATTTGCAAAAGTAGATCTTCAAATAGGAAAATACAGGCAGCATCTCTAGGACTTAGAGAAACCAGCTATATAATGAGGCAGAATCCCAATAATCAAACATTCTCAAGGGATTCTCAGGAACTAACTTGCTGATCAGCTCCCTCAATTAGCCGTCATTGCTCAGAATAAGCAGTTAATGGTGCAGAAACTTTACTAAATGAAGCTCAGCAGAGTTCCTGTCTACTCCTAGATTCCCCAAGATCATTCCTAGAAGACAGTTAGGAAGCTGGCTGGCAGCATTTCCTGACTGCCAACACTTTATATTTCATTTACAGCCCTTATTCACCAAAGTTATAACCAGCCGTAGGAAGAGCACAAGCCTGTCTGACAGAACAAGAAAGTATGATCTGTACAAGTTCTATAACCAAAACGCTAAAACTAAATGTCTGTTTCTGTATTTCTTGGTATGACCAGAATACAGTATCAACTTTCTGTTTCTGTTGCAGCTTTAAATTCTCCACCCTTCAATTAGAAAGTTTAGTGCTTCCTGTAAATTCAGATTCCAAAATGAACTATTATCAACTTGATGTCTACAGAGCCAAGAGGATTTGACTCTATTCCCAACAGATGGTATCAAATCCTGATAGAACAAAAGCTGTTCCCAAACCAGTTCTTCTTCTCCATATAACATCCACATATACTACATAGTCAATCTGGTTTCAGCAAGCTTGGGCAAGTTTTGTTTTCCAGGTAAATATTTTTGTGGTAAACTGAATTTTGTACCATTTGACAGTATTGGCGCATTGGTATAAAATGACTAAAATTCACTTCCAGATTTTGATTTAATTGTTTTTCTAGGAATTTATTTTGAATTATGTATTTATATTCAGAGAAGCACCTCCTCTCTCCTGCCTTGGAGAAACTATAACTACAGGTTCTCCATCAAGTATTTGATTCACAATCTTCAATTTTTCCTCATTTTGGCTAACCAGTGAATATCTGCCATTCAGAACTACTACCTACTATAAATGGAACATACATTTAGTCTCTAATCTTGCATTACAAATGTGCAATATGTAGTGATACACTAGTAAGCCGTTAAACCATAAACTTGAAACAGAAGAAATATTTAGTGCTTTTTAAAAAATTATGTTTTCTCTCAATATCAAGTTAAGTTTGGGTTTACCTAATTAGAGATCTAATCTGTCTAAAGACTTTCAGAACTGTGGGAGTTTCAGGTTACATGAGGGTTTAACTGCACTATATGTAATCCATTGTGGGTTTCATAATAACACACCCTACACACCTCTTATCTTTTCAAAGTTCCATTCATTAATATCAAAATAGAAATGAGTATTTTCATACGAATTTGTGAAAGAACTGTCATTTAACTTGTACCATAATACCTCTTCACTAAGGCTTCTTCCATAATTTACAAAGCCCTACTCCCCCTCCCTTTAACCCCCCCAGCTCTTTTGGTGTGCATATGAATTTTCCTGGTCTCTACATAAGATATGCAACCATGAAGATTATCCAAAGCACATATGAATATAAATAATAAATCAGTGTTATTTACAAATATTCGGGTTTGTGTAAGAACTCCACAAAAGAGACAATACTTTATCTTTAAGAAGACTAGTACTTTTCTCTCTGCCACTACTGTGCTACAACGGGAGAGAAGACAGACTTGCTTTATCATCCATTTTAGCAATCCAAATCAGTTATGTGTTACAAAAATCTTCAGAGATGAGATTCAGTACTCTCGATAGCATTATATGCATTTTTGATTCACGATCTTTTATTTTAAAAGGTCTAGGACTAGTACAGAAACAAGATGTGGAGCCTCTTCACTGCTTGTTTTAACTGTAACTAGTTAAAATCTTGGATATGTTAATGGATATGTCATAAACTAAGAATCTTCCTGTCTGATCCTGCAATACTTAAAAGTTGTATTAATACTAGTTCATGAAATTTTGTAAGTATTTATGAAGTAATTCTGGATGTTTCTGGTGACATTACATAGAATCATAGAATTATAGAATGGCTTGGGTTGGAAGGGACTTCAAAAATCCTCTAGCTCCAAAATCCCTGCCATAGGCAGGGATGCCACCCAGTAAATCAGGTTGCTCAGGGCACCATCTAATCTGATCTTGAACACCTCCAGGGATGAGGCATCAACCTCTCTGACAACCTGTTCTAGTGCCTCACCACCCTCTGAGTGAAGAATTTGCTCCTAACCCCTAATCTAAATCTCCCCTCTTTTAGTTTAAAACCATTCCACCCCATCCTGTCACTCTCTGATTGAGCAAAGAGTTCTCCATCTTTTCTATAAGTGCCCTTCAAGTACTGAAAGGTTGCAATGAGGTCACTCCGGAGCCTTCTTTTTTGTAGGGTGAACAGCTCTCTCAGCCTTTCTGCATAGGAGAGGTTCTCAGCCTCTTGACTACCTTTGTGGCCCTCCTGTGGTCCCAGTCCAACAGGTCCATATCCTTCTTGTCCTGGTGACTCCAGACCTGGATGCAGTACTCCAGGTGGAGCCTCACAAGGGCAGAGTAGAGGGGGAAGTCTGTGAAGTGTCCCAGAGTGTACCTTGAACCTGTGACCACAGCCAAAACAAGATGGGAGGTGAGCAGTGCAACCACTAGGCTTCCACCAGCCCCTAAGGAAGCCTGCGTAATGGCCTGGGGCTCAAACCTGTGACCATGGTATGCAGGAAGGTGGAAGGCAAGTGATGCAACCACTGGGTTACCATTGGCTTCTAATGATCATGTTCTTGAGTCCCTCAATCAAAGCATGACTGACTGCTAACTATTTTGTTATTATTTTGTTATTATTTTCTCCTTCTTTTCAGTTTACTGTAATAAAAATGAAACTATAACAGATTTATTCAGGATTACTATATATTAATATTTACAGATATCCTAGAGATATTTCATTTAAATGTTTTGTAAAGCATTATGTTCTTTAGAATAGCAGTTGTAATAATGAAAAAGAAGAAGAAGAAAAAAAAAGAAAAAGAAAAAGAAAAAGAAAAAGAAAAGAGAAATAGAGGAAGAAGAAGAAAAGAGAAATAGAGGAAGAAGAAGAGGAAAAGGAAAAGGAAAAGGAAAGAAAAAGAAAACAGACCAAACACCTGTTTTTAGACTAATCACATTTTCATTTTTTTCATTTACATATGTGTATACATATATATATGTAAGGTTCATTTAAAACAATATTTATATTCACACTGAAACTTCCTTTAATTCAGTATCTTTAAAAGATAAAGAATGGAAAAGATTGAAAGCCCCTTATTCAAGAAATATACTATCATGAAAACAGTGGCTTTGCAAGTTCTAGGAAAAAATATATGAATATTTTAAAGTAAAAATCATTTAACCAACATAATATGAAGTATTGTAAAGTTATGCTCTGAGCCCACAAGACATGAAGTATCAATTGTTTTACTCTAGAGATATTTGTAAGAATGCAAACAATGTTCTATAACTTAATTCCAAATGAGCTTTGTTGCAGAAAAGATACTTAATGGTACCTATATTTGCTTAAAAATTAGAGAACTAACTGTTAGTTTGTAAATAGAAACACTTGAAAAATTAAAGGAACACCAGGTGGCTCATAGTCATTCTACTTAAGAACAGATAACACTAGTTCATTGACATACTATAGTTGTAAGTCTTGGCATGTGGAGACAACGTGACCTAGGGGTCATAAAACTTCTATTATTATCATTAAATTCTAGGTCAATTAAATAAATTATTCCCTCCTAAATTTATTTGAGGGAGTCAGAGAGTCTTTTTTACTGAATTCAACAGACTTTGGTTTGAAAATTAGTTTTATATTAATGAAAATGTACCCGAATGTTATGTGGGTAATTACTGCACTTGATCTTTTGACTATATTCTCCTCTCTGCTCTCACAGTGTGAACACTGGTCCAGGATGTTCAGATACATTTACTTATTACACTTGCTCCTGCTCTAGACAATTACCAAGTCAGCAGGAATAGCTGTTAAAATGAATTTTATCAATAATAATTTTGATAACGAATGAATAAATAAATTTTATAAGTTTTTTTTTTTTTTTTTTTTTTTTTTTTTTTTTTTTTTTTAAGGGGGAGGTGTAAATATACAATTCCTTTTGTGTAGTGATATGTGAAAAATGTTCAAAATTACTAATATCTGAACTTGACACAGGGTCTTATGCTTACTGTGCTATATCTTGTGGAAACCTGCATGAGCTGTAGAACCTTCTTAGGTTTCCTGAACAAGTTAAAAGAAATATTGATCTCTGAGGTAGGTAATGATCTTACCTTTTCTAATAACAGCTCCATCAGCTTGCTAATTCTTAAGGAAAATTTATACATTCTGCCTTGTGAAGAGGACAGTTCTGTAATATCAGTCATGAAAAGTGACAGTTCTAGAGGGAGTGCAGGTGACAACTGCTTAATTGTTCAGGGACTTGTAAGACATGTAGCAATGTAATGAATTATAGATTTCAACTGAGAACATTCTTGGTGGCCAAAAAAATCAATAATGGCATCTGAAAATATGATACATGATACAATACAAAAGTTCTGGACAAGTTCCAGCACTATGCTCTTAAGGTTTAGAAGTTCAGGAATTTCCACCTTTAAAATAAAATGAGCCCTTTCTAAACTGAGAGGCATTTCATAACAGGACAGAAGTATTGAACATCTGTGAATATCCATACTTGTTGAATGAATACATTTGTTTGATTTCTGAACACTGATGGTCTCTTTCAACACTTGCTTTCAATTGTAACAATTTCTCTGGCTCTTCTGCCTCAATTAAAATAAGTCATAATGTTAAACATGAATTACAGCTATTTGGATAAGAGAGGCCGTTAAGAATCCTTCAAAACCTCAGTTAATTGCAGTTCACATTGCATAACAGGCACAAGCAAGTCTGGCCTTAACCTAATAAATCTCTTGAGCACTAGGATGGCAGGCAACTTAACCATTTCAAATGCAGGGTACAGTTTTGACAAGGTTCTCCAACTTCTCATAGAATCAGTAAGACTGGAAAAGACCTTCAAGATCATCTGCTCCAACCATCACCCTACTACCAATGTCACCCACTAAACCATTTTCTTAGCTGAGCTTCACTAAAAGGGCAGTTTCTATGAAAAGCCATACCCACAGCATTTCAACAAAAAATTCTCATTTTTTTTTTTTTTTTTTTTTTTTTTTTTTTTTTTTTTGACAATGTGAAGCTGAAGACAGCCCCACAGTTAATATTTTTCAGTTACATTCTTAGGATGCACATCAGGGTATAACAAATGATGACACTCCTGAAAACCTTAAGCACATTGCAACAAAACACCTGCATATAATTTGCAAGAGTTATCAGCATGCTGAGTTACTTTGATCACCTCTAGCTAACTTGTATGCCACAGACTACAACACTGTCCTGTCTGGAGAGCAGCACCAGGCTGGCACAGCAAACATTGCCTCATGGTGTCCATTGAAAGAGGGGCAGTAACTACACTCAGAAGGAATGGCATTTCTCATGCTTTAGGGACTCACTGGTCTTGCATGTGTGTTAGACCATGCTAGAGTTGCACACATGGTTGTCAAGTGAGCAACAACCTGAAAAAAGGAACAACAACAACAACAACAACAAAAACACAAAACACCTTCCTATGAACAAATACAGAGCAAGTAGTGGCAACCTGCTGTCAGGAACTGACTAGAGAGCCCAGGTAAGGGCTCTCTCAGGTGATAGTGGTAATCAGTTGGGCCATGGTGATCCCTAGGAAGGAGGGTTAAAAGTAGAGGTGTCTTCTGTCTCCTCCACTCCATGGGAAATATGAAATTTCTTCATTTCCTTTTCTTTCATTCCTATCAACGTGGCCACACTCTGCATAGTAGCCCCCTTATGAAAAAAGCTCAGGGGCTTCCCAGGTCACTTTGAACAGAGGTAGTACCTCAGTCTCCCCTGTACAAGAGGGCTGTGCCTGGCTTAGTTAAGGATCACCTTGGCCAGCTGGATGAGAATAGTGCTGTGAGAGTTCAAAGTTCACTTGGTCAATGTCCTAAAACCAGAACATAACTGTCTAGAACTATCTGTAAACATACAGGTGAATGCATGCCAACAAAAAACGTCATCTCTCCACAGCAAGAGTCTACAGGCTGCTGGAATGAATACTGGCAACACCATGCAGCAAGAGCAAAACACTGTGCCTTACTTGTGATGCAGAGAGACAGGCAAGAGAGAAGTGGGAAGGAGTGGTGATGTTGCTAACTCAAAGGAAAAAAAAATGCTTGCAGATTCAAAGCATGTTGGCCATTTTCTACAGCACAGCTATTCCAGCCTGTTTGTAAGAGGATGATGCATGTTGTATACAACTGTAAATGTCAGACACTCCTATGGAGCTCCTGATGGTGCTCAAGGCAACATTCGGGGGGGGGAGGGGAGGATGATCATGGAATTTGGTTTGAAAGGGACGACCACAGACTTCCTAACACAGCATCCTCTAAGAAATAACAATTACCAGCTGCCCTTACTTACATCTACCTCTTCTAGGGTTGTTCCAACACAAATTACCATGGCCCTTCCCTGCCATAAGGGCAATACCTAGCACATCATGGCCATAATCAAGTCCCCAGTACAGGTTTCTGCAGAAATGCTCTGATGACCTTGTTCAGTATCAGGTCCTTTCCCCTGCACCCTTTTGCTGAATGACAGATGCAAGCTGACAAGGAAATCCCTCAAGCACCATTCTCCACTGCTGCTAAATCTATTTTGAACCCTTTCTTGAAGCTGGGTATGTCTTACATGTATTGCTGAATGGAGCTAATGGTGCTCATTAACACTCTGAGGATTACAGTGTTACAGGGTAAAGTCACTCTGCATTACACTGAGGCATAAGAAATAATCTAACCAGCTAGCTGTGACTTAAAGCCTCATAGTGCATGATTCCTCAACAATTTCCCATGCACATAAAAATCCAGGCTAAAGGTACCAGAATGTTTCCACTTTTTAGGCTGTTTTAGGTCCTGAGTCAGTGAGAGAGAGGATAACCAGAACAAGAGCATTAGGGAAACTAATATACAAAGGATTAGAGCTGGCAACACAGGCTAAAACCTACATTTCTAAAAATCATGTGATTTTCATTGTATTCCAAATAACATTAGTCTAATTTAAGGAAAATGGAGCAGAGCTGGCTAGGGAAGGGAAAGTGCACAGGGAGAATACCTTTCAGCTCAAGGACCTATCTTCCAGCCTTCTAATACCTGAGAACAGTACTGGTGCAGATTTTTTTCCTATTGTCAAAACAGGAGAAATATGCATGTGTAGAAATGGTGTTTTTATGTTGTACAACAACATGAACATTGCATGCTCTTAACAGATTTATAAATAATAAAGCTAGATGGGATCAGTGACTGTCTTTTCTGGTCTCCTCTGCTATATATCAGGACTCTGCTGAATTGGATCCATGAGCCAGAAGATGCCTTTTAGAAAAAATGTCAGTCTCAATTTCTATTTTCCACTGACAGAAAATTCACTACTGCTATGAGAAAGATCCATTTAGAGTCACTATTGAAAGCGTGCTTTCCACTTGGGGCTGATGTTCCTTACCTTTTAGCTAGTATATGCTATTTTCTCCTTGTCTGCTTTATTGTAAAGTTCCTCAAGTTCCTGTTTCCCATATTGATCCTTCTAGATTATGAAAAATCCATTTCCTTTTAACTATCAGTCTGAGCTCCAGGAATCTTCCATTACAAGGTATAGTGTCCAATCCTTTAATTATTTTCATTTCTCAGAATCCTCATTTATATATATACATATATATATATTTTAATTGGGAGATCAAGGAATTCTCTACTACTCTAGATATACAGTTTATATAGAAACACAGAAAACAAACAAACAAACAAACAAAACAAACAAACAAAAAAAACCACAGATAATATGATAATATTTATTGCATTAAAAATCCCACTGTTTCTGCATTCTCAAATTATTAATTGCTTAGGAGCACTTAGGAGCTCAAGATTAGAAGTTTCTTTACTATGGTCCCAAGTTTTTAGGAATCCCATGCCACAAACCTTTAAGTAAGATCTACAGATTTTTCTCAGAGATTGTCCTCTTAGACTTCACACTCACTCACACAGTTACAAACATATTACTCGGAGTTTAATTAGACAATCCATATCATTCTTTACAAGTTAATCTTTGTCTACTCACTCCTACAACTTTTCTTCTGCAAACTGGAACAGGGATAGTATTTTATTGCACATTGCTGATGAAAATTTAAGATAATATAAGGCCAAGAAGAAAATCTTATTTTACACAGAATTTACACTACTGTTGACTTTAATCATGAACTAAAGACAAATAAAAGAAGTGCCAAGATTGTTTCAAAGGCACAATTTCCATAGTTCTTGTTCATGGGAATTAATTGTGTATGTAATTCTTTATTAATTGGATCACTTCTAAGTCATTCCATTATTTTTGCCTAGGATCAATGTCACACTGACAGGCCAGTAAAATTATCCAGGTCATCCCATTTACCTTTTAAAGTCATTGTTATATCAGCTTAGTAGTCCTTTAGAACTCTCACTTACCTGCAAGACTTTTTAAAAATCAAAATTAATAATCCAGAGAGACAGTTGGCCAGCTCCTTAAAAAAAGCATACAGATTATTAAGGGTGTACTGATTTAATATATTGAACTTGGTTTTTATGTCTTTCTGAACCACCCTTAAAATGGTAAATAATTTCTTCTTCCATATTCTGCAATGGGAATACTTCATCTGGATCTTCCCCAAACTATTTATTGAATATGGCATTAATGCAAAAAGACAAAAAGGTAATGAGCAGCTTGAGGCTAACTAATTGATGTGCTGCTGTGAGGAATTTGTATTTGTCATTTGAGGATATATGGCAAATACCTATGTCCTGTTATGTTAATCAGTGAAATGCAAGTCAGAGAAAATGTTACACTTGGAGGCATTTACTACTCACTTAAAATGATTATGCACAAAATTATATAAATTAGTAGTATGTAAGACAAGGATGAAAGAGAAAACTAATCTACTTTCAAATGTTTTACTGAACTATTCTTGTTTAATTCTTTCCCTGTTTGAGGAAAATAAATGACTTGATCAATAAGGGATTCTTTACTAATGAATCAGTTTCTAAACTGTTATGATATTGAAAAATATATGGAATATATTATTTTTATTAGATGCATACATCACAAACCTTTCTTCAATGTAATTACTCACCACTGGAAAGCTCTAATTCAACAACTGTTCCCGTCTGGCCAAAATGACCTGCCAATGATTGAATGAAGTGTCTGTCACAGTGTGAGTCTTCGGCAATAAAGGAGTTTGTTATATAGCTCCTCAGGAACAAATTGAGAATTAAAACGGAAAATATAATGGAAGTCTCAGACAAAGAAAAGACATGTCATGAAACAGAAATAGGTTATAAACATCACAGACCAATTCCTCCTACCTCCTTCTCTTCTGGGGTTGTTAAGAGACATAGACATGGAAAAGAAATTCAATAACCTAAGCACCAAAGAGATTTTCAAGTTTTTAAAGAGAAGCATTTTACTGAATTGAGTATGTCTTATTAAGATTCAGGTACTGTTTGCCAGGGTCAGAATTAAATTCATGGACATTGGTTGCAAAGCCTATATTGATGTTTATATTAATACTCTTTCTCAAGAAGAATATAAAAGAAATGGTGAACCAAAGAAAGAGTCATGGGAGGGCTAAACGAGAAATTCTGTAAATTTGAGTGGAAAATTAAAAGAGGAAATAAGAAATTTTATACATCTCACATATTAAAATTGAGGTATTTTGTTGTGTGATGTCTAGCTTCTAATAAAATAAAGCTTCCATTCCATCCAAACTGTAGAAACAACAGACTTTAGTGAACAAAGAAGCAAGGCCTCATACAGATAGGTTTTTGACCGATTTTCTATTTTTACATAGAAATGGCACCTAAGATTCAATGAATCTTAAGCCTTTAATTAAGAAAGACATGTAGTGAAAGGAGGATTTACTACTCAGACCCCTGCACTGACCGTCTTCGTTCAATTATTTTTCAAAAAGTTGTCCACTACATGGCAAGGAAAACATTCTCCTACCTCTCTAGAAGCTTGAATCAAAATCTAGTCCAGATATTGACAATATGGATATAGCAGTGAGTTATATAAACATAGAAACCTGCCACAAATATAATTTCCAACACTGGAATTTCAAAAAGATTTGGACCATTGCGTTGATATGGGGATGTTGTACTTTTTCAGCATTTTTTTTTCCCATTGGACTTTCTAAGCATTGCTGATCCTTCAAATCAGCTAAATCCAATAAAAAATAAATAAATAAATAAATTTGAAGGTAGAGTGGAAATGCTTCTATCAACTCATGGAAAATAAAAGTTTTTTTTAAACACAGAAGTCAATAAAAGTGTTAATAAAATATACTGATAACATAAATATAGTCAGAAGAAGAAATAGTTAATACTGTTTTCCTTTAATTTCACTTGCTACACAGCTTTCTCAAATCTGCATATTCACAGAATCACAGAATCACAGAATTGTCTAGGTTGGAAGAGACCTCCAAAATCACTGAGTCCAAGCTCTGACCTAACACTAACAAGTCCTCCACTAAACCATATCCCTAAGCTCTACATCTAAACATCTTCTAAAGACCTCCAGGGATGGTGACTCAACCACTGTCCTGGGCAGCCTATTCCAGTGACTAACAACCCGTTCAGTAAAGAAGTTTTTCCTAATATCCAACCTAAACCTCCCCTTGCGAAACTTGAGCCCATTCCACCTTGTCCTGTCACCAGGCACATGGGAGAATAGACCAACCGACACCTTGTTACAGCCTCCTTTCAGGTACCTGTAGAGTGCAATAAGGTCGCCCCTGAGCCTCCTTCTCCAGGTTAAATAGTCCCAGCTCCCTCAGCTGCTCCTCATAAGACTTGTTCTCCAGACACTTCACCAGCTTCATAGTCCTTCTCTGGACTCGCTCAAGCACCTTGATATCCTTCTTGTAGTGAGGGGCCCAAAACTGAACACAGTACTCGAGGTACAGCCTCACCAGAGCCGAGTACAAGGGGACAATCACTTCCCTGGACCTGCTGGCCACACTGTTTCTTATGCAAGCCAGGATGCTCTTGGCCTTCTTGGCCGCCTGAGCACACTGCTGGCTCATAGTCAGCCGACTGTCAACCAAAACTCCCAGGTCCTTCTCTGACAGGCAGATTTCTAACCACCCATCTCGCAGCCTGTAGATCTGCTTGGGGTTGTTGTGCCCCAGGTGCAGAACCCAGCACTTGGCCTTGTTGAACGTCATACCGTTGGCATCAGCCCATCGGTCCAGCCTATCCATATCTTCCTGCAGAGCCTTCCTACCCTCAAGCAGATTGACACACACACCCAACTTGGTGTCGTCTGCAAACTTACTGAGGGTGCACTCGATCCCATCATCCAGATCTTCGATGAAGATGTTAAAGAGGACTGGTCCCAGTACTGAGCCCTGTGGGACTCCACTAGTGACCGGCCTCCAACTGGATTTGACTCCATTCACTAAGACTCTCTAGGCCCGGCCATCCAGCCAGCTCTTAACCCAACAAAGCGTGTGCCAGTCCAAGCCATGGGCAGCCAGTTTCCTGAGGAGAATGCTCTGGGGAACGGTGTCAAATGCCTTCATGAAGTCAAGGTAGACCACATCCACAGCCTTTCCCTCATCCACTAAGCATGTCACCTTGTCATAGAAGGAGATCAGGTTCGTCAAGCAGGACCTGCCCTTCATAAACCTATGCTGACTGGGCCTGATCACCTGCTTGCCCTGCAAGTGCTGCGTGATGACTATCAAGATAATCTGCTCCAAGAGCTTCCCTGGCACTGAAGTCAAACTAACAGGCCTATAGTTCCCTGGGTCTACCCTCTGTCCCTTCCTGTAGATGGGCGTCACGTTTGCTAGCCACCAGTCAAGTGGGACCTCCCCCAATAGCCAGGACTGACGATAAATGATGGAAAGTGGCTTGACCAGCTCTTCCGCCAGTTCTCGCAGTACCCTCGGGTGGATCCCATCCGGCCCCATCAACTTGCGTACATCCAAGTGCTGTAGCAGGTCGCCAACCATCTCCTCGTGGATTGTGGGGGCCACATTCTGCTCCCCATCCCCTTCCACCAGCTCAGGGTACTGGGCGTCCAGAGAACAACTGGTTTTGCTGCTAAAGACTGAGGCAAAGAAGGCGTTAAGCACCTCGGCTTTTTCCTCAGCTCTGGTAACTAAGTTTCCCCCCGCATCCAGTAAAAGGTGGAGATTCTCCTTAGTCCTCCTTTTGGTACTGATGTGTTTATAAAAACATTTTTTGTTTTCTTTAACAGCAGTAGCCAGATTGAGCTCCAGATGAGCTTTGGCCTTTCTAATTTTGTCCCTGCACTGCCTCGCAACATCCTTGTAGTCCCCTTGAGTGGCCCGCCCTCTTTTCCAAAGATTATAAACCCTCTTTTTTCTCCTAAGCTCGAGCCACAATTCTCTGTTCAGCCAGGCCAGTCTTCTTCCGTGCTGGCTCATCTTTGGGCACGTGGGGACAGACTGCTCCTGAGCCATTAAGAATTCTCTCTTGAAGAGTGCCCAGCCTTCCTGGGCTCCTCTGTCCTTCAGAACCACCTCCCAAGGGACTCTGCCAACCAGTGTCCTGAACAGCTCAAAGTCAGCCCTCCAGAAGTCCAAGACAGAAGTTTTACTGGTCCCCTTCCTGACTTCGCCAAGTATCGAGAACTCTACCACTTCGTGGTCACTCTGCCCAAGACAGCCCCCAACCACCACATCTCCCACCAGTCCTTCTCTGTTAGTGAACAGAAGGTCTAGCAGGGCACCTCCCCTGGTAGGCTCACCAACCAGCTGCGTCAGGAAGTTATCTTCCACGCTCTCCAGAAACCTCCTGGACTGCTTTCTCTGGGCTGTGTTGTGCTTCCAGGATATGTCTGGGAAGTTGAAGTCCCCCACAAGAACAAGCGCTGACGATTTTGCAACCTCTTTCAGCTGTCTGTAGAACTCCTCGTCCGTCCCCTCATCCTGGTTTGGCGGTCTATAACAGACCCCCATCAGGATGCTTGCCTTGTTGGCCTTCCCGCTGATCCTAACCCGTAGTGACTCCACCTTGTCATTCCCAGCCTCAAGTCTGACGACATCAAAACACTCTAATATAGAGAGCCACTCCACCACCCCTTCTGTGCTGCCTGTCCCTTCTGAAGAGCCTATAGCCAGACATTGCAGCACTCCAGTCATGAGAGTGGTCCCACCACCTTTCCGTGATGGCAACCTAGTCATAGCCCGTGTGCTGGACAATGGCTTCCAGCTCCTCCTGCTTGTTGCCCATGCTGCGTGCATTAGTGTAGATGCACTTCAGCTGAGCCTTTGCCTTCTCCCCCAGCCTAGCCACTGTTCCCCCTGGCATACCTCCAACAAGCTTTGTTTCATCCCCGTCCTGCTTCCTACCTAGTTTAAAGCCCTCTCAATGAGCCCGTATTCAAAATGCTGAAGATAAAAGTGTGAAACCTCTAAACAACATGATATTTAGGAAAGAGGAAGTTTTAACAAGAACTGTAAATTACCTCCCTTTAGGTACTGATCTTAACAATAAAGAAAGAGGCCATAACCACAGAATATAAATGGCTGTGCTCCAAGCATAATGTTTTCTGCCGGTAGATACCGCTGAAAGCACTCAAAATTAAAGAAAATATTTAGCTAATATTTTATCATCTCACAGGGTGTCTTATGTATTATAGTATTATGTCCAATGTCCAGCTGCATTGCAGAATAAATTAAGGCACAACTCTTCAGTGCTCATTCATGTGGAAAGTGGAACTTTATATCATAAAGCATACAAGATCAACAGAACTTCATGCAATTTAGATGTTAGTGAACATACGTTGGAAAATTGAATCTTAAGTGTTTCTGGCTCATACTCAGTGTTATTTAATATATAACATTGATTAAGATCTCCATACTCATCAAAGACATTCTTTAAAATAAAACCCAGGTTTTTCAAATCATGATGTCTATGGGAAAGTGTATTGTCAAACTGTTTTCAGTTGCAAAACTTCTCCAATTAGGTATATCCACCTCAACAGATTTTAGTCTGGATGCTTTTATGCTTTTTTTTTCCAAAACAGTTTCAGAACCTAGTTGAGGTTTGGTACAGTATGGGTACTTCACACTGCTTCAGTTTGGCAAGACTATTTTTCTCATGATATATCAGAGCAAGTTTATCCACAGAGGAATACTCCCAGCTAAAGCACATTTCCCTGGCAGTTGAGAAGTCCAATTTTTAAAGTATGAGACAGCTGTGTTGCTTTTCCTGTAAGTCACAATACTGGCTTAGGTGGCTGTAAAATAAGACTGAACTCATTCAAAGTGAAAAATATCTTCACTGCTGAATCAATCTTTCCTGGAAATGTTTATTCTCTGGAAAGTTTTTCAGTTTAGGATTTTCTTGTGAAAGAAAAGAAACATCAAAATATCAGATGTCTCACCAAGCTAAAATCTTATTTTCAGCTTCTTTAGATATGGTATAATTGGTTTAAAATAAAATGAAAAATATTAAGTTTGTTCTATTTAATAACTGAGAAGTCTTACTAACTCCCATAGTTGTTTCTCCACTATGTAACAGGGTATGTGAAGCTCCTTTTATTCACTGTGCTGGAACCATGATTTAATTATGATATTTGCCTGCAGCAGTAACTATTGCACCTATTGAAAACTACTCATTCCCTCAGTTTCAAATTCCAACTTCCATCACCACTGTAACTATTCAAGCCAGGGTGGCTAGAATGGAAGAAAACAGTCAAAAAGATGAATTCCATTTGTCTGCTGAATTCACTTTATTTTGTAACACCTATTTCAGTCTTCCAATAGATACTGAAGTGTTCCAATAGATACTGCAGTCTTCCAATAGATACTGAACAGCCTAAACAGAGAAGTTAAAAATGAAATGGTGTCAATACTCATGGGAGTATGTGTCATATACAGTATGCCTTGTTCTGCTGTGGTGTTCTGTGCAGAGGCTGGTGATAATCAATACCATCTTGATGTTCAGACCTGGAAAATATAAGAAATCTGTGTTCTCACCCCATTCAATACCAACAAACCAAACCTTGCCCCCCACCCCCCCAAAACAAAACAAAACAAAACAATCAAACAAACAAAAAACAACAAAAAAACTTCAATAGCCTTTGATATTACAGCAGTTCACCGAAGGGCGATGTCTTCAAAAGTTCCTTATTTGTGAGAACAGCTTCACATTACAAGCTCCTGCTGGCACCATCTGGCCCAAAGTTAAAGGGAAAATCCAAAGAATACATATAGAATGAGTGCATTTTAAATAAAACTACAATTGTTCAGAGTTAGATCTGGTTATGTTGGGAAATGTTGTATGATCTTGTGGGAGCACACATGGGTGGCAGTGTATTTTTAGACAAAGACAGCAAATACAAATCCATGCTCTCATAAATATCTTTAACAACTTTAGGAACAGATAATTTGACAGATAAAATGTCTAAATCTGTAAAATGTTTTCCTTTTATCATTCCATATTGTCTATTTTCTTTTCAGAAAACAAGAGAGAGTTCATTTATTACTAAGTCTGAAATATTTCAACCAAATAAAACTGCTGCTCCTAGAAATATGATATTTAAAATAAATAATTTATTAATTTAAAATTTGTAAGGAATGTGTTAAAGTGAAATGTAAAGATGGATTCCTCTCCCACCCCCACACA
>CM021797.1:65805667-65817194 GCA_011076525.1 Nettapus auritus | reverse complement strand
TTTTTTAATTTATATATATATATACACACACCTATATGTATATATATTTATGAGGGAAACATGATTCAAAATTCTCAAATCTCAAACTCTCTTCAAATTCCAAGGAATTTAGAAATTTAGATATTAATCTTAGTTTTTGGACATGCATTCTTCTCTAGTTTCTTTAATGAGCAATGATTTTGATCAGTATAGCTTTTAAGAACATGAGGAAGACTGTTGTGCTTCCTCACACACACATCCTTAGTACAAAGGTAAGTCAGACATTACTTGTCATATTTATAAGTGAGAAGAGGAAGTCCAGAAGTAGCAAAGGTTCAGAAGAGCTCTTTTTTCTTCAGATGCCAAAATGCTTTTTAAAATTAGAAACACAAAGTTGCATGGCTCTGTTAACACATGGACAGGCATGCATTAGAAATGACAGCAGGTTGCTTGCCAACAGCCGTACCATTTAAAGGCAAATAAGAATCATGAATTACTATAATTAGGACACATTGCAATCTGTCTGAGAATGAAAAGATGCATTCTGTTTGGATTTCAAATGAGAGAAAAGTAGTAGTACACCTTTAGAAATTTCTGCTTTGATAGAATGCTTTTCTGGATTGCTACCATAAGCCACCTTTAGAGAGGATATTATTATATTATGTCTTCTTTTTATTGCTCAGTTTGTTAAAACACTCTAAACTCAGATCTCAGTTGGGATTTGTTGAATAAAAGGTGAAGTATGAATGAGAGAATATGACAGCGCAATGTTTCCCACCTGCTTAACAAGCAAGGAAAACAGGCGTCCTCTTTTCTTTCCTTGTTTGTGGTTGATATCTCTTCACAGAATAAGGAGAAAAAGGTATCAAGCAAAGCTAATTATACTTTTAGAAATTTCTCATCTACAATTCAAATAAGGATTTCCCTGAGAGGGATTCAAATTTTACATACAGTCTGTGCTAACCTTCATCATACCAAATGGCTGCAGAAGCTAAAATATTTTCCACATCAAGGTTATTTCATACACAGTGTTCAAAACCACACATGCATTTATGCTAAAATGAATTATATAATTTAAACATACAAAATCAAGGAGATTTACAAATAAAGTTCTATTCTGAACCCATGCCTCCCTATTCCAGTTTCAAAAAGGAAAGGAAAGTTTGAAAAACCACAACAACCTCTATCAAGAAAAAAATTAAGGGTTATTGTAATAGAGGACTCACTTCTATAGGGGACAGAGAGTCCAATATGCCATCTGGACCCAACCCCTAGTGATAAACTATGGGGATAGAATGCCAAAATGGGAAAGACTGCATGTTAGTGAGATCCTTCAGCCTGCTCCATGAGGTATTGGGTATAATGAAGCACATTTTGAATATCTCTACACTAATGCCAGCAACATGAATAACAAGGAAGAGCAACTAGAAGACTTGTTTCAGTGCCAGAGCCAAGACACCATTTGCATAAGTGAAATCTTGTGTTGTGTTACAATAGACAGGTGTAAGCTCTTCAAAAGGGACAGGCTGGACAGGCATGGTAGGGGGCTCATGTTGCATAAAATAGAGGGGTTGAGCTGTATGGAGCTTGCAGTTGTCAATGACATGGTAGAGAGCCTCTGGGTAACGATTAAGGGACAAGCAAATAAAGGGGATGTTATTTTAGGAGTCTACTATAGACCACATAGACAGGATGATGACACAGATGAATCATTCTTTAAGGAATTAAAAGATACTTCTTGTCCTTATGGGGGACATCAATTTACCAGATGTTAACTGGGAATATCACACAGCTGACACAAACAGGTCCAGAAGATTCCTAAAATACCTTGATGATAACTTCCTGGTACAGGTACTAAAGGACCCAACCAGGAGAGGAGCCCTCTTAGTTCTGTCGCTTGTGAACAGAGAGGTCTTGTAGGTGAAGTGGCAATTGGCATCTTGGTCATAGTGACCATGAAGCAGATGAGTTTAAATTTTTTGGTGACAGAAGGAAAAATGCCACCAAAACTTCAACCCTGGATATGGGAAGAGGAAACTTCAGACTGCTTGGGGAACTAAATAGAAAAGGCCCCTGCAAAACTGCTCTTGAAGGCATTGGAATCCATCAGTGTTGGTCAATTTTTAAGTACCACCTCCTAAGAGTACAGGAACTAGCTATTCAAAAACGTTGGAAGCCAGGCAGGCAGGGCTAAAGGTTGATTTGAATGAGCAGAGATCTTCTTCTAGAACTTAGTTGGAAGAATAAAGTTTATGGCCACTGTAAATGAGGTTGGGCAATGTGGGAAAACTAGTGAGATGTTATTCACATATGTAGGCAGAATATTTGTACAGCAAAAGCTCCGCTAGAGTTAAAGGTGGCCAGTACTGTGAGAGACAATAAAAAGTGTTTTTCTGTTTGTTTGTTTTTGTTTTAATTTTTAACATGTTAACAGCAAAAAGGAGGACCAGAGAAAACATTGCTCCATTACTTGACTAGAACTGTCACCTCACAAATCGGGGCACAGACAAAGCAGATATTTATGCCACCTTCTCCTCTGTCTTCAACACCAGTTAAGGGCTCTGAGACTCCTGGAGTCCTGAGCTGAAGAATGGTGACTGCGGTAACAATACACTCCCAGCCAATCTCAAACTTTTGTGAGGTTTGCTGCTAGAGCTGGTTGCACATATGTATGTATATGGAAGCCAATGAGATTCATCACAGGTTGATCAGAGAACTGACTGATGTCATTGTGAAACCTCTCCCTAATTATTTTTAAATTGTCTTTGGAATCTGCCTAGGTTCCAGTTGACTTTAAGCTGGCGAATGTTTCAATTTTCAAGAAGGGCAAGAAAGAATACCCTGCTGGCAATGGACAAAGTTCATCTGTCTCAAAAGGGGAAAGAATCTTTGCTTGGGAGATAGCAGGGTTTGTTGAAAGTGTTTTAAACTAGATTTGAAGGAGGAAAGGGATAAAACCAGGCTTGGTAGAGACAGATCTGGGGGTATGCTGGTGGTTATGAGACCGTTTACAAGCAAGGTCCCTTGGTCTCCTACCCCAGTAGAGGTAGGGGATGGAAAGCCATGAAACAGCAAAGGCAATAGGGAGATTGATGGTTTAGAAATCACAGAAGTGGTTGAGAATGGTCAAATAGGAATTAAGGCTTCTCACCCCCAAACGTGATGGGATCACTAGCCCACCTGAAGCACATCTTGCCATTTCATTCATCACAGACAACAAACAGAAGGAACTGCTAGCCATTGTGCAGCAGGAAAACTATGACATCACAGAAACATAGTGAGATGACTTACATGACTGGAGTGCTGCAATGGATAGGTACAAACCCATGAGAAGGGACAGGCTAGGAAGGGGATGTGGTGGGATAGCTCTATATGTTAGAGAGTGTGAGTGTCTAGAGCTTAATAATGTTGACTACAAGGTTTAGTGTTTGTGGGTAAGATTTGGGGGGAAGTCCAACGGAGCAGATGTCATTGTGGGAGTCATAGACCACCCAAACAGGATGGAAAGACAGATGAAATATTCTATAAGCAGCTGGGAAAAGTCTTAAAATTGCTAGCACTTGTTCTCGAAAGGTACTACAACTTAGCATATGTCTGATGGAAATGTAACAGAGCAGAAGGAGTCAGTCTAGGGGGTTGTACTGGGTCTGGCTGGGATGTTAACTTTCCCTGCAGCAGCCCATACAGTGCCATGTTCTGCACTTGTAGCTAGAACAGCAGCGTTATCACACCAGTGTTGTGTCTGCTGCTGAGAAGTGCTGGCATAGTATCAGGACTTTCTCTAACCCTCCTGGGGGGTGGGAAAAAAGTGAGAAAGAAACATCCCCAGGGCAGCTGACCTAAACCAACCAAAGAGATATTCCATAACATATGATGTCACACTCAGCAATAAAATGTGGAAAAAGGAGGAAGAGGGGTGGGCTTTTGTTGCGAAAACGTCTGTCCTCCTCGCGAACACCGGCTATGTGTGTTGAGGCCCTGCTTCAAGGATGTGGTCAGGCATCGCTCATTTGCGGGAAGTAGAGAATTATTTATTTCTTCTGCACTTCCACATAGCCTTTACTTGTTTTGTTTTGCTGTTTCTTTCCCCCTCCCTTTCCCCTTTCCCTTTTTCCCTTTTTCCCTTTAGTTGAATTATTAATTAATAATATTTCCTTAATATATATATATATATTTTCCTTTAATTAAATTATCCTTATCTCAACCCGTGAGTTGTTCTTTCCTTTACTTCTTCCCCTCCTCCTCTGGGGAGGGGGAGTGAGAGAGCGGTTGTGGTGTTCAGCTGCCTAGCATGGTAAAACCACCACAGGGGTTTCTGGAGCATGTGGAAGATACAAGTCCTGATACAGGTGTTGAGTGAGTCAACTAGAGAAGGCTCTCTGCTGGACTTTTTCTTGTGAACAGAGAAGGACTTGTGAGTGATGTGAAGGTTGGAGGCCATCTTTGGGCATAGCATTCATGAATTAATAGTTTTTGATTCTTGGGAAAGTAAGTAGTGGGGGTTAACAGAACTACTACCTTGGACTTCTGCAGGGAAGACTTTGTCCTGTTTAGGAGACTGGTTGACAAAGTCCCTTAGGAGGCAGTCCTGAAGTGCAAAGGTGTTCAGGAAGGCTGGACACACTTCAAGTAGGAAATCTGGGAAGAAGACCGACCTGGCTGTACAGAGAGCTGTGGCTAGAACTCAGGAAGAAAAAGAGAGTTATGACCTTCAGAAGAAGGAACAAGCCACTCAAGATGACTACAAATATGTCTTGAGTCTGTGCAAGGACAAAAATAAGAAGGGATGAAGCCCAACTTGAGTTCAATCTGGCTACTGCTGTAAAGGACAATAAATGCTTTTATAAATACATAAACAAGAAAAGGAGGACTAAGGAGAATCTCAATCCTTTATTGGATGTGGAGAGAAACACAGTGAGAAGAGATGAGGAAAAGGCTTAATGCCTTATTTGTCTCAGTCTTTAGCAGCAAGATTGGTTGTTCTCTGGGCACTCAGACCACAGAGCTGGCAGATAGGGACAGAAAGAAGCCACCATAATCCAAGTGGAAATGAATAGTGACCTTCAATACCACTTAGATGTACACAAGTTTATGGGGCAAGATGGTATCCAACCAAGAGCAACAAAAGAGCTGGTGGAAGTCCTCACCACGTAACCTTCCATCATTTAACAGCAGTCTTGGCTATCAGGGGTGGTTCCAGACAACTAGAGTCTAGAGAACGTGACACCCATCTACAAGAAAGGCCAGAAGAAGGACCCAGGGAATTACAGGCCTGTCAGTCTGACTTTGTTTCTGGGGAAGGTTATGGAGCAGATCATTCCGAGTGCCATTATGCAGCATATACAGGATAATCAGGTGATCAGGCACAGTCAGCATGTGCTTATCAAAGGCAGGTCCCGCCTGACTAACCTAATCTTCTATAACAAGGTGATGCACTTAGTGGATGAGGGAAAGTCTGTGGATGTGATCTACCTAGACTGTAGTAAAAATTTTTACACTGTTTCCCACAAAATTCTTTTGGAAAAATTGACTTGTCATGGCTTCGATGGGCGTACACATTGCTGGGTAAAAAACAGACTGGGTGGCTGAGCCCAAAGTGTTGTGTTGTATGGAGTTAAATCCATTTGGCAGCTAGTAACAAGTAGCATACCCCAAGGCCTATTACTGGGGACAGTACTACACTTTAATATATTTATCGATGACCTGGATGAGGGGATTGAGTGCACCCTCTTTAAGTTTGCAGAAGACTGCAAGTTAGGTGATAGTGTTGATCTGCTTGAGGGTAGTAGGGCTCTGCAGAAGGATCTCGATGGACTGTATGAAGTTCACTGAGGCTAAATGCACTTGGGGCACAACAACCCCATGCAATGTTACAGGCTGGGGGAATAATGGTTGGAAAGGAGACTATTCTAACTGTTGTGGTGGTTTTACCTTGTTAAACAGCCGAACTCCACAACTGTTCTCTCATTCCCTGTCCTCAAAAGAGGAGGGGAAGAAGAAAAGGAAAGAAACAACTCACAGGTTGACATAATGATAATTTAATTAAAGGAAAAAATAATTATTAAGGGGACATTATTATTAGTTAAATAATTTAACTAAAGAGAAAAGGGAAGGGAGAAAGGGAAAAAACAAAGAAACAACAACAAACAAGCAAAGGCCATGTGGAAGTGCAGAGGAAAGAAATTACTCTCTACTTCCCACAAATGAGCAATGCTTGACCACATCCTTGAAGCAGGGCCTCAATGCAAGTAGCTGTTCATCGGGAGGACAGATGTTTTCAAAATGAGAGCCCACACCTCCCCTCTTTTTCCTTTTACCACCTTTTATAGGTGTGATGGCATGGAATATCCCTTTGATTGATTTAGGTCAGCTGATATTCCCTCCTCCCCTCTTGCCCATCCCCAGCCTGCTGGCTCTGGGGTTGTTAGAGCGAGTCCTAATGCTGTACCCGTATTGATCAGCAGTAGACACAACACTGGTGTGATACCAATGCTGTTCTAGCTACAGGTGCAGAGCACAGCACTATATGAGCTGCTGCAGAGAAAGTTAACTCCATCCCAGCCTGACTCAGTACAGAACCTCTCCTGTGAAGAAAGGCTGAGAGAGCTGTTCACCCTACGAAAAAGAAGGCTCCAGAGTGACCTCATTGCAACCTTTCAGTACTTGAAGGGCACTTATAGAAAAGATGAAGAGCAACTCTTTGCTCAATCAGATAATGACAGTATGAGGGGGAATAGTTTTAAACTAAAAGAGGGGAGATTTAGATTAGAGGTTAAGAAGAAATTCTTCACTCCAAGGGTGGTGAGACACTGGAACAGGTTGTCAGAGAGGTTGTGGATGCCCCATTCCTGGAGGTGTTCAAGAGGAGATTGGATGAAGCCCTGAGCTAGGTGATCTTGTGGGTGGAATCCCTTTCTATGGAAGGGGTGTTGGAACTAGATGATCTTTGAAGTCCCCTCCAACCCAAGCCATTCCATGATTCTATGAAAGTTGCCCAGTGGAAAGGGACCTGGATCTGATGGTTGGCTGAATATGAGCCAGCAGTGTGCTCAGGTGGCCAAGAAGGCCAACAGCATCCTGGCTCATATCAGAAACAGTGTGGCCAGAAGGATTAGGGAAGTGATTTTCCCCCTGTACTTGGCTCTGCTGAGGCCAGTTTTTAAATAGTGTTCAGTTTTGGGCTCCACAATACAAGAAGGACATTAAGGCCCTGGAGCATGTCCAAAGAAGGGCAGAAAAGGTGGTGAGGGGTTTAGAGAACAAGTCTTATAAGGAGCATCTAAGGGCACTGGTGTTATTTGGCTGTGAAAAAAAGGAGGCTCAGGGGGACCTTATCGCTCTCTACAACTACCTCAAAGGAAGTTGTAGTGGGGTGGGTGTTGGTTTTTTCTCACAGACAACACGTGATAGGACAAGAGGAAATGACAAGTGGTGTAGTCAATACAACAGAAAGAAGACATACCAACCAAACCTTCTAGTGGACAAAAAGCTTGACATGAGCCTACAGTAAGTGCATGTAGCCTGGAAGTCCAACTTTATCCCGGACTGCGTCAACAGAAACATGGACAGCAGGTTGAGGGATTGAACTGTACACCTCTGCTCTGGCTTCGTGAGGCTCCATGTGGAGTATTGCATTCAGTCTTCATTTTGTCAGTAGAACTTCTAGTATTCAAATATTCAAATACTCAATATTCAAACACACTAAGTTTGGGAAGCCTTCCTGCCATGCAATGTTTTCTGCCAGTGAAAATATGAATCTTAGTAAATAATATGGTCCTGTCCAAATGCTGAATAGTTCTACATTATGATGTTTTTTTTGGAGGAGCTTAAGACATTTACTCTATTTGAAAAGACTAAACCAGAAGATACCCAGTTCTGCCTTCTCTGTTTGGTACAAAAAGATCATGGAAAATGTAAGCCTAAAGTAAAAGAAAGGACGCTGAATATTTAACCATATGGATACACCGATGCTGCTCAGGCACTTAAGGACTCTGCTTACAATTTAATTGGGAGATTTCTTCTACAAATGTGTCAAAAACATTCCACCAAATGCATTTTCAATTGAAACTGAATACTTTTAAGTAATTATTTTCTGTGGAAATTCTGATGTTTGTTAAAGAAACAACATTAAAAATACAAAAAAGGCTCATAGTTTGGTTTTCTGATAGATTTTAAAAGAAAACTATCAATAAAAACCCAATTATTTTGGGATTTTTTTTTTGTTGTTGTTGTTTAACTATTTATGTTAGGAATATAAATTTATTTCATTTACAAAATTAATTTTAAACTAAATGTCTAGAGATGACTTTGTTTTCAAAGAGCACTATAGGCTTCTCTTTGATTTCTCCACCTATTACTTGTACCTGAGCTGTCCTATTAATATTCTAAAACCTTGCCTGGTCACTGTTTTACTGAATGTTAAGTCACCAAACCCATCACATTTAAACATGTCCTTGATGTTTTAATTTACAGTTTACAGGCTTTACTTCAGTACAGGCTTTGTGTACAGCCCTGCCAGTGAGGAAGCTAGGGGTGCACAAGAAACTGGGAATGTACACAGCCAGGATAGCTGGCCCAAAGTGGTCTAAAGGATGCCCCATACCCTGTGACCTCAAGCAGAACAACAGAAGGGGAGAGTGGGGGGAGGTGCTGCTCAGGGAGTGGCTAGGCATCTGTCAACAGGCAGTGAGCAATAGCATTATGCATCGCTTGCTTTGTATATATTATTATTTTTATTAATAATTATTATTTTCCTGTCATTTTCTGTCTTATTAAACTATCTTTATCTCTACCCATGAGTTTTTGTTGTTGTTGTTTGCCTTTTTTTTTTTTTTTTTCTTTCCCATCACACTGTGAGGGTTGGGGATTGAGCAAATGGCTGTGTGGGTTAAGCCCACACAACCCTCTTAAAAGAAATAAGCAGCAACAATCTGCTCTTGCCCTTATTTAATATTCTTTCCGACTTCAAAGGACATAAAAATGTGATTTGTAAGCTGCTGGAAGATCCCACTAGAAGTGTATTCATGGCTCACGATTCATGTCAGCCTTCAATGTGAACTTGAGAAATTATGCCACCAATCTCTCAGATTTATTGCAAACTAGTGCTCTGTAGTTTATTTTCCACTGACCTACCACAGAAGATGTAGAACAGATATTTATATAGCACATATTGGAACATGCAAAACCTCTGATGCTACATAGTGCATTCTCAAATGTCTTCATGCTTACCATTGCTTCCCAGCTTGATCCAGTCTCTATTCGTTTTTCACCCTCAAAGCACATTGAAATCTTCAAAGGTAACCACAACTTCCTGGCATTCATCGGTTTCAAATAAATAATACTCATCCATGCTATAAATTGTGTATGTGCCCCTAAGTCTTGACCACCTTTGGAAAGGGTGACAATTATGTTTATATCTGAGGTTAAATATGAGGAAGCACATTTCATATTCCATATGGGATGCTATGATGCATGCTATTGGAAGGAGAACAGAGATACATCTGGCTGCAACTAGTGATATTCAGATACACTGAGTACAACTATTTAGCTCTCCAACTGTCGAGTTAAAAGTGCTTTATTAGAAACAAACAGGAAGTGATTAAAAGGCAAGGCAAGGCAAGGAAAAGAAAGGCAAGACAAGGAAAAGAAAGGCAAGGAAAAGAAAGGGAAGGCAAAGAAAGGCAAGGCAAGGCAAGGCAAGGCAAGGCAAGGATTTACCTTCAATTATAGTCAGATAAATATAATTTGCTGTTTAAGTACCCAGAACTCCCCACTTCAAATGAACGTTATAGAATCATAGAATCATAGAATATCCCAAGTTGGAAGGGACCCACAATGATCATTGAGTTCAACTCCTGACTTAGGAGTCCAACTCCTGACTCTTCCACAGAGATGTTATTCTCCTTGTGGAAATACCTTTTTTATTCTCATATATATGCAAGATTGTATCAAAAGATTTTTGACAATCTTTTTATGCACTACATTACCTTCTTCAAAAGAAACAGTTAAAGTAGAATTATTTTTTAATCAATGAGAGTATAAGACAATCTAACTACAAGGCTATCTCTTCATTCTTATCATACAACTTCATACAACTAGTAAACCCTGAGAAGAAGTCAACTGTCTTGAGCAGCATTAGTTCAGATTCAGTGTAAAGTATCATATTTCTATTCTCCCCCAAGGATGAAAAATGTCATAATAATCGTGACCATTATAGATGTGATTATTTCCTGACTATGAAATAATCACATCTATAATGGTCACCATTGTTATTCTAATTTAGATGGGTGAAAAGAAAATATTAAGAAAGTCTCAAGGTAGTTACTCAAATTTGGAGTCCTGCTAAGATACAAAAAATAAACATTTATGAAGCCAGAAAGGTTGGAATTCCGTATCTTTAGTAATGTGGTAGTATTTAGCAGTCGCTGGTCTCAGCTGCAATTGAGATAGTGCCAAAATATAGGATAGTTTTGAGTTCCAAGAAGGAATAATATTAATATTGTATAATAAACTCACTGCAGTTCAGGTCCACCCTAAGCATAACTGTGTTATGACAATGTTTTCTATGTATTGAAGGGAAATATGAGGGGAAAAAGATTTTAAAACTGTATACATTCATAAATATGTGGGAGTATGCTTTTCCTCTTTGCTTTTCATGTCATGAACAGTAGTAACAATAATAACAGCTCAATTAGTTTGTGTACTACAACAGTAGCAATATGTAATTCAGCAGTTAAGTGGCATGTTGAAATTACAGGTTTTACTTAATTACCCTCAGAAAATAATGCCTAAACTCTAGAGTGAAATTAAAAACACTTTAAAACACTCGTGACCCCTCTGACAAATCAATTTCAGGCTTGACATAGTAAGTTACACTGCAGAGAGTAAAAAGCTCGATATCCTATGGGACTACTCAGATTGTACTTCAAAACTGAAAAGACTCATCTCTGGTTCCTAATGGTGTTATGTAAATACAAAGGAAATGTGCAGCATGCAGGTTGACTTCACAGAGTATAGGAAGAAAGGGCAATCACAACATTAAATTAAATCATGGAAAGTATAACAAACAAGCTGCTGGAACCTATAAAAATATCCTTATTATGATACATAAAACAGATGCTACTGGTAATTAAAAAAAAAAAAAAAAAGCAGTAAGATGATCTGAAGAGAACATTACAAGAAAAAAAAAATGTAGCAAGTATATTGGCCTTTATGAAAATTAGAAGTAAAACATTATCTTTCTGGAGAATTATTCTTTAATAAAAGTTTTATGCCCATTGAATGTACCAATTGCAAATCTGACCACAGTACCCATGGGCTATGTTTTCTGAAAAAGTGCATCTTTGAAGAAATATTTTTATAGTGAAATTGTGTGTAATTAATTACCATCCTCCTTGTTATGCCAGCAAGCCAGCAACACATGATCTTAAAGTTGAAATTTTGTTAGGAAGTTCTTAAAAAGAACTTGCTGTATTTCAGTAAAAGGTTAAAATTCTTAAAAATCCAAAGTGATAGTGTGGATGTCCTATCTCAGGATCTTTCATAATCT
>CM021797.1:65781868-65799390 GCA_011076525.1 Nettapus auritus | reverse complement strand
GGAAGGGAAGGGAAGGGAAGGGAAGGGAAGGGAAGGGAAGGGAAGGGAATTTTGTTATTAATATACTTCAGTATATTGTGACTACTTTGCTCATGAAAAGGAGAGAGAAATAAAAAAGCAAAGGAAAATAATCCCAACCATGCAAATTCAAAGAAACTAAAAAAGAAAACAAACAGAAAGGGATGCCAAAGGAAAAAAAAATGACATTAAGTGAGTGTAAGTTACCATTAAGTTACCAAGTAAGTGGTAACCATAAGGGATGATTCAGAAATACAGTATATGACCATTGGCTTCTCAAGTTACCGTATTTATGTGTAATAAAACTTGAGACAGGGGAAGAACGAGAAGTCCTTTCACCACTCAGATGAAAAGTCAAAAAAATAACTCAAGAAGTAAATCAGAGCAGCAACTATATCCTGCTGGAATAGAAGAATCCTGATTTCACTCAAAAATACAGCTAAGAAAATGGCAAGGCTCATAAATCAAGGAAAAAGTCTAACGATTGCCAAGCTGATGAGAATGGAAACTAGTGCAGCTGAAAAAGAGCCTCACAATGGCTGCACTGTTCAAAGCTCACATTTCATTCAATTACAGTGTCATGAAAGGTATAAAAAGCAAGGGTATTTACAACAATCTTGTCTAAAGAAACCAGTTTCTAATAAATGCTCCCAGTCTTTGAGAACAAACAAAAATACATTTTGGGTATTAGCTGATTCTAAGGAGGAAAGTAAATAAACACAAGAAGGTATAAATGGTGTGGAATTCATGAATGTATAGGTCAAAACATAGATACCATAAAGCTGCGCATCATATTGTGTCTGCAGCATTTAAAAGATGATTAAAAGCAGAGTGAAAGGTGGAGAACTTATGGGACAGGCACTTGAGGAGGGATTCAGTTTTGTGAAGCTGATGTGGTAGAGCTGGGTAGGCACATGGGTATAATCATTTTGTGTGGATATGCACTTTGTTTCTATTTAATTTTCATAAACCTAACGACCAAGAGAAATTTAAAATATACAGAAAAGAACATGCTGGAAAAGTTATAGTCATATGATCTACAGAAATAGAAGATAATTTAGTTTTTAGTAAAAATATTTTACTTCTGTCAAACCATTGTATTTTTTTCTTTATCCTACTCCATTCCATTTATTTATTTATTTATTTATTATTAAAAACATGAGATTATATTTCTTTGTTTCAAAATTTAAATTAATTACTGCCAAACTTTCTGCTTGAGTTATGCACCATTTCCTCACCCTCAACTCCTATCCCTCTTCATACTTCATCCTTTTATGTTTCTTTTACAATGAGCTCACTGGAGTGTAAAAACACTTGGGGCCTCTCTAAGGGTGGTCTTCAGGCACTAGCTACCATACCAGTAAAAATCAAATTGCACTTTGTGTAATAAGTTTGAGATACCCAAACACAATGTGCAATTAAATGTGAAAGAGAGCTCCTACAAAATTTTTGATAACATGGCACATTTGTCACTTAATTCATTTCAGATATCATACAAACTGAGAGAGAACAAAAATCAGGAAGGGCTATTTTAAATGCATGCTGTAGGGCTTCTTTTGAAGCTTTGTAACAAAGCTAGAAAATAGCAAATGCTCTGTTTTTAAAAAGAGATATGCAGCAAGGCCATTTTTTTTTCCTTCCTTTTTTTTTTTTTTTTTTTTTTTTTTTTACCCATTCTTATATGCTTATATAAAAACAGAAAATTCTATCTTTAAAATAAACATGATATACAAATCTGGAAACAATAAACTGAAATGTTCAAACCTGTTTTTACAGTGCAAAGCTGGGCTTAGCCATGATCAGTTGCTTTATGATACTGGTGCTGAGCTGTTTTCAGATGGACAAATAAATAAATAAATAAATAAATAAATACTGCAGCCCATTGCCTATTTCAAGTCTTATCTAGTTGGTGGGATATTAATCTTTTGCAAACTTCTACAATTTATTGGTCAATAACCTCACTGTGCTAAGTCATTGCTCATTTTATAAGCTCTCCCCCCAAAGACTGCAGAATTTAGTTTCAGCCTAAATTAAATTGAAGACATGAGCAATCAGAACAAATAATGAAAATAACCATTAAAAAAAATAAAAATCAATTTATCTTCATGTGTGCAAGCCTATGGTCTTTTAGCTATGACAACTCAGTTCTTGTTTACTCTGTTTTCAGATGAGATTACCAGGCACTGTTATGGATATCAATGAAAGGTTGTCATTATGGGCTAGAAATGACAGCATGAAATTAGGAGTGCTAAAATATAAAATATTTAACAATTGCAGATTTATTATTTCTAAGATTTCAATAGATATTGACTTCAATCTGCAAAACTCACTGACATAATAATTCAATTAAGAGCTGAGTATAACAGTAACAGTACTAAAAGGAATTATCTTTTTAAGGATGGTAGCATTTTCAGTCAAAAGTGTAAGCTTTTATAAAAATATATACTATTATACTTCAGTAGAATGGCAGTCAGGTTAAATCTCTAGATTAGTTCTAATACTATATGCTTCCTATTGACAACCTCTCTTCCATTACTTTCTTCTGTGGTTTGTAGGTATGTCATTTAGTGAATGAATAAAAACTGCCATCTTATGCCCGTCAATATAGTGTTCAGGCAACAATGAATGTAGAATTCATCTCACATAAAGTTAGCTCTCTATAAGTTACTCCCAAGTTCCCAAGACTCCCAAGTTCCTGTTACTGACAAAGGAGGTAGACAGATATTTTCACACTCAGTTGTGGTGTTGGAAGGTATGCATCTAGTATCAGTGATACCAATCAAACTCTGGAGTTGATTACAGCCTGTAAACATAGATTTTCTTTGTTTATATGACATATGAACAAGATGTAAGAAACAGAATTCTAGAAACAAGTCTAGAAACAGTCAAATCACAGCAGTCAAAACTTTGATTTCCATTCCACAGATAGCATCCCCCACTTAAACAGTGAACCTGCTGCCTACCTGAGGCTAATTAAATGACCTAGCAGCTTCTGTAGTAGAGTCTGTGGAGTATTATAGCCACTGGATGTGTATAAAAACACATAGTTAAGCCAACAACATCTGCAGTATCCTACCATTTCTCCAAGGTTGTTTCAATCTTGTTTATGAATCTCCATGTGTTAGAAATCTTAGATTGTGCCCAATTCTTAAACACTTAAAACATCTTAGACCTGGATTTGGCATATCTCTTGGGTCAGCCTCATTTCACCACATCTAGAACAGGAAATTAAGCCGTGCATTCTCAAAGAGAGGAAGCAAAATACTATGGTATTTTCCACCTAGGTTGTCTTCATTTTTTTATTTTTATTTTTATTTTTTTTTTATTTAATGCTATCCTACTTTGTAGTAACTGATTAAGAGATAGACAGGACAGAGTGCGCAAGATTTTCAAGTACAGGACCTTAGGTTGAAATTTAAGTCACCCTTTTTGTGAGGAGAGAAATCTGAATCAAAGCCTAAAGCATACTATAACTATCTATCACATACCACTACAAAATAGGTACCCATGTATTAGGGGAACAGAAGAAGGACACTTCTATTTTTTATTTCATAGACTTAGTTGCTTCTTACCTTTTTCTGACACATGGAAAAATAAATTACTTGCCTCCAATTCTGGAGATACATGATGGCATCAAAATCTCAG
Organism: Nettapus auritus; assembly: GCA_011076525.1. Lineage (NCBI taxonomy): Eukaryota > Metazoa > Chordata > Aves > Anseriformes > Anatidae > Nettapus > Nettapus auritus. The sequence continues at coordinate 65,795,727 of CM021797.1, read as the reverse complement.
TTTTCACTTATAAACAATGATTCCTCACCTCAGAGTCTAAATGAAAAAAAGTCAAATACTACTTGAGAGTCCCAATTGTCAGATGCTTATCTGAACACAACAGCAATCTTAAACAACGAATGGACGCAATTAATATTATCCAGCTATTTCTATCCTGTTCTGCAAGCAGTGACAGTACAGCCCTACATATACCCTAAGAAAAAACGCATCATCATGAAGAACATTTACATTAGATAACCACTATCATTCTTCTGGAATGATGTAACCTGACGGAAAGACAAGAGACTAATCCTATAGTGCAGGGACAGATCATTTTCTCCCTGACACCAGGACATGTATTCAGGATAACAGAGGGGCATATCCCCACACAACCCCCTCTGTGTATACTTTGAATCGGTCACTGCTCTAGCACTGTAAGGAACAAGGGTTGTAGTATAGAAGATATTGCTGTGGAATGCAGTCATGACATGTTGCAGATGGATTTCTTGATGAGGAGGACTACAAGTGATCTCAGCAATTCCCATAATTTTTGTAGTTGAGTTTTGCCACTTTCACCTCTTTCTTGTCTTCTACAGATCCAGACTCTTTCTTTGAGTCTTTTGCTTCCTTTGGAACCACTGTACACATCCCAGAGTGAAATCCATATAATGTGCTTTTGTATAAATCTGTGAATACTTGGACGGTTGATAACTGGGGCCTTAACCAATAAAGTTATTGAGTGTATCCTCAGTAAGTTTGAAAACAACACCAAGCTGGGGGGAAGTGTTGTTCTGCTGGAGGGTAAGAATGGCCTGCAGAGGAAACTGGACAGGATGGGTTGATGGGCAGAGGCAAATGGGATGAGGTTCAACCTGGCTAAGTGATGGGTCTGCACTTTGGCCACAACAACCCCATGCAACATCACAGGTTTGGGGGAGAGTGGCTTGAAAGCTGTGCAGAGGAAAAGGTTGTGGAGGAATTGATTGATAGTCACCTGAACATGAGGCAGCAGTGTGCCCAGGTGGCCAAGAAGAAAAAAAGATATCCTGGCTTGTATCGTGAATAGGCCTGCAGGACCAGGGAGGTGATTGCCCTCTATGCTCATCTCTGGTGAGGCTGCACCTTGAGATTTTTGTTCAGTTTTAGGCCCCTCAGTACAAGAAGGACATTGAGGCACTGGAGCATGTCCAGAGAAAGGCTACAAAGCTAGTGAAGAGCCTGGAGCACAACTCCCGTGAGGAGCAGCTGAGGGAACTGGGGTTGTTTAGTTTGGAGAAGAGGAGGCTCAGGGGAGACATTATTGCTCTCCACAACTACCTGAAAGGAAGGTGTGGGGAACTGGGGGTCAGCCTCTTCTCACAGGTGATAGGACTAGAGGGAATGGCCTCAAGTTGTGTTGGGGAGGTTTACATTGGAAATTAGGAGACATTTCTTCTCAGAAAGAGCAGTCAGGCATTGGAATGAGTTGCCCAGGAAGGCAGTTGCTTCACCATCCCTGGGGGTGTTTAAGAAAAGGTTGGATGTTGTACTTAGTGATATGGATTAGTGGGTAATACTGGTGGTGGGGAGATGGTTGGACCAGATGATCGTGAAGGTCCTTTGTAACCTTAGTGATTCTGTGATTCTAAGGTGCATTGAAATTGGGCTTGATATTATGAGCACATAACAACACTTTTGCATTTCTCTGTACAATTACTACACACATGTACAGACAACAATCAGATGCATTTTCCTTCCAAGTAACTATTTTGCTAACACAGCTCCTATTAGAGTTTGTCTAAGAAATGAATTCACAAGAGGATTTATTTTTATTTTTATTTTTTTATTTTTATTTTTAATTAAAAAGTTTTTGCATTAAAGGGTGTAGCCAATTAGCCATTATAAATTGGGTCATGTTCTGGATAATGAACTATTATGATTATGGATTCACAAATAACATAACACACCTTCACTCTAATTGTGTTCCATGAACCACCACGGCCACAAGACTTTGGTTGTGTTCAATGAGAACTATCACAGTTGTGTTCAATGCAATTTATTGCAATTTATTAAACCACAGGTACATAGGTTCTTTGTATTGCCAGTGGTAAATTCACTGTCTGCAAAGCCCACTCAGATGCCAAAAGTATGAGTAACACAACCTGACCAATAATGCATTAAAAGGCACAAAGATGTTATAGATTTTTCTTTTTCCTGGGGAGGGATTTGGTATAACCAACTGTTCAAATCCTACCCGGAGGTGTCCCAATGAGACACTCAGACCATCGACTGATCCCAGAAGTCGCAATGGTATCTTCCCAAACATTCCCTCTCTCTTTAGCCAATTTATATTACTTTCTATATTTTAGGTGGAGCTTGAGTGACTCTAGTCATACATATCTTGGCTATGATTGGTGCAGCTTTCTTATTTTAGTTTGAAAGTATAGGCTCTGAGAAATTCAGAATGCATGCTCAGTGAGGCTTGGTCGCACCTTGATTCAGGTACCTTTTGGGATGCAAATGTGTTTTGGTATTATAATGATAGAATTAGCAGAATTCACTGTAGTACACCATTTTGTCAAAAACATGACAAGATTTGGATCAGGGTAGCAAATGTGCAGCTTATCGGTCTCAGTGTACATAAGATCAAGTTCCCATCTTGTCATAGAGCGTAGCTGTGTTGTTTCCACTCCTCTTTACACTCCTTACTGTTCCTTAGAGTCAGCTCATCAGGTTCACCCAGTGTGATTAACATTGAAGATTAGAGGTCTAGGGAAATTCTGTGTAGTGCAGCTACACTCCACCCTGGAGGCTTCTTCAATGTTGTACTTTTTCTCTAAAATATGAACATCAAAATTTCCAAGTCACCCTAAGCAATTATTCCACAAAATTGAGACAAACATTTTCAAGAACAATACCTAAGTACTATGGTAATTATGTTGAATTAGTCATAACAAATAATTATAGTGCACATGGTTATGTAGGAAGAAGGAGGGTCTGTCCTTCAAGCATTTATTATATTTCCTGCATGTCTCAGTGTACTGCTCCGCAGCAGAGATAACTGTCATTTCCTATTTCATTTAAGATGCCGAATGTCATGGAACAAAATGTATGAATTCTTTCCCAAGAGCGGGGTTTAGAGAAATCTTTGTGTGTGTGTGTGTGTGTGTGTGTGTGTGTCTGTGTGTGGCAAATTTCCAGAAATGACTGCCAGGCACTGCATGTCTTCAGTGGAAACAAAATTCTGCTGGTACATAAAATACCTCTTCTTTTATGCATTTCTTCATTTGTTCTCTAGAGTGTTGCCAGAATAGATTTATGGTAGTTAAACCATTGTAAACTAGTAATCAGGTAGAAAAGATTAAAACTTTAGGGAAGACAAGCCATGTGGTTAGTCAGGAACATTGAGTAGAAACATACCCTTATCTCCACATAGCTGCATAGCTAGATGTCTATCTCAGAAAACACAGAAATGGAAATACACTGTTTTTCTTAAAGGACTGTTTACATTCTCACCTGTTCTCCCTGCAGGATCTGAGCATGATCCTTGTCATCTGAGAAATTATCTTTCAGGGGATTTCCAGTACCTAAAGAGGGCCTATAGGAAAGCTGGGCACAGACACTTTATCAGGGAGTGTAGTGATAGGGCAGGAAGTGATGGTTTAAAACTAAAAGAGGGGACATTTAGATTAGATATTAGGAAGAAATTCTTTACTATGAGGGTGGTGAGGCACTGGAATAGGCTGCCCAGACAAGCTGTGGGAGCCCCATCCACAACAGTGTCCAAGGCCAGGTTGGATGAAGCTTTGAGCAATGTGGTCCCGTGGAAGGTGTCCCTGCCTATGGCAGGGTGTTTGGAACAGGATGGTCTTTAAGTTCCCTTCCAACTCAAACCATTCTATGATCGTGTGATTTTGTGACTCAAGTCATAAGGCAACCCTTCGTCACTCAGCCTCTTCCAATGTTACTTTGGTGACTGGGAAAAATATTGTCTATAAATTTACCATTTTGCTCGTTCTAACTAAGGTAACCTTTGACCACAATGCACCGTTTTATGTTTATGAACACTGGTTCTTATCAGCTGTACTGTAAACTGAAAACTACATCAATGTACTTCTTTCAGTGGCATATTCATCCCTAGAATGCATATGTTTAACCTCTCTACCATAAACCAGCATCCATGCAAATATCCTAAACGTGTATCTGGATATCATTTTTAGCTTACAGAACATAAAATTACTGTCTCTTGTTTTACTGAAGCAATGTACAGTATATGAAAAGACTGTTGTTAGTGATATCACTTTGTATATCAAGGCAAGTAGTTTAATTTTCAAGAATTACTAACTTAAATCATTGCTCATGGAGGATTTTTTGTTCTCATTTACTAATTGACTGTACTCTGCCTCAATTTTCTATTTTATTGTTATGACCTTAAGTAGTCTCACCTCGAGTACTGGGTGCAGTTCTCGGCATCACAGTACAAAAAGGACAAACTGTTGGAGAGTGTCCAGAGGAGGGCGACGAAGATGGTGAAAGGCCTGGAGAGGTAAACATGCAAGGAGCAGTTGAGGTCACTGGGCTTGTTCAGCCTGGAGAAGAGGAGGCTGAGGGGAGACCTCATCACGGTCTGCAACTTCCTCACGAGGGGGAGTGGACAGGCGGGTGACCTATTCTCCGTAAACACCAGTGATAGGACCTGTGGGAACGGGGTTAAGCTGAGGCAGGGGAAGTTTAGACTAGACATCAGGAGGAGGTTCTTCACCGAGAAGGTGGTTGCACACTGAAACAGGCTCCCCAGTGAAGTAGTCACTGCACCAAGCCTGTCCGAATTTAAGAAGAGATTGGGCTGTGCACTTAGTCACATGGTCTAAACTTCTGGGTAGACCTGTGCAGTGTCAGGAGTTGGACTTGATGATCCTTATGGGTCCCTTCCAACTAGGGATATTCTATGATTCTATGATTCTAGTTTCCCAAATTTAATCTGTTGAGATGTCTCTTTTGGCAAACATGTAACATTTTCCCTATGAAAAGACACTTGACCATTTCAGAACGGTACACACAATGTTAAGGTCATAATAGAATGTGTTTTTATTCTCAAACCCACACCATCAACTTGACATACTCAGTGTTTGCTTTAACTCCAACCTGTTCATTTCAGTGAGTGGCATGATCAAGGGCAGATCTCTACTCCTGAGTTGGCTAAAATTCTCAGACTAGGATTTGAATTCACACTTCTGGTCTTAATTCTGGCTAACCCTTTTGATCTGTGACATAGTTTATTTCTAAGAGATTTCTATTTATCTACGCAGTGTCGTTTTCTCTAGTCCAGATATTATTGTTCAGCTCAGGTAGACTAAAAAGCCAGAGATCACAAGAACGTGTTACATTCATATTGTTGTTTGTGATTATATTTGGGACATTAACCTCAGTTTCACAGTGTTCCATGTTAAAATGACCCAAACAACCCTAATTTACTTTTCAATCTTGGCACAAATTCATTTATAGAACTGAATTACAAACATTATCCATAAGTGTAAGCTCGTTACCTGTAGTTGATGGTTACATGGGTAGAGAACAATAGGACACCAGTGGTGATATGTTCAGCTTAAGAGATACATTGCACCTGACAGTTCTGTTTTTCCTAAACTGTGCTGGCAAGAGCATATCTAGAAGTGAAATATGGAGTAGGATTTACCTCCTCTGCTTCAGATGTATGATTTCTTTTTTTTTTTTTTTTTTTTTTTTTTAGTGTTAGAAGTTTAGAAGTTATAGACACCTACCTCTAGGTTAATAATCTAGATACCATTTACAGCCAGTGAAGAAAAATTGGTATGTTTGGAATGTAATTTATCTCAGCCTAAGGTACTTGTCTGAAATAGCTAGGATGAAACATGCTTTAGAAAAATCTATTTCTCTTCATTTGCTGTCAAAGGAATCTAAACAACTAGTTCAAATATGGACATGTACAGGTAAGGGACATGATCCCATATGTAGACAGTGTAATTAAAATATTATTATTATTATTATTTTTAAATTGCCTTTCCCTAAATTTCTAGCTGTGGTGGTTTTGTTTTGGTGGGCGGCTGAGCTCCGCCACAACCACTCTCTCACTCCCTCTCCTCAAAGATGAATGGGGAGAAAATACAATAAAAAGGGCTCAAGGGTTGAGATAAGGATCAGGAGATTGCGCTATTATCATGACAGGCAAAATAGAGTACGAAGATAGTAAGATTTATTGCCTATTGTTAATAAGCTAGAGAAGTGAGAAACAAAGGAAAGAAACCCAAAGCACCCCCCCCCTCCCCCCCCATCCACCCTCTTCCACCTCCTCCCACCAAGTGGTGCAGGGGAATGGGGGAAAGGGGGTTATGTTCACTCTATAGTGCTTCTTCTCCGTCGCTCCTTCTTGGTCGCTGTGCTGTGGGGTCCCTCCCCCTGGATGCAGTCCTTGCTGAACTGATCTGGCGTGGGCTTCCCACAGGCAGCAGCTTTTCAAGAACTGCTCCAGATATGGGTCCGTACCATGGGGTTCCCTCCCTGAGGAGCAAACTGCTCCAACCTGGGCTCCCCACGGGCAGCAGCTCCTGCCAGGTCACCTGCTTCCGTGAGGGCTGCTATCTGCAGGCTACACGTCCTACCCGGAATCTGCTCCAGCAGGGGTCTTCCATGGGCCGCAGTCTCCGTCAGTGCAGGTCCACCTGCTCCACAGTGGTATGCTCCACGGGCTGCAGCGTGGAATCCTGCTCCACCATGGTACTCCATGGGCTGCAGGGGGACATCCTACTTCACCATGGTCCTCACCACAGGCCTCAGGGGACTTCTGCTTTGACACCTGGAGCACCTCTCCCCCTCCTTCTTCACTGACCTTGGCGCCTGCAAGGCTGTTCCTCACTCCTCGCACTCTCCCAGCTTCCCAGCTACTCTGTGGCACAGTGGGTTTTTTTATTTTTATTTTTTATTTATTTTTATTTTTATTTTTATTATTATTTTTTTAATTTTATTTTTATTTTCTTTTTCTTTTGTCTTAAATATGCTCTCACAGAGGTGGAAAACAACATCACTTATTGGCTCAGCCCTGGTCAGCAGTGGGGCCCTTACTTAACAGCTTCTAGGGCAGCTTCTAGATTCTTCTTACAGAAGCCACACTTATGGCCCCCTGCTACCAAAGCCTTGCCACGTAAACATTAGCTAACACGAAAATATTTATTTCATCCTGGAAAGTTAAATTGCTTAATAAAAAAGCAAAAAAATCTCCCCCCTCCCCCCCCAAATATAAATAAAAATTAAACAAACAAACAAACAAACAAAAAGAGAACAACAAAGGGAACCAGAGAAAAAAAAGGGGGAAAACAAAAACAAAAATCTCCCCGTCTTTAATTTTTAGTCTGTACTTTGAAGTACTGACACCAGGGATTAGTACAATGGAAATCAAAAAATTATGTGGAGCATCCATTGCACTTATAAATTAGAGAGAATATTTTAGGTAAACTCTCAAAGCAGAATGGATATTCTCATGGCTATAACATTGCAATACAGAATATGTTTTTAACAGACATGCTGGGATATAAACATAAAATTAAATCCATACACAAATATTGCTACCTGACATAAATATTGGGAACAACCTGTTATTAAAAAAAAAAATAAAATAAAGGGGGGGGGGGGGGGAAGAGAACAGTCTGTTAAATTAATAGAGAAGACTTAGAAAAGACAGAATCTGAACTTTCAATCCATTCATATCACTTTTAAAAGAAACAGCTGGATCTATGATATTTGTTTTGATATGATACATAAGTATTAGCTTCCTGCCATTGTCCAGTCTGTGAAAGTTGTTAAATAAAAATGTGATCTGATTTCAGAGAAAATACTCATGGTCTGTGAAATGTGAAATACATCATTCCTCTCTTTTGACTGGCAGATGGATTTTGCCTGGTTACTCTCTGCCTCTTCCCCACCCCCCTCCCCAGGTCTGGTCCAACAACATGACACTAACTCTGTGAACAGAAATGGAATGCTCTTATCCTCAGAGGAGCTGCTGAAAAGTGCTGTTTTGATAAATAGTGTAGGAATAGAACCCACAGGAATTCTACTAAAGAAAAATACATGATGCTATTTCATTTCTCATCTTTGTCAGAGCTTTGACCAGGCCCATCAGGAATAGAAATCCTGGTGGTGTTGCTGCTGATGACATTTTTAGATGTAGGTCTTATTACGATTTCTTCAATACTTACTTTACGTAAATAACATTTGCACGTCAAAATCACTTTCCATTGTGGTCTTCTATTATTTGCTAGCTTTGAGACTGTAACCTTTAAAGAATTCAAGGAATATATGCAAGTGGCTCTTTGTCAGTTGTTATTAGATACCAGGATATAAGATGTCAGTAAGAATCATGACCATCACCCTCACATTTTCTTATTGCTGCCACAGATGGCAATGTAACAGGACCAACCAATTTTTTTTTTTTTTTTTTTTTTTTTCCAAAGTGTAACCAGTGCCTGAAAAGATGGGTCGATAAATTCTGTTGTCCAAACAATATAACTCACTGAAATTGGTTTTGCAGCTTAACAGAACACTCATCAGCAGGGTACCAAACACTGCATACTGCTGCATATGATATACATATGTATATGAAATAAGAGTTGTATCTGAAATAGCGAGGTTTACTTAGCTTGTATAGTGCTGTGACTAGTGCAAACAAACACTAATTCCACCCCAGCTCTCTGAATGTGTATTACTACCCAGGACACTTTAAGTTTGACTTGTATGATAAGCATTTCACAAGCAGACAAACACCCTTACAGAGATTCTCCTTTCCTTTTAGAATGATGATTTTATTATATCAGTGTTCTGAAATTTATTGACAAATATGGGTTGCTCAGTACTTAGTTAACAACTGAAAGGTCTATTACAGTGTATTCAAAGGATGAATTAAGCAGATTGTAGTTGTGTTGAAATATGCATACTTATAGTCAAGAAACACAAGAAAAGACAACAGAACAAAATATGATGATGCTATCAAAGAGAGGAGGGGAGGGAAGAGCAATAACAACATAAACAGAACAATCTCCAGAAACAGACAAACAAACAAGCCACACAGACAGAAATCAGGTAATTAATATTTTGCTTGTCTACATCTACGGATGCTATGTACATGTGTTTGTATGCAACCATGTGCAATACAAAACAAGGTATGGTGTTAAAATCCCATTTTTGACAGTTTGAGATGCTACAAAGAATTGTTCATCAGTGCTGTAGTTTACTAATGGTTCATGTCATAAGCAGCCCTAAATCAAGAGCAAGCATATCAGCCAGGCCAGGCCAGTTTGAGGAGTACTAAAATCAGACTGTTTCGTATACTATTAACTAAATTACCTTAGAGATAATTTTTTAGGACAACAGGTATATGACCAAGCGTGTGACATCACACACATTTTCTTGAAACTGGAAATCACCCCTGATGTCACAAAAGACATTCCCAAATCATTTAAATTTATTATCTCAACAGTAATAATTAACTATTTATAATTAGTTACGATGTCATATATCATTGTAGAATATGATATTTTGTTCGTTATCTCAGGAAAAAGTGTAAAAATCTGAACTATAAGAAAGAAAAACAGGACAGATAAACTTTACTGATTTAGTGGGTGTCATCCCTGAGCATGGCAAGGGGGTTGGAACTAGATGATACTTAAAGTTCCCTCCAACCTAAGCCGTTCTATGATTATATGATATGATTCTATGTTTTACTGATGATTTACTAATTCCTCAGGTCAATATTAATAAAAGCCCGGCAGTGTACCTATTGCAGTAGAGTTAAAGACATTCTCTTGCATGCATCATTTATAGAAGCAACAACAGAAAACAGCTAAACTCTTCCTTTTTATGAGCTTGGGTAGTCAGATGGACTTCAGCCCTTGCTTAAAAGTTGCCATTAACATCAATACCCATGTAGCCATTCACACCAGGGGATATTTAGAGTCAGTCTATAAAACACTGGGCACTAACTGCACACTTTATTAGTCAATAGCTTTCTAATAGTCCTGAAGAAATTCCATTTACTACTAAAATTTTTGAATAAAACAACATTCAAAAGCTTCACTTTTTAGTGAAAAAAATATTGAACTAGACACTTTTAGACATTTCAAGGCCTCCTTTAACAATGTTTGTATGTAGATTTCTTTCAGAAAATCCATCCTCCCTTGAAATGTGACCTCTCCTCACAAATATTCAAAAAGCAGGATATCTGATGTTTTCAAATCCCCCTATGCTGCTGTTTTTTTCAGTCCTTTATGTATGTGCATGATGGGAGAGAGGAAGACTATTTATGTTCTATGAGGAAATACTAAATAAGAATCAGACCCTTTGCTGACTTCTGCAAATGTCCCCCCAGATTTCCCACAAGTGTTCATTGAATATTTGGCTCCAGTCACGATAACAACTATCAGAATAAGTTAGGTGTATCTGCCCTAAAACAAAGCAAGCAGCCTGAATTGAAGCAGATGATTTCTGAAAGATATAGAGCATTTAGTTGATACAGGAAACATATCTTTTATTTATCTACAAATACTGACCTTAACAACTAATCCACAGATATCTTATAGTTAGACAGCAGGACAAAATAAATTGTTTTATTAAATAGTAAAAACAATACAAAGAAACAAAAAGTCAGCAACAACAACAACAACAACAACAAACACAAACTGAGAAATTCTTTGTGTGAGAAATTCCAGTGTTTGACCTTGCTCTTGGTAAAGAAATGTTTCCTAAAGTCTAGTCTGAACCTTCCCTGGTGCAGCTTTTTGCAATTCCCTCATGTCCTATTGTTGATTAGTGGGGAGAAGAGACCAGCATGCCCCTCTCCACTTCCCCTCCTCTGGAAGCTGTAGAGAGTAGTGAGGTTGCTTCCTGTATTCTTCTCCAAACTATACCATTCAAGTTCCTCAGGCTCTCCTTATAGACATGCCTTCCAGCCCTTTTACGAGCTTTGCTGACCTGCAGTACTCCTCTGGATGCACCTTAACTTCCTTTTACTATTGTGGAATCCAGAACTACACACAACATTCAAGGTGAGGCCATGCCAAAACTAAATATAGTGAGTGAATCAAGTCTTGTGACCATCTGGTTATGCTGTGTTTAATACAACCCAAAATGTGTTTTGTCCTCTTGGCTGCCAGGGTACATCGCTGGCTAATGTTGAGCCTGCTGTTGACCAGCGGCCCCAGCTTCTTTCTGGAGAGCTGTTTTCCAGCTACTCATCTCCCAGTCTATATTTATGTCTGACATTATCCTTTCACAGACACAGTACCCAGCATTTATCTTTGTTGAACTACATCCCTCCAGAGAGTCCACAGTTTCTCCCACTTTAGTATAACCAACAGGTTTTCTAAGGTTGCATTCTACTCCTGCACTGATATAATCAATAAACATTTTGAACAGAACTGTCCCTAGAATTGTGCCCTGTGGAACACTGCTGGTTACCATCCACCAGGCAGGTGTAGCCTCATTCACAAAAGCCCTCTCAGCTCTACTGCTGTGCCAGCCTAGCATGAACATATTCATCTCACAGCTGGACAATTTGTCCAGAAGGATGCAGCAAGGGAAAGTATCAAAGAACTTACTAAAATCCAGAAAGATTACATACACTGCTTACCCATCATCCACCAAGTGGATGGGCTTATTATAGGAGATCAAATTACTAAGGCAGAACTTTCATTTCTTGAAACCATGTTGACCATGTTTGATAATAGCTTTGGTTTTTTAACTGAATTTTCATATCACCCAGCATAATCTTTGTAAGTTTTCCAGGCACTGATTTTAGACTATCAGGTCTCTTGTTTTCAGAATCTTCTCTCATGCCCTTTTTGTAAGTGGGTATAACATTGGCTAGCTTTCAGTCAGCAAGTCAGGAACAGTGTATGGATAATCAAAAAACTTGAAATAGTTTGCAGACTTTTGAAAAGCTTCAAAGAGGATCTTACATGCATTATTATTGCTTCTTAAAGACTTATTTCTGTCTCTATGCACTTCTACACTTGAACTATAGGATTACAAAAATTAGAGAAAAGCCCCTCCTAAAACCACAGACCATGAAGTAGAAATCATAGTTTCTGATCATAGGAAAGTGTTTTTATTATTATAAAAGAATGTATGCTGAAGTGAAATCATGAGAAAATTACAGATATGTTCCCTGTATCATAACCTTATATCACTTAGAACAGCATCTGTGCTATCCCATTATATTGTTGATAAAGCACAAAGACATGAGCAAAGGGTTTCTACTCATAACCACAGAACATAAGGGTAGGAACACAGCATATACAGAAATTCTGCAAAATTCTAGCCCAGATGTTCTGAAAGTGCTATGCTTCTGAAATGCAAAATTTTATATAAGAGTTACCCACTATTTTTAATATATACATGTAGGGAAGTAGTTTGTTGCCTTAAAGTGAAACCAATAGGTATAATATTTTCCTTGAGACATACCCCTCTTGCTATGTAATATATTCCAAGATTAAATTTTAGAGGTTATTAGAAAGAAAAAAAATTAGTGTTTCTATACACATTAGGAATTTGACATAATTACTGTGAAATTATTAAACTAACACTGTATTTCCTGTATCTCTCACATAACCTTGCTATTAAAAATAACAACAGAAAATAACATGCAATTTTTCTTCAGTGTCCTGGAAATCTGTATTGCCTCTTATTGTTCTTTATGAGGAGAAAGAACTCTACTGTCTTTTTACCCAAGGACATTTACCATATTCTTGTGATCTTCAGGGCCAATTATTCTGGTTGAATACACATTTCATCACTCAGTTTGCTTTTGTGTTTGAAGTACCTTCTTCATGTATTGTTTAGGGTAACAGTACGTGCACAAGTGCTGTATAGAATTGTTGAAATCATTTTTTTTAATGTAGTAAAAAAAAAAAAACTATCTTTTTTATTTTTTATTTTATTTTATTTTTCCTGAAAAAGGCAACACAGGCATGCTGTATCAAAGAGCTAGAAAGGAGTATTTTCCAGGAAAAAAATTATGGCTCCAAATTCCAAGACACCGAACTGCTCATATTTCCTCTACTGTCTGTACTTACTTACTAATCTGCTCCCTACACTGACTATTCCTCTGCTCCTATGCAGTCATCTAAACCATCCTCTGTTCTTCATGTGTAGTAGGTATCCCTAATAGATATTGACTGGTAAAATAACTACATTTCTGAGATCTGTGCTCATAAGCATATGTAAAATGTTATTTCAGACATTTTATTAGTTCTGTGAAAAACAAACAAAAACAAACAAACAAACAAAAACCCACTGTGAGTCATACATCTGAAAAAAAAAAAAAAAAAAGGAATATTGAATGTTTCATCCTATATCCTCCAGTCACCAAGGATGGTATTTGTCCTTCATCACACTCAAGATAGGCCAAGGAAGGTCATCTTTCCCCTATTCTCATCTTTGGTGAGGCTGCACTTGGAGTGCTGTGCCCAGTACTAGGCTCATCAGCACAGGAGAGACTTCAACATACTGGAGAGAGTCCAGTGAGGATGATGATGGAGCATCTCTCCTCTAAGAAAAGTCTAGGAGAGCTTCTTCAGCCAACAAAAGAGAAGGTTCAGGGTGTAAAGTATTCATAAAGTATTTTATCATTAATAAAGTTATGTTTTTTATAGAGAGGTCTTATATACACCCATTATGTAGGTAGGGTGCAAAGAAGACAGAGGCAGTGGTGCCCGGTGACTGAGCAAAAGGCAATGGGCACCAACTGGAATACAAAAAGTTACCTCTGAACACCGGGAAACACTTTCTCACTGTCCAGGCAATGACAAGCGAGCTCAATTTTGGCAACACTGGAAGAGTTTGAAATTGAAATAAATTTCAATTTATGGCATATT
>CM021797.1:65737527-65761868 GCA_011076525.1 Nettapus auritus | reverse complement strand
TTCAGTTTGGGGCCCCTCACTACAAGAAGGACATGGAGGTGCTTGAGCGAGTCCAGAGAAGGGCTACGAAGCTGGTGAAGGGTCTGGAGAACAAGTCTTCCGAGGAGCAGCTGAGGGAGTTGGGACTATGTAGCCTGGAGAAGAGGAAGCTCAGGGGCGACCTTATCACACTCTACAGGTACCTGAAAGGAGGCTGTAGCGAGGAGGCGGTTCGTCTATTCTCCCACATGCCTGGTGACAGGACGAGGGAGAATGGGCTAAAGTTGCACCAGGGGAGGTTTAGGTTGGATATTAAGTAAAACTTCTTTACTAAACGAGTTGATAGTCACTGGAATAGGCTGCCCAGGGAAGTAGTTGAGTCATCATCCCTGGAGGTCTTTAACAGACATTTAGATGCAGAGCTTAGGGATATGGTTTAGTGGAAGATTTGTTACCGTTAGGTCAGAGGTTGGACTTGGTGATCTTGGAGGTCTCTTCCATCCTAGACTATTCTGTGATTCTGTGATTTTCCCTAATAGATTTCATTCTAAAATGAAACAAGCAAATCTCTGGAATGAAGCATTCACAGTTTTCAGGCTATAGTTTCATACTGACAGGCATGACAGTCAAACAGTAAGGAGTTTGTGAGCTCTTCTTCCATGCAAGACTCATAACGGTGATAAGACTGATGGGTGAGAGGCTGATGGTGTCACTTCAGATGATTCACCAGGCTGACTTCAGTGGACAGTATTAAATCATCACCAACCTACACACATCTGGACTAGGTGCATCTGAGCAGCATAATGCCTTAAGGTTAGATCAAAAAATTATGCTGTGTCTGTATAAACAGCATAAGTCAAAAAAACAATTTACTGTTTCCTGCTAACTTTTTAAGCAGGGTAAAACTTTATTAATGGAGTTTGAGCTCTCACCTACAGTCCTATAGGTGTCAAGATAGGGGTCTTGATATTCCTTATTGTGGCATGATGATAGAAAAAATACCAGGGGTCAAGACCTGAGCAGAAGTATCTTTTAGTCCTGAAATCATTCAGCTATTTGCAAAAACCAAAATTTATTAAATATATTGCATAAGCTAATTCTGCTCTCTCCTATCTGCTTGGTCTTAGAATCATAGAATCATAGAATGGTTTGGGTTGGAAGAGACCTTAAAGATTCAGTTCCATTCCCCCAGCTATGGGCATCTTGCATGAGACCAAACCCTATCCAACATTTAAACACTTCCTATGAGCCAGACTTCCATCTTTAACACAGAAGGTCTTCCAGAGTTGTGCTATTTTATTTTATTTTAATTTAATTTAATTTAATTTTTATTTTATTTTCTTTTATTTTAATCTTCAATTCTCTAGCTTCATATCCATCAGCAAATATTTTTTCTCACCTTTTTTTTTTTTTTTTTTAATAGTAATTTTTTTTTTTTCAGAAATTAAAAATGTGACTATCACTCTCCAAAGTCATTTTTTTCAGTAAAGTCAGCAGAGCATTCCTATTAAATGGCAACATAGTCCCTTGACAGTAATCGAGGAAAATGAGAGCTTGGTGCCCACTTTATATCTTGAAGGACCTGCTGAAGGCATGATATTTTCTATACTATGTGATTAGTATCTAAAAATGCAATACAAAAAAAAAAAAAAAAAAAAAGTAATTTAGAGAGAAAAAAGAGATTTTGAGACACTAAGATCTGTGCTACTTCACTAGTGAAGAGTCTGAATATCAAAATGGTTCTTCTGATAAAAATTAAGTCTACAGTCCTGAACCTCCAACCTTAAAGGAGGATAAAGTAATTCTGAATTTCATCTGTTGTTGCATCCAGAAAAAAGTTCCCAGATTTGAAGACCTACGTGCAATCCTTTAAAAATCTGGATCTGATTCCAATTTTGGATGTAGTGACTCATGCTTAATTAATCTTGTTAATATGAAAGTTAATATGAAAGCTAGAACATACCATCTACCACTAACAAAGCAAAATGAGTAAGAAGGCCTGGCACTGTCTTCTCTTAATGATTTTAAAAAAGAATTATTTGACTTTTCTACAGTTCTCTGAAAGATTTCTGCCTTCTTTTAGTTTAAACCATTATCCTGTCCTATTGCAGTAGTCCATGATAAATTGTCCCTTCCCACCTCTCCAGGAAGACCCCGCAGAGTACTGGAAGGCCACTATAACGTCTCCCCAGAGCCTTCTCTTCTCTAGCATAAACAGCCCCAACTTCCTGAATCTTTCTTCATAGGTGAAGTGCTCCAGCCCTTTGATCATCTTCATGGCCCTCCTCTGGACTTGCTTCAACATCCATGTCTTTCCTGAGCTGGGGACCCATGAGCTGAACACCATACTTCAGGTGAGATCTCATGAGAACAGAGTAGAGAGGGAAAGTTACCTCCCTCGACCTGTTGGTCACCCTTTTTTTGATGCAGCCCAGGATATGATTGGCTTTACGGGCTGCAAGAGTTCACTGTCAGCTCATGCCCAACTTTTCAGCTACCAGTATCCCCAAGTCTTTCTACACAGTGCTGCTCCAATTTCATTCATCACCCAGCCTGTACTGATGTTTGGGATTGCCATAACCAAGGTGCAGCACCTTGCACTTAGACTTGTTAAATTTCATGAGGTTCATGTGGGCCCACTTCTCACACTTGTTCAGGTCCCTTTGGATGGCATCCCTTCCTTCTATTGTGTCAACTGTACCACTCATCTTGATGCCATCTGCAAGCTTGCTGAGCGTGTGCTTGATCCCACTGTCTATGTCATTAATAAAGACATTAAACAGTACCATTTCCAGTACAGAAACCTTGCTACTGACCTATATTTTTCATTGAAGCTCGTTAATCAGCAAATGGATCCCAAAATTATACAACTGCCTGCAAATGTGTATACCTTGTCACATTTATACCTTGTCATGTAGAGGTTGGACTTGGTGACCTTGTAGGTCTCTTCCAACCTAGACATTCTGTGATTCTGTGATTCTGTGAATTTGCAGGATTCATTGTGGATTCTGCTACCTTTTCTGGAGAGATTTAAGAACATCCATTTTAGAATATACCATTAAGGTAATGTTTGATTTCATAATAAATTTCATTTATTATGAAATCACTTTTCTTTGAGATGAAATTTAGAGGATGTTCATCCCCAAAGTTGAAGAGTTTAAGCAACACACAGCTCAGTTGAATGACCCCTGCATACATTCATTACTAAGAACTTTGTATTGCATGCAGAAAATTAACATTATTACATGCAAATCTTTTTCAGATTAGGGAGAAACACTGTGGTACTAAATTTGTACATGGAAAATCTCTGGTCATTGTTCTGAATTAATGTGTTCAGAGGCATTGAAATTTGCTGTGCTGCATTACATGGAGGTCTGTAACTCAAGATCACACTTTAAAACTAAAGGATAGAATTTGAGATAATAAATGTCTTTCTCAATTTTCCATTAAATACAAATTCAAAGGTTCTGAACACCATTTTCACCAGCTGATTAGAAGAATGAGTCATAATAATAACTTTACAGAGAACTTCTTAATTTATATCTCACTAATTGCAAACATATTAGCTTTTTAGAATGAAATTTCTGTTCTGGAAATTGTATAGACTTTGATGATGAGACTGATTATAAAGATAGAAAATAATTATTCATAAACCATGCTGATGTTTCCTTCATTGTTCTTTAAGATGATAATTTGATATTTTCTTCATTTTTTAAGAATTTATTTATTTTTTATTTATAATAATACCAATCACACATATCACAATGATATGTATTATAAATTTCAGGATTCCAGAAAAAAAAAAAAAAAAAAAAAAAAAAAAAGTCCAAATTACATTGAAGACACCCCTACTGAAGTTTTCCTGAGCAGACAGGAATATATTTTGGCAGGTAAACAATGCAGTTGGTTTTGACTGAGAGGTTCATGCATGTACACAGACATATGTAAATCTTCTACCAGAGATTTGATGCTTTCAGGCAACGAGTATGTCCTCCTATATGGTTAAGACCTGCAGTCCATATTCAGCAGAACTACCACTGTAATCATGGGGTTTAATAACTTCAGAGGAATTTTTGTCAGGAAATGTGAAGAAGGTATTATTGCTTCCTTGTGAACATACAGGAAGTAGCTAGTAACCTTCAGATCAGGTTTAACCCTACCATTATTATTTTTTTTTTTTATTATTAAATCGTAGGTATTATTATGTTTGCTTCTGTGACTCTGGACTTGCTCTGCCAAAATTTCCACTGTAAATAATTTATTTCTTGGATTTTATATATCTGTACTAAAATTTTTACTTTGGATGGAAATTTAGTATTTCAGACTTTTTTTTTTCTGATCAGAAAAGGGTAGTTACTTCTGAGTTTTAAAACTGCTACAGATATTTTAAACTACTTTAGTTAAATTTATTTGTACTCCATAACTACAATATGAATAATAGAATCACAGAATCACAAAATGGTTTGTATTGGAAGGAACCTTAAAGATCATTAAATTCTAATTCCTTTGCAATGGGCGGCAATGCCACCCACTAACTGGGTTGCTCAAAGTCCCATTTAACCAGGCCTTGAACACCACTAGGGACGGGGCTTCCACAACCTCTCTGTGCAACCTGTGCCGGTGCCTCACCAGCCTCAGAATAAGGAATTTCTTCCTAATATCTAATCTAAATCTCCCCTCTTTTAGTTTAAAGCCATTACTCCTTGTCTGATCACCATGCTCCCTGATAAAGAGTCCCTCCCCAGCTTTTCTGTAGCCCCCCTTTAGGTATTAGAAGGCCACTATAGAGTCCAGGCTGAACAACCCCAACTCCCTCAGCCTGTCTTCATAGTGGAGGTGCTCCAGTCTTCCGATCATCCTTGTGGCCCTCCTCTGGACTCCTTCTAATAATTCTATGTCCGTCTTGTGCTGGGGGCCCCAGAGCTGAATGCAGAACTCCAGGTGGTGTCTCAAGAGAGCAAAGAGTAACAATCACCTTCCTCAACCTTCTGGCCACACTTCTTTGATGCAGCCCAGGATGCAGTTTGGCTTCTGGGAGGCAAACGCACAACACTCGCTCATGTTCAGCTTCTTGTCAACCAAATCCCCCAGGTCCAACCAACTCCCACTCAGAGCTACTCTCAATCCGTATTCCGCCCAGCCTGTATTTGTGCTTAGGATTTCCCTGGCCTGGATGTAGGACTTTGCAGTTGGCCTTGTTGAGCTTCACAAGATTCACACAGGCTCACCTCTCAGGCCTCTCCAGGTCCCTCTAGATGGCATCCTCCTCCATCCAGAGCATCAACCATACCCTTGCCAAGGTGCAATTGAATTGCACCCACCACCACAATCAGCTCCAGGGTGGATGTTTTCTCCAGAAGAGTGGGGATCGCAGTTTGTGAGAGGTTTCCTGCATTGAGGCTACTCGAGGTGACCAAGGGAGCCAGCAAGCCTCTTGAGAGTGGCTGATAAGGCTTGGGTGGAGCCAGGAGCACTTCCCCACTCCGTATACAAAGGCAGCCCTAGGGAACGTGAACAACCTGGAGTGTAGTGACCAGGACAAGCAAACTGGACATTATGCATCACTCAGGGTGTGGCAAGGCACTTTGCTGGGCAGTTCATGTGGGAGGGTGCAGGGATGGGCCCGAAGCTTGGCGAGCTCAATCAGTAAGCAATGGCATCCACCCAGCAGAAGGCAATGGTCTCTTGGATCTCAGCACCTCCCTCAAGAGACACAGCTTCCCAGACAGAGCTCTGGTGGAAACACACTGCCAAGCATGTCAGGCAGAAGAGTATGTCCTACTCTTGTGCCATATCAGGACACCAGGAGTGAGAACACCCGTGGGAGGTGCACCCAGATTGAGACATTCCTCCAGCTAGTGACAAGGCTCCAGGAAGAAGTGTGGTGATTTTACTGAGCTGGGCAGCTGAGCTCCACCACAACCACTCTCTTGCTCCCCCGCCTCTAGCAAAAAGGGAGAGAAAACACAATGAAAAAGGCTCAAGATTTGCAATAGGGTTGGGAAGTTCACTCAAAAATTATTATGGTGGTCAAAACAGACTCAGCGACAGAAGATTAATGTAATTTATTGCATATTACTATCAGGCTATAGCAGTGAGAAACTAAAAGCTAACTAACCCACCCCACCCCCACTCCCCTCCATGCACTGTTTTCTACAGCCTTCCTCTGAGCAGCTCAGGAAAACAGAGAATGGGGGCTGCAGTCATCCCATGATGTTTCATCTCCGCCACTCCTTCTCAGTCACTCTCTTCCCCTGTGCTCTGGGGTCCCTCCCACAGGATGCCGTCCTTCCCAAACTGAGCCTGCAGGGGCTGCCCACAGGCAGCAGCTCTTCAAGAACTGCTCTCACACATGGCTCCGTACCATGGGGTCCACCCATCCCCCAGGAGCAAACTGCTCCAGCACGAGTCCCCTGCGGGCGGGCAGCAGCAGCTCCCCCCAGACCCCCTGCTCCTGCATGGGCTACTCTCCACGGGCTGCAGCTCTGGCCTAGGGCCTGCTCCTGCGGGGCCTCTTCATGGGCCGCAGCCTCCTCCAGGCCACATCCACCTGCTCCACTGGGGACTCCTCCACCCATGGGCTGCAGCATGGAGATCTGCTCCATATGGGACCCATGGGCTGCAGGGGGACATCCTGCTCCACCAGGGGCCTCTCCACAGGCCACAGGGGTACTCGTGCTGCGTGCCTGGAGCACCTCCTGTCCTTCTGTATTGACCGTGGAGGCTGCAGGGTTGGTTCTCACTCCCCGTTTTCTTCCCAGCTGACGTTGCCCAGCAGTTTTTTTTTTTTTTTTTTTTTTTTTTTTTTTTTTTTTTTTTTTTTTCCATTTCATTTCTTAAATCTGCTCTCACATAGGTGCAAAAAACCTCATTTATTGGCTCAGCTCTGGCCATCAGCAGGTCCCTTTGGAGCTGGCTGAAACTGTGACTTATCTAACATGGTGCAGCTTCTGGACTCTGCTCACAGAGGCCACCCCTGAAGCCCCCTGCTACTAAAACCTTGCCACATAAACCCAATACAGGACATGAATAGGTTGAAGAGTATCTGGGAGTCTGAGAGGGAGATAGAATACTGGAGTTTCTCCCTACCTTCCCTGAGACAGGGAAGGCCCAGCAGAGAAAGGGACACTCCGTAGATTTCTCTATCCTCTCTCTACTGATCTAGAAGATAAGAGGTTTGGCAACAAGTCCCTGCCCAGTGCAGCAGGCACATCCCCTCAGGGACTTCCCCACTTTTCCAGGTGCCCGTGCATGATAGGTATGAAGTTTTGCAGGTTGATCAGAACAATATTGAGGAATAGAGCCTATCTGGCTTGGAGGTGATGCCAAGGTCACATCAACCTGTGCCCTGCATTAAAACAGTTCCCACCAAGAAAAAAAAAAAAAAGACAGGTTTCTGTTCTGGGAGACTTTTTTTCTGAAGGGAACAGAAGGCCCAATATGCAGACCAGACCCACTTCACAGGGAGTTCTGCTGCCTTCCTGGGGCCCAGATTAGGTATGTGAAGAGAGAACTTCCTGCCCTGGTTTGGCCCTTAGGCTGTTTTATTACCTGTTATTGTTTTTTAAAGTAGTCAGTGATGAAGCTTCAAGACGAAGTCCAAGGGCAATAAAAAGAGACTTCAGGGTCTTGGGGTAACTAGTTAAGGGGTTAGAAACATAGGTGGTGGCTTCCTCTATCCTTCCAGTTGCAGGGGCTAATGAGGTGAGGAACAGAAAGAACAACCAAATCAATATCTGGCTCTGAGCTTGGTAATACCAGCAGAAGTCATTTTAAAAGACACCAGGCCCGTTGGTAATGAACAGGATTCATCTGTCTCCAAGAGGGGAAAGGATCTTTGCTCAGGAGTTAGCATGTCTCATTGACAGGGTTTTAAACTAGATTTGAAGGGAGAAAGGGACAAAAACAGGCTTGACAAGCCTAGGGCTGGTATGACAATGGTTACAGGACTGTGTGCTAGCAAGTTTCATAGGTCTGTTTCCCCTGTTGATGTAAGGGATGGAGAGCCATGTGTGACCAAAGGCACAAGGGACGTTCACAGGTTACAAATCACCAAAGGGCCTGGGAATGGTGATGCAGGAATTAGGGCTTCTACCCCCAAAAAAGGTGGCGGGATTGCCAACCCAACTGAAGTGCATCTACACTGATGCATACAGTATTGACAATATGACATAGCTGATATCACTGAGACATAGTGGGACAGCTCACAAGAATGGAGTGCTGCAATGGATGGCTGCAAACTCTTCAGAAGGGTTAGGCTAGAAGGGAGAGGTGGTGAGGTAGTTCTTTATGTTAGGGAGTGTTTGGATTGCCTTGAGTTTATTAATGGTGATGACAGGGTTGAATGTTTATGGGTAAGAATTAGGGGGAAGGCCAATAGAACAGATGTCCTGGTGGTCATCTTTTACAGACTGCCTAACCAGGCTGAAGAAGCAGAATGAAATACTCTACAAACATCTGGGAAAAGACTCACAGTTGCTAGACCTTGTTCTTGTGGGGGATTTCAATTTACCAGATGTCTGATGGAAACACAACACAGTGCAGAGGAAACAGGCTAGGAGGTTTCAGGAGTGTGTGGAAGATATCTTCCTGACAGCTGTGAGCCAACTAGGAACTGGACCTTTTGCATGAAACTAGTGAAGGACTTGTGAGTGTTGTGAAGATTGAGGGCTGTCTCAGGCACAGTGATCATGAATAAATAGTGTTTTCAACTCTTGAAAAAGTAAGGAGAAGGGTTACCTGAACTGCCACCCTGTACTACCCTGGAGGGTAGACTTTGGCCTGTTTAGGAGACTGGTTGGTGGAATCCTTTGAGAAGCAGTCCTGAAAAACAAAGAATTCCAGGAAGTCTGGGCTCTCTTCAAGAAATAAATCTTTAAGGCACCGGAGCAAGCCATCCCCACATGCCAAAAGATGACATGGCATGGAAGAAAACCAGCCTGGCTGAACAGAGAATGGTGGCTGGAGCTCAGGAACAAAAAGAGAGTTTATGACCTTTGGAAGAAGGGGAAGGTCACTCAGGAGGACTACAAAGATGTTGTGAGGCTGAGCAGGGGGAAAATTAGATGGCTTATGCCCAATTTGAGCTCAATCTGTCTACTGCTGTTAAAGACAATAGAAAATGTTTTTATAAATGCATAAACAAGAAAAAAGAGGACTAAGGAGAATCTCAATCATTTATTGGATTTTGAAGGAAACATAGAGGTAAAAGATGAGGAAAATGCTGAGGTCCTTAATGCCTTCTTTGCCTCAGTCTTTATCAGCAAGTCCAGTTTTCCAGGGAACTCAGCCCCCTGTGCTGGTAGATAGGGGCAGAGAGCAGAATAAAGCCCTCATAATCCCTAAGGAAATTGTTTGCAACCTGATACACCACTTAGATATATGCAACTCTATGGGCCCAGATGGGGTACATCTGTGGGTACTGAGGGAGCTGGTGGAAGTGTTCACCAAACCACTTTTCATAATTTATCAGCAGTCCTGGTATCAGAGAAGGTCCCAGTCAACTGGCAGCTAGGAAATATGATGGCAGTCTACAAGAAGAACTATAAGGAAGATCTAGGAAACTATAGGCCTGGCAGTGAGACCTCAGTGCCATGGAAGATCACGGAGCAGAATATCTTTAGTGCCATCATGCATCACTTAGTTAGTTAGGTCTGAGTGTTGATCTGCTGAAGGGTAGGAGAGAAGTGCAGGGGGATGTGGATAGGCTGGACTGAAAGTCTGAAGGTAACTGTGTATGAGATTCAACAAGGCTAAATACTGGATCCTGCATTTGGGACAAAACAACCCCATGCAACATTACTGGCTGGGAGAAGAGTGGTTGGAAAGCTGCCTGGCAGAAAGGGACTTGTGGGTATTGGTTGATAGCTGGCTGACTACGTGCCAGCAGTGTGCTCAGGTGGCCAAAAAGACCAACAGCATACTGGCTTGTATCAGAAAGAGTGTGACCAGCAGGACTAGGGAGGGGATTGTCCCTCTGTACTCAGCTGTGTTGAGGATGTACCTCGAATACTGTGTTTGAGGCCCCTCAATACAAGAAGGATATCAAAGTGCTGGAGCATGTCCAAAGAAGGGCAATGAAACCAGTGAGGGGTCTAAAAAATTGGTCTTAAGAGGACTGGCTGAGGGAACTGTGGTTGTTTAGCCAAGAGAAAAGGAGGCTCAGAATATCATCATGGTATAGTGGACTTCAGTACTAGGTTAAAGTTTGGACTTTGTGATCTTAGAGGTCTTTTCCAATCTGAATGATTCTATGATTCTCTAATTCAGTCCCATTGTCCATGTCATTAACAAAGATGTTAAACAACACTGGTCTCAATACTGACCACTGAGGAACACCAGTTGTTACTTATCTCCACTTGAACATTGAGCCATTGACTGCAACTCTTTGAATGTGCACCATCCAGACAATTCTTTATGCACTGACTAGTCTAATCATCAAATACATGTCTCTTCAATTTAGAGGCAAGGTTATCTTTGGGGGACAGTGTCAAATGCTTTGCACAAGTCCAGGTAGATGATATCAGTTACTCTTCCCCTATCCACCAGTGCTGCAACCCTGTCATAAATGCCACCAGATTTGTCAGGCATGACCTGCTCTTAGTGAAGCCATGCTTGCTGTTACCATTTACCTCCTTATTATCCATGTTTCTTAAGACAGTTTCCAGAATGATCTGCTCCATGATCTTGCCAGGCACAGAGGTGAGACTGACTGGCCTGCAGTTCCCCAAGTCTTCCTTTTTCCCCTTTTAAGAATGGGGTTATGTTTCCCCTCTTCCAGACATTGGAAACTTCACCAGACTACCACAACTTCTCAAATATGATGGATAGTATATGAACAACTACTTCTGCTAGTTCCCTCAGGACCTGCGGATATATTTCATATCATGTCTCATGGACTCATGAATCTTCCCATTCCCTAGCTGGTCTCAAAACAGGTCTTTCCTACGGCAGGTGGTTCATCATTCTCCCAGTCCCTGCTTTTGCCTTCTCTGACTTGAGATGTGGCTAGAACTCTCGCCAGTGAAGGATGCCATCCTTCCCAAACTGATCTTTAGGGGGCTTCCCACAGACAGCAGCTCAAGAACTGCTCCAAATATGGGTCTGTATCATGGGGTCCATCCATCAGGAGCAAAGTGCTCCAACATGGGTCCCCCATGGGCAGAAGCTCCTGCCAGGTTACCTGATCCTGCATGGTCTCCTGTCCACAGCTGCATATCTGGCCTGGAAACTGCTCTGGCAGGGGTTCTCCACATGCTGGAACCTCCTTCAGTGCAGGTCTACCTGCTCCACCATGGTCTTCTTCATGGGCTGCAGTGTGGTAACCTGCTCCACCACGGTACTCCATGGGATGCTAAGGAACAACATACTTCACCATGGGCCACTCCACAGGCCACAGTGTAACTTCTGCTTTGGCACCTGGAGCACCTCCTCCCCCTCTTTCTTCACTGACCTTGGTGTCTGCAAGATTGTTTCTCACTCCTCTATCTCCCAACTGCTGTTGTGTAGCAGTTTTTTTGTTCATTTGTTTGTTTTGTTGTTGTTGTTTTTCTTTTTCTTAAATCTGCTCTCACAGATTTAAGAAATAACATGACTCTGGCCAGCAGCAGGGCTCTTATCTTACATGTTGCAGCTTCTGGGTTCTTCTCTCTTATGGCCCCCTGCTACAAAGACCTTGCCACATAAACGCCCTGCATGGAAGCCATCCCACCATGTTTCCATAATGCCAGTGATGTCATAGCCCTGCAGGCATTTACAGTTCTGTCTCCTCTTTTCTATTCCTCATGCTACATGCATTACTATAGAGATCCTGAGCCCCTGACGAAGCTGCCTTACTGGCTGGAGTAACTAACATTCCTTTGTGCTGCTCTTCAGGTGCTCTCAGGCTGGCCCATGACCCTTCTCCAGATCCTGGGCATCTATCAAATAAATATATTTCTTGAAATAATTTCATGTATCAATCAATAAGTGATCAGATATTCTTCGGGAACATTGATTTTCAAAAAATAAAATTGAAAGTGAAAGAAAGAAAGAAAGAAAGAAAGAAAGAAAGAAAGAAAGAAAGAAAGAAAGAAAGAAAGAAAGAAAGAAAGAAAGAAAAGAAAGAAAGAAAGAAAGAAAGAAAGAAAGAAAGAAAGAAAGAAAGAAAGAAAGAAAGAAAGAAAGAACACAGCAATAAATCCATTTCCTATTGCTCCTGGACTTTAAAAATAAAAAGCTTATATGTTGAAATTAACATATTTTATATGGGGCAAATATGGCCAGTGGAGATAGGATATTGGACTAGATGGACTATGTTGGGCAAGACTGGACTACTATTATGTAACGAGCCTATATTTATATTTATGTTCACCAAAAGGGAGTGTGATGAATGTTTAAGCAACAAAAGTTACAAAAAAAAAAAAAATGCAAAAAATTCATATGACATAATAAGATTACTTCCTGCCACTATTCCTGAAACACCATTAGATCAATCTATGTGATGCTTAAAGAAAAGGTATTTCCCTCTCTTGAAAGACCATACGTCAGACTGTTGGAGAAAGACATGAAATTGATTGCACCAATTTTAATGCAGCATAGGTCTTTCTCTCTAAATCCATGTCTTGGTTTCAGTTAGGACAGTTTTCCTCCTAGTAGCTGGTAGAGTGCTGTGTTTTGGATTAGGATGAGAAGAATGCTGATAACATGCCGATGTTTTGGTTGTTGCAGAGCAGTGCTTGTACCAAGCCAAGGACTTTTCAGCTCCTCGCTCTGTCCTGCCAGCAGGCAGGCTCGGGGTGCAGCAAGAGCTGGGAGGGGACAGAGCCAGGACAGCTGACCCAAACTGGCCGAAGGAGTATTCCATACCATCTGACGTCATGCCAAACAATATATAGGGGTGGCTAGCCGGGATGGGGGGGCCGGCTGCTCGGGATAGACTGGGCATCGGTCAGCGGGTGGTGAGCAATTGCATTGTGCATCACTTGTTTCATACACATTATTATTATTATTATTATTATTATTATTATTATTATTTCCTATCTTAATAAACTGTCTCTATCTCAACTCTCGCTTCACTTTCCCATTTCTCTCCCCCATCCCAGAGAGGGAGGGGGGAGGGTGAGCGAACGGCTGTGTGGTGTTTAGCTGCCGGCCAGGTTAAACCACAATAATCCATCTTCCAACAAGTAATAATAAAATAAATGTTAGCAATCAATGAATAAATGCATCCTTCTTTCAGTAACTGATCACTGACAAAGGCCTTTAAAGGAGTATTTATACAAACCCCATATGTTACTAGGAGAACATTCATTTTACAGATGGCAAATTAAATATTTTAGTTGGCATTATTTATTATTACATTTTAAGTCACCACTTGTTCTTTACTTCCTTCAGAAATTGCATTTGCATTCATTATTTTGTGGAGATTCATTCAAAGGTATTCTCAATACTGCATTGAAAATGTGCTCTAACGAATAGCAAAGCGGTGTCTGAAAAGTGTAAGCAGCAGGTAATTTATAAATAAGATTGAAACATTACCTGTGTCTCCCAGAATTGAGGCACAGCAGGATTCTCTTTCAGAAGATCTCTCAGAATATCCTGTTGTGGCTAACTGATACAGGGATATATGGCATCTGAATTCCTCATCTTTGTTGTGTCATATTGCATTCTTTTAATAGAATCCTGTGGAAGAAGGAGGCAGAGCCAGTGAGCTGCTATAATTTGTCTGCCCTGAGTTCAGGTCCAAAGCAAAACAAAAGTTTCAATAAATAGATCCTTAGAACCATTCAAGGGCAAACATCAACAGACTATATATTGCAAAGATATAAACATGAATTGGTTAAAAGAACTGGCACATCTAAAGTGTTGTTTTGCCAATTTTCAAGAAGGGTAAGAAAGAAGACCCTAGCAATTACAGGCCTGTCAGTCTCACGTCAATGCCTGGTAAACTTATGGAGAAGATGATTCTTGAAGTTATTGAAGCACCCCTGGGGGACAATGCAGTCATTGGTCCCAGCCTAACAAATTTGAATTCCTTTTGTTATAAGATCACCCATCTAGTCGATCAAGGGAAACCAGCTGATGTGATGTTTTTGGACTTCAGCAAAGCTTTTGACACAGTTTCCCATAGGATCCTGCTGGACAAAATGTCCAGCATACAACTTAATAAATATATCATAAGACGGGTGAGCAATTGGCTGACAGGCAGGGCTCAAAGGGTTGTGGTAAATGGGGCCACATCTGGCTGGCGGATGGTCATTAGGGGGGTCCCTCAAGGCTCCATTTTAGGGACAGTCCTCTGCAATGTTTTTACAAATGATTTGGATGTAGGACTAGAAGATGTTTTGAACAAATTTGCCAACAACACCAAACTTGGAGGAGTTGTGGAATTGGATGAGGGTGGAAAGGCCTTGCAGAGAGATCTGGACAGGTTGGAGAGCTGGGCAGTCACCAACCAACATGAAGTTTAACAAAAGCAAGTGCCGGGTCCTGCACCTGGGACGGGGCAACCCTGGCTATACGTACAGACTGGGCGACAAGACACTGGAGAGCAGCCCCACAGAGAGGGATCTGGGGGTCATGGTTGACAGCAAGCTGAATGTGAGTCAACAAAGTGCCCTGGCATCCAGGAGGGCCAGTCATATCCTGGGATGCATGAAGCATGACATTGCTAGTCGGTCAAGGGAAGTGATTTTTCCTCTCTACTCAGCGCTGGTGCGGGCTCACCTCAAGTACTGTGTGCAGTTCTGGGCATCACAGTACAAAAAGGACATTCAGCTGTTGGACAGTGTCCAGAGGATGGTGACGAAGATGGTGAAGGGCCTAGAGGGAAAGACATATGAGGAGTGGCTGAGGTCACTGGGCCTGTTCAGCCTGGAGAAGAGGAGGCTGAGGGGAGACCTCATCACAGTCTACAACTTCCTTGTGAGGGGCAGTGGAGAGGCAGGTGACCTATTCTCCGTAAACACCAGTGATAGGACCTGTGGGAACGGGGTTAAGCTGAGGCAGGGGAAGTTTAGACTAGACATCTGGAGGAGGTTCTTCACCGAGAGGGTTGTTGCGCATTGGAACAGGCTCCTCAGTGAAGCAGTCACTGCACCAAGCCTGTCTGAATTTAAGAAGAGATTGGGCTGTGCACTTAGTCACATAGTCTAAACTTTTGGGTAGAGCTGTGCAGTGTCAGGAGTTGGACTTGATGATCCTTATGGGTCCCTTCCAACTCAGGGTATTCTGTGAATCTATGATTCTATGATTTACTTTATAAGTACTAGGGTAGATGCAGCACAAATTTATGCTTTATACCCTCGTGTGAAAATAATCAGAAAATGAACCACAAAGCAGATCTGTTTTTTTTTTAGGCTCAATTAAAACATTAAAACATGTGTCTGTATGCATTTTTATCAATTAGTTCTTTTCTCTTTGGGCAATCCTAGCACTTAGAAAAAAAGAGTATTAAATTCATGTAAATGCCATTCTTGGCAGTAGATTTTGGAAGAGCATTTCCTGAATACAAATATGAATAGGAATTAATATGATTTTTACTATTTTCACTTATATTCTGATTTTATGGTCAACATGTCAATTGCCTGGATTGTCTGCCAGAAAGAAGGTCTTGGGAGAAAAAAAAAAAAAAAAAAAAAAAAAAGTATTCATTTTCTAATAGCCATTAAATCATACGCAGCACATTTGAAGACTTAAAACTTCAAGTCCTGAGTGGGACAATGAAGAGAGAATACTAAGAAAGGAGAAAGAATAATCTTGCATTTGGTATGATAAAACTGTTAAAATTGGAAGAAAATTGCAGTCATATTACCTGGAGAGTTAATATAATGCTTTTAGGAATGGGTGTGCTATCTTCAGTAACAGCTCTGCTAACCCTTTTAAACCTGAAATACACTTTAAAATCCACCTTCTGACACTACTGAAAGGTAAAGAAGAGGATTCATACTCAAATGTTTTGTTCCATAATGGGGAAAACTGGGACCTCAACAGTTAAGTGTGAGTAAAGATAACCATGCAAGTATATTACTGAAATTCATCTTTGTGTAAGTTGCATCCACACTGCAAAACAAAAGTCTGCTCACCCCTATAGCCAGGGTAAACTGAGGGTAGGAAAGCCAATTCACCTTCACCACTGAAATGCCTGTGAAATGGCAGATGGTATTTCAGCCAAGTTGAAAAGTGTGCTGGTGCTGCTCCAGAAATTCTGTTTTCTCATATTTTCAAAATCCTCATCTGCTCTGTGCTCAATCAGCCAAGGATACAACGTGAAGCAAATCACCTAATGGATAGATAGCACGTGGTTAATGAGAGAGGATAGAAATAACTGAATTTCTTTGAGTGGTGTGAGTGGTGGAGAATACTTCTTGCTGTACAAATTACCTTTCTAGAAGGCAGACATTTGATCTGCTTCTGACCACAATCAGTATTGTAAGACTGGTTGGACCGTTTACTTGATTTGTCATGGAAATTCCTCCGCTCCTCCCAGAAATAACAGTGCTACTAAAAACCTTTCGGGCATCCATGTTTAATGTCAAATTCTCTGACATCTACAGCACTTCCCAGCTGCCCATTTTTGGAAGATTCAGCTCTATTTCCTGAAACTGTGTCTCTCTACTTGAAGATATTTGATTTAGTAGGAGGAAAAGATCTCATCTCCCATAGATTTGCAATCATTTAGTTCTTCTTTTCAGATATGTACCAGAGCACTGAGAAAGGTACAATAATAAATCACTGTCTTTCATGCCAGAGTTCCACCTAGCAATATTGATAGTAAATTACCTAATCTCAACTAAGTCCTTGTGACCTGGGCTCTGACATTTAAAATGTCAAAAATCACAACACAAGCAATCAAAACTGTTAAACTGAAGAAATACCCAGATGATTTTCAATGTTATCCACAATGAATGCTATGGGCAGACAGTCTTACTTGTTGTACTTCCTTGATTTCTATTTAGATCAAATTATTCTCCACATTTTGGTTATGTGCTATACATGTGAGTAAGAATCACTTCTCTTAAACTTTGCCAATGCTATAGACAAAAGGTATGCCCAAGGTTTATAGACCCCAAATTAACTCTTACCGAATAAGGGAAACAGTTGGCTGACAGAAGAAGAATTGAATTGATACACCACTCAGGATAGCAGTTTTCAAGCTGCAAAAATTGTGGAATAATCTATTAAAGTCTTGTTTTAAAATTTCTTAATCTCCAGGAAATCAGAAGCACAATTAAAATTCCAGCTCAGATAATCTGGAAAATGTAGGGTTGGTTTTTTGTTGTTGTTGTTTGTTTGTTTGTTTTAATTGAAGGTTGATACTAGGAGACTATCACAATAGAAAGACAGGTTTTTAGTGGACCCATTTCTGTCTGTTTAATTAGGAAAGTCAGCATTAAATTGTTTTAAAACCTTATTAAAAAAATAAATAAATAAATCTTGGCAATACCTTTCATTTAAGCTTAAGGTTAACTGGAAATTTTGAAGCAATTAGTCATTTCATATTGTGCTAGAATTTCAAATCAATACGTGAAATGTCAGTAGAAAATACAGAAAGTCATTTGGAAGAAATACAGAAGTTGTTAGGTAAATGTCAATCTACAATACTGTAAACAGTAAGTCTGCCAAAAAAAGAATGTGCTGATTGCATCAGATTTGACAGGTAGAAAGGACTGTTGAATATACTAATTATAAACACTATTGTATTTGCATTTCGTCATGTTAAAGGGGTGTAGCTGATTAACCATTATGGGTCCAGTCGGATTCAGGGTAGCAGATTAACCATTACAGGTCTGGTCAGATTCAGAGCACTGAGCACTGAACAACACGGTCACGGATTCACCAATAACGTATATCTGCCCTTAGTCTAGTCTCATTCAATGAGAACTATCACAGCTAGGAACAATGCAGTCAAGTGCAATTTAGTACAGCAACAGGTACACAGGTTCTTTGGATTGCCGGCTATAGTGACTGCAAAAGCAAGCTAGCATGCATGAATACACAGGTGTGCAGCCTGGAAATTAACGCGTTAAAAGGCACAAAGACTCTATAGAGATTTCTAAGTTTCCAAGGAGACACACAGTATAATCAAGTGTTCAAATCTCACTCAAAGGTGTCCCAATGGGGGGGAAGAGAAGCTCGGCCCATTGACTGATCCCAGGAGTCAGGAGGTCCTCGGGATGATATATTCCCTCGGGATGGTATCTCCCCTGATGGTGGTATCTTCCCTGACATCCCCCCTTTCTTAGGCCAATTTATATTATTTTCTATCTTTTAGGTGGAGCTTGAGTGACTCTAGTCAAGCATATCTTAGTTATGATTGGTGAAAAGTTTTCCCGTCTCTGTTTAAAGTAATAGGCTCCAAGAAATTCAGAGCGCATGCTCAGTGAGGGGTGGCCGCACCTTGGAGGTGGGTAGCTTTTGGGATGGAGGTGTGTTTTGGTATTATAATGATAGTACAATAAGCAAAAGTACACTACAGCATTTGTCAAAACCTGACAGGTCATTGGCTCAGGGTAGCAAAAAGTGCAGCTTATCAGTCTCGGTGTGCACAAGAAAATCGAGTCCCCATCTGGTCACAGAGCCTAGGCATGGTGTCTCCACTCCACTCTACGCTCCATGCTGTTCCTTAGAGCCAGCGCACCAGGTTCCCCCAGCGCAATAGCATCTAAGGTTGGAAGCCTAGGGAACGCTCAGGTAATGCAGCTACACCCTACCCTGAAAGCCTCTTCAATGCTGTACATTTTCTTTAAAATGTGAATGTTAATTTTATTTTCCTAGTTACTTTAGGCAATTGCACCACACATTTATTCAGGCAACATCTTGAACTGATCCTGATGCCTACACGTATCCAGTCACATGTGTGTATTCCATATGCCAGTGAACTGCAAGCATTTATTAATATATTCCCGTTAAAAGCAATGTCAATAAAGGCTAAAACAAAGACATATGTAACCTCTTGTTATAGTAAGCAATCATATGATTGGATTTATTTGCAATTTAATTATGACCATACCATATATGGAGCAAAGAGAGGTATTTTCTTCTCCAGTTTTCACTCATTCTGAAACAAATTCTGAACAAATTCTTCTTCAAAAAACATTAAGTTAAGCACATTTTTTTTAGGTGTTTGGTAAGAGTCAGATAAAGAGAAGGTGTTAAAGAAAATGTATTTTCCTATAAACTCATATAACTAATAATAGTTATTCTTTATCATACTTTTTAGAGTAGTATGATCTTCTATCAAAATACCAAAATAAATACACCTTGAACAATGTATTTTCTTCTCTAAAAACTTTCAATAAGACAGCTAAATTTGCCTCTAGAAATCTGAATCTGAGACTATTTGTTATTATACCATATTATGACTCATTCAATATGATGCCCCTTTTAGTTGTGTCATCACAGCATCTCATACTGTTATAATTTAACATAGACTCACAGAATGGAATCACAGAATGGCTTGGATTGTAAGGGACCTTAAAAATCATTTAGTTCCGACACCCCTGCCATGGGCAGGGATGCCAACCATTAGATCAGGTTAGACCTGGGCCTAATCCAACCTGGTCTTGAACGTCTCCAGGGATGGGGCATTTCTCCAGGCAATTTCTCACAATTTCTCCAGGCAGCACTTTCCTGTGCTTCACCACCCTCTGAGTGAAGAATTTCCTCCTAATCTCTAATCTAATCTCCCCTCTTTTATTTTAAAACCATTCCCCTTTGTGCTCTCATTATCTGAATGAGCAAAGAGTTGCTCTCCATCTTTTTTATGTCCCCCTTTAAGTACTGAAAAGTTGCTATGATGTCACCCCGGAGCCTGCTCTTCTCCAGGCTGAACAGCCCCACCTCTTTCAGCCTTTCTTCACAGGTGCTCCATCCCTTTGACCATCTTTGTGGTCCTACCTTAGACCCACTCAAACAGGTCCAAGTCCTTCCTGTGCTGTGGGCCCTAGACCTGGACGCAGTGCTGCAAGTGGGGCCTCTGGAGCAGAGCAGAGGGGGACAAACTCTTCCCTCAAGCTCTGGCCACTCCTCTGTTGATGCAGCCCACTGCTGCACACACTGCTGGCTCATGTTGAGCTTTTCATCTGCTAGAACCCCCAAGTCCTTCTCTGCAGTGTTGCTCTCAATGAGTTCTTCTGCTAGTCTGTACTCATGTCCAGGATTGCCTTAACCCAGGTGCAGCACCTTGCACTTAGACCTGTTGAACCTTATTAAGTTCACATTGGCCCTACTCTCAAACTTGTGCAGGTCCCTTTGGATGTCACCCCTTCCTTCTGTTGTAACAACTGCACCACTTAGCTTGGTGTCATCTGCAAATTTGCTGAGGTTGCACTCGATACCACTGTCTGTGTAACTGATAAAGATGTTAAACAGTAGTGGCCCCAGCACTGAGGTACACCACTTGCCCCCAGCCTCCACCTGGACATAGAGCCATTGACCACCACTCTTTGCGTGTGACAGTCAAGCCAACTCTTTATCCACTGAATGGTCTACACATCAAATCCATATCTCTGCAATTTGGATACAAGGATGTCATGTGGGACAATGTCAAAAGCCTTAAAGATGTCCAGGTAGATGGCATCAATTAGTCTTCCCTTGTCAACTGATGCACTCACTCCATTGTAGAAAGCCACCAGACTGGTCAGGCATAATTTACCCTTGGTGGAGCCATGTTGGCTGTCTCAGATTACCTTTTTTGTCTTACTTGTGCCTTGACATGGAAGAAATGGAGAATCTTTTCCACCATCTTGCCAGACACAGAGGTGAGGCTCACTGGTCTTTAGTTCCCTGGGTCCTCCTTTCTACCTTTTTTAAAAATGGGAGTGATATTTCCCTTTTTCCAGTCACCAGAGACTTTGCCTGATTGCCGGGACTTTTCAAATGTGATGGAGAGAATCTTGGCAAGTACATCTGTCAATTCCTTCAGGACACTGGGATGCATGTCATTGGGTCCCATAGAGTTGTACTATTTGTACTCTATTACCCCAGTGAAATAAGTTTGTGATGGAATAGAGATGGCATTTTTTATATTGTGCTATCATATTAAAAAAGAAATTAACTATCATCAGAATTGTGGAGATATGTGAAAGCACATACTTTTTGTGATGACTAGTGTATAGGAATATTGTAGTTCATGCAATATTGTAATGACTGTACAAGAAAATGCATACTGTCTTTTGATGGGATAATCTCAGGAAACTCAGTAACTGCCTGCTCGCTCCCTGACTTTTCAAGACATTATGCTGTTTTACCATGCCCAGCTGTAGCTCTTACACAAATCAGATCCACCACTGAAATCACAGTGCCTGTGAAAAACTATATATTTTGAGGACTTCTGTGGGAAATTTGTGGCACTTAATCATGTAAGTAAAGGCTACAGGGTCAAACTCATACACTGTAAGTTTTATTTGCAGCTGTTAAGCAGAGCCCCAGGATGAATTATGAGTACCAGAATATAACCCTTTGTTGAATGATCAAGGAACATTCTAAGATCTGATTTACTTAGGAAATACTACACTTAACTACTTTATGTAATTTTCATTTTTTGATGGATATCACCCTACACCCCCAAGTCCACCCACACCTCCAGGGCTACTGTAGCTTATCTGATGATTTTAAAAAGAGTTCAAATGTTCATTATTTTCTTGGAAGGAAATGTGATTTTTTTATACTTGTGAGGAAGAGCTGTGGGTAATCTACACACTTTCATTGTTCCATTTGGTTCAGCTACAAGATATATTTTTGGCTGGGGCAGCGGAAACACCTGGCTGAACCATTAAAAGGAAAAAAATCATTTCTTTGGAGGGGGAGTTTGTGGAAGGGCAACATAAAAGGATGAACCGTTTGTGTGAAATGAATCAATATTCACATGTAAATGAAGTCCCTGAAGTTTCTGAAGCAGTCCCATGCTTAAATGACTCACTCTGGAATAATCATGTGAAGGTTCAGATCTAGTTTATTCTGCCACAGGGATTTTTGAAAGCTTTCTTTCTCCCTGCATTTTGTATGACTAAAGGGTATGAGCAAAATATGGCAAGAGGAAAAAGGGGGCTTAGAGATCACTTATACTTGAAAATATGTTTTGCCCCAGAATTTTTTTTAATGAAATTTAAAATGTAATTTTTTGTTTGTTTGTTTGGTGTTATTTGTTTGTTTGTTGTACATGTGAGGTTTTTTTTTTTTTTTTTTTTTCAATAAAACTCAAGGTTATGTTAAACAGTTTACACCTGCATTTTCAAAAATCTCATGTTCTGCTAATATATATTAGTCTTAAGTCAGTAGAAGGATATAGATCCATAGTAAAGAGAAATTAGGGTTTTTCAAGGACTTTTGGAAAAGGTTTTTCTGGAGCTTTTGACTTCTGTTATTTCACAACAGCTAGCTGCAAAATGAAAAAAACCACCTTTTGTTCTGAAAAATAAACAAATAAATAAATAAATAAAAGGAACCCGACATAAGGGATACAACATGTTGAAAAAATATGTGGAATTTGCATATTCTTTTGTTTTTTTGTTTTTTTTTTTTTTTTTTGGTTTTTTTTTTTTTTTTTTTTTTTTTTTTTTATTCTTTTATTCTTATTATTATTAGTTTTGGTTTACATCTATCAGCAGAGAGGGTTGGAAATCATACTTTCAAAAAGAAAGTGGACTACCTTATAATGGTACCTTTAATTTGTAGAAGTTTGCTGGAGGGCAACAAAAAATTCTTAGTGTAAAAATTTTTTAATGGCTTCATCTAAAATATATACGTTGCTGAGTGGACTTCACTGCTTTAGGTATTTTGCTTTCCTATTAAAAAGGTCCTCCTTTCATAAGGATCTTTATGACTCTGCCTAGTCATAAAAAGAGCACATTTCAGTTCCTTTACAGAGAAACATAATTTTCAGCACATAAGAAAGTTAGTGTTCATTTTGAAGCAGCTAGTTTAACCATTAAAATTAAATTTTAAGGTCCCAGTCCAGCAGACACTGAACATAGTGGGGTTTAGAAATTGACTTCAGAGCAGGGAGACACAAGCTTAGTAACTTAAAGTACCCATTCTTTCAACATTAAGAGTTTATGTCTGTTTTAGATAATTAAAAGCTAGGGAAGATGATTAAATCAAATAGCTCAGCTTCCTGGAAAGCTGTCTGTGTGAACGCTATTTCACTATTAACATGTACTGTTTCCACCAGGTCACTTCCTCTCTTATTCAGACATCCATACTGCTGGAGCATAAGTCATTCATTCCTTATTCAGATTTGGAATAAGGAATGCAAGATAAAGATGTGAACTGGAAAAGAACAGCTCTGATAGGCTGTGTTCTCACCTAATGCTTGCAAGTGTGGTCGCATTTGATGATAGCCAAATTAAATAGGTCAGCGGCCCACTGACTATGGTCAGATTCTGGTGTGCTCATTATTAAAGTATATGTTATTAATTAGTAAGTAGGGAGTCTCCAGACCCTGGAGCTTACATTATTTTACTGTGTTTTTCCAGGCAAACTTGTAATAATAATTCTGTGCTTCATGTCCTTCCACATGAAATACTTGATGTTTTTTATGTGCATTCTACAAGTTGTTTGTTTGTTTGTTTGTTACCTCATGGAGCTGATATATACAATATTAAAAGCCGTTCATGTTTGCATTATAATCAAAATTTAAATGAGTAAAAGATAAATTCCAGATGAGGCTGTAAACATCTATAGTTCTTTCCAACGAGGAAAGAGGCTTCCTAGTTTATTTCTTGGCAAATGAAGCGAATTTTTTCATCACTTCCCAGATGCACCATTTACCATCATGCTTTGTTTTCATTGACTTCTGAAGAGCCAGGTTTGGAGACCTTCAGTGTCCTCCTGGACGAATCTGTTCCCACAGCAATCCTCAGGGAGAATCACAGAATCAGAGAATCACAGAAAAGTCTAGGTTGGAAGAGACCTACAAGATCACCAAGTCCAACCTCTGACCTAACGGTAACAAATCTTCCACTAAACCATATCCCTAAGCTCTGCATCTAAACATCTTTTAAAGACCTCCAGGGATGGTGACTCAACTACTTCCCTGGGCAGCCTATTCCAGTGACTATCAACTCGTTCAGTAAAGAAGTTTTACTTAATATCCAACCTAAACCTTCCCTGGCGCACCTTTACCCCATTCCCCCTCGTTCTGTCAGCAGGCATGTGGGAGAATAGACCAACCGACACCTCGCTACAGCCTCCTTTCAGGTACCTGCAGAGTGCAATAAGGTCACCCCTGAGCCTCCTCTTCTCCAGGCTAAATAGTCCCAACTCCCTCAGCTGCTCCTCGGAAGACTTGTTCTCCAGACCCTTCACCAGCTTCGTAGCCCTTCTCTGGACTCACTCAAGCACCTCCATGTCCTTCTTGTAGTGAGGGGCCCCAAACTGAA
>CM021797.1:65717119-65727527 GCA_011076525.1 Nettapus auritus | reverse complement strand
CTGTCTTTGTTTCTCTC
Source organism: Nettapus auritus (assembly GCA_011076525.1). NCBI lineage: Eukaryota > Metazoa > Chordata > Aves > Anseriformes > Anatidae > Nettapus > Nettapus auritus. The sequence goes on along the minus strand of CM021797.1, from coordinate 65,727,510 downwards.
TCTCTTTCTCTCTTTCTCTCTCTCTCTTTATCTCTTTCTTTCTCTCTCTCTTTCAAAAAAAAGAGATTCAAAAATGCACTGGAACTTTTTCTTTTAACTTTAGTTTTCAATTTTCTGATATCAACTTCAGTTTAATTCTTTTACTTTCAACTTTTTCCTATTTTTTGCTCTTTGTCTCTTGTCTCTTCATGTTTGAATTTCCTCCTTTCAATACTGAACTCATTTTCAGCTCTTACCATGTCTCTAACCATCAACATACATTCTTTTCTGTTTCAAATTCAGTTTGCAATTTCTATTCAGACATCCTCACTTCCTTTGGCTTAAAACCACCTTACAGCCATTAAAGGCTCCTTCTCCACTGGCATTTCATGACTTTCTCAAATGAACACTTCAGTCACCTTCAGCTCCCTCATTTTCTATTTCAAAAGAACCAGAAATTTCTTCCACCTCATTTGGTCAGTTGCCTTTAATTTCTGTGATCAAGTTGTCTAAAAATCTGTTGCTGGCTTCTATACACCTGCTTTGTAATTCCCCCTTTAACCTTTCCTTGTAATATTTCCTCACCGCACATATACACATTATCCATTGTGATTTTGCTTTCACTCTCGTCTCTCCTGTTCAACTCTTATGTTTAAATAAAGTCATCTGAAATGACAGATTATGTACTGTCTCCTTTTCTTCCACTGAAATCTCACAGACCTTTCACTTCAGGTTCCTCTTCCCGTCATATTAAAATGGTGACATATCTTCCTTATGTCTTTGTGGATGTGTAGCAGTCACCTCAAATATACCAATATACCTCTCCTTTCTCTTTACACACCACAGTTCTGAAAGGTGTTTTCCAAGAATTTGAGTAGTGGCCTACTTTTTTTTTTTTTTTTTTTTCCCAACTGTCCAATAAATGTGTTAGAAGCAAAATTTTGCTGGGAGGTGAGAGGATTATTGAAGTATAGCATAACCTCTGCATTGTCTAGTCTAGTTCCATGCTCAAATCTAGCCTTGAAGTTGGAACAGGCTACTTAGTGTTTTACCATTACTGTGATGGTTTTACTGTGCTAGGCAGCTGAACACCACAACAGCTCTCTCGCTCCCCCTCCTCAGATGAGGAGGGGAAAAGTAAAGGAAAGAACAACTCACGGGTTGAGATAAGGATAATTTAATTAAAGAGGAAAAAATATATATATATTAAGGAAATATTATTAATTAACAACTCAACTAAAGGGAAAAAGGGAAAAAGGGAAAGGGGAAAGGGAGGGGGAAAGGGAACAGCAAAAACAAAACAAGTTGTAGTGGGTTTACGTGGCAAGGTTTTGGTAGGAGGGGGGCCATAGGGGTGGCTTCTGTGAGAAGGATCTAGAAGCTGCCCCATGTTTGGTAAGGGCCCCACTGCTGACCAGAGCTGAGCCAATAAGCGATGTTGTTTTGGAGGAGAGGTGCTCCAGGCGCCGGAGCAGAAGTCCCCTGCGGCCTGTGGTGAGGACCGTGGTGAAGCAGGATGTCCCCCTGCAGTCCATGGAGTACCACGGTGGAGCAGGGTTCCACGCTGCAGCCTGTGGAAGAGACCACAGTGGAGCCTGTGCCCCGAAGGAGACTGCGGCCTGTGGAAGACCCCTGCCGGAGCAGATTCCGGGCTGGACCTGCAGCCTGTGGAGAGGAGACCACGCAGGAGCAGGTGACCCGGCAGGAGCTGCTGCCCGTGGGGGACCCAGGTTGGAGCAGTTTGCTCCTGAGGGATGGACCCCGTGGTACGGACCCATATCTGGAGCAGTTCTTGAAGAGCTGCTGCCTGTGGACAGCCCACGCTGGATCAGTTCGGCAAGGACTGCATCCTGTGGGTAGGACCCCACAGCACAGGGGACAAGAGTGACCGAGAAGGAGTGGCAGAGAAGAAGTGCTATAGACTGACCATAACCCCCATTCCCCCGTTCCCCTGCGCCGCTCGGGGGGAGGAGGTGGAAGAGGGTGCATGGGGGGGGGGAAGGTGCTTTTGGTTTCTTTCCTTTGTTTCTCACTTCTCTAGCTTGTTAGTAATAAGCAATAAATCTTACTTTCTCTCTATGCTGAGTCTGTTTTGCCCGTCACGATAATTATTGCGCGATCTCCTAGTCCTTATCTCAACCCTTGAGCCCCTTTCATCGTATTTTCTCCTCACTCCTCTTTGAGGAGGGGGAGTGAGAGGGCGGTTGTGGTGGAACTCGGCCGCCCACCCGAGTAAAACCACCACACAAGTAAAGGCTGTGTGGAAGTGCAGAGGAAAGAAATTATTCTCTGCTTCCCACAAATGAGCAATGCCTGACCACGTCCTTGAAGCAGGGCCTCAACGCACGTAGCCGGTGTTCGCGAGGAGGACAGACGTTTTCGCAACAAAAGCCCACCCCACCCCTCTTCCTCCTTCTTCCACCTTTTATTGCTGAGTATGACATCATATGTTATGGAATATCTCTTTGGTTAGTTTAGGTCAGCTGCCCTGGTGATGTTTCTTTCTCACTTTTTTCCCACCCCCCAGGAGGGTTAGAGAAAGTCCTGATACTATGCCAGCACTTCTCAGCAGCAGACACAACACTGGTGTGATAACGCTGCTGTTCTAGCTACAAGTGCAAAGCATGGCACTGTATGGGCTGCTGCAGGGAAAGTTAACATCCCAGCCAGACCCAGTACACATTACATGGGGAAGTATTCCTCTCATGCCCATCTGACATTTCTCTGGTCTCATCTTGGGAGCATTGATCCACACATATCTTTGACAAATACCAGTTGTTGTGGTTTAACTTGGCTGGCAGCTAAGCGCCATACTGCCATTCTCTCACCCTCTCCTCCCCAGTGGGATGGGGGAGAGAACTGGAAAAACACTAAAGGCTTGTGAATTGAGATAAAGACCGTTTATTAGACCAGAAAATAAATAATAATAATAATGATATGTACAAAACAGGAAATGCACAATGCAATTGCTCACCACCTGCTAATCGATGCCCATCACATCCCCAAGCAGCTTCTCACCCCCTCCCAGCCCCAGTTAATTGCAGATAAATTCAGTGAAGTCTTAAAACAGTCCATACTATTAAGAGAAATGAAGGCGTGCAGTACGGCATGTTTTAAAACTCTTAAAACAATTATTTTTACTAACTTAGTAAGTAATGAAGTATTTGTGGAAAGAGCTGTGAGACACTGGTTTGCTGAATTGTGAAGGACAGATTCTATTTTTAAAGGTTCAAGAAGAAAATATAATATGAATTTATGCATATTCTCTGGGTGACAGAAATCAAAGGAAAATTTTCCCATATAGTGACAAGTTACCATGAGAAATAAGCAAAAAATGAAAGCTGAGGGTAGATTTTGACATAACTAGAGTGAAAAACATGACTCTCACAGGAATTTCTTTCTTTAAATGTCTCTAAATAGACACTATATTTTCCAATTTTGTTTTATCAACAGTGAAGAGCAATAGCTGTTCTATTTGTTTTACGCTTTTGGCTTTTATTACTACCCTGTGGATGAATGACCTTACAATCTCAAATTATTCTGTACTTCTACTTAACAGTGACAGATAGACAATATCCCCCTGTTATATACTTCATGAGATGGTCTGTACATTCCTAATGATAGATAATGGAATTCTTCAAGCACTGTAACCCTCAATTTTAAACAGCATGTAGAAGAGCATTTTAGCCTAACACCTCCTGCAGATTTTTGTTTGCTTGTTTGTTTGTTTATTCCACCCTATTCTCTATTCGACCCCTTCTTAAGCACAGAAAGTGCAAGTACCTGATACTTCATAGAGCTTATTGTAGGAGTTCTAGCAAGGTAGCATTCACTTAGTTTAAAAATTGCTTCTTTAAAATTTTCAACACTCAATGACGATTAAGCATGACTAAAAGTTGGGATTTCTTCTCCCTAGTATTACCACAAACATATTTACTTTATCTAGGTTTCTGAGGGTATAAGATGAGACCTTATGCATTACCCAGTTTTAAACACTTCACAGAATTTAAGAAGAATTATGTTCTCAGTAAATTGTCATAAAGTGTCATTAAAAATCCAGGTCTGTTTTTTCATCCTATATGACTTATCTTTTCCTTAAGTGGAAATGCATTAGTTTTTATGTACTTACCCATAACTGGACACTTGGTAATACACAAAACTCAAAAATAAACTAAAAACTAGTGGCAAAACCAGTATAAAGTAAATAACTCTAGCACAATCAGAAGTTGCACACAAAACCCTTTTTTTTTTTTTTTTTTTTTTTTTTTTTTGTACTCATATGCTCTTGTATTTTATTCTTGTGCTGTTCTTGTGAACAGTAATGTATTTGCCAGAGAAAGTAAGATATGTACAGATTCATTTGTTTTTGAGGAAAGGCTCAAAACAGAACATAAAATTGAGACAAGTAAATTAAGCTGGCAAAGGTCTCAGAGGAATAACTGGCCACAATACACTAAAGGTAATCCTCTAATTGTTATCCCTTATTTTGTCTTCCCAAATAAGTACCTTGTTCTATTTCTAGTGTAAGGTGTAACCTTTTAAAAACCAATACTTTACTTTTCTACCCTACTGAGTTTGCCTCCTTTCAACTTGATGACTTTTTGCTATTTTTTTGCTTTTTTTTTTGCTATTTTTTTTTTGTTTGTTTTTACTCTTGTCCCTATCACTTCATCCATTTACCTGTATTGAGTATACCAGTAAGTGCAGCTGGTGCTGAGCAAACTTCAATATTACTGCACAGTAAATGGTAGAATTAATTGTTACTAAGGCATAATTAATTCCTGTTCACCATAGTGAGACAAACTATTCATAAGAAGAGACTCATAAATGTGAAAAGAATTAGTGATATGATTTCTCTGGGTTCATAAGATCCTCATTATATATAAATAAGTTCATAATATAGAGAAGGCCACAAAATTCAGCTGTAGGAATAATTTATTCTTGTGAGTTCTTACACATTTTTCCAGCATGCACTACCTTGAATCAAGGAATAGCTGCCTATAAGTATTAGAGATAGAAGGCTTTAGAAGTTTTTGTGCAATACCAATTTCCAAATATAGTTGGCATGACTTGGTTTTCAGTGGAGTATTTTGTATCAGAAATGGCAGGACAGATAAATTTGAAAACTTCTTACAGAAATATACTAATAAGATTTTTAGAGGGAAAATGTTTTATGAAACTCTTAGTGAACAATGTAATTATTTATTTGTTTGTTTGCTTTCAACTGGAGAGTTTCCTTAATTATTCAAGCTTAAAAATACGATGTCACAGTTTAACCTAATATTTGATGGATGTTCTATTCTCACTACCCAAAATGAAATGCTAGTAATTTTTCCAAGGCAGTATGCCTTTATTCAAGTTCAGTGGAGTTCAGTGTAGATCCTACTGCTCAGTATTAGGTATCTGGTCCTGGGACCAGACACAGGACAAAGTTCCTTGAACTTCAGAGCCTGTAGAGCAAGGAAAAAGAGGTGTTGCCTTTTGCGGTTAGGTCTCTGATTATGGTTGGCAATCTCCAAGCTTACTAATGTAAGGTAAGGGTGTACTGGGCTGCTCCCCCATCCTTTGTACCTCCTCCTCACTCCCCAAAGGCACAGGTAGAGAAGGGCCAGTGAAACAGCCCAGTAAAAACAGTTCTGAGATGCTGGGCTTGCTAATAAGGTAAGATTACAAGGTGCAATACAAGACAGGTTGAAGCAAGGGCCCTGCTCACCTTTAGGCAGGGCAGACACCAGTTATGCAGTTTGGAGCCATATCTGTGGAGCACATGACACATAGTGTAGACCACCACTAATGGGATTCTTGGGTCAAACACACATTTTTTAAGCTCCTTGGTGTTGATAACTCCTGAATAAATTTATTATGGGCATGCATACAATTGATAAAGTCCTTCACTACCAGTGGTTAAAGACACTTACCAACTTCCAGGATATAAGGATATATTAGAAAGTATATGCACTGCTAAAAGCTTTCTAGCTTTAAGTTGCTTCTTTTCATCATTGATACTGTTTTTCCTTAAAAAAAAAAAAAAAAAAAAAAAAAAGGAAAAAAAAAAAGAAAAAGCTGGGCTATAGAAATGTTACACCTTGAAAACAGCCTACTGAAGGAAATATCAAAATAGCAAGAGAAATAATAAACAAGCTCCATTATCTGGTAATAACCTCTTTTGTCTAGCTACATTAGTCATTAGTCAACATCAGATTGGTAGAACTGAGTGAATCCCCAAGGAAATAAATTTAAAAGTATACATGCAATTGAAGCATCCTTACTATTTCCTTTGTTTACTATCTCAACTTCATTTTTCTTGAAGACAAATAAGTAATAATTATGATAAGTCAGATTGTTCTATGGAGAATTCCTCAGAAAGCCCTATTTGAATTATCAACCGGGAAAATGCTGGGGAAATCATAGAATAAGCATGCCATATTTACACAATTTATTTTCTGAAAGTTCCTTCCCAAGACAATCATATAGCAAAATTTTCTGTTCAGGATCAGCATTCCCACAAATTTCAGTGCCATTTGTTATAATTACCACGTTCAACCAAAGGGAAAACACAAACAGCTTCTGCACTCAGGTACAATAAACAAATAAATAAATAAATAAATAAAATAAAAATCTGGGTAATCTTTATGTCACACTGCTCACTCTGTTCATATTGTTCACTCTTCATTACATTTCCAATGCCCTAACTCATTAATTGGAATTTGGTGCAACAGAAAGAGTCTTAAGGTGAAGGAATTATAACCATCTCTGAATTTAGTAGATATTTGTCAACAAACACAGACTTATGTCATACAAAATACTGAACATGTAAAAAGCATGTACTTGCTGCTATTAATATGGCATTGATACAGAAATGACAAAAATGATGCTTTACTCAGTACTGATAAAGGTAGCAAGCCTTCTGCAAGCCTAGGGTGGATCTGGTAGAGTGGGACTTTGGAGCTACAGTTTCTCTTTCCAGTGGTCCAAGAACTCGGAAAAGCCACACATGTTGTGACCAACACCACATATCTCAGACACCTTTGCAGTGCCATTATATGGAAAATATGAGGGAGGAAAGTGCTTCCCACATGCTCGTGGAAGCCATGAACTTGAACTTATTTCCTGAATTCCCCTTCACAGCATACTCTGGATGTTACTTCAGTGCACTTCCATAAATATCAGGGTAAGCATTTTTACCAGTGTGACAAATCCACAAAATTTTCCTCCCATCTTTCCTTCATCCATGTGTTCATATTGCTTTATTGTGTAGTGAGTTCCAAATGGACACTCTCAACTGAGTCAGGAGGAGCAGAAAATAAACAAACAAATAAATAAATAAATTTAAATGACAGCACAGAGAAATATAATATATGGAATAATAATCTAGTGTTGGAGACTTTCTGACTATGGCTGACTAGGTTTGTTTGTCTTGGTCTTCTCCAAGATAAGAAATGGTTGAGTGAGAAGGTGCTGCTGGCTTTCACAATTTTAGCCTTTTACAAACTGCGATGAAATTATTTCACTCATACAAAACACAAGAAAGGATACTAAGTAATCCATCCAAACTTTCTGAGTGATCTGACATAGTAACCGTTTCTTTCAAGAAACATCATATTGCAAAATAAAAACAAGTCAAAAAATTCTTGCACATCTGGAGTCCACATGGAATGGGCACTTCAAACTATCTCTGGGTTCTCTAGTTTCAATTTCTCATTCTCTCGGTTAAACTTTCCCTTGTCAACTTTTATTTTTATTTTTATTTTTTTTGATTGTGCTGGTAAGGGTAATATATAAACTTTTCATCTTAATAAGAAAAAAAAAAAGAAATAAAAAGATTGTTTTGTTTGCTAGTTGTCTTCATTTATAAGATTTCCTTTTCAACTTGTTTTCATGTTATGCTTTAATGGACATTTCTTCTAGTCAGAAAAATACAGTGACTTGAAGAGCAAAATCATGGACTTTTGACTTGTGTGTCTGTCTCTCAGTCAAGCGATAATGTCAGACAACTGAAAAGTCTCAAAACATATGGATAGATCAACACATAACATTCAAAATGCAATATTTCTTCCTTTGCATATAACTATGGAAATGCCAGTTTAAGAGAAAACAGTCACTTAGAAATCTTTCCTATTGAGTGTTCTTCGTATTTAAATCTGGTTTCACAAGAATATGAACTGAAAAGCCTTTCTGAAATCCATATTATATTTACTGAAGAATGCAGTTATATGTGATAGGAATGCAACAGAATTTCCCTCCCACATTCTATAATAAAACTTAAAACAGGTTTGTTTGTTTCTTTATGGGCCATCAATAGCAGCATATGGTATTTCAAACACCTTTTTAGGAAGAAAACTTCTGTTGCAATATTTCATTGGAATTTCTAGTGGTCCCTTAAAATTATACTGTTTTGATACAAAAGAAAGAAGTAAGATCTTCCAAATCTTAGTGACATAGAGATATTTAAAATGTCGTAATAGACATCAAATCTATAGAGAAAGGCAAGTAATCAAAGTAAAAGTGTCCCACATGACAATAAATTTTGTACTGCGGTCTATTCAGTTTTCAGGCATGAAGCTTAGTGTTATTTCAGCTGGTTGCCAATGAGATAGAATGTCTTGTTAATTTAGTATTTTATTTACTAATAGCTACAGAACTCAGAAACATGTCAGTTAAATAATAGTATCCAAATAACATATTTTCTTTATATGAAAGCATTATATGAAGACATTTACTAGTAGAACTTATTTATCTTTCTTCCCATTCAAGATATATTCTTTACTGTTACTTTTAAGTAAAATTTCTCAGTTGTCTGTAATGGTAATTTTTAAGCCAATAACTATTTCCTCATTAAAAAACAAACAAACAAAAAAATCATAAATATGTTTTTAAGTTACACTGATACCAGTTTCTCTCTGTATGCTTTCCATATGCATTTAACATTGAACATTCATGTGCTATGACTTCAGTGTGCATTCATTTATTTGATAATTAAAAAGTTGAAAAAGTTGCTGTTCAAAAATCAAAAGTTTTATAGAAGAAATTCCTCTGAAATGTTGAAAAAACATTTCAGATCGTTCTAGTTGCTAAGTATTAACATGAAAGTCCTGTCCCATTAGCACATGGTCTACAAGTTCCACACCAAGTAGAATACCTCCCAAAGTCCAAGGTTTGAGTTTCATGAATAAAAAGTATACTTAAAATAAATATTAGTAATAGAAATCATGCTACATGTTGATTTTTAAAAATTGAAGCTATACATTTGACATTTTTTCTATTTAACTGACCAGACATTCATGTCTTTCTGTGAAATAAGAGGAGATAGGTATTAGACTGTAAAACAAATTGAACAGTATCTAGTTTAAAGACAGATGGAATATTTTGCCTCTCTACAACTTCTAAGTTCTGTTGTTTTTATTCTTCTGTTTTATTCACTTATATTCCTCTGCTTTCTCATCTGCAAGACCTTGTTAGTTTTTTCTTCTTTTCTTTCCTTTCTAAACATGATCTGTTAAACCTTACCTAGCAGGGTCTCTCTCACATTTTCTAAAGCAGAGTGCTTTAAAATTGAGCAAGGAAAAAAAATTAATTTTGACAGTCTCGTGCTGATTCTGAGTTTCCTTCACACAGCAAAGAAACACATTGTTTACAACCTGTGGGTGAATATCACATGAGAAAGTGAAAATGGGAATTTGAGGGGTACGATGAAGGTTTTATCTATAATGCATTCATCCTGCAGAGCCCTTGTACAACAGCTATAACTATCCCTTTTGGTATCAGAAAATTGCTAATAGTTTTCTAAGTGAAGAGAAGAAAAAGCAACAAATGGTGGAAAGAGAGCAGTTACAGTCTAGCACATCTCAAATCTTTGTATGTTCATGATTTTTTGTTGTCATTTTTGTTCATGTTTCATCATCTTTCTTCACAGGCAATGAAGCCCATTTTAAATCCATTTGTGTGAAGATGATAGCATCAATGTGAGCTTCTTCCAGTACTTGCACTAGCCATCATGTAAAAAGTGTTTGTTCAGTGTTGTTGGAAACATTCTAGATTTCCATGTATTATTCAGAGCAACCTGAAATAACGGTTTAAGTAAATTTAGAGCACTAAATAGAGAACTCTGCTAATGTCAGTGTGCAAGAAAAGATAACCGCTGACCTTCCGTATAATGACTATTAAGGCAATATCATAGAATATAGTAAAAGAAAATAAATAATTTTCGATATTATATCATCACCATAGAAGATAGTATAATTGGACTTATCTATTAAATTCTAAAAATTCTTTTGAAGATCATGAAAAAAAAACATATTGGACATAAATGTTAAATTAAAAAAAAAAAAAAGGCCATTGCAATAAACACTAATGTATTATTATTTTAATACATTAGTTGAAATGGGTAGATAGTTTAGTTTTTTTTTTTTTTT
>CM021797.1:65649187-65669489 GCA_011076525.1 Nettapus auritus | reverse complement strand
ACTTACTCTGCAAGACAAATTCATATATGTATTTCCAGAGAGAGGTGCTGATCCTGCATGTGTTATCCAAGCGCTTTCCAAGACAAAAAAAAAAAAAAAAAAAAAAAAAAAAAAAGGAAAAAAGGAAAAAAAGAATTTGGGCATCAGGGATATACTTATACCTACAGGTAAGTTTAACCAACAATGGAAATAACATGCTTGTGATTTTACATAAACAGATCCATAAAACAAAATTAGTGATATATAATTAAGATTGGCCAAAATCTAAAGCAAGCTAGGCAATAGTTTAAACTGATGAACCATCTTACAGTTATCTAGCACAACAGAGTTTCTCTGACATCTGCCAGAATCAAAACTTCTGGCTGATGTTGCCAGAATATTCAACAAAGTTTCTTTCAAAATTTTTGGCAAGAACTTCTCCACCTGCAGACATAAGTGTTGGTCTTTCAGTTGGCTACTTGGTTCACTGTCAGAGCAAACTACTCAGTGAAACAGGTTTACTCTGTGTTTGTCTCATCCCTGTCACATTGAAGGCTGTTTCTGCAACAAAGTAATTAAAGATTTACTACTTTAAACCACCAAAAATACTTCAGAGTCAAAAAACAAAACATAACAAAACAAAACAACTACAACAAAAAAACAAAGTAGTTGATAACGTCTTGAAAAGTCTGTTTCCATATAGACCTCATAATTGCTTAGCAGTCATTGGTAATATTTACTTCTCTCATCCGTGCTTGTAAATCAGATACAGTGTTATAGGATTAATGATCTAAAATAGTTTGTAAAAGTAGTTGATTAATAATCAGAAAGCTGATAAGTATAGTAAAATTGAAAACAGGACAAATATTTCCTGTGAATGTCAGGTAAAAATTCTAAAAAATATAGTCTTTATACCTCTATTTTTCATAACATTGCTATGTGGAGTTCTGTTTGTTAAGTGATATATCAGATTATGAACTGGGAATTTTAATCTCCAAATTAGTCTCCAGAAATCACTTGTGGGTGCTCAATATTCAGAATTTAAATTTATCTGATTTAGAAAGAAATATTATAAATACATTTGAGTGCATGATCATAATTCTTCCCATCAAAATCTTTGCATAAATGTTTGCAAATTGACTAGTGTTTAATTTTTCCCATAGACCAAAAAGATTTCAATTGTGTAAGAATTCCCCAGAAAAAGGGAAAAGTGTAAGAAAAATATATTTTATTAGCTGTCATGTACAAACAGAAATATTTTACAGTTTAGAGAATTTTTTCTGAAACATCTAAAAAATTTTAAAAAAATTTTACATAAGGATGATAATATTGTGCTATTTTTTTTTGCTATTTTTTTTTCCCTGAAGAAAAGTAGGGGTAATTTTGATATTCATAGGTGATTCCTTGTAACAATTTTTTTTTTTTTTTTTTTTTTGTTCTCTTTTTGATGAACTATATTTGGCAGTGGAAATACAGTATTTCACCATTGTATCCTTGTCTTGACATCAGACTGTTCACCTTTGCAAACATTTGTTTTTGATGCATCCATTTGTTATTTTACGAAGGCCTCTTTATTTCAGATGAGTCATCTTTAATTTGACTGTTATTTTCAGAGTATCTAATATTTGACACTTTTAAATCATAGGCTTGAACCTTTTCTGGAGTGAAGTTTTACCTTCAAATTAGTATCCTTCTCATCTCAAAAACCTGTTCACTGTCATTTGGAACATGAAATTCAGCCCAGCTCTCATCTTCTTTATCCTGCTTTGGCATCCCTACCACCCACAGATATATATTTTCCACGAGTTGACAACTTCTCAGGAAAAGTGCACAAAGTGTTCCTTGAACCCTGCTGAACCCTTGCCTGTCATTCAGCAAAGCCCCTGCTTGGGCTATCTTAACAGTGAATCAATTGTATGCTCACAGGGTGATGGCAGGATATGCTCTCAATTTACATGTTGTATTTACTGATGTTCAAAGCTGTCTTAATGGCTTTGCCATTCACCAGTTGCAATAAAACCTGTCTTGCTGGCAGAGAGTAATACCTACAGACTCTTACTTTTCTATAACTTTTTGCCTTTAATATTTTTGGCACATGCATGTCAACAGGTGTAAACAGAGGTGATAACTATGTTTCAGCACTGACACAGAGAAAGACCTTCGTACAGAAGAGGCAACCATTTAGCAGGAGAAGATAAACTATCCAGACTAGTTCTTCCTTAGAATTTCATATATTTCTCAGAATATCAACCTGATTCTGTTGTCCAAGACCATGACTGATAAATACTAGACAACAAGAACTTAAACATGGAGTATGGGCTGCTATGCAGAGCAAGCTAAATACATTTGTTTGTAAAATTTAAATGTTGTGATCTGCGTACATGTAATTTGCTATCCAAAATGTATCTGAGGACAGTTAAATTTCAACAACAAACTGCTCAACTAAGTTATAAGAGAACATTTATACTTCATGTATAAAAGCCCCTTCTCTTCAGGACCATACATCTACTGTTGTTCAAAGTAAACAGACTACTAATTTACCCTGGACAAGTTGGCAGGCTGAGAGAGCCCCATAATTCCCTGGAGCTCTGTACACAGAAGAGCTGGGGATTGGGGAGAGTAAGGTGGGGGGTGGGTGAGTTCTCCTTCCAAATATCACATTTCTTCAGTTTAATTCTCAATTCTATAAAATATATCTACAGGTTCCCATGTGTTTTGCCAAAGATGTCTGTGTAGTATTTAGGTCTTTTTCCACCAAGTCTTTATGTCTGTCTACTTACCAAGATTAGTTATGCACTGAAGGTTTTGGGCTGCTTCCAGACTGTGGCAAGCAATGCATGTCCAGTTACAATGGCTTGATGGAAGTCGTTTATTAAGCTGTGAAAATTGGCTAAACACCAAATGCTGACTCAAATGTTGGATATTTTAGCAAGGTGTTTATAAGCTCTTGGTTTTGAGAAAAGACAGAAAAAAAGAGACATTTGAGAATATGAAAGTGATGAAAAATACAAGTAATTAGTATCAAGGCCAAAACATAGGCATGACTTCAGTCACTAACAAAAAAATAACATGGAATGTTGTAAATAACAGCACTAGTCAAATTGAGGGGAGCTTCACTGAAAATATGTCTGTGGTTTTGTAAATGGTGGTTGGAGGCAGGCTATTCCCTGTTCACTTTGTTTTATGAGTAGTCGAGGCTCTTAGTTACAATTTTCAGCTTTTGAACAGTCTTATCATAACTCTCACTTCCATTTCTTCATATTTCAAAATCCTAAAGTCTCCAATAACTGTTCTGAATGAAGAATAAAGGCATAGTTTGATAAGCCAGTGGAACTTGACCTGTCTACATGCATGTTTGATAAGTTTAGAGAAGGTCATAGTCTTTGGAAATGATTCATTGAACAATTGAACCAATACAATAAAACACCTGAAACTTATTCAACAAAAGGATTGTGTGCACTATAAAATTCATTAGGAAAATTACACGAGCCAAAACCTTTGTGTATATGAGACAGAGCTGTGCACTTTGCTGTGTTAAAAAAAACTGTTGTACATTTTCTCAAAAATCTCTTGCCACCTTAAAATTTCTAGGTTAGAACATAAATTTAAGTACTGTAAAAACAAACAAACAAACAAACAAACAAAACACAACAAAGCAAAAAAAAAAAAAAAAAAACACAAAGAATCAATATCTTACAACTTTGAAAGCATTTGTCAGAAAGAAAAATGCTTTTAAATTCCTGTATAATATACATGACATCAATACTCTAGACCATCCTCTAGCCAGTAATCAACCTGTGAACACTGTAACTACCGTGGATTTTGGTTGCAAACTGAGGGTAAACACTTCTATGTGGTGAAGAGAGCTTGAGTAGTGCATTTTCTATGTGAAGTAACCTTCACACTTGGCATATGAGAACACAGAAATAGCAGTGGGAAAATTATGTTTTAATTTTTTTCTTTTTAGAATATTGAAGAGCAAACTCCTCTGTAAAGAAATATGTTATTACCTTTGAGGGGATTTGAAATCAGTAGTTAATTGTTGTTTGAAGGGATTAATCTTTTTTTTTTTTTTTTTTTTTTTTTTTTTTCCTTGTTATTGTTCTTTTAATATGCATCATCTGAAAACTTAGGTCTCTGCCTTTCCTCTCTTTGTAAAACTGCAAACAACTTAATGTTCTAAAAGCTGTAGGAGGAAGCTTAAATGCCAAATTAGGTGGAAGCGTTTGATGTTAATAACTGGAATATTCCTCCAACTTTGTAGCTAAACCCTTGTGTACAGTTTCTAATATAAGTGAAAGCAGTATACATTTCAACTATATTCAGATTAAATAAGAAGGACAAATGTATTTACTGAAAAGGTAATATGAACTAAACTTTTAACCATATTAGAAAGGTAAAATGCCATAATGGAGACTGCATCTTTTTCCTTAAGACAACTGCTTAACCTGGTGTTACCTACTTGAAGAAAATAAGATAATAAAATAAGGAATGTCTTGGGCTTAATGGACATATAATACAAAAATTGCTGAGGATGAGAATGGGAACTTTGGTATTTTTTTGTTTGTTTGTTTAAATTTCCAAACCTTACATTTAAGAGAGATAAGAATAATGAAAGGACAACAAATAACTTGGACAGTATGAGAACGTGTCACAGAAGAAACAGATGTTTGCACTGATGTTTGTAAAATGTTGCCCTCCCAAATGAAGTGAGTCCAAAAAAAAAAAAAAAAAAAAAAAGAAAAAGCCAAAAAGCCGTACATACTTTCCCAAAGTGACATATGAAGTGTCAGAAGAGTGAAAGAGAAATAATACATGAACAAATCCAAAGTAACAATAAAATAATTTAGTTTGCTCTGCAGTTTTATTGGGAAACTTTAAGAATGTTTCTGCAATACTCTCTTCCAAAGTGGTTGAACTAGAGAAATCTAAGCAAGCTGTTATGTATTAAATGATCCTGTACATCTGTTGGGACAGATTTTCTAAGCATCAGATGTGATTCATAAACATTAAACACTGCAGCAGACAACAGAGGTGGGGAAAAAAAAGAAAAAAGAAAAAAAAAAAAAAAAAAGTAATTCTGGAGTAATTCTGAATTTGCTCCAATACACCTCAGGAATAATTATACTGAATGAAGTATACCAAAGTTTGTTTGAAATTGTAGCAAGAACAAACTTATTCCTAGAAACGACTATATAAATATAGATAAAGCAATTTATTTTTTTTTTTTTAAATTAATGGTATGCTCTTGTAATTTGTCCTTCAGGACTTTCTCTCTCTCTTTTTTATTTTTTTGTTTTGTTTTGTTTTGTTTTTGTTTGTTTTTCTTTTCTCTTATATGCTTCAGATATGCAGATTATGCATTGGTCCTTTAACAAATCCTCAGACAAAAATTGTATAAAATTGTCTTGATAAGCTAAAATGGAATCCACTGTAGTGGTAACTATACTCTTACAACAAGTTCAACTTTAACAGGACAATGGTGAACTTTTAGTGCCAAGTGGAAAGCATCCTGATTGTCATTTCTGAAAACTCTGAAGAGCCTGTGACAGTAAGCACTTCTCTCAGTATTTCCAGGGTTGGGTTATAATGACCTAATGTTGTCTTTTTAAGACAACCTCACTTTAAGTGCTTTCCTAATTTATTTCAAACATATAATTTATATTGAATTTAACTAAGTTACATCTCTGTGCTGAACTGTTTGGTTGTTAAATATATCACTACTTCTGTAGTTAAAGCTAAAAGAAAGTAAAAGTGGTCAGAGTGCTAGCTGCAATAACATGATTTTTTTTTTTTTTTTTTATTTTTTTTTTTTTTAATATTGCTTAAGCAGGGATTAGACTTGTTCTTTTCAAATGCTTTCTATATTAAATATATTTCTGCTGTCCCCTCCCCGCCTCTGCATTAACAGGATGCTTGAAAGCTCTCTAAGTGCTAAAATGCTAGCAATACCACACATTTCAAATTTCAGGTTAGGAGAAATAGTGTTGTATTTTGAACTATAACATGAACTTAAAACAAAAATGAAAATAAATTTCCAAAAAAAATGTACTGTCATTTCAGATAATCAACTAAATAATGCATATTCTCTTTTGGTCCTTGATGGGAAACATTATGAAACTCCACACTTTAATTTGCCTTTCTTGACTTTTCTCTTTCTTGGTCAGTTTTTCAGTGGGTAGCATGGCTGTGAAAAACTTTCCAGTGCTTTTGAGTTACTGAAATGTACAGTGCAATGGAGTCTAAAGTTACCTGATTATTCATGTTCTTTTGTTTTGTTACAAAATAGCCACAACAGGTCTCAAAGTTAATATTTAGGTGACAGTAGGGACTGTAGACAGTAGGCCTAAATAATAGGTTAGATAATAGCTTCCAGAAAATTTCCCATGCTAGCTGTAATTTTTTCACTTGTCCTCAAGGCACTTGACTAGAGACATTCCTATTAGGTTGCTCCTCACAAATCCTTTCTGGGACAGCTGGAGGGCCCTGAGATGTCACCCGTCTTAAGGTAACTCTGATGTATAACCTACATTGCTCTTTGCACCTTGGAAGGTGTCTCAGAGTATGAGACACAGGTTCTGGTTACAAATTTGCTAGAAAAACTTCCTTTGCTCTTAGTCTGTCAGAGAAATCAGAGCTGCTGCTCTTCTATACTGACACTTTCAATTTCTGGATGATGCCAGTTGAAATACATTTGACTTTCTGGACCATGGGGCTGGAAAAAAAGAAGGGCACATCTAGGACAATTTTGTGTCCTCAGATGCTGAAAAAACATCTAAGTAGCAATGTTTTCTGGAACAAACAGGTGTGGTGGTTTTACTCAGCTGGGCGGCCAAGGTCCACCACAACTGCTCTCTTGCTCCTCCTCCTCAAAGGGAAAGGGGGAGAAAAATAGAATCCACCCACTTCCACCTCCTCCCCCTGAGCAGCACAGGGGAACAGGGTGAATGAATGAGTGTTGTGGTCAGTCTATAGCGCTTCATCTCCATTGCTCCATCTCAGTCACTCTTGTCCCCTGTGTTGTGGGGTCACTCCCATGGGATACAGTCCTTGCTGAAGTGATCCTCCATGGGCTTTCCACAGGCAGCATCACTTCAAGAACTGCTCCAGATATGGGTCCGTATCCAGGGTCCATTCCTCAGGTGCAAACTGCTCCAACCTGGGTCCCCCACAGGCAGCAGGTCCTTCCAGCTCACCTGCTCCTGCGTGGGCTCCTCTCCATGGGATACAGGTCCAGCCCGGAATCTGCTCAGGTGGGGGTCTTCCACAAGCCACAGTCTCTGTCATTGGAAGTCCACCTGCTCCACTGTGGTCTTCTCCACAAGCTGCAGTGTGGAACACTGCTTCACTGTGGTACTCCATGGGCTGCAGGGGAACAGCCTTCTTCACCATGGTCCTCACCACAGGCTGCAGGGGACTTCTGCTCTGGCACCTGGAGAACCTCTCCCCCTCCTTCTTCACTGACCTTGGCGCCTGCAAGGCCGTTTTTACTCCTCTCTCTCTCCCATCTGCTGTGAAGCAGTGTTTTTGTTGTTGTTGTTTGTTTGTTTTTTATTTTTTTTTTTTTTTTTTTTCTTAAATATGCTCTCACAGAGGCACAAACGACATCGCTTACTGACTCAGCTCTGGTCAGCAGCTGGGCCCTTACCCATCACAGGGCAGCTTTTAGATTCTTCTCACAGATGCCACCCCTATGGTCCCCTCTACCAAAACATTGCCACTTAAACCCACTACAATGGGAGAGAACTTCTGGTCATTTGGAACATGATTTGATATAAGAAAGAACTAATGACCATCAATGGCTATACAACCATCCTTTTCTTGTACTGAAAGAACACAAACTATGGCTGGAAACTTTGTGTGGGTAAGAAATCAGCTGTTGCATCTTTTATTACCTTCCTTCCACTGGAACTGCTCCAATATACATATGGACATGGTTACATACTTTGCCAAGGACATCCAGATCACTTATTCCCCTGAGTTCTTATTATAGAAAGTGTACTTGGGAATGTTTAATTTTATACACTCAACACAGAAGACTGGTACTTGTACGAGAGTTTTATGTTTTCTGCCAACGACTACCTGTGCAATGAATTTGAAGGTGTAGTATACCCTTTAACTCTTGTGTAATTTAGAAACTGAGTTATTAAATGAAGTCCTGGTATGTCAGATAGAGTATTTTTATTCCCACTTTCCCATGATATTCCAAACTATTAATCCATGTGAACTCAGTTTTCCTTCTGATCTGTAACATTTTATGATTCTGTGATTTTGCATTGTCTAGGATATTGTGCCTTGTGATTAATAGCAGAAAACTTTTTGAGATGACAGGTATACTAAGAACAAAAAATTACATCACTTAAAAATTATATATATTTAGATAGATGAGAGTTCTATCTGTCTACAGAATAATGCAAGCCATCGGATTGTTCATGAACTAGTTTGCTTGTTCATGTTTCATATCATGTTAGTAAATATTTTGTTGAAGGTATCTAATAAGAAGTACCTAGTAATCTCTATTATTATCAAGTTACCCATTGTAACAAAACATATTATTCTGTTCTACATATCTCATTCTTCCCCAAGTCAAAATATAAGTATGATGTCGAAAATGCAACAATTTTCATTGCCATTTACTGTTCAGTTTTGCCCTACCAAAACTGGTTGAAAACAGTGCTACACATTACTGCAGCAGATTAATGAGTAAGAAGACCTCTAGCTTAATCTAGAGATATAATTTATGTGGTCTTAATACACAACACATGTGTGGCTGACATACTTTTATATAAATACAGTGTAAATACTGTAGTAAGTAAAAATGAAAACAGATAAGGTTTCTGTAAAACAGTCACAAAATATATGTATTTGTGAACATGTTTAAAATATGAAAATACATACTCATCCAGACACTTCATATTCCAAATACTTCTTATTCAGCTCTGGTGAAGAAAAAAACATAATGAAAATAGAAGTTACCAAATCTGCCCTGGTAGCCCTAATCAACTGATTTATTGATTGAATGATTGAATGATTGATTTACACAAAGAAATATTTTCTTAATAGTATTTTGCAAAACTGATCCTTCTCAAAATAAGACTCTGCTTACTGTATGGAAGACTGCAATAGACACAATGATTTAAAATATTTGGGTGGTACATAATGGAAGATAAAATGTTATTTTAGTGGGAATGCACTAGATAATGTCTACAAAAGGATGCCTACTACCTGTAGATATCATCTGCAGAATTATACTGGAAGCGGGGATGAAGAGGATGTTTGTGGACCAGACATGTTCAGGGAAAATTCTAAATCCAGCTTTCCATAAAAGGGTTGTAAACTTAGTCTTGAGAAATGAACCATATAAAAGAAGGAACTCCAATCTCAAAGTATTAAATAAAAGATCACAATGCCTTCTGTCCTCATTTGCTTGATTGAAACCTGTTGAAAGGAACAGTTGTCCTACCACAAACCCTTGAACTGAACCTCACTGTAAAAGAAGAGTGTCTCACAGGGATGGGCTTGTGAGAAGCCAAGAAGAACAACATGCTGCAGCCTGATCTAGTAGAGGCACTGCTTCTGACAGAGGTGACTGAAGAACTGTAAACTGATCACTGTGAGCTAGAATACACTGAAGCATGTCAGAGGAGTCAATCACTTTAATTCTGGAGAACAGAAAAATGTCTCTCCAGATGACAGCTGTATTATTTGGCACTGTCATCAGGCAGGCATGGGCTGCTGTCAAGATTCTGATTATTAATTATTGAACAGAGAAAGAGAAGACTTCTGTTAATCTTCTGGGAACAGTTCTCAGGCTGCATTGCACATACAGACACACACACAAATTCAGGTACAAAAATTTTGACTTGTAAAATGAACACCAGCACAGCAGTCAACATATGTACACTTTAGGTGTGTTAGAAACAACAAAAACAAACAAACAAACAAACAAACAAAAAAAACAACACCCTTGTCTAAATTGAAGAAACAATTTTATAAATTATCAAGGAAATTTTGTAATACTATTGGTAATTAACCAAAGAAAACATGAGGAAATTCTCTGACATCTGTTAGAAGCTGAGTGGAAGAGATATTGCAGAGATGAAAGTCAAGCCAAGTTATTAGGCACCTAAGAAATTAACTTTTCACAGTTAAGTTTGAAATTTTAGCAACAAATATTTTATTGTATTTAAATGCAAATAAATATATGCTTATTTTAAAGAAGTTTGAAGAAATTCCTGGTTACAGAACCTAAGTGAAGAAATATGAAACTGTTTGTCTTCCTCCTGATTCTTAGCAGGATGTGAAGGAGCAATACAAGGAAATTGTTCCTTTTGATTTTAAAGCTTTTTTTTTGTTTGCTTTAAAGGACAAACAGACGACCTCTGCATGAAAGAATGTAAATCTTGCACGAGAAATCCTGATTTCCATTGTTAGTACAATAGAAATTGTACTGTTTAATTGCACTTATTATACATTTTGATTTGAAAGAAAAATCTTATTTTAGATGCTACAGTTAAGCAAATACTTAAATTTAAGTGGACTTTAGTATATACTGACCTCCAGAAGAGCATAAGTACACAGCTATGCACTTAAGCAGAAATCATCTCTTGAATGAGGTGATCTCCTTCCTCTCCTTACTTAATTCTGTCTGCTTGTTAGCCCTGTGATTTTGGTATTGTTGTTAACACCTGTTAAAATTGATAAAACAGACCAGAGACCATTTTCTGGGCTTGAGAACTAGGTGTCCAGCAGAGCTCATCTCTGTATATGTGAGCTTGTTTTCTTTCTTGAAAATTAGGCTGGCCACATCCAACTGCACACTGAGACCAGCCCCTAACCATGGCTATCTCCTAAATACTGTGGAGACGTTGATTCCATGAGTACTACAGACCCAGAAAAAAATCACATAGGGAAATATGCTAGTGGTTAAATAGAATGCCCCAGTCCCATAAAATATGAAATATTACACCCAGGACAGATGTATCATCGCATCCTAAATGTGTGGCCTGTTATAAAACGAATAGTGTCCTAAACTAAACAAACTCATAGCTCCTTTACTCCACTCTCCTCTACATTCACAACTTTTCCATGCCTAAAAACAAATAAAAGCTGCTAAAAGAGAAATATTGTTGATTGAAAAACTGGCTTCCATTCATGTGAGAAGCAAAAAACCCTGCCATTTCACACAGTTTCTGTTTGGATTACTAATATGAAAACAGAATTTCAGTATATTTGTGTATGTTATCACCCTATACCCTTTTTTTTCATATCTGTTTATCCTGTTTTCCTACATTGCCAGTAACACCTTCTCCACGGAGAAGAAGGGTGTCACTGGGAGCAGTCAGGCTACACACTGAAGGAGTTGTCCCTATCACGTTTCTTGCTGGGACAAGTAAATGCCACCCAGACTGTGCTTTTATTTATTCCAATATTTATGGATGAATACAGGCAAATAGGGCCTTTATTCTACATGACACAACCTTAAAAGCACTAGTCCTTATCTGATAACAAACAATAAATACAAACCCAGTAGCCTAACTTACTTTTAAGGATAAATAATTAGCCAAAAATAAATAAATAAATAAAAATAAAATAGATAATTGGCTTTTTTTTTTTTTTTTTTTTTTTTTTTTTTCTGACAAAATCAGATCTCGGCACTCCACCCCCACACTGAAAACAGAGAATAAAATGTTATTTCTGGGCAGCAGTTTCCAAAGTTTTTTAATATTCAGTGAGGATCTTCTTAAAGTTAGCTCACATTTTAAGAATTTCACAGCACATCTGTGCATCACTGAATATTTTTAAGGGTTTTTCTTGGAGACCATAATGGGTTTTTACGAAAGACTCTTACTTGAAGAATTAAATTCAAGTCATTAATTGTTCTGCTTCCCCAAACAAGCTCCAGATACATTTCTAATTAAAAGAAATTGCTACTTATCCAACTGCTTTACATTGAACATTGACATGCTCTATATTTGCTAAGAATTACTGCTGAGAATGGCTTTCACAGATAAGACACGTTAAAGTTTTGTCTGCTTTTCTTTTTCCTTCATCCATGTATTAAGATAACATTATTCAGTATTGTAACATATGACACTTTAGTCTTTCAAGTGGCTTTTTGAAAGTATTTAGCATTGCCAGGAAGTTGCAGTGACAATGAAATTGATGGTAAAACTCTGTCTTCCATGAGAAGATGGTTAAGTCAACACTGTGAAAATACCAACACTGATTTTTTTGTTGTTGTTGAAGTAGAGTCTTTCAAAGATGTGAGATTACAAATAAACTTACCCTATTTCTATTATAATCCTGTAGCAAAGTAATGGACAACAGCACATAAACAAAATTGTCCCTGCACTAATTATCATGGCACTTTTCATCCTGCAGGGAGTTTATCTGATTTATAAACCTTTGAAAAAGTGGTATGAATATATAGTTGAAATGTGACAGACTCCTAATTATAGAGGCAACCGTATTAGTCAAATATTCTCAACACAATAGCACATATAACTAATTTTGACAAAGCAGTGGTATTGTGAATTAATGTTGCTGACATTTCATATCCAGCTTACAGGGAATTCAAGATATCCTTTGATTCTTCCTGTTTTTGCTCCTGTTAGGATCTAACAAGATGATGTAATGGGGAATGGCAGTCATAACTAAGACCTTCCCTCATTAAGACAATCCTCTCTATCATCAGAATCATCAAATACATATTCATGTAGATAGTGCTATTTAATAAGAAAATAATATAATAAAAATAAATATCAGCTCCTGTTTTTCAAGAGCAAAGGATCTCTTTGCGAAAATCAAGACTTTTATATTATAGCTGTGACCTCAATAAGTACCTAAGAAATAATGCAGTTAGAGCAACTCAGGTAAAGGACAGCTCTTGGCAGTATGAAATATTTCTCAGAAAATAGCTATATTGTGAATAAGCACATAAATGCTTGCAAGTTGACTATCCACAAATTCATTTAAAAGGCTCTTAATAAACCTTTGTTTAGCCAGCAGCACATTCCAGTCTGATGGTAGCCATTTTCCTAGATGAAGGAATCTGAGTCCTGAATGAAGGCAACAAAGCCAAAAGGGCTGGAAGAATAAAAGCAGCAGAACTGGAGCAGGATAAAGCTGTGCAAGGTCTGGCAATGGTCCCACATGGAGCCTGGGAACTAATGGGGCCCCCTCCTACACAGAGCATTCAATGCTCTCATACTGGTGTGAGTAACTAGAGTAACTAGATGAGGCCCAGAATCCCAGCTCTATATGTCTCATAACAATGGAGAAATTCTGCATCATCTTTCTTATACAAGTAATTGTACTACAAAGTGACTTGTACTACAACCATTTTCTCATGCCACTTGATTTCCACCTACCTGGCCACAAACACACAACCAGACCACTGAAGCAGCTTGTTCTGGGGCTATCCAAGTGTGGGCTGATGGTCTCCCTGTGCATCCCACAGGTAACAGGGAGAAGACAAAAAGCCATAGAATAAATTCAACATAGGTTTTGAGAAGCCAAGGATGTTCTAGGTCATGTGGGAGACTGGGGAGGCCAATTATCTGTTGCTGATGGCTTGGAAGGTGTATGGTGCAAATCATACACAGTAAGGACATATCTGCCTTGAGGCATAGAACAAGTGAGGAGGAAGGATGGAAGCTATTTGTTTAAACACAGTTGTAAGAACACTTTTACTGAAATGAAATCAGGGCTGCTCAGCTGGCTGAAGCAGACATAAATACCATTGCTCTGCCCGTGTATCTATTGATCTATGCAATGTGTTTTGTATCTCCTTCCTCTCAAACTTTAGCTTACATTTTACCACTGGGTTAAATAGCTGTGAGACTGCATTTTAGACATGTAGTTAGAAGTATTTCAAAGTAATTTATCTATGAATTAAAAGCTAGACCCTTTGACAGAAGGAATGGGAATTTCAACATCACTGGTAATACTTGAAACCTTCATTCTAGGAGCATGAGGGGACGGCCCTCTCGTAGTATCATTATTGTAAATCACAGAATCATAGAATGGCTGAGGTTAGAAGGGACCTCTGAAGATCACCTAGTCCAACCCCACATGCTGAGGAGGATCACCTAGAGCACATTGCACAGGATGACATCCAGGTGGGTTTTGAATATCTCCAGAGAAGAAGACTTCACAGACTCTCTGGGCAACCTGTTCCAGGTGCTTTGTCATCCTCACGGTAAATAAATACTCTCTCATATTCAGCTGTAACTTCCTGTGCTTCAGTTTTTGCCTATAGCCACTCATCCTGTTGCTGGCAAAACTGAAGAGCCTAGGTCCATCTTCTTGACACCCTCCCCTTAGATGTTTATACACATTAATGAGGTCTCCCCTCAGTCTTCTCTCTTCTAGGATAAACAGGCCAAATTCTATCAGCCTGTCCTTCAACAACCCTGTGCAGTCACTACTGCCTTTGGGTCTTTACATCAGTAGAATTCTCCTACAACAAGAGACAGAGAGGATGGGATCGTGTAGTTCAGAACAGTGCAACATAAAATTCAGATGATGCATAAAAGTATGCTGTTGATACTGCCAAAGGAGAAACATCAGAATACTAGTTAGGTTACATCACCCTGTACTGTCTTACCAGCTTTACATAAGTATTACTGCCAACACTCATACTAGGCTTCTACATTCACTTCCCTGTGCAATCCTACTGATGACTAAGCTGTCCATTCTTCTTTCCTTTCATAAGTGAACCTGTCCCATTTACTGCCCTGTTGTGGCAAAATGGGATTGTTCACCTTCAGAGATAGTCCATTATCACTCACACACCAGACATACCAGAGAGACAGTTTTCTCACTGATCTGGGTTGAAATGGAAAACTATAGCCTAAGTACCAGCAGCCAGTATCCCTGCCTTATTCCCAAATTCTCTCAGGAAAGCAGTATTGAGAACTTTTTGTGACAAACAGTAGGTGAACAAGAATAAAGGGTGCAAAAGAATAATCAAAAATAGTTGAGATATAGCAACTCAGTACTCCCATACTCACAAGAGGAGCATGAGGGTGTGAGAAAGAGGGAAAAAGTTTGAAGAACATTTTGTGTATGACCATACTGAAAGTGGTTTTAAGGTTATATAATTTTCACTCAATAAGAGTGTTCATTTTTTTTTTTTTTTCATTTTTTAAAACAAAGCATACTCTATTTTTCCTCCAGTAATTGCTTCAATTAAAAAGTCTCTCAGTATGCAGCCAAATCACTGCAGTATTTTATCTTTAACCATTTATCAATATATGATTAAACGAAACATATAAAGCTAACTAAAAAGGCAGATGTTTGTGTGTGTGTGTTTGGGGTTTTTGTTTTTGTTGAAGAAGAAGGAAGAAGTGTTTGCTACAAATATATAAAATGATCCTTGTTTTCCTTAACTATACTGTACATGTCCATTTTAGATCTTCTTTAACAGCACTGATCAGTGTTTGATTAGGAACATTTGCTTACATACCTAGATATTCAAACAACTGGTCACTATCTCCAGAAAGTGTAGAACTGGTTGAAGTATTTTCAGTAATTGTCACCAGTAATTCAGTTTTCCAAAAATTTAAAATGAAGACTGATTTGCCAAACTTTAGAATGTTCTTGACAGAAGCTGAAGGCTTCAAAATTTAGAAATACCATACATCTGTCCTTCCAAACAAGGACCTGAGTGCTGATGTTTGTCAGACTAGGGTATCTTGTTTTAGCATTCACTGATATATGGGCTCTGCTCTGTTAAAGTAATGGGATTCCACACTCTTTGATATAAAATTCCTGAAAAACAAAACAAAACCAACCAAATAAATAAATAAATAAATAAAATAAGTATATGTCCATTTTCTTGTAGGATTTTTTTTTTTTTGGTATTATTATTATTTTTTTAATGTTGGAAAAGTATCCACATTTTCATTATGTATTTTAAATGTTGACTGAAATATGTATTAACTTAAATTCAGCAAGATGACTGTGACTGAATAAATAGGATTAACTATCACCTAGTTAGAAAAAGGAGGAATTTTGAAAAATAAATATATAGATAAAATCTACATTTAAAAGAGAAGAGTTTACAAAAGATGATATTGATAACAACCTTACCAAAATGCAGTGCTGCTGTTGGTATTTAATATTTGGTTAATATATTGTTGGATAAATGTTTATGTTGGTATGTGACTATACAGAAATCGGTGATTTGTGATTATTATTATGTTACCTAATATTTGCTTGGTGAATTTTGAATATATTCACTGTACTCTGCTTAGTTATGTCTTAGTGATGTTTCCTTCTCTTTTAAAAGGAGAAAGATCAGGCCAACAGAAAACACTGAAAGTCTGTTCTCTGTTTCATTATGCACATGATTAATTTTACATACTGTGTAATACCATAACTTACTGAATTGTTTGCTTGCTGAAGCATTAGCCTACACTGAAACATTAGTGGTACTTGATACAAGTGATTTTAAATTTAAATTGTATTTCATAAGTCTTATTTACTAGAGAAGTCCTATAAAAGTTATATATGTCCCTATGGTTACTAGATTTTATGTTTCAATTTAGATAAAATGTATTAATTCTAGAGAGCAGGAATCAGAGCAGACAGTGATAATTTTAATGTGCTTAAAATCTACTATCTTGCAGGCCTGATTTTTCAAAAGATCTTCATGTCTGAGATCAGTAGTGTTGACACTACAGGCAGACTTATATATGTAGCTCTATCTTTCCCCACTTGCATGCTTAAGTGAACATTCAAGATGGCTCTCAGCACTTATTGTTTTTCTTCTAATTTTTATGGTAAGTATTTATTATTGTGAACTTCATTTTCCCATTTATTGTCTAACAAAGTAATTACCTGTACAGTTTAGCTGTAACATATTTTTGTTATACAATATCATAAAAATGTTATACACAGCACCATCTGTTGGCTAGGATAGCTATCACACATGAAAAATGGCTTATGCAGATTAGATAGAAACGAGTACACCAACAAGAAAACAGAAAAAAGTCCTTTTTTTTTTTTTTTTTTTTTAAAAAAAAAAAAAAGAAAAAAAGAAAAAAAAATAAACTCTACTTTTTTATTCTTTATTATTATTTTTTTTTCCAAAGTATCCTGTTAAAGCTTTTGAAATCAATAAACATTTTAGACGGTAGGAAAGATGGGTTTGAGAAAACTATAAAACAGCTTAGTGTAAACTGGTAAACAGTAGTAAAGAAAAAGTGATAAATTAATTTACCTACAGTATCATAGCACATAGTGTTCTCTAGCCTCATGCTCCTCTGGACCTTTAGTGCTCTCAGTGACAATAGAAATTTAACTAATAGAAAAATTGTGTTGCTTTCTACTGTCACGTACTTTTCTGGAGAATATATAAGGCAGAATTATTTACTTCTCTCACTTCACCCTAAGGATCTGTAAGGTAGAGTGCTCCCTGAAGTGCTTTCCTTTTCTGAATTTCAGATTATATCTAACATGTGTGCACAAGTGGGTGGGTGGGCATGCAATCTTCTCCACCAGTGAGTCTGTATTTCTATAATGGCCAGTGCCAGCTGCAGCCCAACAACCCTGATCATGTCTCCTCCTAATGAGGAGCACTGTGAGGAGCACTGTGATGTTGGCATGCTAGCACATGTATCAGAATCACCTTTCCTTTGCTTAGGAAGTCTGGATGCCTGCAATAGATTTCTTGAGTGTTTTTCTGGAGGGGGAGACAGTATTTTTCTTCATGCTTTTTCTTGCACATATCCCATTAAATCTCAACCGATCTGTGACTTTCTGGTCCTGCAAGACACTATTGAAAGCAGTGCACATATCAACAGACCAAGGTTGTGCAAAAGTGTCTGTCATCCCCTTGTGTAGTGTGTGTATCTGTACAGAGTGAGGTTTGCTGAGCTATCCAAAAATATTATGACTTTTTTATAGCCATTCAAGGAGACAGAGAAGTACTGATAACTTATGAAAACTGATATGTACACCTTTTCACTAGTCTAAACCAGACAATGACAAGAGGGGGTAAACTTTCCATATCCAAATAAGAAATTACAATACTCCATCTTCCTGTGTTTAGGCCAATGGATCTTAAGAAGATAATGAGTGTTTTAACATAGACATCAATGAGATAACTGAATTAGAGCTTACATCTAACAATTGTCCCTTTATACAAAAATAAGTAGTAAAAGAAACACCAGTGAGTTAAGGAAAGGAATCTGAATGTCACTCAGGATGTAGTTCAAGAATATCCACTTTTAGGTCTCAATATCTGATCAAAGAGGCTGCAGCTGCTTAACACAAATCACTGATCTGTTGCAAACCCACACTGTGAGTTCAAATTTCATCAAAACATTTTGACACATTAATTTCATGCAGGCAGGCTCCTTTGTGCCTGATGAGCTCCATACCATGTTCTGTCTAATTCAACAGAAATGCAGTCATGCATTTGAACTGGGTCACTTCTGAAGTGCTGGGATACCCAGTATCAAGGAGATGATGTACTAATGACATGGAATACCTTAGTTTCAAGCTGCTTCTTCAGTTAATTCAGTTTGAGACCTGAGACAACTCCAGAGGGTGTTCAATTCAATCCAGGCTTCCTACTCTTGAAGCAAGAGGAAAACTTACAGTTTTTGAAGACCTAACATAGTGTGTTTTAACTCCTTTGTCTACCCCTCTACAGGAGTAGGGAAAATCATAATTCTTTCTACCTGTGACTGTGAAAGAGGTACATTCACACGTTTCTTGTTCATGGAGCACAAGCCTAAGCAAACCTAATCCCAAGTTAAAACTCTGCATATAATTATGTCCAAAAATACAGTATTTAATGATGTGTAAGGCACCAGTGTTTCTAATAGTATCCTTTCTTTTTTCTCTAAAAACTAGCAACAAGAATGAAGTTGAAATGAAATGCAAGAATACCTCATTCAATCAACAAGGCTACAAGACAGATATCTAAATATGCCAATTCAGCGAAAAAGAAAAGAAAAAAGAAAAAAGAAAAAAAAGAAAAACAAACAAACAACAACAACAACAACAACAAAAAACCAACACATTCAGTAAAGTGGGCTCTTGACATTATTTTGTCCACACTTGAAATCTGAAAAAAATAGTGAGAATGTTTTTGAGTACAGTTATGATGCTAATATATATATATATATATATATTTTAAAAAATGTTATTATAACAAGGTTATTCTGTTGGGAAGGTAGTCTTTTTCTTAACTGATAATAGAAACTACCTGAAGAGAAGGTACAACACACTGAATTTTACCTTTGATTTTATAATAACACTGTTCATATATTTGTCAATAGATTAAAAAATTACAGTGCATTTCTGTAGCACATCGTAAAAATTGATCAGTATGCATCAGAGAACATTTTATAGACCCAAAATAACCCATAATTCCCCAACATTAGTTAATATACTGCAGACAAAATGGTCATACTTCACTCTCCTTCTTTCTATATTTCACTCTCCTACCAACTAAAACAAATGGATTTCTGTATTTATCTGCCTTAGCAAAATGCCTGGAAACATGAATCATTTGGATTAGCATCAATTGACATAATTTAAACCAAAAATTATTTTGCGTTCCTAAAATCCGAAAAGCCTAATCCAATAGAAGAAACAGAGGTGAACTACAGAGATTATCTCTGGTAGTCTTGCTCATTGAAAGTTTGGCTGACAATTTGCACTGATATTTCACCAATGTGAATCCGAGGATATCTGACCCACTGAGCCAAATATACGTTTCCTCTTGGTCACAAAACAACTCAGCCGCTGTCCTAGTGCTTTTTGATCTTGTTTCTTAAGACAGACAGGATACATTCTGAGTCAATGACAGGTAAGCTGAACCTACTGTTTTTTGTAGGAAGTTTACATATACATGAAGTACTCAGAAGAACTTGGAAGCAATCAACAAAGATTTTTCAATAAGAAATCATGCTTGACCAACCTGAGACACTGGTGAACACATAATATTTTTACTTTAATAAGGCCTCTGACGCTGCCTCCTTAGCATTTTCTAGTCAGCCAGAGAGGTTGCAAAGCTTCCATCTTATTCAAGACTTAACAACACTGAAGTACAGTGTTGGTAATGGTTCTGCTTTGAGCACAGTTTGGACTTCCAACCAATGTTTCTGTGATTGTGTGATCTCAAGTGAGCTACAAAATTGGTATCATCATACGGCAGCAGTGTGGCCTGTTAAAACTGTCTTAAATTCACTGATGAAATTCTGTAAAGTTATAATTAATCTGCTGACACTCTAGAGTCATTATTACATTTACTCCTATTATTCTGAATAGGTGAAAAACAAACAAACAAAACAACCCCCCC
>CM021797.1:65632651-65649087 GCA_011076525.1 Nettapus auritus | reverse complement strand
TTTTTTTTTTTTTTTTTTTTTTTTTTTTTTTCCTTGCCCTTCCAAGCACTTAGATCTATCCAATCCGTCCTTAGAGCTACATTGGAGGAAGATAGAAGATGAGGACATGATCAAATTAAGAGTTCATCAACACTGGGAAAACAAACAAACAAACAAAAACTGTAGAAAGTAAACTTTAAATTCTGTACAAGTAAAGCAAAGACAGTCTGTTCAGACTCAATACATAGTACAATGAAAAGTAATAAATACAAAAGGTTAAATAAATGATCTTGTATCTTCACTATTTGCTGTTATCCAAATCAAAGACAACGATCTGAGAGTAATAAGTGATTGCTTTCAAGTCCTTAATATGGATGCATCATATCATCATTTAGAGATGCTGAGTTGGAGAGTGGATGAAAATTGAGCAATTGTTTGGTAAGCTGGCTTTGGTTTACTGGATGCAGGGGGAAACTTAGTTACCAGAGATAAGGAAAAAGCCGAGGTGCTTAACGCCTTCTTTGCCTCAGTCTTTAGCAGCAAAACCAGTTGCTCTCTGGACACCCAGTACCGTGAGCTGGTGGAAGGGGATGGGGAGCAGAATGTGGACCCCACAATCCACAAGAAGATGGTTGGTGCCCTGCTACACCATTTGGATGCACACAAGTCGATGGGGCCGGATGGGATCCACCCAAGGGGACTGAGAGAACTGGCGGAAGAGCTGGCCAAGACGCTTTCCATCATTTATCAGCAGTCCTGGCTATCGGGGGAAGTCCCACTTGACTGGAGGATAGCAAACATGACACCCATCTACAAGAAGGGCCGGAGGATAGACCCGGGGAACTATAGGCCTGTTAGTTTGACATCAGTGCCAGGGAAGCTCATGGAGCAGATTATCCTGGGCACCATCATGCAGCAGTTGCAGAGCAAGCAGGTGATCAGGCCCAGTCAGCCTCGGTTTATGAAGGGTAGGTCCTGCTTGACGAACCTGATCTTCTTCTATGACAAGGTGACATGCTTAGTGGATGAGGGAAAGGCTGTTGATGTGGTCTACCTTGACTTCAGTAAGGCATTTGACACCGTTCCCCATGGCATTCTCCTCAGGAAAATGGCTGCCCGTGGCTTGGACTGGCACACGCTTCGTTGGGTTAAGAGCTGGCTGGATGGCCGAGCCCAGAGAGTCTTAGTGAATGGAGTCAAATCCAGATGGAGGCCGGTCACTAGTGGAGTCCCACAGGGCTCAGTACTGGGACCAGTCCTCTTTAACATCTTTATCGATGATCTGGATGAGGGGATCAAGTGCACCCTCAGTAAGTTTGCAGACGACACCAAGTTGGGTGCATGTGTCGACCTGCTTGAGGGTAGGAAGACTCTGCAGGAAGATCTGGACAGGCTGGACCGATGGGCTGAGGCCAACGGTATGAAGTTCAACAAGGCCAAGTGCCGGGTTCTGCACCTGGGGCATAACAACCCCAAGCAGAGCTACAGGCTGTGAGATGGGTGGTTAGAAAGCTGCCTGTCAGAGAAGGACCTGGGAGTTTTGGTTGACAGTCAGCTGACTATGAGCCAGCAGTGTGCTCAGGCGGCCAAGAAGACCAACAGCATCCTGGCTTGCATAAGAAACGGTGTGGCCAGCAGGTCCAGGGATGTGATTGTCCCCCTGTACTCGGCTCTGGTGAGGCTGCACCTCGAGTCCTGTGTTCAGTTTGGGGCCCCTCACTGCAAGAAGGATATGGAGGCACTCAAGCGAGTCCAGAGAAGGGCTACAAAGCTGGTGAAGGGTCTGGAGAACAAGTCTTCCGAGGAGCGGCTGAGGGAGCGGGAGCCTGGAGAAGAGGAGGCTCAGGGGCGACCTTATCGCACTCTACAGGTACCTGAAAGGAGGCTGTAGCGATGCAGCGGTTGGTCTATTCTCCCACGTGCCTGCTGACAGAACGAGGGGGAATGGGGTAAAGATGCGCCAGGGAAGGTTTAGGTTGGATATTAGGAAGAACTTTACAGAAAGGGTTGTTAGTCACTGGAATAGGCTGCCCAGGGAAGTGGTTGAGTCCCCATCCCTGGAGGTCTTTAAAAGACATTTAGATGTAGAGCTTAGGGATATGGTTTAGTGGAAGATTTGTTAGTGTTAGGTCAGAGGTTGGACTCGGTGATCTTGTAGGTCTCTTCCAACCTAGATTTTCTGTGATTCTGTGATTCTGGCAAAATCCATTATTATTTGCTTTTTCTGCTGCACATGGCAGTTCTGCCCTGTTCTCACTATTTATGCAGTGTGACCAAAAATCTTGTGCCTTGCAGAAAGCTCACATGCATTTGATGCATTTGTCAAGCTCTGGCAACTGTGAAGAGCTGTGAACAAATAAACAACAACAACAACAACAAGTGGTTGGAATAGGGTAATCGCCTAACCACAGAGTATTCTACACCATTTCCCTTGCTCTTCTCTATCTGTCCCAAAACTGAATTTCTTGTCCACTCATACGCAAGAGGAGCAACAGTTCTGCTGCTTCATTTGAAAGCAACATGTATGTAAGTGGGAACAATGACCCACTTATGAGGTTTCTTTTGCTGTTCCTTAGTTTGGGTAAACAAAATGCAGAAACTGTATCAAGAGGGCAGGAGAATGACATAGAGACAGATAAGGATGCAATATGGATTATTCAGGTATCATTCAGGTTTGTTGAATTGTTTCAGATTTTCTTTCCACTTACAGTTTCATAGATGATTTCAGATATAAAGGTAAGGGAGGATCAACTCAAGCAATGCTTGAGATAGCAGTCTTTGTGGGAAAAGTGGGTGGACATAAAAGGCAGCTTTCCTTATTGGCTAACTGTGTAAATAGGAATACCTCAATATATTGTAATGTTTAGATTTGTGACTGTCATGTACCAAGCTGTCCAATTCCTCCTTGATGCCTTGAAAATGGTGTAAGTATAGCTATTCATCAAGCACAGTTAGACTCCTTTCATTAGTGACCTTGCTTCTTTCACTGTACTTTGGTATAGTTAATGCTTCTAGAAGCTGATCTGATATAGTTTAAAATATGTAAACTGAGGCCCCTGGTCCCTCCCTGTTCCTGTTATGTTTCCTGTCACTGCCCCCTGAAAGAGGCCAAGCAAAAGTTCTGTATCAAAAGCATTACAGAAGCCTCATAAACAGGTAAAGAGAAAGTTTTTGTCTCTAAACATCTAGTTAGATAAAGTTACATAGCCAAACACATAGAATTATGCCAACAGTAGAAGGCTCAGAAAATAGCTCTCTTCCTCTAGGAAATGTAAGGCTTTTAAACAGCACTAAGCTAAATCTTAAGATTACTGTACTACACCATCTGCAGACATACTCTCCAAGAAGTCCATAACTGCAATATTTGAAAGCAGGCGAGCCCTGCATTTTTATTTATTTATTTATTTATTTATTTATTTTCCACTTGATGGACAAACTGACTTTCTCCAGACTTTAAAAGGTTTCTGAGCCATCATAGCACTCCTACCTACTAACATGCTGCCATAAGCTTGCTGACTTAGGAGCTTGTTTGTGGAGGTAGAACAATCAATGCTGTGAATTTTATTGACATCACTAGAAAGAAAGTCAGTTTCTTCCCATTGCCGTATCAGAGACTTTTAAACAAGTAGAAGCACAGGCTAGAAGAGAAGATATGACAGTGGCTATGAGCTGGCTGCCTTCCCCTGTCCCTGGAACTGTGATGATGATCTACTCCTTTTCTTTCCTCCTTCCACCAACAAGAAGCTGAGTGCTGAGGCTCCTGATTTGAGAGGCATCCAGATGGAAGAGGTAGGGGAGTACCTTACAGCAAAAGTTATTTTCAGTAACAGGGCAACTTTTGCTTTTAGTAGGTTGTACGGCCTTTTCATCTATTGTTTTATCTAGAAGGCTGAAGTGTATGAGTGTTGTGTCATGTATCTAATCTAACTAAAAATAAATTGGAGGTAGATTGGAAATTCACTTAGGAATACTTTCCATTTGTTCCACTAAGTGTGTCAGTGTGTATATGATTTATACTTTACTTCTTAAGCCAAAAAAAACATTAGTTTTCACTGAACATCTGTCTGGCATCTGTGAGATCTGCAGTATCCATCATTAATCAGAATATCTTTGTGAGGCTTGGTAATGACAGATAGATAGTCTAAGTTCACTGTATTAATGTAATGATGATCTCTGGGGTACTGCAAAGCTACAGCTTTCACCGTGCACTTGAAAAAAAAAAAAAAAAAGGCTTTAATAACAGTTTAGAGTAAAGTGTTGTACTTGTACTTAACAAAATCATTTAATGAACATCTGTCTTCATTCCTACTGTCCTGTTTTTTTATGAAGTCCGTATCATATTTTTCATTTCCTGTTCTAAGCTAGTGCTTGTTCTAAATGCCTTAACACTTCTTAACATGGATACATGTTAAATATGCATGAGCATACTTATACGTGTTTATGTATATATGTACACATATATATTGATCCATACACCCAGTTCTCTCTCTCTCTGTATATATATATGTGTATACATACACATGCATAGATACATTCCTTTCCTGCTAAGCCTAAGACTCTAGAAGACACTACTATTGTAAAAATATTTATATACCCAGTATCTTAGTTATAATTTCTGTATGATTAATTTTGAGTGCATACATGTCCATGTGTATAAAATGAATAAATAAATAAATAAATAAATTCCTTTTACCCCTCATACTATTTCTCTGGTAACAAAACAATTGTATGTAAGGGATATTTTGACTCCAGTGGGATCAGAAGAATTAATATACCATCTTATTTCCATGATACTGTACTGGGTCTGGCTGGGATGTTAACTTTCCCTGCAGCAGCCCATACAGTGCCATGCTCTGCACTTGTAGCTAGAACAGCAGTGTTATCACACCAGTGTTGTGTCTGCTGCTGAGAAGTGCTGGCACAGTATCAGGACTTTCTCTAACCCTCCTGGGTGGTGGGCAAAAAGTGAGAAAGAAACATCACCAGGGCAGCTGACCTAAACCAACCAAAGAGATATTCCATAGCATATGATGTCACACTCAGCAATAAAAGGTGGAAGAAGGAGGAAGAGGGGTGGGGTGGGCTTTCGTTGCGAAAACGTCTGTCCTCCTCGCGAACACCGGCTACGTGCGTTGAGGCCCTGCTTCAAGGACGTGGTCAGGCATTGCTCATTTGTGGGAAGCAGAGAATAATTTCTTTCCTCTGCACCTCCACATAGCCTTTACTTGTGTGGTTGTTTTTGCTGTTCCCTTTCCCCCTCCCTTTCCCCTTTCCCTTTTTCCCTTTTTCCCTTTAGTTGAATTGTTAATTAATAATATTTCCTTAATATATATATTTTTTTCCATTTAATTAAATTATCCTTATCTCAACCCGTGAGTTGTTCTTTCCTTTACTTCTTCCCCTCCTCATCTGAGGAGGGGGAGTGAGAGAGCGGTTGTGGTGTTCAGCTGCCTAGCACAGTAAAACCACCACAATCCTTTTTGGCACCCAACGTGGGGCTTGAAGGGTTGAGATAACAATAAAATTGATTAAAACTCTACAACTAACACACTTACTTGCTAGTCACCATGTTCAGTGTCTTGTTAATATTGGTTGGTTTGATCTCATGTCATGCAATCCGTGTCATATTCTCTTTTCTCCTCTGTAGTCAATTTGAGAATGTGCTAAAATCTGTGTTCATTTTTTTAAAGTCGCTGTGCTGCCAAGCACTGGCCTTGAGTTTGATCTGGCATTCAGGCTCTGCCCTGTTATCATTTGGGTCTCATGGAAACTATATTTTAGAGAATATTCAGAATTACACTGCCTTCTTTTCCTCATCTGGAAGTCAGTTTATGAATGATATCAGGAATGGTAGTCAGTTCATGAATGATATCAGGAATGGTACAGTCTCCTTCTTTCACAGTGGGCTAATTACAACAGTTCTTGAGTATTTTGAATATCCATGTGTAACCCATATATTGCTATTTCTAATTCTGCATAATGGGGCTTCTCTTCTCTCTAAGATTAGCCGATTGTTTAGAAAGCTTACCTGGCAATCTATCCCGAAACAGTCTTATGGCAAGTGGCAAGGTGTGTGGGAGGATATAGGCAGGTACCAGTCACGGGTGTCTCCCCCAATAGTTTTGAACTTCCACCCCTCAGATATCACACCTAACGTATGTATAAATTTCTACCAGAAAGGATGATGAGCTGAATACACTGCTCTCCTCCTATTAATATCACCTACAAACTCTTATGAGCTTTTTGTGTTTTATATTAATATTACACTGTAAAGTGTAAACTGTGCTTGAAACATAATTAGCAAATTTCCTATTTTTCTCATGGCAGAACACTTTGTTTAAATATTCCTTCCTTTTACTGTACCAAGGTTTTAAAAATCAATTTCTTCCACAATTAATTTATCTATTTTAAATATAAAAGCTCTCCTTCTCACACATGGACAAGCCAATTATCAGTTAAGCCAGCATCCAAAACCACCAAAGAATTACAAGTAAATTGGTGGTGGAGTTGTATTTTGCATTGATTTTGTTGTTGTTTTAAAATGTCAAGAAAAATCAATTGGGTTATAATTGGCTCTAACTGGCTTTCACATAGGCTATAGTTTTCCTTTTTTTTTTTTTTTTTTTTTTTTTTTTTTTTTTTTTTTTAACCTGAGGCTCTCACACACAGCTATTTCTCCCCAGCATTTGAAAATATCAAAGAAAATCTAAAACAAAATTCTATGCCTTGAGATGAGAGGTGAAGAGCAAGTACTTGCTGTCTGGAAGATAAGTAGCAGAGATCATGTGTTTATATTCTGCACTCAGAATTATTCCTTAAATGTTATTATATTGACCCAGTTATATTTTCTAAATAACACTTTTCTCACAAAGCTTGTTTAGTACCCCAGGTGATCAGTTCAGGGATCACAGTGGTGTAGGACAAATTCCCTATTGCTCCAATCCTTACTGTGTTGTTTTTACTTCCACAAGTGACTCTAAAGGGCAGAGAACACCATCCTTCACAAAATCACTAGTCCCTCACTACAGGTGAACACAATGCTCTACATGGAAAATGTCATGTTTTCTTCTAATGGCAAATATCTCTGGTGCCATTTAAGAATCTGATAATGCCATCCCTTCAGCAGAGCTAATGAAGAGACTGAGAAAAACTCATGTCAGTGCCACAGTATTTCTGTTGCTGAAAAATAGAATTACAGTGATTCTATGTACGATAATAACACTATTTTAAGCAAAATATCAGACATCAGTGCCAAGTGTGATCTATCAAAATTGGAGAAAATATGCAACAAGAAAATAGCATGTCAGTCGAAGACACACCAAAAAAAAATTCCTATGAACACTAACCCACAAATACTATGGTGAAAATTGATACTCTAATGAGGGCTCATGAATAACCTAAAACAGACAGGAGTTAATTTTTTTTTTTTTTTTTTTGGACATTTCCTTATTTTCCATCAAATATAAAAGTTTATATGAAGTGATTGACTAAGATACTGCTACATGTAAAAATATTGTGCTGTTCTTTGTCTAAATGTAAGTGGGATGAATATCCATGGTGATGTAGAATCATTTATTAGGGGTTTATAGCTTTCTATTTTTTTTTATCTCTAGGTGTCAGTTATGTGCCTCAGCTGCCAAATTAATTTTAGATGTCCTTCCAAAGGCTTGCTCTGGATTCTTGGCGATTTATACTGACAATTGTATTAGGGTGTTGGACTTGGAAAAGATCCTTTTCTTGGACAAGGAATCAAAGAGGCAATGAAATAAGGTTAGTGGCCAATTTCAATTAATCAGAGTGGGTTTTTTTGTTTGTTTGTTTTTTAATTTTACAAAGAGTTGTATAACTCCATGCCAATAAATCCTTTTTCATTAAGTTAAACATTGGTCCTTATAACCTTTCATATCCTCACATTAAATTCCTCTTGTTGAATATTTTCTGTGTGAGCTAGTAGTAAAATACTTGTGCCCTCTACTATAAGCTACTATTTTGCAGGTGAATGCTAAAGTCCTGCCACATTTATCTTTAAAATTTGAGTGTGTAACACAAGTAAGACCCAGAATCTGCTGGCTCTGCAGAATCATTGCATTTTAAAAAGACAGAAATCTGCCATTATAGAATCTTAGTGCATGAATTATGTAAAATATTTTAGAGTAATTTCAGAAATAATTATAATTATTAATCCTAATTGTTAGTAGCACCTTAAAAGCAGTTCATCCCCCAAACCAAAATAAAATGTTAAGTAAATCAATATAGTAAATATATAGTAAATGAAATAATAAGTACTGCAATCATACTGAAGATTTCCTACAGAAGACTGTCCTGATTGTCTCAAAAATATCGAACAGTGGAAACAAAAGACTATCCTGATGGTTTGTACTCATCTCTGTAATTAATTTATCTCCAGGCTTTCATACACTAAAGCCTAACCAGCCTTAATTGGCTTAATAATTAATTACCACATATCATTGGCAAGAACAATAAAATAGCACTCTAGTTTTAGAGATGACTAACTGGGACAGGGCATCAGAGACTGTGCTTCTAATCCTTTCATTCATTGGAAGTGAATACCAGAATACCAGGTAAAGGTGTGTCCATGCTTCTTTCTCTAATTTTGTAATATTTTTTTCTAAACCTGTGATTACACATCACCAATCACAATCCATTTTACAAAATCAGCTAGCCTCATATACTGATGTAAACAACCCAGGTTAACATGGGTTTCTTTGTGCAGTACCACAGAACACTTAGTTCAGTTGCAACTAATTTAATCTGTTTGCATTTTAAAGTACAAAAATAAAAAATATTTTTTTTTAAAAAAAAGAAGATTGCAATATGAAACGTATAATTATGCTTATGTATTCCTGAGAGCTAAGACTGAGCAGAAGAGCAAAAAAAAAAAAAAAAAAAAAATCTGTAATATGTGAAGTGAAAGATGAGTAAAAAGAAGCTATGTACACTAAATATTCTGGAGTGTGAGTACAGATCAATTGGTTAATGTAACATATTGGTGATAATAAAGATATCTATTGTGTGGTTGTGAGGGGATGGCTGATGAGCCAAACTCAAAACCGAGTCCTCCTAGCTGCATATGACAACAGAAGGACGCTGAGAAGAGACTTCCCTATCTGGAAAAAAAATAATGGACTGCCTAGGAATCTCATGGAAAAATGTCACTCATCCACTACAGAACAGTTTAGGAGCTCTCAGATAAATTTCTGTGAAGAAGGATCTTTTAATGTTTCATTGAAATGTTTGAAGATAAAATTTCCTTTATGAAACTCTTAAATTACCTCCTGGTGCATTTGACCCTTTCTCCCCTTTGTATGCCAACTAAATTTAGTTAATATCTAATGTCACTTGCACTGTTTCTTTTCTTTCCAAACTGAAATGGTGGTAGTATGGAAATATAATCGGACACTTTTCACCAATCTTCTTGACGTGAAAGAGACAGGATGTTGTACAGGGGACACTTGATGACTATAATACCTAGTGTGGCAAGGATGTTGAGAGGACATCTGGGGATATCTGCTACACCAGATACCCCAAATCCTATTTGTTCTCCAGACAATGGTGCCCTGTTTGTCAGTAGCTAGGAGAAGGGCACCAGCAGCCCCTTCTCACCCAGTATCACACGCAACACCGAACAAACCAAATTCCTTTGAGAGCAGAAAAATGTCAGCATATGTCTTTGAGAATGATGTCTAAGATTCAGCCTTGTGTTTCTCACCTCTGGAGGGGAAAGGGACCAATGTCCCCCACCCATGGCTTCATGGCACCATCAGTACTTAAACACAAATCTGTGCTGTTCTTGGAGAAAATACGAAGCCTGTTATTCAGACTTTGCAGTCTGAACTGAAAAATATGACATTTGCTAGTTCTGGAAGGTTGATTATCCAGCATAATGTTCTTTAGTATATTTTGGCCTACAACTGTAGTATATAGTGCATTTTGCGCGGCTGTAACTCAAACATTTCTATGAATGCTCAAAGTTTGATTCCACAACAAGTGTTGCCTGACTTTGTTAGCTTAGTTTCTGCTCAGAACTAATACTAGTGTGATGACTTGAATTATGTCCCCAGATAATCACAATATAGCATGCAATTTTGAATGTCATGTTTGTTTGACTCATGAGAGAGGGAAATAAAAAAATTGCCTGAAGCATTATGAATGAAAATACATTACCTCTTTGGCAGTGGTCATTTTGTATTACATTATGACTATTTTATTGAAGGCATATCAAAACTGTTTTTCATAGAATTCCACATTCTGAGACAAATGCTATTATTTTAAATGGCTATTTTACTTGGGATAGCTGACAGACTTGTTGGGAGTGAGGATGACAGAGTGTAAACAATTGTGTTAACAAGCTTCAAACAATCATTAGGCAAGAAAGTGCTTATGAAATTAATTATGAAATGACAACTATGTGTATGCTTTTGACCAGAATCCAATATAGTTTCTAATAGGGATTCTACTATTCCTTGAAATTTCATTCAGTTTTGCAGTTACATTTGTTTAACCAGAGTTATAAAGATTAAATCATATTTTGAAAATTGATAGATATTTTTGAATAAGTTATACTTTCAGCTAAATAAGTTGAAAGATTTCATGGTTGATTTAAAGGATTTTAAAATGAATATATCGTATTATTTTGATAACTTCATTAGTTCATATTTTAAGTTATCATTAATTCTATTTCTATCATTTCATATATTTACATTGTTCCGGTATACTGAATACATTGAATACATAATTTCTGAGTGTAGGTAGCTAATCTTGCTGTCAAATAATATAATTAAATTGCCTAGGCTTTTATGCAAAATTATTTAAAAAAAATAAAATTAAAAAAATATATTTTTTAATCATAAAAATAGTATTGTATTGTTGTGATCACTGATGTTTTTCTGAAACCTTGCTAGGTTTCCTGGAAAACTGTGCTGCTGGTATGCCTGCATAGTTATTAAAATCTTCATGAAATTACTAAGATATTTCTAAATATACAATCAGTATATATAATAAGAATGGATACTTTT
This sequence comes from Nettapus auritus, assembly GCA_011076525.1. Classification (NCBI taxonomy): domain Eukaryota; kingdom Metazoa; phylum Chordata; class Aves; order Anseriformes; family Anatidae; genus Nettapus; species Nettapus auritus. The sequence continues at coordinate 65,638,072 of CM021797.1, read as the reverse complement.
TGAGTATATAACTATTCTAAGAGTACATGTAGTTTCCACAAGTCATGTCACAGGCAAGGTTATAATCTTAAGTATGACTGGGTGGAAAACCTGGCCCATTTTTATCTATGTAACCCAAACTAGAGATTTGTCTAAGTTGGACTTAAAAAAATTTTTGGTCGAAAACATTTGTTGTTTCTGGATATCTGTTGTTTCTGGGTATCCTGTAGCAGTATTTAATCTCTTAAAGAATTAGGTAATTTTTAAGGTTTAAGCTGAATCTATTTTGTAGATTCAGTTTTTTTTTTTTTTTTTATTTTTTTTTCTTTCTTTTATTTACTTTTTCCCCCACAGAAAATAATTGACTACTCTACCTTTCAGATAATTTTCTCTGTAGTGCATTATCACAGCACACTAAATGTTGGAATTCTCAGTTTTCAGCCCAAATAAAGAATAGCCATCAACTTTTCCTCAAAGTATATATTTCCTAAACCTTCAGTATTCTGACTTCTTCCATCTCTCCAGTTTGTTTACCTCTTTCATATATCACAGTGCTCCGAAGAGAACAAGCTCTCAAGCTGAGACCTCAAAGCATCACGTACAACAGAGAATCTACATTCTATGTCCTGTATACATGTTGGTAGTGCATCACAGAAACATGGGGGGTGGGGGAGGTGTGTAAATATCACCATATCACCTTGCCACTGGAAGTTTAGTGTACTGTTCCCTCTAGATCTTTTTCTACAGAATTACTAAATATTCAAGGACTCCAATTCTCTCTAAGTACCAGCACTAACCCAATTTTAGAAAGAGAAAGTCTGTTATTTAATCCTCCTCTGTCTTCTCTTTGCTGAGCAAAATAAGCCCAGTACCCTAAGACTCTACACCTATAACCTGAGCTTCCCATCACCATTATTATCAGGGCCCTCCAAAGGGTTCTTCAAGGCTTTCCACCCTGTTGATCTTTCTCTTGCATCAGATAATGCACAAATGGACAGCTCCCCAGCTGTGGTACAGCAACTGCTGGATAGGGGAGATTAACTCATTTGTTTCACCTGCTGCTTATATTCTAAAATAAATATTACACATCTGCTTAGCAATGGAAGGAGTAAAACCAGGAAACAATATTAACTATTTGGCAACATTGACACTGTTTTCAAAAGTTTACAGAGCAGTGGTGTAGGCAATGAAAACCATAGGCACACAGGAGATAATAAAGTAAAGCTCCAATCACTCCTGTTCATCAGCAATCAAAAAAAGGAAGATTATCTTAATTAAACAAAAAAGAATAGCTACAGCTACTAAATGCAAGATGATTTCACTTACTTTCTAATATAAGGGGGAGGGAGAGGGAGAGGGAGAGGGAGAGGGAGGGAGAGAGGGGGAGAGTGGGAGAGAGAGAGATAAAGAGAAAGGGAGAAAGAGGGAGAGAGAGGAAGGAGACAGAGGACAGAAAGAAATGAATGAAGAAAGGGAAAGGGAAAGAAGAGGGTAAGAAGAGGGAGAGAGAAAAGGAGGAGGTGAGGAAGGAAGTGGGGTGAGAGAGAGGGAGGGGAGAGGGGGAGAAGGGGGAAAGGGAGGGCAAGTAATAATGGAGAAGAAGGGGAAGAGGAAGTGTGGGAGAGAATGGGGAGAAGGAGGGAGAGAGAAGGAGAGAGGGAGGGAGGGGGAGATGAGAAGAGGATTGGGGGAGGGGGAGAAAGGGGGAAGGCAATAGAGAGGGAGGGGGAGGAAGGGAGGAAAGGGATGAGAGAGAGGGGTGAGGGGGGGAATGTAGGGGGAAGGGGGGAAAGTGGAGGGGGAGAGGTAAAGGGAAAGGGAAAAATAAAGAAACATGAAAGTAGTAGTTCTGAGCTCTGTGAAATTATTCTGTCTGACAGCACAGGAACGTTGTTCTGTGGCAACTTTAAACAAAGCATCTGGCAACTTATACCTGTAATTCTTCCACTCTTGACAAGATACAGAAATATTTCATACTACTTCTAGACAAGACATCTGCAAACCCAGATTCAGGCTTTATAAATCTAGCTGCAAAGTCAGCTGGCCATCAGAGGCTAGTGAAGGAGCTTTCTGACTATAGGGGGAAGTGCTGTCAATAAACTAAAAACCATCAGATTCTCAAAGATAATAGAAAAATTTGTTATTCAACTTTTTAGATTAAAAATTTCCCATGGAATCATAGTTCAATGTCTCTTTTGCTTCTAGTGTTTTACGAAATATACAAAAGTAAATACATTTAAAATAATTGTATTAAGAAATTCAGTCTCACAGCTAATACTACACTGTTGTCAAGAAACTACCAGGGAAAAATGAAGTCTGAGACCCTCCAAGATTCTTCCTTCTGTTTTACCATAGATAATCATAGCAGGACCCTTCCTTTTCAAATGATGTGCATGACTTTTTGAAAAGGTGAGACATTTGCTGTTTTTATTTATTTATTTATTTATTTTTCTTCTTGAAGTGTTCCTTTCTAGTCAATTGTATCAGAGAATTCAGAAGCCAAATGTAATCAACATCCAAAACCAAAACCAAAACAAAAACAGAACAGCTGTACCCCCAAAAGCATTAACAAATATAGTTTTATTGATGCATAATTAAGTGAGTTAAGAACAAATGTAATTGTAGGCAAACAAATGTCTACTTTTCATGTATACCTAAGCTTACCTAAGTACATGCCAACTCTTCAATTAAAAATTCCAAAAGAATATTTCCTCACTTGATTTATTACATGCAGTCACACAACTAAACCAGCCTAGAAAACTACAGACAATGAAGTGGTCTGTCCCCCTTCCGGGGAAGCATAGCAGAAATAACTGTACCTAATCTAGCACAGTGTAATAAGAAGTTAAGATATCACTCAAACAGCTTGCTAGAGGGAAAAGAGTCCATTCATCTCCAGCATGGGAAATGTTCTGTCTACTGTATGTTTCTAAAAGCTCCGTCTCAATGTGGAGAGGATTATTGCTGATGACTAAGCAGTAGGGAAAGAGAAAACTTCATATATCTGAAACATAAAAAGAAAACCCTTGACTCTGAATTGCTATTGCTGTAAGGAAATTGATCTATAAGAAGTACGTTTCTTCGTACAAGTCTCTTATTAGGCTGGAAACAAAATGATTCTCCTTCCCAGCTGCTATTTGTAGAGCACACTGCTCTGCCAAGCTGGAACTAATTCCTGCAACTTTCTTTAATGTTCCCTTACACAGAAATCCTGCCAAATAATTGTTTAAAAAATAAACAAACAAAAAGTTTCATTCAAATTCTGGATCATTTTAGTAGGTGTTCAAGCTTGAAATCAGCTAAAAGAGAACAATAACTAGGAAAAAGCACTTGGGTGCTATTGGATAAGGAGAACCACAGATACAGTGCAGAAGCACTTTTTGTCTGAAAACAAAATAAAAAGCTAACACCCTGGACCTATTCTAATTTATGCACTAATATGTTGGCTAACTCCTTTGCTATTTATTTAGTATATAGTATTTATTTTTTTTGTTGGACCTTTTCTTTTATATATTTTCCAAGCAATATTCCTGCCTATTTTCTTCATTGCAGCTGATAGTTTGATGTCTTTTAATACAGAATTTTCCTCTACTTTCATTAAAATCTATTTCCTTATTGGTTTATTACCATATGTTACTATTTATTTCATATCTTGTACTTCTTTATTCTAGAATTTACTCATGCATTTGAATCTGCAGTGAACTCCATTTGCACTCTATTAGGCAGGTACCTAAATGACTTTAGTCATTATGAATCTGATTACATTTTACATTGTCCTTTATTATTTAATGAGACTTCCAGTTCGGTATCATCAAAAACCTTGCCTTTGACATTAGCTGCTGGAGTTTTGCTCTGTTCTGCCTTTTCTGAGCAAATTGCTCAGACTAAATGTATTGTCAGGCTGAAAAACCTCATTTTCCCAGAAACACTCTTCAGAAAAATAAATAATCAAAAACAAGTAGAATCCAACCCTAAACAAATGCAAACTCAGAGCAGACAAGTTTGCTTTATCCAACTTTCAATTTCTGGAAATGTTATATATTACAAAATATTCCAGAGGATTACAAAGTTTAATGTGTCTTGGTCCTAATATAGGACCAGTTCAGATATTTCTACAAAACACTGTAAGTATACCCTGCTTTGTGAAGATATATAGAAGACCTAGGATTAGTAAAGACCTGTTCACATTATTTATAGCTGTCTTATCATTGTTCTCTTTGTTCTTCTCCTCAGGGCTACTATCTCCATCTAAAATTTTGAGGTGGCAGGAAGAGGAGAATGACAGAGATATTACAAGATATGTAGAGGTATCAGGAATTCAAGTGAAATTCAAATTCTAGCTATGTACTAAAGATTTACGAAAATTAAAACTTGATTACATTTAAAAGCAAAAGGGCCCCTGTGTTATTCATCAAGTGCACAGTTTTGCAGTTCCTCCTTAACTTGACTGCAAACAAACCTTATCCAAAAAAGGCTTAGCTTGTTGGTGGGGTGAAATATCTAAAAAACTGTAGCAACAAAAAGAAGCCCCAATGTAAGAGACATATGCTATCATGGCATTGTCCATTGGCCCTGCAAAACAGTGTTGCAATGCTATAGTTTAGCAAATATAACTGGGGAGCTCAATGCATGTAGGTTAAATGAGTAATTATTTAAACTATCTAATTTAGATCATCTAAATTGCTGAAACATGATTTATTTAATTTTTCCAATAATGACTGGCAAACAAAAGTTTCTTGACCCATTCTCAAACTTCCTCCCCCAGTAAAATATTGAAAAGAACCAGAAGTCATCACAGCTAGAGTTAGATTCCTTCTATACTCTGCCAAAGGCAGCAGGAGCCCACCTGTATAAACAGTGAATGTATTCTTTGGATGGCAAGAACTTTTTTTTCTGAGAAACTGTTCTTGTGAGATTCCTGAGATAAATACATTTTGGTGGGAGTAGAACCCCATGGTAGTCGCTGTTTTTTTTTTTTTTTTTTTTTTTTCCACAACGTTTCCTGACTTGAAAATGAGAAATCCTAGAGGCAAGAATATTTGCACCTCCAAAAAGAAAGTTCAGGGGAAAGGGGCTATGTTGGCTTCATACCCTGCTAGCCTGGATTTTTTTTCTGGCAACTGGAATTGCTCTAATCTTATGAGCCCACACAAAATATGTCTGCCTCCCTCTTATTTCCACTGTTCTTTTCAGTTGTTGAGCTAATCTGCATGTGAATTGTAATTTTTTGTACTTTTCTCTTCGTCTCAAAATTACTGACATATGGCAAATTCTGCATTAGTGCATTTGTAAATTAAAATATACAACTTCAAATATAACATAACCAGGTGCAATATAGCACTACAAAGGAGAACCCATGGCAAAGCTAGTGCTTTCTTTGGTTGTGTTTTTTTTCTTTTTTTTTTTTTTTTTTTTTTTTCCCTCTTCACTCACAAATGGTCA
>CM021797.1:65557855-65612651 GCA_011076525.1 Nettapus auritus | reverse complement strand
TTATGTGAATTTACGATATCTAGTAACACCAGCTGTTTGTGTCACTCTACACATAAAATATGCAGTGAAGGGTCCCTCCAAAAAAATCAATAGCCATTATCATTGTAATTTACCATCATCATAATCTATCATCTGTTGTTGTTTCACACCACATTTTCCATGCCAAGTGTGGGTGTGCATTACCAGGTTGATGAATAGCTGAAAATAGCCATGGCAGGATTGCTGAGTTTCTGCTGGCTGGCACAGTAAAATCCAGGATGATTTTTTACAGTAAGATGCATTAATAAGTGCTACAAAACTCAGCTCTCAATAAAGGGTCACCCAATTTTGATATGTTCTTGATGTACAACACCAGTATATATAGCCTGTAGACATAGTAAAGGAAGAGTTTATACTACTATTAATAACATTTTGGAATTGAGTAGCAACATCTTGCTGTGAGAAGAATGATGGTATTTTACACTTTGGTTTGTTGATTATGACAAAAGACAATAAGATAGGAAGATTATAAAAGAAAATACCTCTAGACTGATTAAGGAGGTCTTATCTTGACCAATCATTTGCATGGCTGCCATCTGGAACGATGTAAAATAATTCTACCAGCATATGCTTATAACCAGGACATTACTCCATATCTTGCAGACCTCTTCTGTATGAAGGATCTTTCAGAGGTTTCTTAAAGCTTGTTATATCCTGATAGCTTGCTGTATGGGCTAAATGTGAAGCGACCTCATAAGAAAAACAACAGACATGTAATTTTTGTTCTTGTTGTCTTAGTCTGTTATCTGATATTATTATATAACATATTTAAGTTGTTTTTAGGTATGTGTACTCAAAACTGGCATCTGAAAACCAACCAGGCAGACCTGCATCCCCAGAGTTGCCCAGGCTATCCTGAGAATGTTTGCTCATAGAAAACTAAAGTGTAAACATTAATAATTTCACCACTTGGCCTTCTACATTTTTTTTTTTTTTTTTTTTTTTTTTTTTTTTTTTTTTTTTTTTCCCCACTAGCTTCAACAATTAAACACTCAACCTTGTCTGAGCTTAGTTATGACAAGGTCAGTACTGAAATACAATTGATTTAGCTAGTGCAGAGATTGATCGGAGTGCCAAAATGATAAACCAACAAACCAGTCCAATTTGAACATATTCTTATGGCAGAGGAAAATGTCAAAGTTTAAAGAAAATATGCCTGAGCACAGTAGGTGTCTGTGTTCTAGAAATAAGTTATAGTTGTTTTATACCTGAAAAGCTGTTGTATACCCTAAGTTATAGGGTTGTATACCTGAAAAGCTGAGGGCCTGTTACACCTTCTTCTCATCATCATAAGGTTCAGACTCAGTCTCCCACTTTTGGATCTCCATAAACACCATTCAGCCTGCTGAGTACCCTGAACCCAAGCCCTGATCTGGGTGCAGAAATTGCTGAAGAGCAGCGCAGTGGACAGGAAATCTGTCAGTCACTGTGAGTTCTGGATTGCACCTTCTATTCAGTGACTTACCTCTTCATGTGCTATTCCCCTTTTTGGCATGTAAAATTTTCCCATAACATCTCTGAAACTCGTATCTTCTCCATGTGCTATATAGGGCCATGGCACATAACACTGAGCTGTAGAGAAAATTCTGAGGAACACATAGATATTGTATATACATACAATGTAGGTGAGATGAGGTTGGTAAGGAAAAAGGATTTCAAGTTGTGTGAGTGCTGCTTCTGGTAGAAGAAGAAATGCCTTAAAGCACACAGATTCATTTAAATTGAATGAGAATTGGAAGAAAATAACATACTATGTCCTATACATGTGCTTGAGGTTTCATAAGGGCTTAAATATTTTCCCGATTAAGGACATAATTTTTACACTTAGTTGTATAACTGTTGTGGTGGTTTTACTCGGATGGGCAGCCGAGCTCCACCACAACTGCTCTCTCACTCCCCGCCTCCTCAAAGAGGAGGGGGAGAAAAGTCAACACAAAGAGCTTGAGGTTTGAGATGAGAATGATTTAATTAAAGGGAAAGAGAATGAGGAGAAAAAGTAATGAAAGAAACAAGGCCGTGTGGAAGCACAGAGAGAAAAGAAAAAAAGTTATTCTCTACTTGCCTTCAACAAGCAATGTTCGGCCACGTCCTGGGAAGCAGGGCCTCAAAACACGTACCGGTTGTTCAGGACGGCCGCCCTCCCCCACGAGAGCCCCCTTTATTACTGAGTGTGACATCAGGTGTTATGGAATATCCCTTTGGTTGGTTTAGGTCAGCTGCCCTGGCCATGTCCCCTCCCCACCTTTTTCCCACCCCCAGCCTGCTGGCTCCTGGGGGCTTGGAGGGAGTCTTGATGCTGTGCCAGCACTATGCAGCAATAGACACAACACTGGAGTGATACCAGTGCTGTTCCAGCTACGAGTGCAGCACTGTATGGGCTTGTTGTGGTTTAACCCAGCTGGCAGCTAAACACCACACAGCCATTCGCTCACCCTCCCCCCTCCCTCTCTGGGATGGGGAATAGAAACGGGAAAGTGTAACGAGAGTTGAGATAGAGACAGTTTATTAAGATAGGAAAACAACAACAACAACAACAATAATAATAATAATAATAATATGTATGAAACAAGTGATGCACAATGCAATTGCTCACCACCCACTGACCGATGCCCAGTCTATCCCGAGCAGCCGCCCCCCCCATCCCAGCTAGCCACCCCTATATATTGTTTAGCATGACGTCAGATGGTATGGAATACTCCTTTGGCCAGTTTGAGTCAGTTATCCTAGGTCTGTCCCCTCCCAGCTCTTGCTGCACCCCGAGCCTACTGGCAGGACAGCGCGAGGAGCTGAAAAGTCCTTGGCTTGGTACAAGCACTGCTCTGCAACAACCAAAACATTGGCATGTTATCAGCATTCTTCTCATCCTAATCCAAAACACAGCACTCTAGCAGCTACTAGGAGGAAAACTGTCCTAACTGAAACCAGGACAGGGCTGCTGCAGGAAAAGGTGACTCCATCCCAAACAGACCCAACACATAAATGGAAAGTTGCAACGAGAGTCCTAGCTTACCTAAACCTAAAAACAAACAAAAACAAACAAACAAACAAATAATAATAATAAAAATATATAAGAAGAAAAACATGTGGAGCAATAGTGTAAAAACAATGGCAGCAATATTTAGGTTTTAGCATGCTCACATTACAATAACTATGACATTTCTTTAATACATAAAGCAGGCTACATTCAGGAGTTCAGGACTGCTTTCTGGGAAATTCTAACTTTTCCAAAAACATTTGTAACTATGACTGTAGGTCCACAGACTGGCTTGAGTACTTAATATGTACTTTTAAAAAATAGTGTTGAAACTTGGAGTTGATCAGCAATTTTGTCATCATAAAAGGAGTACTAAAATCTGACTGATTAATTATAAAAAATAAAACACAGTTTAATATAATTACTATAATAATCTAGTCTATGGTAGTCAGTTGCTTACAACAGAGAAAGTACAGTGCAGTCCAAGTACATATTTTCCATCACCAGCAAAAACATTGAATGAAGATAGGATTTTTATTCTGCTACTTAACATATACAGGTAATATGAATTGTACTAACATAGTGAGATTGAGAAAATAAATTTTTGTTTGTTGTTTTTAGGTAACAAATGCATTTGAGCTGAAAAATAATACTGTAACACAGGATACTGGGTGACCTATGCATCTCTGTCTCTCATCTTCTTCATTAAGATATCCAGATATGGAATTATAATGAAGTTTCAGTCAGAGGGCATATGAATAGGGAATAATAATTGGGATAATTAATTGATCCATTACTGTGAGTATAAAACCACGATGCTTAAATCAGATCTGGGCTTTGGTTTGTGTTGCAATCTGGCATCGATTTCCACAAAGGGCCTAAGTCTCTGACCTCTTTTGCCACCTGCTTGGATTCAGACCCTTTTTCTCAGACCAGGGTGTCTACATGCAGTCCCTGCCCATGTTTCTTTTCAAAAGAGATTGAGATAAAGAAAAAGATAACTGAAGAAGATAAGAAGATAAAAGCCTTTGCCTAGCAGGTAAAAAACCTTTGCCTAGCCAGCGAGTGCTGCCTGAGGCACCCTGAGGCCCCCTACTGAAAATACTCTGACTCACTGGGTAACGGTGAGTCTGAGCAACCTTGCTCTATGGGCAGCATGGAAGATCCTGATTCCCTTCCTTGTCTCACTTCTATCCCAGCTTTGGAAACATGTTTCTCTGAAGTTTTTCTCCAGGAATACCTGAGCTGTGCTTAGAACCTATTTGCCTTTTAACAGGAATGCAGGGTGCTACCAGTACTGGTCTTGAAGAGGAGTAGCATGCTGCCAGTCATGCACTGCTTCTCTAGTGATTTCATCCAACTTCATTCATTTTTGCTAAGGGACTAAGTGGAACTTTAGTGAAGCTATTGACACAGGCCTTCTCTGAATATGTGTCTACTAGCTGAAACCTATGATCTGCTGTTGCAATTTGGATTACACATGAATTACAAACATGGACTGGATTCAGAAAAAAAAAAAATAAATAAAAAATCTCTAACTAGCAGAAAGACTGATACTTAAAGTCTTACCTAAGATCAAATAAATAAATAAATAAATAAAAATCTACTGTTCAGTGATAACTTACAGAAGTATTGTAAAAAAAAATAAATAAAAAAAAAATAAAAAAATCTGATTATATACAAAGTGGTATTTAGTATCTTAAATAGATATCTTAAAATCTTAAATCAGATGTTGTTTATTGATAATTACTGTTAATGCGTGGCCATGTAGCTCTTTGAAAAAATGAAAATATAGAAGTGTCTGCTATATCTCAGACTGAAGCTAACCTGAAAGTTGAATGTGAAAATCTTAAATATTTTTCCTTATCTTAATTACTGTTGGCTCAATATAATGAACTATCTCATTAATGGCTGAAAATTCATCAGCCTCTCTAGGGTTACTGTATTTACCCAAAGTGATGATTTTAATGTAGTCATAGAAAAAGAAAATGTAATGTCTGCCTAAATCTTCACTATTTTTTTTTTTTTTCCTGAGGCCAGAAAATCTAATTTAGAAAATGTATTTTACAGTATTTTTACTTTTGCAGAAATGAAGGTAAAGATAACTTCCCTTGGAAAGCGGCAGCATGGAGCATGGAAACTTTGCAATTATCTGTTTATCAGTAACTAAAATAATTGGGCTTCCCCTGAATGTTTTCCTTCATTCCTTCTTCTGAGCTCCTTTGAAAGAAACATCATTTACTTTCAGTCACAGTTAATTTTTTTAACTTCAGTACCTTTGTGTTATGTTTCATGAAGTTCTCTATGCCCTTTATTCCAAACTTTCCACCAAGATTACTGCATTGGATGTCTTCTTCATCAGTTCCTATCAGCTATCTTTCAAAAAATGGCATTTTTACTGCTTTACTTCTCATTTAAGTGAATATAAGTTTAGGGTTCTGGGTGTCTAGAAAAAGAAGTTGCTTATTTCACATAAAATAGAGGTTGCAAAAAATACTTTATCCCCCTAAAAAACACAAAAGATAGAGAAAGACAAAAACCAAACCAAAGAATAAATTATAGTTGTGGTTTAACCTGGAAGATAGCTAAGAACCACACAGCCATTTGTTTCCCAATAGTCTTCCCACCCCCACAGTAGGATGGGGAGAAAATCAGGAAAAAAAAAAAAAAAAATAAAGTTAAACTTGTGAGTTGGGATAAAGACAGTTTAATAGGATAGTAAATAAAGGAAGAATAGTTAACAACATCAGCAGCAGCAGCAACAATAACAACAATAATAATAAAATATACAAAACAAGTTATGTACAACACAATTGCTCACCATCTGCTGACTGATGTCCAGCCAGTACCTGAGCAGCACCCTCCTCTGGCCAAGTGCTCCCAGATTTTTTGCTGAGCATGATGCCTCATGGTAATGGATATCCCTGTGGCCAGTTTGGGTCAGCCGTCCTGGTTCTGTCCCCTCCCAGCTTCTTGTGTACCTCCAGCCTTCTTTCTAGCAGAACAACATGAGAAGCATGGTTCTGTGTAAGCATTGCTCTGCAGCAGCTACAACATCACTGTGTTATCAGCATTATTCTCATCCTCAATATGCAAAAATAAGCATATTCTAGGAAGAAAATTGACTGTATCCCAGCTGAAACTAGGAAAATATCTACCATCTATGTCATGCTCAGGCCCCACACATTCTAATACATCCCAATTAATCTCCACCAATATTCCTGTCTTTACACACACACAGATATCATTCCCTTATTTTATGGGCCATACCTCTAAAATGTCTATCAATTTAATCAATTTTTGGGCCCTGTCTGTCATAACAGTCCTACAGTCCTTCAGGGCAGGAGAGATGGTGTGTAGTGCTGGATTGTTTTGTGATGAAGCCAGTTCTGGTTCCATCAACACTGTGGATGTCCAGTTCTGTCAAAATTCATTTTTCATTCATCTGGGTAATTCATAACATAGTATGATTGATATGGTATATAGCAACGACATTAGTGGTGACATACAATATTATATCATAAATATCATCATACAATTTAAATCATTGGCTATTCTAACACAACATCCAAATTCACAGAGGTTTGTGCATGATAGGGAGTGTAGTATGCCCACTTAATGCTGTGCTCTTTGGCCTAGTTATCTATCAGGTTGTTTTGGAAATGAGTCCCACTGTCTGACTCAAATCCTTATGGCCTTGTCATCACAGGATTTGTTTTCCAAAGCCTGAGATAGTGTTCCAGGTGGTGGTATGGGGCATAGGATATGTTTCCAGCCATCCAGTTGTTGCTTCCACCACTGTAAGCACATTGCACTTGTTTTGGTGTGTTTGTGAGAGTGTGACATAATCTGCCAGGACTCTCCATATTTATATTTCAGCCACAGTCCTCCATACAAAAGAAACTTTAACTGCTTGGTTGCAGTGCATATTTCGCAATCATGGATGACCTGTGCAATAGCATTCATGGTCAAGTCCACCCGTTGGTCACAATCCCATCTACACGTTTCATCTCCTCCTTGATGGCCTGAGGTGGCACTGGCCCGCTGAGCTATAAATAATTCACCATTACGTTGCCAGTCCAGATCCACCTGAGCCACTTCAATCTTAGCATCCTGATCTACCTGATGGTTGTTTTGGTGTTCTTCAGTAGCCCAACTCTTGGGTCAGGCTTGACTCTTGGGTATCTGCATAGCATACTTTTACAACCACATTCTCTACCTGGGCAGCTATATCTTGACACACTGTGGCAGCCCAGGTGCTTTTGCCTCTGAACATCCAGTCCTGCTTCCATTGCTGTACCAGCCCAACCATGACTTCTCACTTTCTGGTAGTCCGTTATACAGTGGGACCTCTTCAGCTTGTCACTTCCTCTTCTAGCAATATTACAATTTTTTTTTGCCTTCTGGCCAGTCCATGATCAACTCCAAGATTCCTGGGCAACTGTGGTTTCCTATCTGAGCCCATTCTGTGATCAGTGTGACCCACTTACTCCACATGGCATGATGTGTAGATGGGACCCTCCCTTTGAACATCCAGCCTGGCACTGCCAGTTGGAGTGCCAAGAGAATCTGTACCAACAACTTCCAAACCAGCTCAGTCCCCTTCACGTGCTGCCATAATCACTTTTTTTAGTTGAAGTACAGTGGGCCTTATATCATATTTCTCATTCCAAAACCCTAGGTATCAACCTTGACTCTCTACTGGTGCTTCCTAAAAGAGGCTTCAGGTGGGATCATTCTCCCCAGTTGCAGTGTAGAGTAGATTTACATCTTGTCCTGCCCGGATTAGCCCTAGAACTACTGCATGAACTATTTCCTGTTCGATTTGCTCTAAGGGTTGCCATTGCTCAGGGCCCCATTTGAAATAATTCCTCTTCTGGGTCACTTGATAAAGAGGGCTTACAGTCAGGCTGTAATTCAGAATATGCATCCTCTGAAAATCCACAATACATAAGAAAGCTCGTGTTTCCTTTTTGCTAGTTGGTGGAGACGTAGCAGTTATTTTGTTGATCACATCCATTTGGATCTGACAATGTCCATCTTGCCATTTTACCCCCAAGAACTGGATTTCCTATGCAGGGCCTTTGACCATACTTTATTTTATGGCAAAACAGGATTTCAGAAGTATTTGGGCTATTTTTTTCCCTTTCTCAAAAACTTCTGCTGCCCTTTTGCTCCACATGTCATCAATGTATTGTAGGTGTTCAGAAGATTCACCCTATTCCAGTGCAGTCCGGATCAGTCCATGGCAAATGGTACAGCTGTGTTTCCAGCCCTGGGCACTGGACAGCCCTACAAGTGAAAAACTGTGGCCTGCAGTCTGTTGCCAAAGAGGATGAGAGAAGTTCATTAACAATATAAGTTGTGGCAAACCACTTAGCTGTCTTTAACTTCAGTTCATACAGAAATTCTAACGTTCAACGTGGCATCGTTCAGTGTTGGCATGACTTCATTAGGGTCACAATAGCCCATTGTTAGTCTCCATTCACCATTAGAATTTTGCACTGGCCATATGAGACTATTAAAGGGTGAGCAACTCTTACTGATCATTCCTTAACTCTCCAGTTGATGAATAAGATTGTGGACAGGAATCAGGGAGTCTCGGTTCAATATTGTGACATCTGCATCATTGTGGTAGCTATTGGCATTGTGGTAGCTGTTTTTCTTTGACGCTCAGCAACTACACAGTAGAAGGGTCCTCCTATATACTGGGCATGGTAGACAGCTGTTTGATCTTCTCCATCTCCAAGGCAGCTATGCCAAAAGCCTACCATTACCCTTTTGGGTCCTTGAAGTACCCTCTCCTGAGCTAGTCTAGGCCAAGAATCCAGGAAGCTTCTGGGCGAGTTCCAAAGGGGTGCTTTTGCCACTTATTCCCATTTAGGCTCACTTCAGCATTTAATACAGCTTGCTTATGGGACCCTCCTGTCACTCCAGATAGGTTCTGCCCCTTTATAGCTTGATGGCATTAGGGTACACTGAGCAGCATCGTCCGCTAGAGCCTTATTTTCTTGTGGGTCTGATGTCCGAGGCCATCTAATCCATACAGTCCAACAAACCAGGTTGTCCCTTTCCTCCACATGGCTGGAGGCAGAGACCCTCTAATTCTAGTCATAGTATTCATTACTCACGTATTCTAAATGCAAAACAGAAGTCCCTTTGTTAAGAACAGAAGTAAGATCAGTCACAGAATCACAGAATCACAGAATCACACAATTATTAAGGTTGGAAAACACCTCCAATATCATCTGGTCCAACTATCACCCTACTACCAATGTCACCCACTAAACCATGTCCCTGAGCACCAAGTCCAACTTTTAACCCTTCAGCTCTGGGGAATTGCCCACTGGAAACTGGAGCAGCCATTTTCCTGGAAGAACCTCTTTTTATGGTTATTAATCCTTGCAAATCACATACTTGTGCCACTAGAATTGAAGAAATCCTAGACAGAATCTTTTCTTAACAAAAAAATCTATTTCTGGTATTACAGAGTAGCAATTAATTCAATTATTGCATAAAATAACATTCCCATTTACTATGAATTAGAATATAATATTATATATACATATATATCTGTCATGAAATAAATAAATGTAATAGATTTAGACTATGCATATTAATAACTAAACGTTACATATATACACTATTTGCACAGAAATGGCAACTAATAGCACAGAAATAGCTTAATGAAATTTTCAAGTTACATGTGAGGAATTTTTTTTTTTAGTTTGATTTTTTTTTTTTTCAAAAATAAATATGCAGATCAATTTAGAAATTGTTTCCTACATAGGTAACACCTGATGAAAATCTTGTACTATTAGAAAAGCCAGTAATTATGAATGAGAACTGATATTTTAAAGTCCTAAGGCCTTAAGATGGCCTACAGAAAAACTGGAGATGGACTCTTTGTGAGGGAGTGAAGTGATGGGACAAGAAGTAATGGTATTAAATAAACAAACAAACAAAAAGGTAGATATTGATTAGATATTAGGAAGAAATGCTTTATTATGAGGGTGGTGAGGCAGAGGAACAGGTTGCTCAGAGAAGTTGTGGATATCCCATCCCTGGAAGTGATTAAGACCAGGTTGGATGGGGCTTTGAGTATACTGATCTAGTATAAGGTGTCCCTATGCATGACAGGGGGGTTGGAAATAAATGCTCTTTAAGGTCCCTCTTCCAACACAAACCATTCTATGACTTTGTCATTATAATATTCTATCATTCTATCATTAAGCCCACATGCTACTAGTCATAGCCATAGTATTATCTGAATTTTGTTTATCTTAAGGAAAATAGAGCTTAACGACTCTCTTAGAACAGCAACTCTCTTTTATTTCTGTAGCAAGAATAAGAAATTAAATCATAGAATACGAATCATAGAATCATAGAATATCTGAGTTGTAAGGTTCACAAAAAAATAAAATAAAATCATGTGGCTGAGAGCATTGTCAAAACACTTCCTGAACTCTGGCAGGCTTGGTGTCATGACCGCTTCCCTAGGGAGCCTGTTCCAGTGCCATACCACCCTCTCAGTGAAAAAACATTTCCTGACATCCAACCTGAACATCCTCCGTTGCAGCTTCAAACCATTCCCACAGGTCCTGTCGCTGGCCACCACAGAGAAGAGCTCAGCGCCTGCCACTCTTCTCCCCCTTGTGAGGAAGTTGTAGACCTCTATGAGGCCTCCCCTCAGTCTCCTCTTCTCCAGGCTGAACATGCCAAGTGACCTGAGCCACTCTTCATAGATCTTCCCCTTTAGATTCACCATCTTTGTTGACCTCCTTTGAACACTCTAAAAGTTTTATATCTTTCTTATTCTGTGGTGCCTAAAACTTCACAAAGTACTTAAAGTGAGGATGCACCAGTGCAGAGCAGAGTGGGACAATCACTTCCCTTGACCGACTAGCAATGCCGTTCTAGATGCACACAAGGATATTGTTGGTCCTCCTGGGTACCAAGGCACACTGCTTGCTCATGTTCAGCTTGCTGTCAATCAAAACCCCCAGATCCCATTCTGAAGTGCTGCTCTCCAGCATCTCATCCCCCAGTATGTTTAACTATGGTTGCCCCTTCCCAGGTGCAGAATCTGCCACTTGCTCTTGTTAAACTTCATATTGTTGGTGATTGTCCAGCTCTCTAATTTCTCGAAATCTCTCTGCAAAATCTCACCAACCTCAACAGAGTAAACAGTTCCACTCATTTTTGAATTAATTTGGGGCATACTGAAGGGTATCATCACATGCTATCATTAGCATGTAGTCCCTCAATTATTGGCATGCAGTCCCATAGTTTATCACTGGTGGGCCTGTTTTTGTCCCTTTCCCCCTTCAAATCTAGTTTAAATCTCTGTCAATCAGCCCTGCTAACTCCTGGGTAAAAATCCTTTTCCTCCTCTGAGAAAGGTGCTCTCCATAAGGAGACAGTAAGCCAAAAACCTGAGAGGTTTCATAAAACCTTATATAAACCTTCCCATGATCAAGAAACCCAAAACTAAGTTGCTGGCACAAGCCTTGAAGCCACGTATTGATCTGCTATGTCTGCTTGTTCCTTTCAATATTGATCCCCACTACTGGAATGATAAAGGAAAATGCTACCTGTGCACCTGATCCTTCAGCCAATTGCCCCAAAGACTTTTGATAGCTCTCAGACTTCTCTTTGCTATCTCATCACTGCCAACATGAAAACCCAATAAAGGATGATAACCAGAGGGACATACCAGGCGAGTTCCTTTACTAGCTATGTCCCTTACCCAAGCTCCAAGGAGACAGCAGACTTCCCTATGGGCTGGGTCTGGATGGCAAATTAGGCCCTCCATTCCTTTTAGAATGGAGTCTGTGTGCACCACAGTACAAAAAGGACATTAAACTGTTGAAGAGTGTCCAGAGGAGGGCTGTCCTGGTTTCAGTTAGGACAGGGTTAATTTTCTCCCTAGTAGCTGGTAGAGTGCTGTGTTTTGGATTAGGATGAGAAGAATGCTGATAACATGCCAATGTTTTGGTTGTTGCAGAGCAGTGCTTGTACCAAGCCAAGGACTTTTCAGCTCCTCGCTCTGTCCTGCCAGCAGGCAGGCTCGGGGTGCAGCAAGAGCTGGGAGGGGACAGACCCAGGACAGCTGATCCAAACTGGCCAAAGGAGTATTCCATACCATCTGACGTCATGCTAAACAATATATAGGGGTGGCTAGCCAGGATGGGGGAGCCGGCTGCTCGGGGATAGACTAGGCATCGGTCAGCAGGTGGTGAGCAATTGCATTGTGCATCACTTGTTTCATACACACTATTATTATTATTATTATTATTATTGTTTCCTATCTTAATTAACTGTCTTTATCTCAACTCTTGCTTCACTTTTCTGTTTCTCTCCCCATCCCAGAGAGGGAGGGAGGAGGGTGAGCGAACGGCTGTGTGGTGTTTAGCTGCTGGCCAGGTTAAACCACAACAAGGGCAACCAAGATGATGAAGGGCCTGGAGATGAAAAGATATGAGGAGCCGCTGAGGTCACTGGGCCTGTTCAGCCTGGAGAAGAGGAGGCTGAGTGGAGACCTCATCACAGTCTACAACTTCCTCGCGAGGGGGAGTGGAGAGGCAGGTGACCTATTCTCCATAAACACCAGTGACAGGACCTGTGGGAATGGGGTGAAGCTGAGGCAGGGGAATTTTAGACTAGACATTAGGAGGAGGTTTTTCACCGAGAGGGTGGTTGCGCACTGGAACAGGCTCCCCAGTGAAGTAGACACTACATCAAGCCTGTCTGAATTTAAGAAGCAATTGGACTGTGCACTTAGTCACATGGTCTAAACTTTTGGGTAGAGCTGTGTGGTGCGAGAAGTTGGACTTGATGATCCCTATGGGTCCTTTCCAACTCGGGATACTCTATCATTCTATGATTCTATGAGTCCCTTAGGACAATAACCCTTCTTTTTTTCTTGGTGGGGGTTGTTGTGATGCAGGGCTTAGGTTGACTTGCCTTGGACAGTCAACATCCCCTAATGTGGAAGGAACATTGTCCATTTGTTTGCTCATCAAGTTCCAGAGGCTCATACCTGTTTTGGAGGGGCAGCTGGGAGGGTGAGGTATGCAGCAGGGTGGTTTGCCTGCTGTGCCAAACCAGAACCTGCTTCCATTCTCCCCTCCCTCTTAGGTTCCCTCCCTCTACCTGTTGGTGAAGGAGAAGGGGAACCTACATTTATCATCTGTCTCAGGGATGTCCTTCTCTGGCTCTCTGATGCTCCTCAGCCTGCCTACCTCCTCTTGAAGCTCTGCCCCCAGATGAAGCAGTTCTTCAACCTGGGCACATCTCCCATAGTTGTGCTCTCCACTGTCATGCTGCACTGGCACTAGAGTAGGGCACACTTTGCAGCCTGACACCTGGCTGGCACCGTATTCCCCCTGGAACTCCATCTGGGAGGCTGCATCAGCTGTGGTGGGTACCAAAGTCTGCCACACTCCAGGCCACATACGCTTCCCAGGGTCTGCCTTGGTACGAGAGGGGGCATGCTTCTGGATCTGCCCAAGCCTCGTCAGCTGCCCTCAAAAGTGCTAACAGGTCCTGGTGGTTCTCTCGGCTGTCAGGAGGGGCCTTGGTGTAGGGAAACCCCTGCATGCCATCATCCCCTGCTGTGCTGCAGAATGCATATGTCTTGGAGATCTCCTCGGCAATGAGGCAAAATGAAAGAAAACTTAAGCCATATGAGAATAGTATGCTTTTTTTTTTGAATACTATTGAATACTAAGTGCTCTGTAATAAACACTTTTTTGGTCACAACAAACTATGCAAATATTTTAGAGAACGCACATACATAAGCGATGCTCCTTGTCACTTTTATATTACTTTGGTGCCAACTCATTACTGATATTACTCTTTCTCTTTCTCTCTCTCTTTTTTTTTTTTTTTTTTTTTCTTTCATATCAAAAAATGAATTGCAAGATTACTTTTCTTGGTGTCAGTTTTTGGGCCCTCTGATTTTAATGTCCTGTAATTTATACAAACTATTCTAGTAACAACAGAGCTTCACAAAAGCAGAATGAAAGACCGGATAACAGAGCAACAGACTGAGAAGAGGGACTTAAGATTTTCTTTATTTTTTTTCATCTGAAAAGAATACAATTCCTGTTTATCAGCCCAACATCTCAGCCTTGATTAGGGCACAATCTCTGTGAGAAAGCTTTGAGGCTTGAACCTTCAGTTGTAGTTGTCACTAGCTGAAGTACGAGAAATTATTATTAATGCCTGGCACTGAAAGTCACTGCATCTAACTAACCTAATAGGTCATTCATTCTATGAACTGTGTCATTTAGTTTCAATAGATGTCTCTTTTTCCATACAAGCAGTAATACTGTATGAATTATACAAGTGGACAAATATGAATGTTGATTAATATCTTTAAAAATATATATATTGTGTAGTCTGTTGCAAAAGATTTAGATCACTTGAGTGTCAGACCTGGAAATGGATGGGAAATGTCAATCAATCAGGCAGTGGCAGATGATGGGTCTGATAAGGGAGATTCTAAGGAGATATTACATGTCAAACACAAAAGACTATTGATCCAGAAAGAAAAACAAAAACAAAAACAAAAACAAAAAAAAAACACCTTATTTCTCAATTTGCCTTCTGTTTTCAGTCAAATGTGAAACTGTGCTGATTTGGTGTTTTTTACCTTTCTGGGCAGCTGAATTCCACCACAACCACTATCTCACTCCCACTCCTTAGAAGAAGAGGGGAAGAAGAAAGTATGCTGGAAAGAAACATGCTCATGGGTTGAGATAAGGATGATTTAATTAAAGGGAAGAGGAAGAGGGAGAAACAAACAAACAAACAGAAACAAAAAAGGCCATGTAGAAGTACATAGAGAGCAAAGAAATTACTCTTTACTTCCCATCAGCGAGTGATCTTCAGTCACATCCTGGGATGTAAGGCCTCAATACATGGAGCAGTCGTTTGGGAAGACAGATGTCTTCATAACGAGAGCCCCCTCTCTCCTTCCCCTTTCCGACTTTTTATTGCTGAGTGTGACATCATATGGTATGGAATATCCCTTTGGTCAGTTTAGGTCAGCTGCTCTGGTGATGTCTTCTCCTGTCCTCAGACACAACACTGGTGAGATACCAAAGCTGTTCCAGCTACGAGCACAGAACACAGCACTGTATGAGCTACTGCAGTGAAAGTTAACTCCATCCCAGCCAGACCCAGCACAATCTCCACTCCCTATACATCTGTGTGATACTCAGGTCCCACATACTTTAGTATATAGGTATTCTCATCACCACTGTTCCTTATTTATTAAAATATTTATAGATCTGTACTTATTTTCAATCTATAGGCCTCTCCCCAAAATGTTCATAAGAACCGTTGATGATTTAAGCTTCATCTGCCAAAGTGTTCGCTCAGAGCAAGCGGAGTTGGTTTTCTTGACGCCAGCACCAGCTTAGCTCAAGTCATTGCTGCACTTGACCAGCTCCTTTCAAAATTGACCTTTCATTGGTTCTGCAGTGTCTTCCTACAACACAGAATTTAGATTACAGATTACTTTTGTCCCAAGGTTAAATCTTAAGGCATGCACCTAATATCTCCATCCTTTTGCTTGACCCACCAGGTGTACCCTTGTCCTTGGGCAAAGACAATCCCCTGAGTGGGTTTGCCTTTTCCCAAGACAGGAGCAACCCACATTACCTTCCCCATCCACTTCCTTACTTGTAGTACGGGGACTTTATCTCCTCCCACAGTGTGTACGGGTTTTGTTTCAGCAGGACCAGGATGGCTGTCAGACCCTCTGGTGTTATCTACCCAAGTGGCTTTTGGTAGATTTATGTCTCAGTGTTTCCATGCACCAGCACCCAATGCTCATAACACGGTCTTTAACCATTGTACCTCAACCTTTCCAGAGGCTTGTGGGTGACTGGGAATGCAATACGCCCAGAGCATGCCATGCTTCTTGGCCCAGGGGGTAAAAGGATTGTTTCCAAAGTGACTCCCATTGCCAGACTCAATTCTCTCTGGTGTACCATGATGCCACAGCACCTGCCTTTCCAGGCCCAAGACAGTGTTTTGGGCAGTGGCATGGTTTACTGGCTATATTTCCAGACACCCGATAGCTATGTCTACCATGGTGAGTATGTACTGTTTGCCTTGGTGGATCTGTGTGAGTGGTCCTATATAGTTAATCTGTCAGGCCTCACCGTATCGAAATCCAAGGCACCACCCCCTAATCCAGGGAGACTTTACCCTCATGGCTTGCTTGATCACAGTGCAGGTTTCACACTCATGGGTGACCTATGTGATGTCCTCAGTGGTCTTGTCCATTCCTTGATCACAAGTCCATCTATATGTTGCATTCCTCCCCAGATGTCCTGATGTTTCATGGGCCCATCAAGCTACAAAGAGGTCACCCTTGCATCCCCAATCCAAGTGCACCTGGTCCAGCTGCAGTGTAAAGTACGTTTTGCACAGCTGGTCTGGTATGGGCAGGCACAAGGGCTACTGCTATTTCTTGTTTGATTTATTCAAAAGTCTGTTGTTCCTCAGGGCCTCACTCAAAATGGTTCCTCATTCAAGTCATTCAATATAGAGTTCTCACAAACTGACTATAGCCTGAAATATGCATTCTCCAGAATGCCATAAAGCATAGGAAATCTTGTGTTTCCTTTTTGCTACTTGGCAGAGACATAGAAGTTATTTTGTTGATAATATCCATTGGAATGTGGCGGTGTCCATCCTGCCATTTTACCCCCAAGAACTGGATTTCCTTTGCAGGTCCCTTGACCATACTCTGTTTAATGGCAAAACCAGCTTTCAGGAGAATTTGTATTATTTTCTTCCCTTTCTCAAAAACTTCCTCTGTTGTGTAACCCCACACAATGATGTCATCAATATACTGCAGGTGTTCAGGAGCTCTCTCACTCCCCTTCCTTAAAGGAAGAGGGGAAGAAGAAATTATACTGGAAAGAAATAATAATAATTAAAAAAAAAAAATAAATCAGAGGTTGTGATAAGGATGATTTAACTAAAGAGAAAAGGAAGAGGGGGGAAATAAATAAATAAATAAATAAATAAATAAATAAAATAAATAAATAAAGACAGAAGGTCAAACCGTTCCAATGATAACAAAGCTATTCTAGCTACAAGTGCAGAACACAGCACTGTATGGGCTACTGCAGGGAAATTTAACTCCATCCCAGCCAGACCCAGCACACCAAAGGACACATAAGGTGCCTGTTTGCTTTGCTATGAGAATAAAATTAGAAAACAGCATGCAGAAAAGACAATACACCAAAGGGAGCAAAGCACCTAGAGAAAGTCACCTTATTTAGGAACAAAAAGTACATATTGTTTTCATGTATTTACCTAGAAAGATTCACATTATTTTTTATAAAACTGTATCCTTGAAAATAACCATACCACTCAAGTGGGGAAGCATCACAGAACATAGATGGCAGATGTATAATGGAGCTGTCACAAGGGCTTTGTTTTGTTGTTGTTGTAACAGAAGCGTCCTTTACACATTAATCACTTTAAATCTGAAACTTCACTAAATACTACTACTAATAGTACTACTACTACCACTAATAATAATAATAATAATAATAATAATAAACATTCTATAAAGTCTAAGGACATTCAAAACAGAAGGTTTTGTTTGTTTGTTTCACTTGAAAAGTTGAAAACTACTCTAGGAGCTTTCTCATTGATCTTAGCCAGGTAAATTTATACGAAGCTGTAAACACCAGTGCTATATCCATCCAGAAGGTCTCTGAATGAGTACATCATAAATTTCATACATAATAAGTGTGTTCTAGCATGATACCTTTTTATCATTTTTGTTGTTGTGTTGTAATTCATGTATGAATCCAGCATCTTCCACAATTTCAGTTGACTTTTTAGTTTCTTCCATCCTCTTCAGCTATCAAAATGTTTATCTTTCTTGTGAAATTTTCCAACTTCAGACTCAGATCTCAAGACTTTTTGTTTGTTTGTTTTCCTTTCATGCAATTAAACCAATCCACTTGAATTTTGTGAACTTTTGTTAAAGTTTTTGTGCATGCACTGAATGGCAAACAGTAAAGTAATTTTGAATTACACTGTTAAATGTAGATTCTGATTTTGAAAACAACAAGAACAACAATATTGAAGAGATTAAAGCAAAGAGTTTGCTGGGATCAAATGCAGCCAAAGAGGAAAGCAATACATATCTGAGCATGAGAGGAGAACAGGGGTGGGGACTTCTCAGGTTGACAGAGTATGGTGTTAATGGAAAAAATATATATATTTCTCTCAACTGATTCAATTTTAAATCCTCTCATGGCCAATGAAGATAAAATACTGATTTTGGAGCTACTTATATTCTGTGTTGCTGATATCAATCAGGCATAGCTGTATGCCATTGTAATGTGAAGTGTGTACTACCCGAAGAGATAAAGATTAAAAAATGAAGGGATAAAGCGTTTTCAGTTCCTGTTCAATATATTAATATTTAAGATAAAAATAACCCTCTCTGTTGAGATAGAAGCTGTATAAACATTTTATTACTGTTCAGTAGTTTGTAGATGTGGTTTTGCTGTTGTTTTTGTTGTTGTTGTTGTTTTGTTTTGTTTTGTTTTTCTTGAAAAATATTTAGCCTCAGTTGGTCTTAGTTCAGTATAAAATTCTAGGAATATGTAAATAAAATAAATTAAAACAATGAAGTAAATATTATGTAATTAATATGCTTCTGTTTTACTGCACCATTTTTAATCATAAGCCCCTGCAGTAACTTTATTATATGATTTTATATTATATGATGTTAAATGATTTTTTTTTTTCTTCAGTTCAACCTTTCTAGGCTGTTGTCGGTCTTTAATATCAGTTTAATCTTCACTGCAGGAAGCATACTGATATCATAAATACAGCAAAGTGTGTATTAGAGAGAAAAAAAAAAAAAAGAAAAAGAAAGAAAAAAAAAAAAAAAAAAAAAAAAAAAAGGAGAGAGAGATTTAGATTCCTACCAAGAAGAGATTATACAGATTATTCAGGTGGAGATTTATCAGAAAATAAGAGTTTATTCTTAAATATAAAAGAATGAAAGTTTACTATCCAGTTCATCTATGTTGATTGTTTTTGTTTTCCACCAAATGACTGAAATCCCACCATCATTTCTTCTGTTCCCAGTGATTAGATTCCCAGTGAAAAGAAAATAATATTACAAGGTTTCACTTTTATCTAAATTACAAAAGTGAAGTCATTTTGTTTGTAAGCACGTCAAAGCCAAAAGATCTAGTTGAGTTCCAGACAAATGCTGCTTGAAAGTTTAGATAAATTTGAAGTGTTAGCTTTGTTGTCACAAACAAACAACAGCAACAAAATATCCAAAAAGATGCAATTTCATTTAGTTGTGAAATATTGCCATACACTTCAGATTCTTATTTCAAATGAACGTTATGCAACTAGTACCTTTTTTTCAGAGCCATGGGGATGTTACATTGACATGGGATTACTAAGTACAAACTTGACAAATTGTTTCTATGTACAAGAAAGAGCTTCATATAAAAAAAGTCAAAAATAAAAGGCAGTGGAAAATTTAATTAGGGGTTTCTGACAACTTCCTCCTTAGATTTCAAGTCTCCTCTCCTCTCGTTTCTTCTCTCCTCCTTGGTGGTTAGATACATTTGAAGTTAGTATCTCCCTGCATAATCCTGCCCTTCAATATTGGTTTCTGTCCATTTTGCCCACCCAAAACTGAAGTTCCTCACTGTGATGTGAGGCTGTTCTTCCAGGAAGGAAGGGGAAAGAAAGGGGAAGAATATTTTCCATCTGATTCATATTAAGTGTCTGTATACCAATGCACAGAGCATGGGAAATAAACAGGATGAGCTCGAGATCTGTGTTCAGTCACAGGGCAACAATCTTGTTGCAATCAAAGTGATGTGGTGGGGCAGCTCGCATGGCTGGAATGCTGTCATGGATGGCTATGTCCTTTTTAGGAAAGAAAGTCTGGGGAAGCGAGGGGGTGGTTTTGCCCTTTATGTGAGGAAGCAGTTAGAGTGTACCCAGCTCCACCAGGGGGAGAGTGAAGAACAACTGGAGAGCATGTGGGTGAGAATTAAAGGGTGGACTGGTATTGGGGACACTGTTGTGGGGGTGTACTACAGATCACCAGATCAGGAGGAGAAGGTCAATAAGGCCTTCTACAAGCAGCTGGAAGTAGCCTTCAGGTCCTCGGTGCTGGTTCTCATGGGGGACTTCAACTATCCAGACATCTGTTGGGTAAACAACTTGGCCAGGCACATGCAGTCCAAACAGTTCCTACAATGTGTTGAAGATAATTTTCTGATGCAGGTGGTGGAGGAGCCGATGAGGTGAGGAGTGCTTCTGGACATTGTTCTCACCAACAGGGATGGTCTGGTTAGGGATGTGAAGGTTGGGGGCAGCTTGAGATGCAGTGACCATGAGATGGTGGATTTCAAGATGGAACTTGGTGGAAGAAGTAAGACTAAAACGGGATTGCTACCCTGGAGTTTGAAGAGCCAACTTTGACCTCTTCTGCGACCTGCTTGGGGAGTATCTCATGGGCTAGGTTGATGGAAGGCAAGGGTGCCTGTGAGAGCTGGGCTACATTTAAACAACACTTCTTCCAAGCTCAGGATCGGTGCATCCCTAAGAGTAGGAAATTGGGGAAGGGGGGCAGAAAACCTGCATGGATGAGCAAGGAGCTCATTGATAAGACCAAAAGGAAGAGAAAAGTATATGAAACATGGAAAAAGGTCTTGTCCTCCTGGGAGGAGTATAGGAGTGTTGTCAGAGCCTGCAGGGACGTGATGAGGAAGGCAAAAGCCCACCTAGAGATGAGGCTTACAAAAGAAGTAAAAGATAATAAGAAGGGTGTTTTTTTTTTTTTTTTTTTTTTTTTTTTTTGTTTGTTTGTTTGTTTGTTTGTTTGTTTTTAAGTATGTAAACAGTAAAAGGAATACTAGGGGTAATGTGGGTCACTTGCTAAACGAGGGGGGGTGTCCTGGTAATGGGAGATGTCGAGAAGGTGGAGATGCTGAATGCTTTATTTGCTTCAGTCTTTTCTTCAGGGACTCCCCCCTGGGACTCCTCGACCCTGTCAGGAAGCCAAAGGGTCTTGGTAATGGAGGGCTCCCCCCTGGTTGACGAGAGAGTGGTTCAGGAGCATCTGAGTGGGCTCAACTCAAACAAATCCATGGGTCCCAATGGGATGCATCCATGTGTGCTAAGGGATCTGGCAGAGATGATCGCCGAACTATTTTCTATCATCTTTGAAAGGTCCTGGAGAACAGGAGAGGTGCCTGAAGACTGGAGGACAGCCATTGTCACTTTGGTCTTCAAGAAGGGCAAGAAGGAGGATCTGCAAAACTACAGGTCAGTCAGTCTCACCTCTGTCCCTGGAAAGGTGTTGGAACAGTTTGTTCTGGATGCCATCTCCAAGCAATTGGAAGAGAAGAATGTTATGAGGAGTAGTCAGTGTTGATTCACCAAGGGAAAGTCGTGCTCGACCAACATTGTTGCCTTCTATGATGGCATCACCAGCTGGGTAGATGCGGGAGAGCAGTGGATATGATCTACCTTGACTTTAGCAAGGCTTTCTATACTGTCTCCCATGATATCCTGATAGCAAAGCTGACAAAGTGTGGAATAGAGGAGTGGGCAGTAAGGTGAGTTGAGAACTGGCTGACTGGCCGAGCTCAGAGGGTGGTGATCGGCAGCGCAGAGTCTGGCTGGAGACCTGTGACTAGCGGTGTTCCCCAGGGGTCGGTGCTGGGTTCAGTCTTGTTCAACATCTTCATCAACAATTTTGATGAGGGAATAGTGTCTGCCCTCAGCAAGTACACCGATGACACAAAGCTGGGAGGAATGGCTGACACGCCAGAAGGCTGTGTCCAGCGAGACCTGGACTGGCTGGAGAGGTGGGCAGGAAGAAACCAAATGAGTTTTAGCAAGAGCAAGTGTAGAGTCCTGCACCTGAGAACAATAAAACTGGACGTTTCAGTACAGGCTGGGTGACAACCTGCTGGAGCGGAGCTCTGAGGTGAAGGACCTGGGGGTCCTGGTGGACGACAGGTTGACCATGAGCCAGCACTGTGCCCTCGTGGCCAAGAGGGCTAATGGGATCCTGGCGTGCATTAAAAGGAGCGTGGCCAGTAGGTCAAGGGAGGTGATCCTCCCCCTCTACTCTGCCCTGCTCAGGCCTCTCCTGGAGTACTGTGTCCAGTTCTGGGCTCCCTGGTACAAGAAAGACAGGGATCTCCTGGAAAGAGTCCAGCAGAGGGCCACAGAGATGATGTGGGGCCTGGAGCATCTTCCCTATGAAGAAAGGCTGAGAGACCTGGGTTCAGCCTGGAGAAAAGAAGACTGAGAAGGGATCTCATCAATGTGTATAAATACCTGAGGTGTGGGAGACAAAGACAAACCTTTTTTCAGTGGTTTGTGGGGACAGGACAAGGGGTAACGGCCGCAAGATAGAGAACGGGAAGTTCTGCACTGACATGCGAAAGAACTTCTTCACGGTGAGGGTGACAGAACACGGGAACAGGCTGCCCATGGAGGCTGTGGAGTCTAGTTCTCTGGAGGTATTCAAGGCCCATCTGGATGCCTACCTGGGCAACCTGCTCTGAGGAACCTGCATTGCAGGGGGTTGGACCCAATGATCTTTCGAGACCATTGCAACCCCCTTCTAACCCCCTCAATTCTGTGATTCTGTGATTCTCTGATTAAGTGAGATAAAGCATAAGGTCAAGTTATTTTGAAAGCCAGTTACAGCTGAAAGGAACAAATCTGTGTGGTGGCTTTAGATTTGGCACACATTCTACAGGGAAAAAAAAAAAAAAAAAAAAAAAGTAGTTAAGGAAGAAAAACCACTTTACCCTCTCTTCTACAGTTTTGCATAATTGATCATTTCCAGAGGAAAATAATGTAATGAAATATCTATTTCTTACAAGAGAAATCCTTCTACTCATCGGAGGCTTTCATATTGATTCATTTTTAAGTTCAAGAGAAGATGGGCATAAAAATTATTTTTATATTTTCTTCAGCTTCTTCAAATAAATAATCTTTCCCACTGCTCCAAAGTAGCAGCAATCTTAACATCTGCATAACATTTGGCATTGTTACACAGAAAGAAATCATATGTATCCATCACATTCTAGTAAATTATGCAGAACTTAGTGAAGCAAAACAATGCCACATCTGCTTTGATTCAAATAAATTCCAGTTTAAGGGTGTTAAATCTACAGTGTCCCACCAGTGTTGCCTAGAGTCGTCTGGAAACACATTTTTTAGTCTCTGGTTCTCTCTACCCTGACTCATCACCACTCTTCATATAGCAAATATGAAAGTCTGCCTTTCTGTCTCCCTCTACTAGACACATGAGTAGAATCTGATCAGTTCATACTACATAGAACATGAAGAGTCAAATGGTGAAATACCACCAGGTAAAATGCATTGAGTTTGTCTTATCATCAAAGGAGGTTTATGAGATATTAACAGCAACCTCAAACATTTTGTACAGGATTTAGATATTTTATTTTTTAATGAAGGGAAAAACCTACATCCTGTTCTTGTTGCAGCCTCTGAGATGTTGCTGGCATCACAGGAAATATTTCTGGAGGTTTTAGTAGACTTGGATCCTGGCTCGCACACCACAGAGCTTGCTTAAC
The DNA here is from genome assembly GCA_011076525.1 of Nettapus auritus. Taxonomy (NCBI): domain Eukaryota; kingdom Metazoa; phylum Chordata; class Aves; order Anseriformes; family Anatidae; genus Nettapus; species Nettapus auritus. Next base: position 65,588,990 of record CM021797.1, on the reverse strand, counting down.
TGCTAAACAGCCAGTGGATAGCATGTCTGTATGAAAACACCATCACATATCCATAGGTATAATCATCACATAATTTCTGTTTTCAATGCTTGGTCACATACACTCTCAAAAAGAAAATACCCCTTTATCTTTTCTATTTTTTTGGAACGGGCTGCCCAGGGAAGTGGTGGAGTCACCATCCCTGGAGGTCTTTAGAAGACGTTTAGAGGTGGAGCTTAGGGATATGGTTTAGTGGGGACTGTTAGTGTTAGGTCAGAGGTTGGACTTGGTGATCTTGAGGTCTCTTCCAACCTAGAAATTCTGTGATTCTGTGATTCTGTGATTTCTTCTTTTACTCAGAAAGAGAACACCAGATTAGGGAGGATATAACTGCCAGCCTCTGGACATCTTTAACACTGAACTATGGCTAAGAATTTTTCTTCTTGAACATTTTCATTCCCACTATCAGTTTAATATCAGTGTAAATAATAAAGTGAATATTACCTATTACTTGGCCACAAGTCTAAATGCTGTATCTTTCTGTTGTCAACATTACGTGGAATTCTTCCAAAGTAGCAACTAAGACTCACTCAATTAATTTTATTTTGGTTAATGAAAAGCTTATCTCTGCTTTTACCTTCTTACTTGAAGTGAAAATTATAATGAAGTAGATGAGTCTTCATGACTTAGGTGGAGTCTTCTTACTTTTGCAGCCCAAAAGGATGAAAATAACCACCTCATATAGCATTTTTATTTTCTCTTGTTTCTTAGTGTATTCAGCAAGGAATGGTAGAAGGAAAAGCTCTCTTAAAGTGATAAGCTGAACAGTCAATCTAGTGGTGAAAACTTTGCCCAGAGTTACCAAACAATTCTAATTTTCCCAAAACACAAAACAATCTTATAAAACATTTTTAAAACAATCTAGGGACATTTTTTTTCTGAGATTATTATACATCAAGAAACTAATAATAATAACTGGAAGACAAACTCAGTTTTTAAACAGAGCCTTCACAGACATGCTTTTTGTATTTTCTTCTCCTACTTCATCTGTCTCCATGCTATAAATAAATAAATAAATAAATAAATAAATAAATAAATGCTGTAAGTTTGCTAGCCCACTTATGTGTAAAATCTTAACTTCTGTTCATTACTTCATTAATTTTCACCTCCACACCCCACCACCAAGTTTTACCATGGAAATCAATGGGAGACTTTTGTTAGCTTAAGTAGGATCATTGGAAATTTGTGTTCCTTTGAAAGACCCTGACACACTTGAGAAGCAGACAGGCAGTGGGAGATGTGCCTCTAAGAAGTCAGTAAAGATATGACTGTGAATTAGACAAATCTTGCTTCTCTGTCAGTTCCCTACAAAGTATAATATTCCATCCCTGTGCAGTTTGAAAATATAAATCATTTCTATGTTTTGCTCTTATGTGTCTTTTTTCCCCACTTCTTACACTTATGTTCATTTCCAAAAGTGTTCCCGATGTCTTAGTTTTGCTGTAATTTTTGCCAGCAGGCTCAATCTTGTAAATATAATTAATAATATAATGTTATGCAGATGGTAAAGCTAAGAAGGAGAGAATTGAATATCAGAAAATTCTTGCGTTATAGGTAAATTGGTAGGGGCATTACTTCCTTCCTGTCATGCTTCTTCAAGTTTCATTCATATTTGATCTTGTAAATGACAATGATCACTACCAAGCAACAGGTCTAAGTTACATTCTGCTCCTTGGCTAAAAAGTTCAATGTCTATAAATTACTGCAAGGCAAAACAAAACAAAACAAAAACAAAACAAACAAACAAACAAAAAGCAGCAGACTAGTACAACATTCACAATATACAAATAATGGATTAAAATCTGACAAAAGTAGTTTTTGATTAAAGAATTAAGACAAGGCACATTTCCTTTTCAGGATCTTTCCTGAGCCCAGATCCAAACCAACTTACTTTTCTGATTCACCAATACTGAAGCATACATGTTGTCTATGATCTTGATAATATTGAACCTCTTTTGTGTGTGTGTGGCAAGTGACTTGTCATTACAAATTTTTATTTATTTTCAGCTAATATATCTGTCAAAAGTAAAATAAAATAAAACTAAAACATAAACTATTTTTTTCACTTTTATAAGGAAATTTGAATGTAGTGTCCTGGAATAGTGACTACTCCAGAAAATCCATTGGAAATTAGAGCCCCATGCTTGGGTCTTATGATTATTCTTTCTGTTCCTATGTTTTTAGATACAGCCATACAAACTTTATGACACACAGCCCACAAGGTTTTGATTAAACCAAAGGTATAAACAGTCTCTGTGTTATGAAATATAGCATATACAATGCTATTTCCATTGAAAAACTTAGACTTTGAGGTTAATAAAAATGCTGAAATGCTTTGGGAAATGTTTTCTCAAACACTACTTACTTCTCTGCCTGACTTTTTAAATTATTTTTTCAAGGTTGGTAACGTGCCACCTGAATTAATTGCAGGAACGTTAAGAGGATCATAAATTTGCTTTGCCAGATTTAGAGATTTTTTTTGTTTTATTTTGTTTTGTTTTGTTTTCTCCTTTCTGAATAGGTGTCTGATGATGGTAATATGTTGATTATTTTCAAACTTGTATATGCTTTGAAAAGCAATGCCAAATCTGTATGCAGTTCAGACTGAGAATCTTATAAATGAGAAACCTTTTTTTCCCCAGTTACAGGATAATGCATCTTCCTTAAGTTACCACCCTTACCAAGAGCAGCTACAGGTCTGTTTAAAGCCATATGGTCCTTGGTGTCATGTTCAGCCTTTCTGTCTTGCTTCAGCTGGTTTTAAGTATGTTAATACTTTTTGACACATGATAGAACTGTACAATTTAATCTTAGATTATTATTTAAAAAAAAAAAAAACTCTTTTTTTTTTTTTTTTTTTTATTTTTTTTTTTAACTGGAAGGAGACTACGTAACATCACTCCTCATGATCTCATAGAACATGTGATATTTCCAAGTCTGTGCTTGGTCAGGTCTCACATGTAAGGTAATAACAATTTAAAGTTGGTGTGATTATGCTTCTCCCAGAAGAGGCTGATTTACCTTGTCAATATAGTGATTTAAGATTGATTAGAATAAAGTTTGATTAAGGCCCATGAAGATCTGTTTCAAAGATGCTAATTTCTCTTCCATTGAGAAGTCTAATCTGGGAAAAATAAGTAAAATTCTAAATCTGACTCATCTTTTATTTTTCTAAATGTACTTGGCAGTACTGAAAAGCAGTAAAAGGGGCACACGTACTGATAAAGTGATGAAAAGTATTAGTAACTTAACACATGCAGCTACTGCAGTTATTATGGTATTTGTTAAAAATAAAACTCTGCCTATCCTAAATTCAGCATTACGTGCAGACAATAAAGAAATAGTATCTTAACACATACTAATGAATAGAGCTGTTTGCATGTTCCTTCCATTTTTCCAGTGCCAACACATCTATAGCAGGTTTAATTTTCACAGAGCTCTTTACTTAGCAGAAACCTGCTTCATGTAACATGAAAGCCAAGTTTCCTTTATGATTCAGCCAGCGATAATAAAAAAGCTTAAAGCCCTGTAGACTACAAGGACAAATCAACAATTTCTCATTGGTATTCTTAATACAGACTTCCTTTATGAAAGAAAAGTTAATTGAATTTCTTCCTTACTATGCATGAAATCTTTAAGAAAATTATCAATTAATATAAGACTTTAATTTAAAGATAATCAAATAGATACTTTTCATTAAAATACAACAAAGACACTTCTCAGCCCAATGTGTTATAACTATTATATGTAAAAAATGTAGAACAATTTAATTTTTTCATGCATTTTAATATTTTTATACTCATTAAAGTTGTTAATAGTATATATATAAAACAATATCAGTTTTCTTTAGTATGTTTAAGGAATTAATTGATACATTTATTGAATGCTTTGTATGCTGAAAAGCCAACAAATGAGAATGATTGAATGTAGAAAACAATAAGAAATACTTTTCTGTCAAGTGTTATTTCCTGTGCAGTAAAAGTTTTGAGAGAACATCATCAGAATAAATATTTTCCCACATGAGGAATAGATTGGGTAATGATGATGCTGAATCAGAGTTCTACTGAGTTCAAGGTTCCAAAACAGAAATCCTCCCCCTCTCCTTGACATTTTATGTTTATCACACATTCTCAATTTTGTTGAATTCATGTCCTATATTTTCAAACCCCAAACTCATAGCTTTCAGTGAAAGAAACAGCTGCCAACACCACTTACCCTTGAAAATGTTCAATGTTTCAGGTATATTAAAAGGCCTTTTTGTGATGTTTTGCATGAGCTATTGCAAGCTTTTCACTTAGGACTTCAAAGTCTAATCAGGGAAAAAAAAAAAAAAAAGAGATACTTGACCTTCCTGCTTTTCAATGTTCTTGACTACTAAGCTTTAAATAGTGTTCGTGGTATGCCAAGAGATGTGAATTATGCCTTTATACTTCATTGAAACAACGCCTTTCAAAATTATGCTTATTTTGCAAAATGAATATAGGCTGTGATCAATTAAGCCAATCTTCAGCATTCTATCACTTCCACTTTTGAAAGTCTTGCAGTTTCTGCGGGAAAATAAATAAATAAATAAATAAAATCAAAATCTAAATTAAGAACACAGAACAGAGCAATAAAGATATATTTTCTGTAGTGATTATGAGACAGATGATCAGTTTAGCATGCAATTGCTAAATTTAACTGCCTCAGTGAAAGATGCTTTCTCTGTTCATTTTAACATTTCAAATCCTTTACTCTAGCTGTCAGAGGGACTTAAGATATCTGAAATGCCCATGATTTTCTGTTTTCTAATCCTATAACATATGGTTTCGGTAGCTTCTGTTTGTTGTTGTTCATATGTTTTTCTTGTTGCTTGCTTGTCTCGTTGTTGTTGCTTTTATTTTTGAGTAAAAGATTTAAAGTATTTTTAGACTGCTAGAAATGAGTTTGTGAGCTTGTGGTACTTGAAGCGGAAATTTCTGGAATACAAAAATGTCCAGTTAGGTTTTGAGTATCTCCAGGGAGGGAGACTCCACAACCTCTCTCTGGGCAACCTCTCCTAGTGTTTGAACAGCCTCCCATTAAAAATAAAAATAAAATAAAATTTAAAGTAAAAAATAAAAATAAAAAGGTTCTCCTGTGTTCAGATGGAGTTTCATTTTTTGTTTGTTTGTTTGTTTGTTTGTTTGTTTTTGTGCCAATTTCTTCTTGTCCTGTCAGCGGTCACTGCTGAGAAGAGCCTGGCTCTATCTTCTCCACTCCCTCCCCTTGTGAATTTATGCACATAGATAAAAGTCTCCTGGACCTTCTATTTTCAAGGCAGAACAGCTTCAGTCCTCTCATCCTTTCCTCATACAAGAGATGCTTCAGTGATTCTACAATCTGTGGCCCAGTGCAGTACTTGCTCCAGTAAGCCTCTGTCTTTCTTTCACTGAGGAGATCAGTATTGGGTGTGGCGTCATCAATGCTGAATAGAGAGCAAAGATCACTAATGAACTAATGAACCTAATGAAGCCCAGCAGGCTTTCTTTATTCTGCAGGAGAATTGCTGGTTCCTGGTCAGATTGTTGCTCACTAGAATCCCAGGTCCTTCTCTACAAAACTGCTCTGAAGCCCATTGGCTCCCTGTATTTATTGTTACCCAGGTTAGTGCTCCCCAGATACTACTTTTTTCATGTGTCCCTTTTGAACAAGAAATTCTCAGACTAATTCTCCAGCCTGTTCAGGTCCCTCTGGATGACTGCACAACCCTCTCATATTTCAACTTCTTCTCCCAGTTATGTATCATCTCCAGACTTGCTGATGCCATATTGCCCAGGTCATTAATAAAGATGTTGTAATGAAAAGGTTCACAGAATCACGGAATTGTCTAGGTTGGAAGAGACCTCCAAGATCACCAAGTCCAACCTCTGACCTAATGTTAACAAGTCCTCCACTAAACCAAATCCCTAAGCTCTACCTCTAAACGTCTTCTAAAGACCTCCAGGGATGGTGACTCCACCACTTCCCTGGGCAGCCTATTCCAGTAACTAACAACCCTTTCAGTAAAGAAGTTTTTCCTAATATCCAACCTAAACCTTCCTTGGCACAACTTTAGCCCATTCCCCCTCGTCCCGTCACCAGGCATATGGGAGAATAGACCAACCACCACCTCGCTACAACCTCCTTTCAGGTACCTGTAGAGTGCAATAAGGTCGCCCCGAGCCTCCTCTTCTCCAGGCTCCCGCTCCCTCAGCTGCTCCTCGTAAGACTTGTTCTCCAGACCCTTCACCAGCTTCGTAGCCCTTCTCTGGACTCGCTCAAGCACCTCCATGTCCTTCTTGTAGTGAGGGGCCCCAAACTGAACACAGTACTCGAGGTACAGCCTCACCAGAGCCGAGTACAGGGGGACAATCACTTCCCTGGACCTGCTGGCCACACAGTTTCTTATGCAAGCCAGGATGCTGTTGGCCTTCTTGGCTGCCTGAGCTCACTGCTGGCTCATATTCAGCCAACTATCAACCAATACTTCCAGGTCCTTCTCTGACAGGCAGCTTTCTATCCACACATCTCCCAGCCTGTAGCTCTGCTTGAGGTTGTTGTGCCCCAGCTGCAGAACCCGGCACTTGGCCTTGTTGAACTTCATACCGTTGGCCTCGGCCCATCAGTCCAGCCTATCCAGATCCTTCTGCAGAGCCTTCCTACCCTCAAGCAGGTCAACACATGCACCTAACTTGGTGTCTTCTGCAAACTGACAGAGGGTGCACTCGATCCCCTCATCCAGATCATCGATAAAGATGTTAAAGAGGACTGGTCCCAGTATTGAGCCCTGGGGCACTCCACTAGTGACCGGCCTCCATCTGGATTTGACTCCATTCACTAAGACTCTCTGGGCCCGGCCATCCAGCCAGCTCTTAACCCAACAAAGCGTGTGCCAGTCCAAGCCATGAGCAGCCAGTTTCTTGAGGAGAATGCTGTGGCGAACGGTGTCTAAAGCCTTGCTGAAGTCAAGGTAGACCACATCCACAGCCTTTCCCTCATCCACTAAGGTGTGTCACCTTGTCATAGAAGGAGATCAGGTTTGTCAAGCAGGAGCTGCCCTCCATAAACTCATGCTGACTGGGCCTGATCACCTGCTTGCCCTACGAGTGCCACACGATGATGCTCAAGATAATCTGCTCCATGAGCTTCCCTGGCACTGAGGTCAAACTAACAGACATATAGTTCCCAGGGTCTACCCTCCAGCCCTTCTTGTAGATGGGTGTCACTTTTGCTAGCTGCCAGTCCAGTGGGACCTCCCCTGATAGCCAAGACTGCCGATAAATGATGGAAAGTGGCTTGGCCAGCTCTTCCGCCAGTTCTCGCAGTACCCTCGGGTGGATCCCATCCGGCCCCATTGACTTGCGTACATCCAAGTGCTGTAGCAGGTCGCCAAACATTTTCTCATGGATTGTGGGGGCTACATTCTGCTCCCCATCCCTTTCCACCAGCTCAGGGTACTGGGCATCCAGAGAACAACTGGTTTTGCTGCTAAAGACTGAGGCAAAGAAGGCGTTAAGCACCTCAGCCTTTTCCTCATCTCTGGTAACTAAGTTTCCCCTCACATCCAGTAAAGGATGAAGATTCTCCTTAGTCCTCCTTTTGGTACTGATGTATTTATAAAAACATTGTTTGTTTTCTTTAACAGCAGTAGCCAGATTGAGCTCCAGATGAGCTTTGGCCTTTCTAATTTTGTCTCTGCACAGCCTTGCAACATCCTTATAGTCCTCCAGAGTGGCCCGCCCTCTTTTCCAAAGATTAGAAACCTTCTTTTTTTTTCCTAAGCTCGAGCCACAACTCTGTGTTCAGCCAGGCCGGTCTTCTTCCACGCCGGATCGTCTTTGGGCATGTGGGGACAGACTGCTCCTGAGCCATTAAGATTTCTTTCTTGAAGAGCGCCAAGCCTTCCTGGGCTCCTCTGTCCTTCAGAACCACCTCCCAAGGGACTCTACCAACCAGTGTCCTGAACAGCTCAAAGTCAGCCCTCCGACAGTCCAAGACAGAAGTTTTACTGGTCCCCTTCTTGACTTCGCCAAGTATCGAGAACTCTACCATTTTGTGGTCACTCTGCCCAAGACAGACCACCACATCTCCCACCAGTCCTTCTCTGTTAGTGAACAGAAGGTCTAGCGGGGCATCTCCCCTGGTAGGCTCACCAACCAGCTGCGTCAGAAAGCTGTCTTCCACACTCTCCAGAAACCTCCTGGACTGCTTTCTCTGGGCTGTGTTGTGTTTCCAGGATATGTCTGGGAAGTTGAAGTCCCCCACAAGAACAAGGGCTGACGATTTCGCAACTTCTGTCAGCTGTCTGTAGAACTCCTTGTCCACCCCCTCATCCTGGTTTGGCGATCTATAACAGACCCCCATCAGGATGCTTGCCTTGTTGGCCTTCCCGCTGATCCTAATCCATAGTGACTCAACCTTATCATTCCCAGCCTCAAGTTCAACAACATCAAAACATTCTCTAGTATAGAGAACCACTCCACCCCCCCTTCTGTGCTGCCTGTCCCTTCTGAAGAGCCTATAGCCAGACATTGCAGCATTCCAGCCATGAGAGTGGTCCCACCACCTTTCCGTGATGGCGACCAAGTCATAGCCTGCCTGCTGCACAATGGCTTCCATCTCGTTTGTTACCTGTGCTACGTGCATTAGTGTATTCCCCCTGGCACAACTCTAACAAGCTTTATTTCATCCCCATGTCCCTTATCGATACTGATCCAGATGATACAAAATATTTCTTAACTCTGTTACCAGAGAATCTTGAATATTTGTTGCTTGGATTACATTACTAATAACAATACTAGTTAAGGAAAAAAAGAAAAAAAAAAAAAAAAAAAAAAAAAAGAAAAAAAAAGACAAGATTTAGGAAATTTGCTTGTAAAGTGAACTAGCCCTTTTATATTCAGCCAAGGTTGCTTTATTTTTTTATTATTTAGAGTAAGACAGAAGATGTGATAACAGGAAGCTGCAACGGATGACTATTTAGTAAATTATTCTGAAGTGGATCAGTAATGGTTATTGTACCAGTTCTGGTCCCCAAAGTCACAAAGATGACCAGACCAGGATCTCTGTCATTCATGTTACACATATCACTCACCAATTTACCCATTTTTTCAGAAAATAGATTTGATTAAAAATGTCAAGAGCCTAAAACTAATAAAGAACCATATTGTGACTTGACATGTGTCTTATATCCATCTTCTGGTTAACTAGCCTTCAGATACAAGTAACATAGATGAAAATGTGCCTTTTTATTCCATTTTCTTCTAGGGAGTGTGAAGCCAAAAGAGGCAGAGAGGTAGAGAAGAGCAGGTGGTAACTTTATGTTTGTTCCCATCCCACAGCATGTCAAATAGCCTGGAGAAGGAAAGTCTGTGATTCACTAATAGAATGGGAGAGCTGTAAATTACAATCTTCCATAGACAAGGAAGGAGGACTGTAATTCAAAAACGGTGTCTGCCTCCAGGGGCTAATCTTAGCGCAGAGTAATCATCCCTCTTACTCAGCACTGTTCCAAAAATTATCAGCACGTCTCAACTGTTTACTTAAAATTAATAAAGTATAATATTCTTAATTTCTTCTTATGTTTTTGTTCATTTTTAATGTCCAGCAATCTTGGTAGCCTCTAACCATGGCTCAGGTCAAACATACTCCATATTGTATTACTATTTTAGTTATTATCACATAAAAAATTAATGAAATTTCTATGTGTTTATCCTTGTATATGCACCTGTAAGTCCTATTTAAATCAGTAACAGATTGAACAAATCTCTGTTTATACCTGCTAAAGAAAGTTGTGTCTGTTTTGATGTCTTGTTTATTGATCTTTCTAAATATTTTTTTTTATTATTCAAGAAAAAATAAAGAGTTGCACAAAAATAAAATAAAATAAAATAAAATAAAATAAAATAAAATAAAATAAAATAAAATAAAATAATTGGTATACGTCCTTATTAGAAATCTGTGGAAAAGCAAAAATAATGTACAGAATAGAGAATAAATCGTGCAAATTTACAGTCACATAATTATTGTGGCATTGTTAATTGTCTGTATTATTGACTATGGGTACATGAGCCACATTGGTCATGTAGATATGATATAGGTAAGAGCTGTGATTAAATATATATACATATACATGTGAAACAAAATTATAGGTTCTGTAGTTGCAGCATGATTTTTGCTTAACCTCTTACTGTACTTAGCAAGAAGGAGATTTACTACTGTGTAGTAGTCCACAAGCAGATCTAGTAACTCCTAAGCTCAGCTAAAATTACCTACTTCTCTGTGACTTTTGCATTCTAATTAATCTGTGACTCTTGTCTCTGTCCGGAATATTAAAATAAAGCAAATAGTGCAGTAAAATGTATGAAACAGGTATAGATGGCAATGTTTTGGTAATGGGTGGGGTGCAGGGGTGGTCTTTGTGAGCAGAGACCAGCAGCTGCCCCATGTCAGAGCAGAGCCAGCTCCAGCTGCTCCAAAAGGGAACCGCCGCTGGCCAGAGTCAAGCCAGTGAGTGACATTGCTTGGGTCTCTGGGAGAGCAGAGTTAAGGAAGGGAAAGTACTGCTGGGCAACAACACCCAGGAGAGAGGGGGGAGAACCAGCCCTGCAGACCCCAAGAGGGTAGGAGGTGCTCCAGGCTCCAGAGAAGGCTGTCCCCCTGCAACCCATGGATTCCATGGCAGAGCAGACCTCCATGCTGCAGCCTATGGAATAGCCCTCTCTGGAGAAGGGGAAGAGGGTGACCATGAAAGAAATGTGGAGATGAAGTTTTATGGACTGGTCATAAAACCCATTCTCTTGTGCTACTTGGGAGTGGCAAGAGAAGAGGGGGAAGGAAATAGAAGTGGGGGTGAGAGGAAGGTGTTTTTAATTTTTCTTTTAGTTCTCACACTTTTATACTGTTCTACACTATCATTCCTTAGTAATAAGTTACATTAATCTTGCCCAAATGAAGACTATTTCAATCTTGAAGCTAATTGGTGAGTAATCTCCCCATCCTTATCACAACCTGCAAGTTGTCTCATCATATTTTCTCCCTCATTGTGCCAAGGAGCGGGAGTGAGAGCTGAGCTGGGTGAGCACCTGGTAGCCAGGCAAATTTAACCCACCACAGTAACTCTCTGAAATCAGTGTGGATGTTAGAAGAAGCTATTGCTAAACTTGGTCTGTTACTGTACTGGTTGCATGTTTTATACTGATTATCTATTATCAATGTGTAATTTTAAGCAATATCTTTTATTGCAGTATAAAGAATTGGAGGCAGGGATAGATTTAACTGAAATAAGAAATGTTGCCATGAAATGTTAACACTTTTTTCAGTCACCTCCCTTTACCAAGTGTTTATGGATGCCCTCCTCCATTTAATTTGTCTTAAACTAGCAATTTATTTGTTCCTAATAACTCTCATATGCTAGACTGATCTTTGAAAAAACAAGCAGCACTTGTAAAGGAACTGAATACATATATTTAGTTGAATTATTTTTTTCCTTCAAGCTCAAATAAATTTTTTAGGCTGTATTTTTAGCCTAACTAAAGAGCTAGGCTGCTAGTACCCAAAGTATTTTAAACCTTATTTCCTTTAATCACATCAAATAAAGTTTAAAGGATTGGTTTCAGGGTTTCTGTAGTTCACAAAGGCACTTCCAGAAAGGAAATTTGTTATATATATATATATATATATATGAAAAAATATCAGTAATATTCAACTATATTCTTAGCCAGTAAATTACAAAATGGTATTCTTCTGAAGGTCACCAGTCAAACATTACTTGAGAGCTTTTGTTCATAACTATCTGGCTGCGGTCCAGGAGTGATATTTTTGTGTATGCATCTGCACCACAGCACACACCTCATTAACAGAGCAGGCATTAGAACATGCCCATTAATGCTCCAGACTGCATTTAGCCAGAGGTGGGATCAAACTTCCGAGTCTCCAAGACTTTCCAGTTCAGTGGCCTGCTTTATATGGAACCTGAAAAAAGGTTGTGATATCATCTGCCTGTGATACCATCTCTCTTCCTGCCAACCAAGGAGGGGTTGCTCCTTTCAGCTAGGAAAAAAAAAAAAAAAAAAAAAAAAAAAAAAAAAAAAAAAAAGCAAGGTAACTACTTTAAAAATCTCATTATCTATGACTCCTCTCATTACTCAAAAGCCTATATTTTATGGTGAATGAGCCATCTAGGCTAAATCTGATGCTTTTATTGCAAATGCATGAAAAGTAGCATTCAGTAACTGGAAATAAATAAATAAATAAATAAATAAATAAATAAATAAATAAATAAATACATATTCAGAGAAACCAAAACAAAAAACCTGATCAGACCTCAAAGTAAGAAGTCCAGTTAAAATTTCCTGCAAATTCAAGAACAGAGATCTCATGCATCTCTTCAATGACCTTCTCTCTTTATACCTTTTCTTGTCCAAAAAGGTATAAAACCAGCCAACCAACCAACCAATCAAACAATTCATCCTTTTAAAAAGTTGTTACTCTTTTGCTTTTGATTTTTTTTTTTTTTTAAAATCTGTTGATCATGTAAACCAAGAAATGGTATTTTGGTGGAAGACTACCAAACTTAAAAACAATAAATTATTTCAGGCCTGTAATGCAGCCTCTTTGAAGGCCAGCAAGCTATGCCAAAAATGATGCCTGAAGATGAATGAAAAACTGAATGACAAAATAGGAAACAGACATTTCACAAGAATTATTGGACAGCAGGTTACAAAAATTTATGACTTAAAAAAAATCATAGACTAAAAAAATGAAGTCCCCAAATTTGTAGACTTGAGAAAAACTACATTTTTCCGCTAAAAAATGTCCTATAACAAATTAATTTTCCCTGTAGGAGTCTTATTTTTTTCTTCCACCCAGGATACATATAATAGAAGCTTCACTTACATTGGTTTTAGGATAATTGCTTTTTTCTTTCTTTCTTTTTTTTTTTTTTTTTCAACTTATTAATTTCTAGAACTGCAGCTGAATGTTTTCTGCAAATGTTTTCCCAATATTTCCATTAAATCTTCCTTCTTCCTCATATGCAAATCACTCTGGAACTGAGTATCACATAGATAAGTACTTTGTGGTCTGCTGTAAAATTGTGAAATTTTGTGCAAAACCTGTTATCTACAAAAGCAATCTTCACACAGGTTGTTTTGAAGTTATTAGCAAGAAATGAAGAAAAAATAAATGGTAACAGATGGTGACAAAGCAGATCTAGTCTCTATCATCGGTATAGTGATATGCAAGTCAGTAAAAGTCAGTAGTTTCTGTTACCAGTGAAGTCAATAGCCAGAAACAGTCACCTCCACTATTTGTATATATTCAAGAGAGGATAAAATCCAACCATTATCATGACAACAAGGCAATGTTTTGGAGAGCTCATCACTAGTTAGAATGTGAGGCAGAGTGATAAGTGGTGACTAATGACCATAAGCAAAACACATTTTTAATTTTAGTCCAACTTTTAATCAACAGATGTCCATTGCATGAAAACCATCTGCATAACTGGCACTAATGGAGATCCCAAGTGACACCTCCAACAAAGAGGTGTCCCTTTCCATGGACATAGAAGATTGTACCATTATTCTTATAATAATTACTGTACTTTATATGTAAACATAAAATGTACATGTAAACATGACTAGTCACAATATGTCTAGTTTTGCTCCCAGTACAGTACAGATGTTTTTCAGTTTTACAAAACCTATTGATGTCAGTGCAGCTCCACAAGATAGAATATAGTATTAATGTGAACACAGAATAAACATTGTATTTCATTTTAACAAAGAGAATTGATGCCTTGTATGGAATGAAGTCACATGAATTAACACTAAAGTCTTAATATGATAATATAAATCAGATTGAATTAGTCATCTGTTACTCTAACATGTTCAGAAAACAAGACAGTGTTGATATTGTTTTCCTTCAATACGTGCAGAATGATGAAGCCATTATTAATCCTCTGTAGATCTCCAACTGATTGGACTTGTCCCTGTCTCTACCTCCAGGAGCAATCTAGTGTGCACTTACCATCAAGATTTCATTCAGCAGATGCTGCACAGGCTTATTTTAAATAATTACAATCATTTTTTCTTTCTCATTAATTTAAATATCTGCTTAAAAACACTGTTATCTCTTGCGTACACCAGTATCTAGTGATCCTCCAACAATGAAAAAAATGTTTGGCACTCCAGTTTCATGTTCTACTTAAGCAGGTAATGTTATCAGTATTGTCATGGTAAATTTAATGAGATTTGTCATTAATATGTTCATATTTTCCTATTTGATCTTCTGCAACAGTAAAATAATTACTGTATTTTATGGAGGAGATAAATAATTTTATTTTATCATCCATCAGTCTGATACTCGTGTCAGTGATAGATGCCCAGAGCCTAGAGAGGTGTCACGGGTCAGCAGGAGAACAGCTGAAGAGCAGCACAAAGGAATTCCAGCCACTCCAGCTAGCCAGTCAGTTTCATCAGGGGCCCAACTCAAACACATATAGCATGGGGAATAAACAAGAGGAGAAAGAGGTGTACACATGCTTGCAGGGCTATGACCTCATTGGCATTATGGAAACATGGTGGGATGGCTCCCATGGCTTGAATGTTGGAATGGAAGGATAAAAGCTCTTCAGGAAGGATAAGCAAGGGAGAAAAGGAGGAGGCACTACCCTCTATGACAGTGAGCTGCTAGAGTTCATAGATCTCTGTCTGCAGATGGATGAAGAGCTGAGTGAGAGTTTATGGGTCAGGATGCCCAGAGAAGAGCATGGACAGGTGACCTTATAGCTGAGGGTCTGCTACAGAAAGACCAAGTGGATGATGCCCTCTGTAGGCAGATAGAAGCAGCGTCACATTCACTAGCTCTGGTCCATGAGGGACTTTCACCACTCCAATATCTGTTGGAGGGACAGCACAGAAGGGCACAGGCAATCCAGGAGGTTCTTGGAATACACCAATGATAACTTCTTCCCCCAAGTGATAGAGGAGACAACAAGGACAGGTGTTATGCTGGACCCCATTCTCACCTACAAAGAGGGACTGCTAAGGAATAAGAAGCCAAAGGGCAGCCTTGAATGCAGTGCCCATGAAATGGCAGAGTTTAGGATCCTGGCGGCAGCAAGGAGGGAGCACAGACACCTCACTACCGTGGACTTTGAGGGAACAGATTTTGGCCTCTTAAGGGATCTGCTTGGTAGAGCACCACAGGACAAAGCCCTGGAGGGAAGAGGGACCCAGGAAAGCTAGTTAATATTTAAGGAAGTCTAGGGAAATTGTGGGCATTCTGCTGAATGGAAGAGCAGACCTGAGTACTTGAGATATGGAAAAGATTGAGGTACTCGATAACTTTTTTACCTCAGTCTTCACTGCTAGGAACTCTAGCCACATAGCTCAGGTCACAGAAAGCAGGGACGGGGAGAATGATGAACTGCCCTCTGTAGAAGATCAGGTGTGAGACAATCTTAAGCAACCTAAACATGTACACATTCATGGAACCTGATGAGATGCACTCAAGGGTCCTGGGGAACTGGCAGATTAAGTTGCAAAGTCATTGTCCACCATATCTGAGAAGTCATGGCAGCCTGGTGAAGTTGTCATTGACTGGAAGAGGGGAAACACAACCCCCATTTTTAAAAAGGGGGAAAAAAGGGAGATCTGGGGAACTACAGGCCAGTCGGTCTCACCTCTATGCCCAGAAATATCATGGAGCAGATCCTCCTAGAAACTATACTGAGGCACACAGAAAATAAGGAAAATTTCTCACTACAATAGAGAGATATGGATTTGAGAGATGGACCACTCAGTGGGTAAATAATTGGCTGCAAGGTTGCAATCAAAGAGTTGCAATGAATGGCTGAATGCCCAAGTGGAGATTTGTTCCAATTGGTGCTCCTCAGGAGATGTTAAACAGATGCTGTTTAACATCTTTGTTAGTGACACAGACAGGGAGCACATCCTCAGAAGGTTTGGTAAGGTGGGCTGGTGCAAAACTTATGAAGTTCAGCAAAACCAAGTGCAAGGTCTTGCACCTACGTCAGGGGAATCCTAAGCATAAATACAGGCTCAGTGGAGAATAGATTGAGAGCAGTTCTGCAGACAAAGACTTGGGGATGTTGGTTGATGGGAAGCTCAGCATGAGCCGACATTGTGCACACTTGCAGCCAGAAAGCAAATCATATTCTGGGCTGCATCAAAAGAAGCATGGCCAAGAGGTTGAGATGATTCTCCCTCTCTACTCTGCTCTCTGATTCCCCATCTTCAGTACTGCATTCAGCTCTGGGAGCCCAAAGTAATAAGGATATAGACGTGTAAGAACAAGTCCATGTGAAGGCCATGATGATAATAAGGGGCTGGAGCACCTCTCCTGTGAAGGCAGTCTGAGGGAGCTGGGGTTGTTCAGCCTAGAGAAGAGGAGGCCTTATAGTGGCTTTCCAGTACCTCAAAGGGTCCTACAGGATATCTGGGGAAAGACTGTGAGGGAGTGTAGTGACATGAAGGGGTAACAGTTTTAAATGAAGAAGGTAGATTTAGATTAGATATTATGAAGAAATTCTTCACTCTGACGATGGTGAGGCACTGGTACAGGTTGCCTAGGGAAGATGTGGATGTCCCCTCCTTGGAAGTATTCAAAGATGGGCTGGATGTAGCTTTGAGCAACCTGATCTAGTGGAATGTGCCCTTGCCCATGACAGGGGGGTTGTAATTAGAAGATTCTTTCCAACACAATTCATTCTATGATTTGATGATACTATGATTCTGTGAAAACAGCTGAAACTGTTTCACATGGATATTACTGTATTCACTCAGTTTTTATTTCATTCTTCATTGTTTTTTTACTTTCTTGTAATCTTCCAAATTTAGCAAAGTTGTTCAAAAGAATTTCAGGTCTGAGGTAGCTTAATGGTAGACTTATTAGTTGAATATGAAGCAGTAGTTTGTGAGTCTGAAGGAATTGTCAGGATTCATTAATAAAGAGGAGAGGATCATTTGTAGTGGATCAAACACTCCCTGGCAGGAACGGAATATGATTATTTGTTTGTTTCTTGTTGATTTATTTTTGGACAAACGAGAGAGTGAAAGCCACATGTTCTCCTAAACTGGATTTCACCTTGGTCAATCTTTCCTTCCTGGCAGACTAATCTATTTTACATTAACAAAATATTTTAATTTAATGAAATTATGAATGAATCTTAAATAATCTATATCTGTAAATTATAGTCATGAACAGAAAAAGGAAGAAATACCGTCTAATAACTTGCCATGACTAGAAATAATCTCTTTCTGTTAAGTACATACTGGAATGGACCAAAACTAGCCAGGTTTTTTCTCAACCTCAGACCACAAAAAGCAACTTGTAGTTGCTGTACCCTAACGACACAAAGGATTAATTCAACTTAGAACACAAAGTTCACATTTACTTGATGTTGTGAGAATGTAATAAATTATTAGGCTATCAGGTGTTGTGGCTTCTTATGGTGTTACTAACTTCAGCTCTCACTAGGACATCTGCGTCTTCATCCCAGAGTTCAGTGAGGGCAGAGTTTTAGAATATTGCGACTGCCTTACATATACATAAAAAAAGAGGTCATTGCTCTCACAGTTGCATCCCTAAACTCTGACAAATAAAACAGAAACTTACGATCACTGAAGAGATGACCAAATCTATCTTTGCACACAGGAGGGTTATCTGAAATAATTTACCTCATTTGGACAGCCACTGTGAACACTCAGGACTATAACATTGACTTAATTAACCAATTCCTACTTTCCAACTAGCACAAAATTATTACCATTCTCATGCAGCCTGCTCCTGTTCCAGAGCAAGAAGTACACTCGGGGGGAGGGGTGGGGGGGAGGGAAAAAAAAAACTAATTGAAAAAAGCTGCTTTTTTCAATTAGATCCTGTATTGGGTTTACATGGCAAGATTTTTGTAGTTGGCAGGCTTCAGGGGTGGCCTCTGTGAGCAGAGCCCAGTAGCTGCCCCATCAGATCAGAGACAGTTCCCAAGAGGGACCTGCTGCTGGCCAGAGCCGAGCCAGTGAGTGATGCTGCTTGGGTTTCTGGGAAAGAAGAGTTAAGGAAGGGAAAGAAGTGCTGGGCAACAGCAGGTGGGAGAGAGGGGTGAGAGACAGATCTGCAGCCCCCAAGGGCAGTGCAGGTGGAAGGCAGGAGGTGCTTCAGGCACACAGCACAAGTTCCCCTGCGGCCAGTGGAGAGGCCCCTGGTGGGGCAGGCTGTCCGCTGCAGCCCATGGTGTACTACAGCAGAGCACATCTCCATGATGCAGCCCATGGAGACCATGGAGCAGGTGGATGGGGTTTGGAGGAGTCTGCGACCCATGAAGAGTCCCCGCAGGAGCAGGCCCCAGGCCGGAGCTGCAGCTTGTGGAGAGGAGCCTACAGAGGAGCAGGAGACCTGGGGAGAACTGCCATCCATGGGGGACCCATGCTGGAGCAATTTGCTCCTGAAGGAAGGACCCCATAGAACAGATCCACAGTAGAACAGTTCTTGAAGAGCTGCTGCCTGTGGAGAGGAGCCCATGCAGGAGAAGGTGATCTAGCAGGAGTTGCCACCTATAGGGGACACATGTTGGAGCAGTTTGCTCTGTAGGATGATCCCATACTACAGACCCATATTTGGAGCAGTTCTTGAAGATCTGTTGTCTGTGGGAAGACCATGTATGATCAGTTCAGGAAGGATAGCATCCCATGAGAGGGACCCCAAGCAGAGGCAGAGAGTGACTGAGAAGGAGCATCAGAGACAAAGCTTCCTGGGCTGACCACAATCCTTATTCCCCATTCCCCTGAGCTGTTCATGAGAGGACGTAGAAGAGGGTAGAATGGGGGAGAAGGCATTTTTAAGTTGCTTTTAGTTCCTCTCCATTCTAGTCTGCTAGTAACAGGCAACACATTATATTAATCTCCTTATACTGAGTCTCTTCTGCCCATGATGATAACTGGTACATGATCTCCCCTTATCTCAACCTTTGAAACCTTTACATCATATTTTCTCCCCCTTTCCCTTTGAGAAAAGGAAACGAGAGTGTGCTTGTAGTGGAATTCAGCTGTGTACCAAGGTAAAACCACCACACATCCTCACCAGCCTGAATATTTTGAAAGTTTGTACAGACGCTGATACTTGGCTGAAGCCATATTTTATGTAATTTAAGCTATAATTATCATCCAAATATTAATATCAAAACAATGTTAAATATTTTTTCATTATATTTTCATTGCCAAGGTACTCCTTTTTCATACGTTATTTAGTATCAGGTAGCTTTCTATTTTTACCCTTTAAAAACTTAATTCAGCTACTGAAAGTAATAAAAGTATTAGATTTTATTATCACACTCATTTGATAAAAAGATATTAGAATTAAAGCCCGTTTAAAAAACAAACAAACAAACAAAAAAACAAAAAAAAACCTATTTCATGGAACTGAGAGCTTGTTATATTCATAGTTGCTGAGAAAAGCCTGACACACCAAGAAATTATGACCATGGAAGAACATGGCACATAAGAAGTCAAATCTTTTTTCTGTTCATCATTGAAACAAAAGAAATATTTTTCTCTCCTAGTTACTAGGATGTACAAGTGGATATAAATTGATAAGGCATATGTGCGTATAGGACGTTGTGGTGGGTTAACTTGATTAAACAGCTAAATGCTCACTCATCTGCTCAATCACTTTTGTCAGTAGAACAGATGGAAAAAACTATGTGAGAAATTCTGTGGGTCAAATTAAAGACATGAGGATATTGGGGAAAAAAAAAAAAAAAGACTGAATTTGAAGAAAATTAGATTAAATTTATTTTCAAATAAAATAGATTTGGGTTGCTTTACTCCATCACTTCCAACCTCTTTACCAAAGTTTATTGATGCAAGTGGGGGATAGATAATGCAGGATTATGGACAGTATATAACAGGGTTTCTAAGTGCCACCTCTTCCTTTTCATACCTTCCCTGTGATCCTGCAAGGGCTCTTCAAAGGCTGCAGTTCCTTCAGGAAATATCCAGCTACTCCAGGATGGGGGTTCTCCACAGTCAGTTGCATGGATATCTCCTCATGGAGCACCTCCATAACTGCAGGCCCCCAGTACCAAGACTTTTACACCTAAATCCAGTACACATTCACACACTTGCATTTTCTGTGGTGTAGCATTTCAGGTTATGTTGTAGTTCTATTTAAACCCTGTTCTAAAACTTCTTTGTTCAATGGTAAATGTAAGTGGGGTTTCTACAAAATATGCAGTCCATTGTTGATATACAGAAAACAAATCTAAATTCTGAGCTGATACAGGAAGTTTTCAAGATCCACCTCATGAAGTAACACCTCAGTCTCACTGCTGTCACTTCCAGCTGTGCCATGGGAGTGAGCAGGCAGTGAAACAGCACAGGATTTCAAATAAGTGATGCAGATGCAGCACTTGGGGGACACATACAGAAACAGCACTGAAAGGCATAACAAAGTGAACATTTAATCATTAATCGATACTACTTCTGTGGTATGCTTCAAAACTCTTGTTCAGGCTTCTCAACATCATTTTATGCCTTTGCTGTCCTTTTATTTGGCAGAATACTATAGACTATAAATGAGCCAGGATAGGGAACAACACTTTTAAAATTCTTTCATAATTCACCTCAAACTTGATATATTTCTTGTAAGCAGATTGATTGTAAGAGATATTTCTAGGTCATCTGCAGCTACCTGTAACATTGGGAGAATGCAACTGTATGCCCTTTTCCATCTCAATAACTCTTTTCCATCAGCACGTAGTTTATATAAAGAGTATGTTAATGAGGCATCAGATTAGAGGATTTATTCTATAGATGAAGTTCATTGTGAAAGCATGATTCAAGGTTTGTGCTAATTCATCCTTCTAAAACCATTATTGGAGATCAAAGGAGAACAGGAAATTGATGGCATATTTGTCAGGCCATCTGAATGTCTAATGAAAAAGAAAGTGATTATCCAAGTGTCAAAAGGAATTATTTCTTACATTTTAAAGAAGCATTTTATATTTTTCATTTTAATAAGAAGCTTTAAGATTCCTTATTGTTTCCGTAATCTGATTGTTTTTCATTGACGTGTTTTATCTTTCTGCTGATGGTTAATGTCAAGGAGAGATTATTTTGGCTAGATTAAGACACAAAGTTAAATACTAAAAATGAGTCTTCAAACCTCTGGCATTATAACTAGAAGAATCACTTCTCTAAATCACTGACTGCCTATAAGTGGTTATTCTAGCTCCTTCACAGATACTCATACATGTGGCATTAAATTTGTCATCCAAATCTAAATTAAATATGATTATGTTAAGTATAATTAATTTTTAATGCAACAACAAAGCAGAAACTGTGGGAGAGTAAGGCTGCAAAGGAAAAAATAAAAAATAAATAAGTAAAAAATAGAGTGTATAGCTTGGCCAAATACTTTGGATAATTTGTTATTCTTTCAAAGAAAAAATGAATCCTGAAATATTTACAGTGCTAAAGAAGGATTTGTCGTACCATTTTTAGAACAAAATTTTTTATGGAAAGTGTTTGTATAGAAAAGGCAAAAAGAATTTTTGGTATTAAGGGATCTTAATATTAAGGGGTATATTAAAACGGAGGTCTGTTTGACTGTTAGTTGGTGACATTTATCCACTTCCTGTTTCTCCTTCTAGAGAAAGGAAGTAACAAGTTTACCTACAAAAAGAAAATATCTCTTTCCTACCTACCTTTCTAAATGATCCTATCACCATCAAAACTGACAACATTTTTTTTATTGATATTTTTTAAACATGTCCATGTTAAGATGCAGAGACATAATAGTTTGGCCTGATACAACCAGACAAATTTCACAGACATAAATCAAATCTCTTGGACAATCAGGGCAACTTTCTGAGCATACAGCTTCTTCCTCATAACTGAAATAATAGCGAGATATTTTATCCAGCTTCTGATTCAGACTTAAAGAATAGCATATTCTAATGCTAAAGAAGACCTAAAGAAATCCATGTTCTTTGTACTGAGAAAATAAAATTAGCTTTCCCTGCAAACAATTGCTTGTGAAGACAACTTTTCTCCTTTTCCAGTGTGGGTTTCACCATGTATTATTTTCTCCACCATAAAGTAACGCACTGGTCTCTGGATTTACCACTACAGTGTATATATACCACTGTTCAAAACCTTGACTTTCTTTAATTCAAGTTAAAATAAATATATGTATATGTATATGTATATATATATATTATCCGTGTTTTCAAAAAGTTTATTTGATGAAAAGGACAGAAATCTGTCCAAAACATACAAGGAAAAAAAAAAAAAAAAAAAAAAAAAAAAAAAGAGCGAAACACATGAAACAAACAAACAAATAAAAAACAACAACAAAAAAACAAATATATAAATAAATATATATTTTTAAAATACACAAAAGAAAACAAACAATCCTTTCTCTGAATTTTCTGCATCTTTTACATTTTCTTAACTTTTCTAAACGTGCCAAATAAATGTGTTTTCTCCTTTTGGGAGAAGTTAAAGTAGAAAATACGGAAATATCAGGCTGAATTACAGAGTGACACAGGCTGTAGTAGCTGAGATGTTATCACGATACAGAATACATGGAGCAGACTTGCCCTTGCTCTAAATCCAATCCCACCTTTTATGTGTGTGGAAAAAGCAACTGAAAATAAGGGAATGTACTTCCTCATGTCATAATCAGATAAAAGGACAGTGTGGAACTACAATAACTTGCCAGTTTGTTGGTGCTCCTGCCATTGAGGTTTGCTTTGCTTTCCTCAAGACTATGGGCTCCAATGCATGTGTGCAAATCCAGTACTGGGGAACAGTGGCTTGGCTAGCATGTGCATCTCCTGCCTCACACTGCCATTGCCTTGCAGCCTCACGGAAACCTTGTGCAGGCTGTGTGGTAGAAAGCATTGGTTTGCATCACTTGATGTGGTATAAAATGAATTTATGATAGTATTGCACAGAGTGTACACAAAAGGTTGGATCTGGAGAATATGAGTATGAATACACACAATTTCCTCAGAACAGTCAGATTTGTGCCATTCTTGTGGTGAAGTACGGGAAGACTGAATTAATTCACAATATAAGGATTATTTAGCAAACAAGTGTGGTGGTTTTACTCGGGTGGGCAGCCAAGCTCCACCAGAACTGCTCTCTCACTCCCCCTCCTCAAAGAGGAATGGGGAGAAAATATAATGAAAAGGGCTCAAGGGTGAGATCGCACAGTAATTATCGTGACGGGCAAAACAGACTCAGCATAGGGAGACAGTAAGATTTATTGCCTATTACTAACAAGCTAGAGAAGTGAGAAGCAAAGGAAAGAAACCAAAAGCACCTTCCTCCCCTGGCCCCCCCCCCCCCCCCCCCGTGACCCCCTCCCCCCCATCCCCCCATCCACCCTCTTCCACCTCCTTCCCCTGAGCGGCACAGGGGAACAGGGGAATGGGGGTTACAGTCAATCTATAGCCTTTCTTCTTCACTGCTGCTTCTCAGTAAATCTTGTCCCCTGTGCTGTGGGGTCCCTCCCATGGGATACAGTCCTTGCTGAACTGATCATACATGGGCTGCCCACAGGCAGCATCTCTTCAAAAACTGCTCCAGATATGGGTCCATACAATGGGGTCCTTCCCTCAGGAGCAAACTGCTTCAACCTGGGTCCCCCACAGGCAGCAGCTCCTGCCAGGTCACCTGCTCCTGCTTGGTCTCCTCTCCACGGCCTACAGGTCCAGCCTGGAATCTGTTCCGGCAGGGGTCTTCCACAGGCCGCAGTCTCTGTCAGTGCAGGTCCACCTGCTCCAACATGGTCTCTTCCATAGGCTGCAGCATGGAACCCTGCTCCACTCTGGTACTCCATGGCCTGCAGGGGGACATGCTGCTCCATCATGGTTCTCACCACAGGCTGCAGGGGACTTCTGCTGCAGCACCTGGAGCACCTCTCCCCCTCCTTCTTCACTGACCTTGGCACCTGTGAGGCTGTTCCTCACTCCTCTCAATCTTCCAGCTGCTGTGTGGCCCAGCATTTCTTTTTCCCTGTCTTAAATATGCTCTCACAGAGGCACAAAACAACATCGCTTATTGGTTCAGCTCTGGTCAGCAGTGGGGCTCTTACCAAACATGGGGCAGCTTCTAGATCCTTCTCACAGAAGCTGCCCTTATGCCCGCTTGCTACCAAAACCTTGGCACATAAACGCACTACAAGTACCTCAGAAATGGTTCTGTTCTTCCTAATGGCATGCACTTGGTTCCTCATCAAAGCCATAACTGTAAAACTACAAGTGTTCTAGCTGTCATTTCAAAATATTGCAGTGTTGGCTGCCCATATAATTGTCAAGTTAGGCATTTATTGATTTAGAATCTATTACATGAAAGTAAGACAGAATTTGATCTGGTTTGTGTGTTACCCAGATAAATTTTAGAAGGCTTGATTAGCCTGAAACAATCTCATGAGTTTAATTTGCATAATGATGCTTCTTGTGATGCTTCAGTATCCTTCCTTTTATGACTTTTTTTTTTTTTTTTTTTGCTTCTGTACATTACACCTAATTTATTCTTAAAGATGGGCATCACATTAGCAAGTCTCCAGTCATCTGGGACCTCTCCAGATGACCATGACTGATGATGGAAAATGTCCCAGCAATAATATCCTTGGTGGATCCCATCTTGCCTCATGGACTTGTAACAGTCCACGGTGAGAAGCAGGTCCTAACTGTTTCCATCTGAACTGTGGGGGGGTTATTCTGCTCCCTGTCCCAGACTTCCACCCTGGGAGGCTGAGTACCCTAAGGATAAGTGGTCTAGCTAGTAAAAGCAGAAAATATTAAGAACCTGAGACTTTTCCTTATCCTCACTAGTCATGTTCCACCTGTGTCCATTAAAGAATGGATATTCTTGGCCCTCCTGTTGCCATTAACATATTTATAAAAACATTTTTTGTTATATTTGACTGTAGTGGCCAGGTTGAGCTTGTACTGGACTTTGGACTTCCTGATTTTTTTTCTCTCCATATGCTGGCAACTTCTTTGTACTCTCCCCAGGTTGCCTGTCCCTTCTTCCACCAGACATATACTCACTTTTACTCCTGAACACACAGCAAAATTTCAGCCACATGGTTCCTCTTCCCTGCCGTCTCATCTTATGGCACACGCGGGGACAGCCTGTTCCTACACCTTTAAGACTTCCTTCTTGAGGATCATCCAGCCTCCCTGTACTCCTCCGCCATTCAGGTTTGACTCCCAAGGGACCCTCCCTACCAGTGTCTTGAACAATTCAAAGTCTGCCCTCCAGAAGTACAAGATAACAGTTTTATTGATGCTCCTCTTGACTTCACCAAAGATAGAGAACTCTACCATATAATGGTCACTCTTCCCAAGACAACTTCCTACCACCACATCTCCCACCTGTCCTTCTCTATTCATGAACAGCAGGTCTAGTGGGGCACCACCTGTGATAGGCTCAATAACCAGATGAGTCAGGAAGCTGTCTTCCATACACTCCAGGAACCACCTAGGCTTCTTCCTCAGGGCTGTATTGTATTTCCAGCATAAGTCCAGGAAGTTGAAGTCCCCCATGAGAAAGAGAGATGACTATTGAGTGACTTCCACCAGTTGCTCATAGAATGCCTCATCTATCTCTTCATCCTGTTTTGATGGTCTATAACAGCCCCCCACCAGGATGTCCACCTTGTTGGTCACCCCCGTTATCCTTATCCACAGAGACTCTATCTTATCATTCCCAACCCAGAGTTTAACAGCACTGAAATACTCCCTAATATAGAAAGCCACGCCACCACCCCTCCTTAGTGGTCTATCCCTTCTGAAGAGCTTACAGCCATCCATTGCAGCACTCCAGTCAGGGAAGTGGTGACACCATGTTTCCGTGATGGTGCCTAGGTCGTAATTTGCCTGCTGCACAATGGCTTCCAGCTCCTCCTGTTTGTTTTGCATGCTACATGCGTTGGTGTAGATGCACTTGAATCACACCACTGCCCTAACCTCAAACCCTGGCATTGCTCCCCCAGGCTCAGCACTGTCGAGCCTCATTTCCTCCCTGTTCCCCTTCATAATTAGTTTAAAACCCTGTTGAACAAACTGCCAGCTGCTGGGCTAGAGTCCATTCACCCTTTGGGATAGGTGGGACCCATCGACAGCCATCAGACCAGATGCTGAGTAAACCTCCCCATGGTCCATCCTTGTCCCAGTCTCACATGGTACACAAAATCTTGTTTTATGTTTTACAGAATCACAGAATCACAGAATGTCTAGGTTGGAAGAGACCTACAAGATCGCCGAGTCCAACCTCTGACCTAACACTAACAAATCATCCACTAAACCATATCCCTAAGCTCTACCTCTAAACGTCTTTTAAAGACCTCCAGAGATGGTGACTCAACCACTTCCCTGGGCAGCCTATTCCAGTGCCTAACAACCCTTTCAGTAAAGGAGTTTTTCCTAATATCCAATCTAAACCTCCCCTGGCACAACTTTAGCACATTCCCCCTCGTCCTGTCACCAGGCACATGGGAGAATAGACCAACCGACACCTAGCTACAGCCTCCTTTCAGGTACCTGTAGAGTGCAGTAAGGTTGCCCCTGAGCCTCCTCTTCTCCAGGCTAAATAGTCCCAGCTCCCTCAGCCGCTCCTCGTAAGACTTGTTCTCCAGACCCTTCATCAGCTTTGCTTCCCTTCTCTGGACTCGCTCAAGCACCTCCATGTCCTTCTTGCAGTGAGGGGCCCCAAACTGAACACAGTACTCGAGGTACAGCCTCACCAGAGCCGAGTACAGGGGGACAATCACTTCCCTGGACCTGCTGGCCATGCTGTGTCTTATGCAAGCCAGGATGCTGTTGGCCTTTTTGGCCGCCTGAGCACACTGCTGGCTCATATTCAGCCAACTATCAACCAAAACTCCCAGGTCCTTCTCTGCCAGGCAGCTTTCTAACCACACATCTCCCAGCCTGTAGCTCTGCTTGGGGTTGTTGTGCCCCAGGTGCAGAACCCAGCACTTGGCCTTGTTGAACTTCATACCGTTGGCCTCGGCCCATCGGTCCAGCCTGTCCAGATCATCTTGCAGAGCCTTCCTACCCTCAAGCAGGTCGACACATGCACCTAACTTGGTGTCTTCTGCAAACTGACAGAGGGTGCACTCGATCCCCTCATCCATCTTTTATGCCCAAGAGATATATATTTTTTTTTTCCCTACATATAAGTTGTAATCAAAATCAGATGGAGAACTTTTGCCACCAGTCATGTGATTTAAAAGTCAAGAACAAGAGGTAAGGGTCTTTTGGGAGAATTTACTAGCAACTGAAATATGCTTCTTGTCTGTTCAAACATTGATTCAGTGACTTGAGTGTTTGTTTGGCAGAGTGGATTACACAAAGACTAGCTCTGAAATTGTTTTGACCAGTGTTGTGACTGAAAAAGGCCATTCGTCTTTATATCTTGCTGACACACAAGCAGGAGCCTGAAATTGCCATGCCAACATACCTGATCTCTGCTGCCCATGTGAGTCCTGCCTGTGTGCAACTCAGCTCAGTTTTGAGGGCTTGCCAACAAGGTTTCACATAACTGTCCTTTGCTGTATTCGCTTAGCCCTCATTACACAAACATAAGAAAGAACAAGTTGCAAGAGCAGGGAGAAAAAAAAAAAAAAAAAAAAGCATTTTCAGACTGTACTGCATCAAGCTGTCTTCAAGACTTACCGCCTCCAATGATAAGAAGATGTTAGAGAATGTATTATGTAGAAATCCCTCCTCTATTGCCTTGAAACTTTGCTTTTTCTCCCAAAAAACACAGAAATTTCCAACACTCTGGACATAACATCATTTAATTTTGTCACTAATGTCCAAATATGGTACTAATTTCTTCAAGCAAGTTTAACAAACTTGAACATGTAGTTTAAAATTCTCTCATCAAAGAATGGAAAATGAAAGCAGAAAAGACAAAGCCAAGAAACACAGTAGCTGACATTGTAACTCAGTGCAAGGGACTCCATACTTCATTTCACATTATAAAGACAAATGTAAGACAGTATTATCTACATGTAGCTCACTGTTTCATGTTTTTTAAGTAATGAAGGATCCTCTTACTTGTCTTTGAATAAGTTCACAATGCATTTAATGCTAAATATCCACCTAAAACAAGTTAGTGGCTGTGAAGGAAAGGGAAAAAAAAAGATACTATCATTCATAATTTACAGAAAGATATATTTTTTTTAATCTTCTAATGGGATTATGAAGTTATATAAGAATTTAATTATTATAACATACACTCTGAATGTATATTTTTCAATGAACTATGAAATTTCTATGACAGATTCAAGAGAGAAGAAAAATAAGATTTATTTTTTTCACTCATTTCTAGCACTATGGACATACACATACAGATCCACATGGGCTCGCCTTTTAATATTCAGTTAGAATGAAAATTTCTGGTCTGGATTATGTTTTCACTTCAGTGGTAACTACCATGTCAATTCAACAAGTATTTTTTTTTTTCCTTTTGAGACGAGAATTCTAAATTCTAAATCCTGAACTAGCATTCATTCATATGAATTCTAGAGGTGAAAAACCTACTTAAGGAACAAACATTAAGTAATTTTTATATTTCTATATAAGTTTAGCTGACCTGCTGTACAGGTTTCTAAAATCAGAATAGTCCTTGGAGGTACTGCTGAAGAAATTATGCCTAGAGACTAAAAAAAAGAGTAAAAACACAAGTGTACTATTTGTCATGCTTCTGAGGTGAGTCACCCTTTCACCACCAAGAAGAGCTTAAGGATGGAAAGAGAAAAATCTATTATAGCATTCAAGGCCTGTGCCTATACTGAGCTCATCTGTGTGTGCAACTAAGTATAAAGTTGGACAGGTCACTTAAAATTGACATAAAAATAATCCTACCAAAACCTGAAGTATCTTCTAAGTATATCTTAATCTGAAGGTTATCCATGTATATCCTATGTGTATAAATCCTTACTATAAACATAATCCTGTGCTTTTCATCAGTGTTTCTATCTCCTTTTGGAAATTAAATATTAAGCCTTTCATTTGAAAATATACTGGATATGTGCTACTTCTTACATATTAAGGTGTCAGAACTCGGTAGATTCCCATAGTCAACCCCCCAGTGACATGTTCTCTTTACTTCTGTAAACATCACTATATGAAATAAAGTATACATCCAGCAAAACCTTCTTATGCTGTCCTCCAGCTTCTTTGAAAATTGTCATAGACTCCGATTAAGGAATTGTAAAGAACCTAATACTGCAATAATATTTTATGATTTTTTTTTCAGTTATTAGATTTCTCCATAAAAGCATTTTCCATAAAAGATTTTTTTAAGTTTATTTTTACTTTGAAGTTCCGCATGTTAAGTGTTATTAGTAATATTGAACATTATCTATTAGACACAGAGAGGTTGAGACTAATGAAAGTCGCACACATTCACTGCAAACCTTTGTGCAAACTTTCACTTCTACCACAGGTGACATTTATCTACAACTGGTGATTTTTATGTGTTACCTAAAATGCTTCCTGAGGATAATCTAACCATGGTCTTCTTAGCACAGATAGGGTAATGTTGGACCATGACTTGGCAAGTAATTTAGACATGCATAGAGAAAAAGAAAGGAGTGACCTTGTAGTCATATTGACCAGATAACAGACTTCCACATAGGCTTTGAGTTACATGCAGTAGTTAGGCACCAGGTTTTGCAAGCTATCAATATCATACTATCTTCTCAACTCAGATTTCTGAAATATATCATCACACATTACTTTTGTTGGAAATGCACAACTAGCAGTTGTATATAAAATTATGAAAATGCAGGCAGTGTTTATCTGCATAGCTTTAGGACATTCACAGTATTTCAGTGTAAACAAAATTTAAGTTTTTTTTTTTTTTTTTTTTCTGTCAGAATACATTTTTTCCCACTTTCTAAACTTGCTCAGTGGTAACTGAATGTATTTATTATACTTTCCCTAAAAAAATAATTTACAATCCCAGATAAAAAGAAAAAAAATTAGCCATCAACATCCATTGATTTGAATGCTATCATTTTCTCAGTGTTTATCAGGACTAAATCATTCAAATCATACCTCTCTACAGTTCAGGCTGTCACACTTCTGTGTATCTTGTGACTGATGTAATCACCATGCAGTCTCCCTGGCAATTATCAAATTCTCTGGAGCATGATACAGAATTGTGTTGTGAAACAGTTTAAATGTTCCTCTTTCATTTAAAGTCCCCATAATATCTCTGAGAACTGACAACGTATATTTCCTTTCCTGGATCTTCCTAGGCTCAGCTAAGACATGTACAGAAAGATCACATTTTAATAAACATTCATCACACACCAAAAGGCTTAAACATTCCCAATTCTTACACTGTACAATTTAAAGGATATTTTGTCAAATTTATTGTAGAGAAGCCTTATTTACATTATATCTGTGTTGCAAGAGTGTTGATTCCTTACAGCTCTTTTTAACATCAGATACAGATCAATAATTTTTGTATATTTTTCTAAGTGAGGCTATAAACCACTTAACACTGCTGTCCCTCTGCCTGGGACTTAGAGTGTTTATCCAAAGAAAGAATGTAGTTACCTTATGTTTTGAGATTTATCCCAGCTGACAGTGAAGCACTACCACCACCACCACCACCAAATAATAATAATAATAATAATAATAATAATAATAATAATAATAATAATAATAAATTTTTATTGTATCCTTGAAGGTCCCTTTTTCCAAGAAGAGAAATTGCTCTAGATATATGTTATCCAAAGGCAAACCTTATAAAATGAACAAATACCTGATCCAGTGGAGACACTAGCAAAATCCTCCTGTCTGCATACCTTTGGACATTATCTTCAGTTAAATAATCTACTCGCAAAGTAGGTCCAGAGTCAGTGGCACCAGTTTCTAGCATCCCAGCCCCCAAGGAAGAACTGTTGTTGTCCTGAATTCACCTAATGCTCAGATCTCCATTATACTAAACAAAACATCTGGTGGCTTGGTGGTGAACCAGTGTTCTCTTCCGTGGGGGGGGGGGGGGGGGGGGGGGGGGGGGGGGGGGGGGGGGGG
>CM021797.1:65496773-65556573 GCA_011076525.1 Nettapus auritus | reverse complement strand
CTCTCTCTTCCTTCCTTCCTTCCTTCCTTTCCTTAGCCTTATTGCTTCACCACTGCTCATCTCCATTCACCAGGTAGCGTTGGGCATAGTGTGAGAACATTCACTTGACAGAGGAGAGAAATTTAAAGCAGATCACACAGGGCCTTATTTACTGCTCTGCCCAGTGAGTTATGATATCTAATGTCATCACAGGGGCATTGAAGGACAAGAGGATGCACAGAAACCTAAACCAGAACTGTTGCAGTCCCTGTAGTCTTCCCCATGGCAGGACAAGAAAGCTTTCTCCTCCATGAGATTTCACAGTACAGGTACTCACTTATTTCACACCAACTCTGAGAAGTGACCCCAGAAGATCTTTTGGATTTCTGACTCTAAATCAGTTTCCCGCCTTAGTCATTGCTATATTTTTCAGACAGTACTGGGGTTGCTTTGACCCTTTAACACTTTATACCTTCTGGTAGACCTGCCCCAAGGAATCTCATGTTAAATTTCACATTGCTTAATTATCTTCGCTTTTAAACACAGTCTCAGATCTATTCTGAATCTGTTCAAGTCCATCTTTCCAAATACTGGATTATGGTATAACTTCGCTGGTCTGACTCCCACACCAATACATGGAATGAAAGTGGGAATTGTTAATGAGAAATCTGGGACCAAAGCTTTTTTTTTTTTTTTTTCTCTTTCCCCTTCTTCCTTTCCCCAAGAAACAATTATTTGTTTCTTCAAGGAACAAAATTCTGATTTGCAGTTGCTTAATGAAATAACGAGAAACATTATGAAACTACTTCAGTAGTAGGTAGTCAGTAAAATGTATTTTGTACTTTAATTCTTCAGATGATTTGCGGTATTCTCATGAAGAAAAAGGTTGTTTTTTGTTTGTTTGTTTGTTTGTTTGTTTTTTAATTTTAATACGGGCAGCTGATTAACTCATTACCTATGATTACAGTGAACAGTATGGAACACTAGGAACATACTTTTATTTTTCATAAGCACCACCATGGATGAATTCAGTGCAGAGTCAAGCAACCTGTTCTGCCTTCTCTCTATTTTTATTCCCAAAGGAACTGCTGTTAGGACTGCCATATCTGGAAACAAAGACATCTGAAGCAGCAACTAGGAGCATTAAACTGTAGCAGAGAAAATATCCAGTTATCTAGTCAATAAACTTTTCATTTTATATCTCAAAATGAGGACAAAGTTTTATCATGCTTCGCAATTTGTGGTGTACGTATCAGAAAATAAATAAATAAATAAATAATATCCACAACTTAGGAGAAAGAATAAAATTAATAGAAGATATTAATATTACATTAAGATAATATATTTCAGGATAGTTCTTGAAAAACTGATTTTATATATCTGATAACTATAGTCAATTAAAGAAAATCTGTTTAATTAACCATAGGTTGTTAATTTCCCAATATCTTTTACTCATAATAGTGCACAGCTTCCTGCAGACTGCTAAAATCAGAGAGACAGGGACCAGAATAGAAAGTGCAAATGTGCGTGCAAAAGGAGGAGAGACATTGAGACAGGTCCTACACAAGGACCTGCCACACTTGGGAAAAGTGGGCGCTTCAATTCTGCAGTCTCAAGAGGAAAGTTTTAGAAGAATTTTCCATGATGCCCTTTTCTGTTCTTCAACCTATGAAGCAGGCTGCCTTCACAGTGAGATGCAAAAATCTGCAGCAAGTAAATTCCTCATGTGGACTGTTCTTCTATGATCACATTTCTTTAGAATCTGTAATGAACTCAAAAGTACATCTATGAAGAAACCATTTCTCTGCTACTATGAAACTACTTTCAGCCTTTAAATCACAACTGAAAGTGAGAAACTCAATAGGCTGACTGTGTTTCTAAATGTAACACACGCGTTCGTCATTATTTTGACTGAACTGATAGCTTTCAAAATTTTCAGCCCTCATTTATGCCTCAAAGATAGTACTGTTGAGGTATGCATTCTCCGTGGATTTTCCCCCATTTATGAAGCCAGGAAACCTTAGTTCACCTGTTCATAAACATATTCTGCAAATTAATTTTCCTGATGGAATTGAAACAAAGGCAGCATTTAGAAGACATCTGTAGAAGATCTCTAGTGCCTTTTTTTTCTTCCAGATGTATACAACGATTTCACTAGAAAGCTTCCCATTTGAAAACCTCAGGAGGAGCTTCTTTCTCCCTCTGTCCTCCCCCTTAGCTCCTGCACTCCTACTGCTTGTTCCATTAGGGCTGCTTGCAGGACTTTTTTACATCTTTCCATATTAGAGGGGAGGTGCAAACTATTAATCTACTGGACTCAGAGATCCTAAGGTACTCCTAATGGTTTTACAATGGCATATGTTTCAGAACAAGCCAAGAAGGACTGTGAGCATGGGAGAGAGCTTGGCAGGTTTTACACATTTTGGTGTTTCATCATGTCTACTTCTGTCTTTGCACCATTAATTGCAAAAATTTATAGGGCCTAGGAGTGAACACAATGGGAACTACTTTCAGCCTCACGTCGCTGCAAGTGTTTGCACGTAAGTGTGGGGCTTTTAAAGCAATAGGTAACAACAGTTGTTTCACCCTTATGTGATTTGCCATCACTCAGAGACAATTCTGAGTTACTTGTTTAAGTAAAATGGCCTTGTCTATAATCTGCAGGGTGTACTGGATGATGAACGTTTTCAAATTACATGGTTTGCAGTTCTTAGTTCCACTGAATTTACAGCTGCTTTCAGACTCAGTGAACTGCATTTGATAAGACAGTATTCAGTCCAGAACCTTTCTTTAGGTGTATAATTGAAACTATTCTACCAAATCTGTTTCACTTAGAGTACAGTTGTGTTCTGCCAGCCACTCAGAAATTCCCCATCCTGCCATGAGCAGTTAGTGGTGAGTGTAAAATGTCATTTAATCATTTCCCTCTAAAGCTCTGGCACACGTGAATAGCAGTATAATGATGATCAGGTATGTGTCGAAGCAGAGGCTCAGGTTATTCCAGCGTGTACAATCTTTCAGTATGGCAGTTATAAATTCAAAGACACAGATGTCCCACCAAGGGACAGTCCTGACTTTCTGCTGTCATTGAGAGACTGGCAGTTGTCTGGTAGAGGACTTGGTTGTCACCTTATGTTTGACCAGCTACCACTTGCACAGTGAATATCTTGCCCCTTTTAATTATGGTACTATAGGGGTTTTAAAGCCGGTATTATAATAAAGGGCCCCTGTGAGCATATTTCTTCTTGTACACTCTAAGAGTGGTGATTTTTATTTTTATTTTTTTTAATTAATTTTTTCCCTCTGTTACTTAGCAGAACTATTTCTATCTTGAAAGTTTACTGTGGTACTATACAAAACACAATTCTGTGCTGCACAATTTCCTGTTTTCTTCCAGTAATATATGTTAGCTAAAACATAAAAATAAAATAAAGATAAAAATACACTACCATTCCCTGTATTCTAAAGAAATTTTGAAGAGCAATCTTCTGAGTTGTAAATGGTAGTCCTTGAAGTCTAATTCTGCTTTTTCTTTTTCTTTTTTTTTTTTTAATTCTTTATCCTACTTGGCTGCAGTAAGTAAACAGAGCAATAAGAACAGCAAGTGATGTAACCAACAGGATAATTTTCAATATGCTTTTAGCAAATATTAATATGTCTGATCTTTAAAATATGCTACTGTTTAGGAGTTTGGGGGTTGATAAATAAAACCTGCAACATTCGCAGAAGAAAAGCCCTTAAAATAATTAAAAAAAAAAAAAAAAAGAAAAAGAAAGAAAAAAAGAATATATATATTTATATTTAAATATGTTTATACATTTACAGACTAGAGGTCTGGCACAAGCCCTGCTAATAACTTACACTTTACGGTTAACAAGCAACCAACAGTCTACAAAGCTTTTCATTTACTTGATTGAAAGTCAATTTGAGACAGATAAAATGGAAAGCTGGAAAATGAAAGGACCTATTATAAGTTTGCCCACAAAATTATATGGTAGAAGTTCAGTTTAAACATTTTCTGTTCCATACACTGAGATTCCTCAGTATAAGAGGGACATGGAGCTACTGGAAAGGGCATAACAAAAAGCCTTGAAGGAGTATCTCTCCTATGAGGAAAGGCTGAGACATCTAGGGCTGCTCAGCCTGGAGAAGTGTAGGTGGAGATCTCATCAATGAGACCCCTGAAGGGTAAATACCTGAAGGAAGGGTGCAGAGGATGAAGCTAGGATTTTTTTTTCAGTGGTGCCAATTAAAAGGACAAGAGACAATAGGTACAAAGTGGAACATGGGAGGTTACTTCTGAATATTGGGAGCACTTTTTTACTGTGAGGGTGCTTATGCACTGGCACAACTTGCCCAGAGAGGCTGTGGAGTCTCGCTCCTTGGAGGTCTTCAAAAGCTGTTTGGATGTGGTCCTGGGCAAGGGAATCTAAGCATCCATACTTAATGGTTTGGATGAGGTGACCTCTAGAGGCTCCTTCCAATTTCAACCATTATAAGTGTGATTCTATAAGTGTATTGTATTTCTCATGAACTGTAGGTAGTGAGTAAAGTCCCATCAATCCTCTTACAAAGCTCCTAAGTCCTATTTCAAACATAGATATGGATCAACATAATTCTTGCTCAAGAAAGTATGTGGTTTAGGATGCAAAAGAGTATATCAGAACAAATGTAAATACATTCTGTTTTGCAGTTGCACTGGAGAAGAACAAATACAGAATAAAGTCTTCAGAAACATCTGTATTTCCTGTTTTGTTGTTGTTGTTGTTGTTTGTTTTGTTTTGTCTGTTTGTTTGTTTTTCTGAACTTGGATCAGCTGTATCCATCTGTGCAGGTTTTCCAGAGAAAAAGCTGATATAGGTGGAAAGATATATACATATGCAAATCTAATGATGTATATGAATGTTATACTGAGGTTTTTCTTACCAAACCTTTCTTTATCAGTCCTTTCCTCCTGAAAATAGGCAGATTTTTCAGATTCTTCCCTCTACAGAATGCAGAAAATCAGCCCTTAGCTACTTACTACCTTTTATATAATCTTTACAAACATTCACAGGTAATCATTACAGTATATAACAGGATTGGAATATTCAGGCTTGGGCAAGGATGAAGATTATGGCAAAGGGTAAGGGAGACTGAGTACTTGGAAAGTGAGAAATAATATTTGGTTGTTTTATCTGAGAGAAGGTTAGGGGTTATAAGGCAGGGAGACAAGATAGTTTCTCTGATGGGAAATGCAGAGAGCCATGGAGTCTATTGTGGAAGACTTTCCAGAGGGGTGGTTGAGTGGCAGGGGAGCCTTGTGCTATGAATGGAGGCAGGAGGAAGCAATGGAGGATGTGTAGCGAGCTCAGCAAGAAGAAACTGGAATGCAGTGTTGTAAATCACGGGCACTGTATTGATTCTTTCAGGAAAAAAAAAAAAAAAAAAAAAAAAAAAAAGGGTCAACAAGGTCAGTTTACTTCAGTTGGAGTTACACATACCATGTTACCTTTGGTTATCAGCTGGATCTAGAAAAAACAAGGCTGTTAGAGAAAACAGTAAGAACAAGGCCACAACAGCAGCTTTTGCCCTGATGTTTACAGATGAGCTTGAGGTCGAAAGGAAATATTAGGTCAGTCTTAGAGGCATCTTAAGAGAGGGAAGGTACCCCTCTCACCAAATGTACTTGGATGTACATTGAAAATAAAAGAAATGTTCTTTTTTTTTTTTTTTTTTTTACCGACCAAAAATCAGCATGCATATGTTCACTCAGAATCTCTTTTTAATCTAGTAATCATATCTTTGCTGGCTTTGAGAGTTTCAAACATAATGTTTATAGTTTTCCTTTTATGTACAAGATACAGTGGGAAGTGGAAATAAATTTAAATAACTAAATAAATACAGTGGCATAGTCATCATCACTTGCATGTATTATCACCCCATAGGGAGAATAAATATTTTTGGCAGAACACCTTGTGTCTGCCAGTGTTCCCCTTGTGGAACAGTAATGTGTTCAGGTAGTCATTACTATACCTAACAAAAACTGAAAAAGAACAAGATTATTTATAAATAAATAAAGAAATAATCCTCACTCCAAAACCAATTTAATATATATATATACACAGAACCGTCCCACTGACAAAATGATTCTCTGTTGCCGTGTGTAATAAAAGCATCCCACATAAAAATAAATCAATTTGAAAATCAAACACCAGCTTAAAACACTTGTACTATGTCGAAAAGACCATAAACTAGGAAATCTGGAACAGCCTTAGGCAATCCTCATAGACTTCAGGTGCTTACATACAAGCCTTTTAACATCTGAGAAATAACAGAATCACAGAATCACAGAATCGCAGAATTTCTAGGTTGGAAGAGACCTCAAGATCATCGAGTCCAACCTCTGACCTAACACTAACAGTCCCCACTAAACCATATCCCTAAGCTCTACATCTAAACGTCTTTTAAAGACCTCCAGGGATGGTGACTCCACCACTTCCCTGGGCAGCGCGTTCCAATGTCTAACAACCCTTTCGGTAAAGAAGTTCTTCCTAAGATCCAACCTAAAATTCCCCTAGCGCAACTTAAGCCCATTCCCCCTCGTCCTGTCACCAGGCACGTGGGAGAACAGACCAACCCCCACCTCGCTACAGCCTCCTTTCAGGTACCTGTAGAGAGCGATAAGGTCACCCCTGAGCCTCCTTTTCTCCAGGCTGAACAATCCCAGCTCCCTCAGCCGCTCCTCGTAGGACTTGTTCTCCAGGCCCCTCACCAGCTTCGTCACTCTTCTCTGGACTCGCTCAAGCACCTCGATGTC
Source organism: Nettapus auritus (assembly GCA_011076525.1). NCBI lineage: Eukaryota > Metazoa > Chordata > Aves > Anseriformes > Anatidae > Nettapus > Nettapus auritus. The sequence continues at coordinate 65,549,795 of CM021797.1, read as the reverse complement.
CTTCTGTTTGCTAAACCTTCTGTTTGCTAAAGCAAAATATCAACTGCCAGCCCTGACTACTTCCTATGAATAAAATCCCTCTTTTTGGTATAGTGAATTAAAAGGTCATAGACACTATTAAAATAAGGTAAGCTTGAATAGAAATATTTATAAATTAAAATTATATTTATTTATGTTAACAGATGTAAAATGAATCTGCAGACTGGTTTAGGCTCGAAGGGACCTCTTGAATTCTTCCAATCCTACCTCTCTGATCAAGCAGGATCAGCTAGATACCCTGGACCATGTCCAGTTAGGTTTTGAGTATCTCCAGGGAGGGAGACTCCACAACCTCTCTCTGGGCAACCTCTCCTAGTGTTTGAACAGCCTCCCATTAAAAATAAAAATAAAATAAAATTTAAAGTAAAAAATAAAAATAAAAAGGTTCTCCTGTGTTCAGATGGAGTTTCATTTTTTGTTTGTTTGTTTGTTTGTTTGTTTTTGTGCCAATTTCTTCTTGTCCTGTCAGCGGTCACTGCTGAGAAGAGCCTGGCTCTATCTTCTTCACTCCCTCCCCTTGTGAATTTATGCACATAGATAAAAGTCTCCTGGACCTTCTATTTTCAAGGCAGAACAGCTTCAGTCCTCTCATCCTTTCCTCATACAAGAGATGCTTCAGTGATTCTACAATCTGTGGCCCAGTGCAGTACTTGCTCCAGTAAGCCTCTGTCTTTCTTTCACTGAGGAGATCAGTATTGGGTGTGGCGTCATCAATGCTGAATAGAGAGCAAAGATCACTAATGAACTAATGAACCTAATGAAGCCCAGCAGGCTTTCTTTATTCTGCAGGAGAATTGCTGGTTCCTGGTCAGATTGTTGCTCACTAGAATCCCAGGTCCTTCTCTACAAAACTGCTCTGAAGCCCATTGGCTCCCTGTATTTATTGTTACCCAGGTTAGTGCTCCCCAGATACTACTTTTTTCATGTGTCCCTTTTGAACAAGAAATTCTCAGACTAATTCTCCAGCCTGTTCAGGTCCCTCTGGATGACTGCACAACCCTCTCATATTTCAACTTCTTCTCCCAGTTATGTATCATCTCCAGACTTGCTGATGCCATATTGCCCAGGTCATTAATAAAGATGTTGTAATGAAAAGGTTCACAGAATCACGGAATTGTCTAGGTTGGAAGAGACCTCCAAGATCACCAAGTCCAACCTCTGACCTAATGTTAACAAGTCCTCCACTAAACCAAATCCCTAAGCTCTACCTCTAAACGTCTTCTAAAGACCTCCAGGGATGGTGACTCCACCACTTCCCTGGGCAGCCTATTCCAGTAACTAACAACTCATTCAGTAAAGAAGTTTTTCCTAATATCCAACCTAAACCTTCCTTGGCACAACTTTAGCCCATTCCCCCTCGTCCCGTCACCAGGCATATGGGAGAATAGACCAACCACCACCTCGCTACAACCTCCTTTCAGGTACCTGTAGAGTGCAATAAGGTCGCCCCGAGCCTCCTCTTCTCCAGGCTCCCGCTCCCTCAGCTGCTCCTCGTAAGACTTGTTCTCCAGACCCTTCACCAGCTTCGTAGCCCTTCTCTGGACTCGCTCAAGCACCTCCATGTCCTTCTTGTAGTGAGGGGCCCCAAACTGAACACAGTACTCGAGGTACAGCCTCACCAGAGCCGAGTACAGGGGGACAATCACTTCCCTGGACCTGCTGGCCACACAGTTTCTTATGCAAGCCAGGATGCTGTTGGCCTTCTTGGCTGCCTGAGCTCACTGCTGGCTCATATTCAGCCAACTATCAACCAATACTTCCAGGTCCTTCTCTGACAGGCAGCTTTCTATCCACACATCTCCCAGCCTGTAGCTCTGCTTGAGGTTGTTGTGCCCCAGCTGCAGAACCCGGCACTTGGCCTTGTTGAACTTCATACCGTTGGCCTCGGCCCATCAGTCCAGCCTATCCAGATCCTTCTGCAGAGCCTTCCTACCCTCAAGCAGGTCAACACATGCACCTAACTTGGTGTCTTCTGCAAACTGACAGAGGGTGCACTCGATCCCCTCATCCAGATCATCGATAAAGATGTTAAAGAGGACTGGTCCCAGTATTGAGCCCTGGGGCACTCCACTAGTGACCGGCCTCCATCTGGATTTGACTCCATTCACTAAGACTCTCTGGGCCCGGCCATCCAGCCAGCTCTTAACCCAACAAAGCGTGTGCCAGTCCAAGCCATGAGCAGCCAGTTTCTTGAGGAGAATGCTGTGGCGAACGGTGTCTAAAGCCTTGCTGAAGTCAAGGTAGACCACATCCACAGCCTTTCCCTCATCCACTAAGGTGTGTCACCTTGTCATAGAAGGAGATCAGGTTTGTCAAGCAGGAGCTGCCCTCCATAAACTCATGCTGACTGGGCCTGATCACCTGCTTGCCCTACGAGTGCCACACGATGATGCTCAAGATAATCTGCTCCATGAGCTTCCCTGGCACTGAGGTCAAACTAACAGACATATAGTTCCCAGGGTCTACCCTCCAGCCCTTCTTGTAGATGGGTGTCACTTTTGCTAGCTGCCAGTCCAGTGGGACCTCCCCTGATAGCCAAGACTGCCGATAAATGATGGAAAGTGGCTTGGCCAGCTCTTCCGCCAGTTCTCGCAGTACCCTCAGGTGGATCCCATCCAGCCCCATCAACTTGCGTACATCCAAATGATGTAGAAGATCGCCAACCATTTTCTCATGGATTGTGGGGTCCACATTCTGCTCCCCACCCCCTTCCACCAGCTCAGGGTACTGGGCATCCAGAGAACAACTGGTTTTGCTGCTAAAGACTGAGGCAAAGAAAGCATTAAGCACCTCAGCCTTTTCCTCATCTCTGGTAACTAAGTTTCCCCTCACATCCAGTAAAGGATGAAGATTCTCCTTAGTCCTCCTTTTGATACTGATGTATTTATAAAAACATTGTTTGTTTTCTTTAACAGCAGTAGCCAGATTGAGCTCCAGATGAGCTTTGGCCTTTCTGATTTTTGTCCCTGTACAGCCTCGCAACATCCTTATAGTCCTCCAGAGTGGCCTGCCCTCTTTTCCAAAGATTAGAAACCTTCTTTTTTTTTTTTTTTCCTAAGCTCAAGCCACAACTCTCTGGTCAGCCAGGCCGGTCTTCTTCTGCATCCGCTCATCTTCGAGCACGTGGGGACAGACTGCTCCTGAGCCATTAAGAATTCTCTCTTGAAGAGTGCACAGCCTTCCTGGGCTCCTCTGTCCTTCAGAACCACCTCCCAAGGGACTCTACCAACCAGTGTCCTGAACAGCTCAAAGTCAGCCCTCCGACAGTCCAAGACAGAAGTTTTACTGGTCCCCTTCTTGACTTCGCCAAGTATCGAGAACTCTACCATTTTGTGGTCACTCTGCCCAAGACAGCCCCCAACCACCACATCTCCCACCAGTTCTTCTCTGTTTGTGAACAGATGGTCTAGCGCGACATCTCCCCTGGTAGGCTCACCAACCAGCTGCGTCAGAAAGCTGTCTTCCACACTCTCCAGAAACCTCCTAGACTGCTTTCTCTGGGCTGTGTTGTGTTTCCAGGATATGTCTGGGAAGTTGAAGTCCCCCACGAGAACAAGCACTGACAATTTTGCAACTTCTGCCAGCTGTCTGTAGAACTCTTGATCAGTCTCCTCATCCTGGTTTGGCGGTCTATAACAGACCCCCATCAGGACGCTTGCCTTGTTGGCCTTCCCGCTGATCCTAATCCATAGTGACTCAACCTTATCATTCCCAGCCTCAAGTTCAACAACATCAAAACATTCTCTAGTATAGAGAACCACTCCACCACCCCTTCTGTGCTGCCTGTCCCTTCTAAAGAGCCTATAGCCAGACATTGCAGCATTCCAGTCATGAGAGTGGTACCACCACCTTTCCGTGATGGCAACCAAGTCATAGCCTGCCTGCTGCACAATGGCTTCCATCTCATCTTGTTTGTTACCCATGCTACGTGCATTAATGTAGACGCACTTCAGTTGAGCCTTTGCCTTCTCTCCCAGCCTTGCCATTGTTCCCCCTGCCACACCTCCAACAAGCTTTATTTCATCCCCGCCCCCTTCCTACGTAGTTTAAAGCCCTCTCAATGAGCCCTGCCTGCTCATTGTTAATGAAAGCATTGTAATATGTTTGATATAAATTCAAACACCTTTCTAGCCACATAGATATGTATGTGTTTTTGAATGGTTTGTGAAGGATTTGCCAAGTGTTAACCATAACTCACCAACTTAATGGTTTCTACGATAATATGACTTTATTTATGAACGAGGGGAGATAATTGGATGCCATTTTCCTCAGTTTTAGCAAAGCTTCTGACCCTGTCTCACACAACACTCTTGTATCCAAGGTAGGCTGTTATGGCCTGGATGGATGGACAATCAGATGGATGGAACACTGACTGGATGATTCAGCTCAGAGTGTAGTAGTTAACATGGCTGTGCTCTGGTAACAAGGAGAATACAAGAGATCTATGCTGGGATGTCATTTTTATGTCTATACAATTTAGAGAAGGAGAGGGATCACACTCATATCAAAGTTGCAGTTGCACCAAACTTTTTTCCAGGGGGAAAAAATGAAACACCACTATTACATACAGAATGGTCATTTGCATTCTTGAAAGCAATGAACTGAATAGATTTAAATATCATAACACCAAAAAAAAACTCTATGTGAATTTCTATGACTTAAAGTGTTAGGTTATACTTAGATACAAGGGAAATAAAAAACTAGGAGGAATAAGGAAGGCGTATTAACCTCTCTGAGTGATGTGACAATACTGTCCAGGAACATTGTGCGTACGGGTTTTTCCCCATAGTTATTAAAAAATGTGGAAACTCAAAGAAAGCAAACAATTACTCAGCAGATCTAGGGAAAGAGTGTTTGTTTTTGATTGTTTGTTTGTTTGTTTTTGGAAGGAAACATACAGAGCTTATTCAGTTTACTTTGTCATATCAATGAAGAGACAGCTTGATTATGGTGTCTTAGTGCTTCAAGGAGACAAAACATCTGAAACTCAAGAGGCCTTTAAGCTACTTATGAAGTTCATATAAAAAATGAACGGTTGGAAGTTAAAGCCAGTCAAATTCAAATTACTAATGTAGCCCTTTTTTAAATGAGACTGATTACCCTATAAAATAATCTACCAATAAAAGTGAGTAGTTCTGAGTGAGGAATGATTCCTTTCTGCAAAATACTTTGTTGACTTATGCATATAATCACAGGTGTGAGACTTAGAACATTTGGAGAAATTACTACTATTTGGCTGGAAGCTGTACTGAAAGAGAAAGAAATCCTGCATTCAGACCAATTTATTGCAAATGTGGTATAAAATGGCTAACCTAAGGTGTTACGGTATACTGGGATCATAGTTGTATTTTAATAGGGGGAGGATAGCTTTTTCAAATGAGCTAAAAAATGTATTTAACAGTGCGAGCATATGCTTAGTTACACATAACTTCAGTGAATTCAGTTGAGCAGTAATCAGATGAATGGACAAGAAGACATATGGCATAATGATCCTTTATGTTCTTAAAATTTCTGTATTTGGGAAAAAATATATATATATATTTCTTCACCTGTGCTTTACCTTACACAAATGTAAAAGCACAATATGTCTGACCCCAGGGTATAGGATTTTTTGAAGTCACTTTAGAATCTTAGATGAAGCCTAATGCATAAGTGTCATGGTTATTATAAAAGATCTGTCTGTGCCTGAAAAGTCCTAGATGATGCCATGGAGTCACAGTGCGAGCTGCTAGTCTTTTTTGAGGATAGTGTACTATTTTAGTACACATGTAACCCAGAGCATTTTCAAGTCAACCTCAGAAAGAAGAAGAGATAGCAGCCACGCTGCTCAAAAACACTGCCTTCAACTAGCCAGCCTTGATAGTTGTGGATGCACTTTGTGTTTGCATCAGTACTTGAATGGCTTCAGAGGGAGTACTGAAAGCCTCCCCTCAATTTGAGGATCTGCAGCAGCAACAGCTGAGCCTTGCAGTAAGAAGGCAGTTACAGAAATGTTACCTGGAGAAAGGTTCTTCAGATATTATATTTATTAATTTAAGAAGCAGATAATATTAAGCAGCAGTACAATCACAGTTTCATAGAATCATACAACTAAAGGATGGTTTCAGTTACAAGTAAACTAAAAGATCATCTACTCCAATACCCCCACCATGGGCAGGGACACCTTCCACTGGACCAGGTTGCTCAAAGTCCCATCCAACCTGGCCTAGAACACTTCCAGGTAGGGGATATTCTCTGGGAAATCTGTTCCAGTGTCTCACTACCCTCATAGTGAAGAATTTATTTCTAATATCTGATTTAAAATATCATTTCCCCTTGTCCTATCACTACACTCCCTAACAAGGAGGTCCTCTCCAGCTTTTCTGTAAGCCCTCTTTAGGTACTGGAAGGTTGCTAGAGGGTCTGTAGCCTTCTCTTCTCTAGGCTAAAAACCAACCAACTAACCAACCAACCAAACAAACAAAAACCAGTTCTCTCAGCATGTCTTTGTAGGAGAGATGCTCCATCCCTCTGACTATCTTTGTGGCACTCCTCTGGACCCACTCTAACAAGTCTCTGTCTTTCATATGATGTGGGCCCCACAGCAGGATGCAGTACTGCAGATAGGGTCTCATTGGAGTGGAGAAGAGAGAGTGAATCACCTCCCTCAGCCTCATGGCCACATTATTTCTGATGCAACCCAGGATGCAATTGCTTTCTGGGCTGCAAGCATGCACATTGCTGTCTCATAGTCAGATTTCCATCCACCCAAGCCCTCCTCTGCAGAGCTGCTCTCAGTCCACTCATTGTCTAGCCTGTATTCATGTTTGGGATTGGGAACTGCACTGGCTCAGGTTCAGGAGCTTGCACTTGGTCTTTTTGAATTTCCTTACATATGTTCAAGCCCACTTCTCAAGCCTGTCAAGGTCCTGCTTAATGATATCCCCTCTCTCCAGCATGTTGACTGCAGTACTCAGCTTGGTGTCATCAGCAAACACGCTGAGTCTGCATCAATCCCACTTTCCATTTCACTAACAAAGGTGTTATATAACATTGGCTCCTGAGTGACGTGACTCATCACTGGTCTCCACCTGACTATTGAGCCATTGACCACAACACTTTGAAAGCAACCATGCAGCTAATTCCTTGCTTACTGAGAGGTCCATCTGTCAAACCTATGTCTCTCCACTGTAGAGATAAGGATGTTGTATGGGACAGTATCAAATGCCTTGAAAAAGTCCAGGTAGATGACAACAGTATTTCTTCCATTATCTACCAATGCTATAATCTTGTTGCAGAAGGCCATCAAATTTGGCAGGTATGAGTTACCCATGGTGAAGCCATGTTGGCTGTTGCCAATCACCTCCCTGTTGTCCATGTGCCTTAGTATATCTTCCAGGAGGATCTGCTCCATGATCTTTCCAGACACAGAGGTGAGAATGACTGATTTGTAGTTGCCTACATCTTTCTTTTTTCCCTTTTTGAAAATTGGGTTAATATTTCCCCTCTTCCAGTCAGTGGCATCTTGAGTGACCCGTCACAATTTTTCAAGTATGATGGTTAGTAGCTTAACAACTTCACCTGCCAGGTCCCTCAGGACCTGTGGATGTATCACATCAGGTCCCATGGATTTGTGCTCATTCAAGTGCCTTTGAACGTTATGAATCTGATCTTCTCCTATAGCGGGTGATACTTCTTTCTCCTAGTGCACTTTGCAGTGAAGACGGATGTAAAATTGAGTATCTCCACTTACTCCATGTTGTTTGTTTCCTTGTTTCATTCATCAAGGGGTCGAATTTCTTTTGTCTTCTTTTATTGTCCTATGTGCTTGAAAAAGCCTATCTTCATATGTTTGTTGTATTTGAGTAAGTTCTTTTCTGTAGCCAAATTCAGCTCCAGATTTGCCTTATCTTGTCTTATCCCCCTGCCCTTGCACTCTTGCTCTCCTTGGTCAGATCCCTGTAATCTTCCCAGGACATGTATCTCTGCCTCCACTGTCTATGAATTTCATTATTCTGTTTCAGTTTTGCTAAGAGGTCTTGACTTATCCGAGTTTCTCTCTTATCCTTCCTGCCCAAACTTCTGCTTATCAAGTTTGAGAACATTTGTGTCCTAATAAAAATGTTTTAAAGTATCTCCCAGCTATCATTTCCTCCTTTATCTCTGAGGTCAATTTCCTAAGAGATCCCACAGACTAGTGCCCTAAGCAGCTAAAGTGTGCCATTCTGAGGTTTAGGGTCTTGACTATGTTTTGCCCACCGTGCATGCCTTTAGACTGAGCATTGTACAAAGCCATTATCACTGCAGCCTGGGCCACCTTTAGCTTTGACTTCACGTGTAAGTTCGTCCACATTGATGAACAACAGGTCCACAAAGAAGACTCTTTTGGTTGATCTCTCTAACACTTTTACTAGGAAAATATCCTAAACACCCTCCAGTAGTTTTCGGAATTTCTTGAAGTTTGCTGTGATGCTTTCCCATCAGATGTCAGGGTACTTCAAGTCACTTAGCAGGATCAGGGCCTGCAAGTGTGCTGCTTCCCGCAGTTGAAGAAAGAACTTCACGTTCATCAACATACTGTAATTGATTGGGTGTCATGTAGTAGACATCAATAAAAAAGTTTCCTTTGTTAACTTGGTCTCCAATTTTCACCCATAAACTCAAAGTGTGCAGTGCTGTTCTTCAAAGACATCTTTGTGTAATTATTATTATTATTATTATTATTATTATTATTATTATTATTTCATAAAGGGCAACTTCCCTAACTTTCTTTTCTTGCCTTCCTTTCAAACAGTTCATAACCTCCAATTGCATCACTCTAGGTGTGTGATTCACCCCACCAAGATCTCCTGAGAGCAATCAAAATATCAAAACCAATCAGTGTGCCAAATGCAATAAAAATATATATTTAAAGTCGGTATAATCTTTATTAGCCTTTATTTGCATTGACTGAAAAATATGGTGCCTTTATAAAATCTCAGAAAGAGATCTATGCCCCCTGTGTTATTTAACAAAGAGAATTTGATTAAAGATGTAAAAAGGAGAGGACAGAAAAAACAGAAATTCATGGATACAAAGGTATATTCAGATGCTTGCTAAAGGCAGTATCTAACATTCAGGAAGAGCTCTTAGCTTGGCTCATGGGCCACTGAAATATAGGTATTTGTGTCTTCTCTTAAATATATTAATTTCCTTTCTACAGTTCCATTTTAAGCAGAGACACTTTTTGTCTTTTTGAAAGCTCGTGTTTCCTTCTTCCTAACCTCACATCTGTGTTTCACACAGTTAAAAATTCTTTAGTGGAAATTGCCCTTGGAAAACACAGAGCTGGTAGCTGGGCACACAGTGCCTCTTACACATTTGCAGAGTTCCAGGCATGGTCACAGTCACAGCAAGGTCCACAGCTTGATTTACAACTTGTGCAAGAGACCAAAACAATTCTCATTCTGGCTAAGAGTGAGCTTCTCCCTGTTAATATGAGCTTCTCCTGCTTCTCCTGGAAGACTTGAAACTACAATCTGTTACCAAAGTCTGATTTTTCACCTTATAGACGAGATAGGTAGGTGGGTTCATGTTTTATGACGTCTGATGGATTTAGGGTAGTTCTACTAGCTGTTCTGGAATATACCGTGAAAAAAATATGACATTTTGAAAGAAAAATCACAATAACATTTACTTATGTTCATATTATAAATCTCTTTTGAAGTATGAGACTTCTGTTTACATTTTACCCAACAGAAACTTTAGTCAGAGCTACGCTATAGATATTCTTTCTACTGCTACAAAAACAAAAATTGAATAAATATTAAAGATCAAGGTCAAAATTAAAATATATATATATATATTTTCCAATCATTACATTTTAAAGGTCAGGGTGATATGGTGATTTTACCATGCTAGGCAGCTGGACACCACAACCGCTCTCTCACTCCCCCTCCTCAGATGAGGAGGGGAAGAAGTAAAGGAAAGAACAACTCACGGGTTGAGATAAGGATAATTTAATTAAAGGGAAATATATATATATATTAAGGAAATATTATTAATTAACAATTCAACTAAAGGGAAAAAGGGAAAAAGGGAAAGGGGAAAGGGAGGGGGAAAGGGAACAGCAAAAACAACCACACAAGTAAAGGCTATGTGGAGGTGCAGAGGAAAGAAATTATTCTCTGCTTCCCACAAATGAGCAATGCCTGACCACGTCCTTGAAGCAGGGCCTCAACGCACGGTGTTCGCGAGGAGGACAGACATTTTCGCAACGAAAGCCCACCCCACCCCTCTTCCTCCTTCTTCCACCTTTTATTGCTGAGTGTGACATCATATGTTATGGAATATCTCTTTGGTTGGTTTAGGTCAGCTGCCCTGGTGATGTTTCTTTCTCACTTTTTGCCCACCACCCAGGAGGGTTAGAGAAAGTCCTGATACTGTGCCAGCACTTCTCAGCAGCAGACACAACACTGGTGTGATAACACTGCTGTTCTAGCTACAAGTGCAGAGCATGGCACTGTATGGGCTGCTGCAGGGAAAGTTAACATCCCAGCCAGACCCAGTACAGGTGATTGTTTTTCCCACTATTATTTTTCAGGCCATTGTTGCTTAGGCAGATTTATGAAAAGTATAGTTGAATGTTTTACTACCAGCTTAGTGACTTTACCACTCCAGGTAAATAGAAGGAAGCACAGAGGCAAGCCACTTTAGAAATTTTAAAAACTTTAAATTCACATTTTGACCTTTTAGGTACTTTATTCATCTAACAGATATTATATTTCACAGGATCATGGAAGTAATTCACAAAGGTTTTGTAGATAGCACTTTTTAAGGTAACCTGGTGGATAACACCCATCATATGGAACATTTTAATCAACTTCAGTCTGCCTAATAGAAATATGACTGTGTCTGCCCCTTCAGTTACTTAAATTAGCAGAAAAAAAAAAGGGGGGAGAATTGGTAGTAGCATTTTACCACTTGGCTGTTAGTTTCACTCTATTCTCTGCTAATGCACTTGAAACCTAACCTGTAGTAATCAGGAATGCCCACTGAGAATGTAATAGAGTTTCTCCCTGCTCAAGGTCACTGCTCAGTCCCTGTGGTACCTGACACGACCCAGTATTTCAGAAGTGCAGGCACATGGCTGAGAAAACAAGATGAGGATGAAATGCATTTGTTTGCTGGGAAAGCAGTTATTCCTGAAAGCTAAGTGTCAAAGATAAAATCAAACATTTGAATTTAATCATAAAAGTTTTAAAACACATTGAACTACTGTTGTGATAGAGGAGTATAAACCCTCTGATCTTTTCAGGAAGCTGAGGTGGCTTGGAGGAAGAGAATAGGGGAGATTCCTGCATCTGCACAACTTATGCAGAGAACACAAAATGACACACAATGTGTTTCATACATATGAGGTCATCTCCCTTAACAGCTAGTCATCCTTACAGATAGACCAAAAAAAAAAAAAAAAAAAAAAGAGGAGAAGAAGAAAATACACACATACACACACACAACACTTCACCTTAAGAAAGAATTAAAAAATACTAGGACATATGATAGCTATAAAACCTAACAAATTCCTAATGAAATAACAGATGAAAATTAGCTACCAACAGGCAAAGTAGATTTGCTTTCCTCTTCCTTCTTGCTTTATTTCTAGAGCATGTCACAGCATGAAGCAGCTACACCCTGAAAATGACACAAAGAGCCTTAGAAGTGGCATTTTAACAAGCTTAAATGATTTAGAGTCTGTACTGATCTTGTTATTTGATTGGACACAATTAGTATGAAAGGGGCATGCTCGAGTGCAGAGTTGTGCACTCTAATGGTCTTACCCATTAAGGGACTTTACTAAGTACAGTACGCTGCTGCACTGCAGGCAAATAGAGTAGGCAATGATTTCAGATATATCACTGAAAAAGACAAGAGGTGAGAAGTACTCAGGTGATTCTGGTTTTCCTTTTGCCCACTGTTACTTTATCTTTTCTGAATGTTTATGTAATATGCAGGAATCTGGCAAATAACATGGCAATAGTCAAAATCAGGACAAAAAGATGAATAGAAATAGTTTATAGAAAGATGAATCATTATGCAACTGATAGGAAGAGAAAGCTAGCTTGGACCAAACAGGTCCTAGGCTTTTTCCCTAGACTTCATCCTTAACAGATTTTTTTTTGCAGATAATTTTTTTTTTTTGCTTTCTATTAAATCTATGAAATTAGGATAGCCTATTTTCTTGGCATTCCACTTCAAGTGCCAGAAAAATCATACTTAATGGTAAAAATTAATCTTGTAATAATTCACAGCCCAGTTATCTGCATTTCAGAGTGCAAATTGTTTGCTTCAATTGATGTGTGGTTATTGCACTGCAACAGTTGCCTGCTCAGTGAGTCTGGTACTTCCCATCAGTCTCTACTGACTTATTGTCTCTTATGACATTGAGAGTCATTGGAGGCAAAGTGCATTTTTCACTGTTCATGGTACCTTACCAAAACAGGATTTTGTTCCATGAATATAATCTTATTTCTCTGCCTCAAAACATTTTCTAAACAGCGAACAAACAAAAAACTTAGAAAAAAAAAAAATAATAAAATAAAAAAAAAATAAACTTTCATATATCCAGTCAAATGATATTCAAATCAACCAGGGTGGAAATTTGTATTTTCTATCATTTGCTATTATTATTTACTAAGTACTCATCAATATTTTTGGTCTGCAGAAGGATGTTTGTCATTCTCCATTTTTAAGCAGACTGTTACAGGTTATGTTACCAAGATTCTTCTTGTTTCATACCCTGGTGACCTCAGTTAACAACTTAATTCTTGTTGTCTGAATGTGAATAAAATCACACCTACTTGTTTTGCTGCCTCACCCATCCTTGTCATTTGTGTTACTTATGTGTGTCTGTATGTACCAAGCTTAAGCTGTAGGGGACATTATCTGCATCTTCTCAAAAGCAGGTGATCAAAACAGCCATAAGTGTCTCTATGGGTAGGTGAAAATATCCACAGTCATGGTTGTAAAACAGTTTGATTAGTAGTTTAAGTAATGAGAACTGGAGTTTTTTCCTTAGACAAGCAACCTGGGAGCAGGAAGAGGCAGGAGTGGAACAAATCCTTGAACCTGAGACAATTTCATGATAGTCATAAAAATGAACCAACAATTTCAAATACTAATGAGTTGAAGAGACAGAATTAAACCTCAACAAAGCAATTAATTTTTAGGCAACATTAATTTAAGCAATTGTTTTTGTAATTAATTAAAGCAAATGTTCATATAGATCTTAGAAACTGTTTTCTATTGTTCCTCTTATAAGATGGCGCATTCAGGAGGAGCAGGGAGCTAAGGAATAAAATGTTTGTAGCATCTGCTGACCCAATGCATCAATATGATTATACTATGATTTGCCAAGTTGTCTGCTTCGACATCTTTTTTAAGGAACAGATATCTCTGTTGTTACTGCAAGAGATTTGTCAGAGGTCATCCATCAGAGCCCTAATAGCCAGCACAGTTAATGATAGAATTAGGAAAAAAAAAAAAAAAAAAAAAAAAAAAAAAAAGAAAAATAGTTTTTCTTTTCAGGTTAATCCAATTTGAATTATCTAGTGTTTACTGAAAACTTAAAATAGGAAACATAGACAATGTTTGTGGACCAATGAAGATGCAACAACTTGTTACTTCACAGTAAGCAGCTCATCTGTGTAAAACCATTACTTCCAGCTTCACATATTATCCAAACCTTTAGTATGCATAACCTTCAGCATGGTATCACAAATAGCTGGTATCCTATGAGCTGCTCTGGAAATTTCAGATAAATTTGTACTGCCCAGAGATTTTTAATTTCTCTCTAATTTTTTTATTAAAAATAAAAATGATTTTTTTGTTGTTGTTGTTATATATTCTTACGTTCTGTTTCAATAAAGCCCAAAATACATCTGATATTGTTCAAAAGTAAAAAAGGGAAGAACTCTTCTGAAGGAGTTTCACATTTCTATAACAACAGAGGATGGGTAGAGTACAACAGAATAATACTTTGCTTTAATTGCACAGTTGGTTTATTGTAAAAGGATGAGTCAGTTTATGTTACAGGAATTTAATGCCTATGTCTATTTTATGTCTACATGAAGTATATTCTGCCTTTTAAAAGCACATGACAGTATGTGTAATTTTGGCTTATACTTTTTGAATTATGTACCTTAAAAGTTTATCAGATTTTCCAGCAAAAAATATTGTATGGATAATGGTGATGATGATCACTGTTGTTTTAGGGTGAGATTATGATGAATTCGTGTCATCTTTGATTAGACACAGAATGAGACAGATTTCACCACTATGACCAAACTCAGAAACAAGTGCTTCATATTTGATCTACCTTAGTTCTAGTGGCTTTAGTTTTGCTCTCTTGTTGTTTGCTTTTGGTTGGTTGGTTGGTTTGGTTGTTGAGTTTTGTTGTTATTTCTGTTTTGTGGGTGTTTTATATATTTTGTTTGTTTTTAATATATATATATGCAATTAGCTTGATCTTTTTAGCATAAATTATGAAGAAATTCAAAATACAATTAGAAACCTCTATTTCATCCCAGCTTCTTGTTCTATTCAATAAGATGCCTGTATCTCAATATATAAATCAATTCTTCATATCTACCTCAAAATATGCACATATATGATACATTTAAGATATGTGACGCTTCTCTGAGAAGAAGATTTAATAGTAATGCATACGTAGTTTGTAAATCTTGGCTGACCTGGTAAAGTAGAAACCTGTTCTTTAGCTTTATGCTCCTCTGAGAACTTTAATCAAGTAGTACAAATTGTTGTAAATCTTGCTTTATACATCTAACCCTGTCATCGCCTTAAGGACATTGTCCTGAAAACCACACAGAATCAGGCTATTACAGTGTGTGTGAAGAAAAAAATAAAAGGGATAATTAATTCCTCAGTGCTCTAGTTACAACAGATGCTGTTGTATTGCTATGTTTGTGGGAAGCATTTGGGTGCTCTGAACATTAATTAACCGGAACTTCTACCGGAGCCACAGCGCTCTCGGTATGTTTTTGCAGCAAAAAGTGCTATCCATTACAGTAAAGCAAGGAGAGAAAAAGAAGCAGAAAGTCACTATGCATACTGTCAGAATCCATGTATTCTGTATCTGCATCTACAAAAAATGTGAAATGCTACTAACAACTATTATTTTGGTTAAGTTCATCCTAATGCCATCAGAGAAATACATGTAATATATTTTGATCCATAAATACACATAGAATGTAGGACTGTCTTAGCTAACAGTCATTACCCACACACCATGCAGACATGAAGACAAATTGACAAGAAAAACAATGAAAATATGCTTAAATCTGCTATACAAGAAAATAGCTGGCTGCTTTATTTTTCACTCTTCTCTAAACAATGTTAAGAGTACAAGAACTCTTCATCCCCCAGTGTAAGGCAGGAAGCAGGGAGAAGAGAGAACTGAGATGGCTGAGCAAGGACCTGTTGGTCAAACTAAGGTGCAAGAAGGAAATGCACAGGCATTGGAAGCAGGAATGTGTGGCTTGGGAAAAGAGAGTAAAGGAATGCAGTCTGGATGTGGAAGGCCGGGATCAGGAAAGCCAAGGCACAGATGGAAATGAGCTTAGCAAGAGATGCAAAAAAATAACAAGAAGGGAATTTGTACATACACTGCTCAGAAAAGGAGAGTGTTCCCCTTCTGATATATGAGAAGGCTGAACTGGTAACAATAGACATGGAGAAGGCTGAAGAACTCAACAACTTATTTGCCTCAGTCTTCACTGCCAGTCACGTTTACCACATTTCTTGAACCTGAAGATGAGGGCTAGGGGAGCAAAGTCCCTCCCACTGTAAGAGAAGAGCAGGTCTGAGATCACCAGATGAAACTGAATAGGTGCGAGTCTACGGGGCCTGATGACATGCAGTCCAGCCTTCAGTGCGAATTGGCTGTTGTAGTTGACAAGTCTCTCTCCACCATATTTGAAAAGCCATGTAGTCAGGCAAAATCACCAGTGACTGGAAAAGGGGAAACATCACTGCCATTTCTAAAAAATGTAGAAAAGAGGACACAGGAAAGTATAAACCAGTGAGCCTCACCTCTCTGCCTGTGAAGATCATTCAGCAGATCCTCCTGGAAACACTTTCCAGGCACATACAGGACAAGGAGGTGATCTGAGAAGACAGCCTGACTTCACCAATTGCAAATCATGCCTGACCAATCTGCTAGCCTTCTATGATGGAGTGACTGCATCAGTCACCAAGGGAAGACTGACCACCAATGTCATCTACCCAGACTTCTGTAAGGCCTTTGGTGTTGTCCCACATGGCCTTGTGATCTCCAAAGTGGAGCGATACAGATTTGAAGGGTGGATCATTCAGAGGAAAAGAAACTGACTTGAAGGTTGACCCAGAGAGTGGTGGTCAATGGCTCGATGTCCAGGTGGAGGCTGGTGACATGTGGTGTTGCTCAGGGGCCTGTCCTGGGACCAGTGCTGTATTAATATCTTTATCAACGACACAGACAATGAGATTGAGAGCACCCTCTGCAAGTTTGCAGATGACACTAAGGAAGGGAAGCAATCCTAAGGGACCTGGACAAGCTTAGAAGTGGGCCCACGTGAACCACAAGTTTCAACAAACCCACGTGCAAGGTGCTGCACCTGGGCTGGGGCAATCCCAGACAGGAGTAGAGACTGGGAGAAGAACTCATTGAGAGCAGCCCTGCAGAGAAAGACTTGGTAGCTCTAGTGGATGAAAAGCTCAACATGAGCCAGCAGTGCATTTTTGCAGGCCAGAAAGCCAACTGTATCCTGGGTTGCATCAATAGAGGGGTAGCCAGCAGGTCGAGGGAGGGGATTGTCCCCCTCTATTCTGCCATTGTGAGGCTCCACTTGGAGCACCTAGGTCTGGGGCCCACAGCACAACAAGGGTGTGGACTTGTTTGAGCAGGCCCAGAGGAGGGCCATAAATATGAGTAGAGGGATGGAGCACGTATCCTATGACAAAATGCTGAGAGAGATGAGGCTGTTCAGCCTGAAGAACAAAAGACTCCAGAGTGACCTCGTTGCAGCTTTTCAATACCTACAGGGGATTTATAAAAAAGATGGAGAGTGGCTTTTTGCTCAGGCAGACAATGACAGGACAAGGGGTGGGATGATTTTAAACTAAAAGAAAGGAGATTTAGATTAGGGGTTAGAAGGAAATTCTTCACTCAGAGTGGGGTGAGGCACTGGAAGAGGTTGCCCAGAGAGTTGATGCACCATCCCTGGAGATGGGTGTTCAAGACTAGGCTGGATGACGCCCTGGGCAACTTTATCTAGTGGGTGGCATCCTTCTCCATGGCAGGGGGGTTGGCACTAGATAAGCTCTAAGGGCTCTTCCAACATCAGCCATTCTATGATTCTACAGTTCTATGATTCTATGATTCTATGAGATTCTAAGAAAAATTTTTATTCAGGTATTGTCTTTAGAATAATTTCTGTGCTACCAATAAAATAGGTATGAATGCTAATTGAACAGACACTCAAAATATGATTCAATAAAAGGATTTGTTGAATCAGACAGATAAAAAATCAATTTATTTGTTTACACAGACTTCAATCACTTTTCAGCAAAGTTTCAAAACAGTAAGTATTATTTTCCACATCTTTTCATCGGAAAATATTAACATTTTAATTGGTCAGATTGTATTTTCTGAGTTATTACTTCTATCTCTACCATAATAGATAATCACATAAATCTAGATAGTATCTTTAAAATTTTTTAGGACAGTGATTTCATTTTTTTTCCAAGTCACTCACCTAACTTTGACATGACTTAAATTATGCTGAGTGTTTGATAAATCCTGAATGTTTGCAAGAGAAGACTGTCCTGGTTTGGAGGGGAAAGAGAATCTTTTTGCTTGCTTTTGCATTTTGATTAAAATGGCTTCTGATTAAGTCAAGTTTATTACAAATGAAACAAGAACAAAATGTTTAAATTATCAAATATTTTTTCTTACTGAGATCAAAAGGGTTTGTCTGATCAAAAGGGTTTGTCTATAATAAAACATTTGTAGGTCAGCAAACTTGTTTAATTGTCTTTTGATATTTATTTTCTTTATTCTTTCCTTTCTCTCTCTTTTTTTCTTTTTTTTCTTTTTTTTTTTTCTTTTTCTTTTTTTTTTTTTGATGCAACTACCTCAAAATTAATCTTAAAGAAAGGAAATATACAGCTATGCAGCTTAGAAGTCACCACTCAACTTCAGAGATATCGGATTCTAATACTGCTAGTCTGCTGTGTCTCAACCACCAGGTACATACAGCTACTTATGAAAAAAAAAATAATAATAATAATAAAAAAAAATGATAGCTTTGTGATTTGACAGGAAAGGATAAAAAGTTATTTTTAAGAAAGTGAAATCCAGCTGTGTCAACAGCATAGGGTTTCTGCCATAATCTTTAATGTTATGATGATGATGGAAGGCAGCTGCAGGCCTGACCACATGGTCAGCAGAAGTAGAGCAAGTTGATTGTCTGTTAAGTAAATAAAGATAGTGTTTATCCACAGTTACTAGCAAATTAGCACTTGCTTTCAAATATTGAATGAGATGAAAAATGAGCATTTGAAACTGGTAGCAGATAGCTAGCTCTTTATGTGAAATATTTTGGGTTCTCAACTTCTTGAGTTGTTAAGTAGGAGAAGCTACTAATAAAGTATTGTCTAATAAAGTCTAGACAAAGAAACACTGTCTTGTTCAACTCCAGATAGCTTATCCAGTTTTAAGGGAGATATTAATTCAATCTGTTCAATCAGAATAAACAGTCAAACAAATATTAAATAAACAGGATTAAATAGCAGACTGTTTATATGTTTCCATTTATATGGAAATATAAATCACAGAATCAGAATGGCCAAGATTGGAAGGGACCTCTGAAGATCATCTAGTTCAACCCCCCTGCCAAGCAGGATCACCTAGAGCACATTGCAACGGATAGCATCCAGGCAGGTTTTGAATATCTCCAGAAGTGGAGACTCCACAACCTCTCTGGGCAACCTGTTCCAGAGCTATGTCACCCTCACAGCAAAGAAGTGCCCTCTCATATTCAGCCAGAACATCCTGTGCTTCAGTTTGTGCACATTGCCTCTTGTCCTCTCACTGGGCACAACAGAATAGGGACTGGCTCCATCCTCTTGACACCCGCCCCTCAGATATTTGTACACATCAATGAGATCTCCCCTCAGTCTTCTCTTTTCCAAGCTAAGGAGGCCTAGCTCTCTCAGCCGGTCCTCACAGGACAGGTGTTCCAGTCCTCTAATCATCTTTGTAGCCCTCCTCTGGACTCACTCCAGTAGTTCTATGTCCTTCTTGTACTGAGAAGTCCAGAACTGGACACAATACTTCAGGTGTCACCTCTCCAGGGCTGAATTGAAGAGGAGGATCGCCTTTCTCGATCTGCTGGCAACACTCTTCTGAATGCAACCCAGGATACCATTGGCCTTCTTGGCCACAAGGACACATTGCTGGCTCATGGTCAGCCTGCTGTCCAACAGGACTCCCAGGTCTCTCTCTGCAGAGCTGCTCTCCAGCAGGTCACCCCCCTGCCTGTACTGGTGCTTGAGGTTATTCTTCCCTAGGTGCAATACCCTGCACTTGCCCTTGTTGAACTTTATGATGTTCCTCTCAGCCCATCCCTCCAACCTGTTCAGGTCTCTCTGAACGACAGCACAGCCCTCTGGGGTCTCCACACTCCTCCCAGCTTTAGAGTTATCAGTAAACATTCTGTTGTCCAAGGTTGTTGAATAAGTTGAACAAGACTGGACTCAGTACTGATGCCTAGGGGACACAGGCCTCCACAACTCTCTAAGCTCTGCCATCCAGCCGACTATCAATCCACCATACTGTCCACTCATCTAGGCCACACTTCCTGAGCTTGTCTATGAGGATGTTATGGGAGACAGTGAAAAAAGCTTTGCTGAAATCAAGGTAGACCACAACCAATTCTCTCCTCTCATCTACCCAGGTAGTCATCTCATGCTGGTTAAGCATGATTTCCCCTTGGCACATCCATGCTGGCTATTACTAATCACCTTCTTAAGCTCCATGCGATGAGGAGAGATGAACTTCAGGAATGTCTGTTCCATCACATTGCCAGGGATGGAGTTGAGGCTGACTGGTCTCTAGTTGCCTGGGTTCTCCTTCTTGCGATTTTTGAAGACTGGCATGACAAGGAAAACAAACAAACAAAAATAAAATGATAAAAACAATTTTGAAAATACTTTATCATAAGGCTTATCTCTGCCTGAAGCTTAGTTTAAGATTCCAAAAACTGTGATAATTTTTAAACCATTTGAACACTATCTTTCACTATCTTATATATTTTAATACGTTATGTTTTAGTCAGTTTTCAAAGACTAAAGAGCCAGCTGGAGATGTATCAAGATATAAATAGAGTCCTTGGAAGACTATATTATCAAAAAGTTTTACTCATAAGCTTTTTATTCTTTTAGGAATAACACTGTTTTTAAAATGTCATTTTCTAGCTGTTGGAAGCTCTTGCATTAATTAGCTCATTAAAATATATATATATATATTCCTTATTATAACCTTGTTTTCCCCTGAGAGTTCCAACTGCACTTTCAGTAAATCAAAAATATCTTAGCTATAAGGGTACTAGTAGACTGTAATGAACTCAGACATTTTATTTTTAAATTCAGGAGCTGTTCCAGATTATCTGCAGCACTATCTTCATTCTCTTTTCAAAAAGTGTGCAAAATCTGAATACATCTTCTCACTAAATGAAAAAGTGAGCTGTGCCTCAGCCTATGGGATATAGGGTCCAAAAAGCTCATGGCTGTGCTCGCTGATGCTGCTAGCCTGTATAATTGGACATGTACACACAGAATTATCAACTTTGCCTCACGGATGGAAAGAAGAATTAATAACCATGTAAGACTCTCCTATGATTAATTAAAGTTAAATAATAATAATAATAATAAATAAAAATAAAATAAATAAAATAAAGTAAAACAAAATAAAATAAATAAAATAAGATGAAACAAATTATTGCTGTACCAATAAGGTAAGGAAATGTGCTGCCTGGAATTATTTTGCATCTGTCCTTCTGTATGTGCACATAATTATGTAAATTGAGCAAAGACTGAGAACAAAAGAAAAAATACCTGACTTTTTTGTCCTGTGTAGAGTTGATAATGGAGAAAGCTCTACTAAAAGATGCCATTCTCCTGGTCTATAGCTAATCTTACTAAATTTGAACTTCAATGATGCTCATATTTTTCTGTTTCAGAGGGCAGTAAACAGAATGTACACTTCCTTTCTTTGTTTGTTTCTTTGTTTTTTATATGTTTCTTGCTTGGCTTGTGTATATGTTGACAGACCTGGCAAATTTCACTTTGAGGCTGCTATCTATCATCTTTAAAGATCTGCATGATCAGCAGAAGTCCAAAATGAGTGGAAAAAGATTTTTCTTTTTCCTCTTTCTAACCACTTTTTCAGTGGCCTTATGGAGTCAATAGTAAAACCTGTACATAACATACATTTCAGTACAGTACGATAACCATGAAGAATAAGCACTTGCTTCTGATGAGCAGTGTTCAAGACATCTGATCACTGTAAGTAGGATCCATTCCAGAGATGTTACACCATTGTGTGGATCAAGGGCACAAGTGGGAATGTAATACACATAAACCTCTGAGAAGAAATATGAGTAGAGTTAGGTTTACTTCCTCTTACTAGATCTGAAACTAAAGCAAGAAAAAAATCATAGAATTATTTAGGTTGGAAAAAACTTTCAACATCAGCAAATTCAAACATCAGCCTGATCTACTAAACCTCATCACTAAACTATTTCACTTAGTCATGGCTTCCACATGCCTTTTAAAAACCTCCAGGGATGGTGACTCCACCACCTCCATAAGCAGCTTGTTTTAATGCTTGACCACCCTCTCCATGAAGACATTCTGTCTAATGTTCAATCTAAACTTTTTTCTGATGCAACTTCAGTCCATTTCCTTGTGTCCTATCACTTGCTCCTTAAGAAAAGAGAACACCCTCTTCACTGTAACTTCCTTTCAGGTAGCTGTAGAGAGAATGAGGTCTTCCCTCAGCCTCCTTTTCTCCAGACTACAAAATCACAACTTCCTGAGCTATTCTTCATAAATCTTTTCTAGTCCTTTCACCAGCTTCATTATTCTTCTCTGCGCATGTTCAAGCAACTCAATATTCTTGTAGTGAAGAGCCCAAAACTGGACACCAAGGTGCAGACTCTCCAGTGCTGGGAGACAAGTGCAAGGGGACAATTACTTCCCTAGTTCTAATAGCCAGGATATTTCTAGTGCAGAGCAGGATGCCATTGGCCTTCATGGTCCAATGGGCACACTGCTGCCTCACGTTCAATTGGCTGTCAACCAGCATCACCAGGTCCTTTTCTGCTAGGCAACTTTCCAGCCACTCTTCCTAAGTCCTGTACCATTACATGGGGTTGTTATGACCCAAATACATGACACAGCTCTTACCCTTGTTGAAAGTCACATCAATGGACTCCGCCCATCAATCTAGCTTATCCAAATCCCACTGCAAAACCTTACTACCTTCAAGCAGATTGAGAGTCCTGACTCTCTTGGTATCATCTGCAAAATTCCTGAACATAGACTCAATCTGGTCATCCATGTTATAGATAAGAATGCTAAATGAAACTGACCTCACTACTGAGCCCTGGGGGACACTACTGGGGACCGGTCACCAACTGGATTAAACTCCATTCACAACAATGCTTTGTGCACAGTCATACAGTTCTTTAACCAGCAAACTGTACACCTGTCCAAGCTATGAATAATCAGTGTCTCTGGGAGATACTGTGGGAAATAGTATCAATTCTTTACTAAAATTGAGGTAAACAGCCTTTGCCTCATACACTAAGCTGGTCATCGTCTCATAGATGTAGATCAAATTACTCGGGCAGTACTTGCCTTTCATAAACCCATTCTGACTGTTTCTGATTGCTCTGTTGTCCTGTATGTGCTGTGTGGTTGTACTCAGGATGGTCTGCTCCATAATCTTCCCCAGTACCAATGTCACTGGCAGGCATGTCAGTGGTAGATTGGAAGTGGCTTGGTGAGTACTTCTGCAAGCTCCTTCAGTATATTGGATGAATCCTGTCTGGCCTCAGACTTGTGAACTTTCAGATCATGTAATAAGTCACTTACAGTTTCTTATTGGATTATAAGAGTTTCTTCTGACTTGTCAGCATTTTCCAACTCAGTGGGCTGTGTAACCTGAGAAGGATAGGTCTTACTAATGAAGACTGAGGCAAAAGAAACATGAAGTTATTTTACATTTTTGTAGTCTTTCATCAGCATGTTTTCATTTAAATACAATAAAGGATGGAGAGTCTCCTTAGTTCTCCTTTTTCTGCTAATATATTTACAAAAACATTTTTTGTTGTCTTCTATTACAGTGGCCAAATTAAGTTCCAGTCGGGCTTTCTAATTTTCTCCCTGCACAATTTAACCACATCTCTATAGTCATAGAATCGCAGAATCATAGAGCAGCTTGGGTTGGAAAGGACCTGAAAGATCACGTAGTTCCAACCCCTCTGCCATGGGTAAGGATTTCATTCACTACATCAGGTTGCCCAGGGCCTCATCCAACCTGGTCTTGAACACCTACAGAAAAAAAGGGCATCCACAACTTCCCTGGGCAAACTGTATTCCTCCTGAGTTGCTTATGCCTTCTTCCAGAGTTCATAAACACATTTTCTTCCTGACTTCCTGAAGAAGCTCTCTGTTCAGCAAGGATGCTCTTCTCCCTTGTCAGCTCAACTTTTGGCCTATTGGGATGGCCTTTCAGATTTCATTCTTGAAAAACATCCAACTTTCCTGGACTATTCTTTAGCTTTCAGAACTGCCTCCTAGGAGGATGAAGATCAGAGGTGAATGAGAAATAGCCAATATGTACAGGACTAGAGATCTCTGAAAGGCAATGCGGTACTTGAAATATACCTTTATTACAAAGCTATAGAGAATGAAAAAACAATGGTAACAACTTCTTATTAAAAAAATCATCAGTCTAAATCTCAGATACAGGAAACAGTCTGATCTCCACTAGTGAAGTTTTTAATGGAGATTGAATGAGTCCACTGACACTGGGAATTGCCCAGCTGAGGTTCTGGGATGTGAACACAAACCTAAAGAATTAGAATTATACCTATATTATACTCCCCAAAACAGCCTTCTCCAAAATATGAAGTTTAACAAGAGCAAGTGTTAGATCCTGCACCTGGGAAGGGGCAACGCTGGTTATACGTACAGTTTGTCCCACTCTACTCTCCAACGGTGTGGCCTCACTGTGCTACTGTGTGCAGTTTTAGGCACCACAGTATAAGAAAGATATAAAACTGTTGAAGAGTGTCCAAAGGAGGGCAACAAAGATGACAAAAGATCTAGAGGAGAAGACACTTGAAGAGTGGCTGAAGTCACTTGGAATGTTCAGCCTGAACAGGAGGACACAGAGGGAAGACCTCATTGTGGTCTACAGCTTCCTCATGAGAAGGCACTAATCTCTTCTCTCGGGTGACCAGCGATAGGACCCAAGGGAATGCCTTGAAGTTGTGACAGGGGAGGTTCAGGCTGGATATCAACAAATGTTTTTTCACCAGGGGTAGGGCACTGGAACAGGGAAATGGTCATGGCACCAAGCCTGCTGGCATTCAACACTCTCAGACACATGATCAGATTTGGGGGGGGGAAGCAGGAAGATTGGTCCTTTGGGGACCAAAGAGTTGGACTTGATGATCCCCGTGGAGCTCTTCTAACTCAGATCTTCTATGATTCTATGATTCTACGGTTATCTGGAAAGAGACAAAATACCTTTTGATATTATATTTAATTTTGACCATCAGTCTTTTTACTGATACCTAAAAATGGACAGGTGGCTAAAGGAGGTGAGAATTTGTGAAGTATCTACACTAATTATTGAAAAAAAAAATCTATCTTTTGATAGAGCTCTTCCCCAAGGAGTTTCTAGATTTTTTTTTCCTCCTTTCTTTTTAAGTATTTGAAAAAGTTGATTGTTGTTGTTGCTACTCTTGTCTTCTTTACTAATGCACATACCTCTCTGTAAGATTATAGACTAGCCTGACATACCATTACAACACAAAGGAAAGTGTGCAAAATGAGCATTGTTTTTATTGTGAAACAGTTATAAATTGCAAATCGGATCTTATACTACAACATGCCTCTAATACTGTGAATTTTAATAAACTATTTAAATACTTTGTTTCATAATGATCAATAAAATATGCTGTATTAATAAGGTTGAAAGTGAGAAAGAATAATTCAAGTTTGAGTGTTTGGGGAATAAACAAGTAGTAAAGTTCATAATGTAGTAAAGGTCATAATGAAGTAGATTGTCAAATCAAGACACTGTAAGTGACACAGATGCCATGAGCTGCAAAGTCATTAGATCTCATTTTTTGCTGTTTGAGATTGAAATGAGAAATGAAAGCAGTAATAAACTAACAAGCTTTGAAAGTTTCTCTGGAGGCTTAATGAACTCAAGGAGAGGAAAGGACGTTTCACAATTTTTACAGCTCAAATAAAGCTTATACTTCATACAGTTACTCTTTTAACCAGAAAGCCCAATAAAGAGTCCCAATGCACAGCAGAATTGTAATTCTATTATATAGATAATCTAAGATAGTAGATCATTTCAACGATAAATTGGAACTTCAGCATACCAGCCATTTTACAGAAATTCCTCATGAAGAAAATGGATGCTATAGAATGTTTACCTCAATTGTTTCTATAGGGTTGTGTTCACATCCAAGAACCTCAGCTGGGCAATTCCCACTGTCAGAGGACTCATTCAATCTCTATTAACCACTTCACTGGTGGAGCTCAGACTGTTTCCTGTATCTGAGGTTTAGAGAGAGGATTTTTTAATAAGAAGTTTTTAGCATTGCTTTTTCATTCTTTTTAGCTTTATTCTTATGTCTTCCCAGCTCACACAAACATGTGATTGATACCAGTCATCAGAATAGTAATTTCTCCCCTATTCTTCATCTGTCCTCATTTTTTGAGTTCCCAGGAAAGCATTAGAGCTTGCCTTCTCTTCAGCTGCTAGATCCATCTTAAAACAACCTAGACTAGATTGAGGGTAGACTCGGAAATACTTTTCTTCTCCTTGAATTTCTCCAGTAGAGGAGTTTTCCAACATCCTCTGGGAGTCAGGGGTATGTAAGCCAAGGTTACTATAGGAAATGTCAGTTGTAGCACTGGAGATTGAGGACTTTGTTATGATTGGATCCCTCCATCTTCAAAAGTGATTTATTCAATATGCAAAGGATTTGGATTGATTTCAGTGGATTTTGGATAAGGATAACAAAGTTGAAAGTGTTGGGATGGCTTTTTACATTCATTGAAATTGGCTTTTAGCAATGGCACAGAGACTTAACATTTAAATGATATGTTTCCTTTGAGTTGTTGTTCAGTGCTGTTGTTAATGCAAGAATTAACAGATGCAATACAGAAGATGCTGTTTTCACTGCATTTTCAGTAAAACTGATGCTTCTTCCCTTCCTCTTTTGTTGTTTTCACCTTTACAACGATGGCAATTATTATTGCTTCTACATAATGGAAGAGCAATATTTGTTCCAGATTTTTTCTGTTTGGAATGCAGCATCTGCTCTTGCCCCTGTCATATTAATATTAAGAGCTTTAATATTGTACTCATCTGTTTCCATTCCAATTGCAGCATTTCCTCTGTCCTACTTTGTTCTTTTAACACACATGGCAGTAATGATCCTGAACCTTCTGCTGTTACCTTTTCCTATGGCTGCATTGTGACAACCTGATCTAGATTTTGCTCAAAGAAAAATAATTTTTGCAGACAATTAGGTGAGTGGCAAAGTGGTGGGAGATTTTGCTGTACTCCACTCTGCTTACACTTCCATGTAATTTGAGTGCCCTGTGTCTTGAGCAAGAATTATATAATTTTTAAAATGGAAAATAGAAAAAGACAAGAACAATTCCAGCCCTTTCTGCCATATATAGGTTGTATATTTCATATGTTTCAGCCTTTTGTCAAATAATTTTTTTCTTTAAGATTTTTGAAAAGTTTATTTCTTGCAGTCAATCCAAAATTTTGAAGAAACATTGTAAAAAGCATTGTATTAAATTATATGTTTTTAATTCCAGCTGCCACAATAATGTCTTACTTTTAATTGCATGACTCCAACTGAATTATGCAGTCATATATGACAGCAAAATTCAGCCCAATATGTGCAACTGGAGGAAAGAAAGAAAGTTAAAATTAACCATATTCAGCTATTTTTGCTTTCTATTTATGCCCAGCAAAGCTCTGTGGGACTAATACATTTAACAGATATAAGTAAGAACAAGAACTGGTACAATTTATTTGATTATCATTTGCCAGTTTTTCCTAAACACCTTTCGTAGTGCTGAGAAATGTGAATTAATTGAAAAGAACTATCTGTAGAGTTCATGTCTGACACATATCCATTTATCACTTGCATTAATTTAATACCACAAGCCAGAGAAAATAAATAAATATTTTAAAAAGGTTAACATAACAAACCATTGTTCATAAAGATCTTCTGAATCAAGGATTTGTGTCAAAGAGTTCACTACCGTTGATGAAACACTTCTTTAAAAAATATGGCTCAATATAAAAAAGGTTTATGAGGGCAAATTTTGCTTATAATGTGTTTTCATGAGAACTGAAGTTAATTGAATCTAAGAAGTGACAGACACCACTAAATTTGGGCAAGATGAAACATTGAGAGCTTCTCAAGCTCAAATTCAGCCTGAAGTTTCAGTGGAGACAGTTTACAATTTCAGTCATTTAAAATTTTGAAATATATATAAAATGCTTTAATTGACAACTGCCTTAAAGATATTTTGTTTAGAGTCTCACTGCATTTAACTTTGAATTCTGAAAACAACATTGCTGCCTGTTGCTTAGAGAATGTTATAACAGAGAACAGGTTAATAATCACTATAATAAAAAACAAAAGTGAAACCATCTTATTAGGTACTACAGAATTTTCTGAATCTTGTAGGTCCATAAAATATACTTTTTTTTTTTTTTTTTTTTTTTGATCAGTGGGAATTGCTTGCGAATTGCATTATCAAATGAGTAGAGGGGACAATAAAACTAGTCAGACTGTGAGGAAACCATTTTTATCACATTACTGAGTTTTGTCTTCCAGCTGAGGTTGTGTGAAGGTACCTACACATTAATTAAAAGACAACTCTACCAAGTACTACACTAGATCAAACCCACTTCCCTGTCCTGTGTGAGTTCACCACAACTTAATTCACTCATTTTTTTGCCTGGCCTGCTATTTATAACAAATAGGGCAGAATATGATACAATAAATTATTAAGCTGAAGAGAGCTAACATATTTTTTACAGGGATGGAAGATTTCATTTTATATGGCTGGATTCATATTTTACAGAAAGAATTGTAGCGTACACCACAATTTGATGAGCTAAAAATTGGTATGAGGTCCAATAGCTTATCACTGGTGTGACTGGTTTTGTCCCTTTGCCCCTTCAAATGTACTTTAAAGCCCTATCAATCAGCCCTGAAAACTCTTGAGAAAAAAAAATAAAATCCTTTTCCCCCTCAGAGAAAGGTGCTCCCCATCAGAAGTCAGTAGGCCCAGTGTCATGTAGACCTTCCCATGACCAAGAAACCCAAAACTGCACTGGTGGCACCAGCCTCAGAGCCACATATTCATCATCTGTCTCTGCCTGTTCCTTTCAATATTAATGCCTATTACTGGAAGGATGGAGGAAAACACTAGCTGTGCACCTGATCCTTCAACCAATCTCCCCAAAGCCCTGAAGTCTCTTTCGATTGCTCTTGGCCATTGATTGCAGTTCAGTAAGCATAGGCCAACCCCCAGCATATTGTAGTGATTTGTGTCTCTTTGGAACTGACAGGGTGATGACGCCTTTTTCAAGCATTCGGCCAGTTTTTTGTTAGGATTTTGAACTTGGTCAGGGGTGAATTTCCAAAGAATTGCAAACGTTCATTCTTCAGGAAACATAACAATAAGAACATGCTGCTTTAAACATCCCAAGCATATTCAAAGTTTTGAAGAGCTATCATTACTAGCCTGGAGAAGAGGGAGATGAAGGAGGAAGAGAGAGTGAACGAGTTATCTCTACCCTTCGGGCCCCATGTTGGGCACCAAAAGAACTTTTACAGTTTAACCTGGCTGGCAACTAAGCATCACAAAACAATTGGCTCCTCCATGCTCCACCTTGGGATGGAGGAGAGAATCTAAACAAAAAAATGAAAGCTTGTGGGCTGAGATAGAAACATTTGCTAGCACAGAAAAAAAAGGAAAATAATAATAATAATGACAATAGTACTACTAATAATAATGAGTACAAAACAAGTGATGCATAATGCAATTGCTCACAAGCTGCTAACCATTTCCCAACCAATCCCCGAGCAGCAGTCCATTCACCACCACACACCACCACCACCCCACCACCCAGCCCTTGGCTTAGTGTAAACACTGTTCTGCAACAATTTAAACATCAGCACATTATCAACATCATTCTCATCCTAAATCCAAAACACAGCTACTAGGAGGAAAATTATCTCTATCCTAACCGTAACAAGGACACTGCCATATGATGTGTCATGTTAAAGATTTAAGTAATTAGGAGTGATGCCCAATTTGTCATTATAAATTGGGTTGTGTTCAGTGTCCTGAACTATCACCATTATGGATGCACAAATAACATAATACACCTTCAGTTTATTCGCATTCCATGAACTACCATGGCCACACTTAAGGAGTTTGGTCACCTTCAATGAGAACTACCATGGCTAGATTAATGAGTAGTGCAATTTATTAAAGCAACAGATACACAGGTTCTTTGGATTGCTGGTGATAAATTTACTGTCTGCAAAG
The DNA here is from genome assembly GCA_011076525.1 of Nettapus auritus. Taxonomy (NCBI): domain Eukaryota; kingdom Metazoa; phylum Chordata; class Aves; order Anseriformes; family Anatidae; genus Nettapus; species Nettapus auritus. The sequence continues at coordinate 65,519,831 of CM021797.1, read as the reverse complement.
CATGTGCGAATACCAGAAGTGTGAGTAACACTGCCTGGCTACAAACATGTTAAATGATATAAAGCAACTCCACAGAGATTTCTAAGCTTTCCAGGCAGACACTTGGCATATGCTCACCTGACCATGAGCCAGCAGTGTGCCCAGTTGGCCAAGAAGGCCGACAAAATCCCCGTTTGTTTCAGAAATAGTGTAGTCAGCGAGACCAGGGAGGTGATTGACCCCATGTACTCTGCTCTGGTGAGGCCGCACCTCAAGTACTGTGTTCAGTTTTGAGCCCCTCATTACAAGAAAGACATTGAGGCCCTGGAATGTGTCCAGAGAAGGGCTACGAAGCTGTTGAAGGGTCCAGAACACAAGTTCTGTGAGCAGCGGCTAAAGGAAATGGGGTTGTTTAGTCTGGAGAAGAGGAGGCTCAGCAGAGACCTTATTGCTTTCAACAACTTCCTGAAAGGAAGTTGTCCTTATTAGAGTTAATTTTCCTCCTAGTAGCTGGTAGGGTGTTATGTTTTGGATTAGGATGAAAAGGGTGTTGATAACACGCTGATGTTTTAGTCGTTGCAGAGCAGTGCTTACACTAGGCCAAGGTCTTTTCAGCTTATCGCTCTGTCCTGCCAGCGGGCAGTTTAGGGGTGCAGCAGGAGCTGGGAGGGGACAGACACAGGACAGCTGACCCAAACTGGCTAAAAGGGTATTCCATACCATCTGACGTCATGTTAAACAATATATTGGGGGGGGCTAGTCGGGGGGGGGGGGGCTGGCTGCTCGGGGATAGGCTGGACATTGGTCAGCGGGTGGTGAGTAATTGGATTGTGCATCACTTGTTTCGTACACATTAACAGTAGTGCTATTATCATTACTATTTTTTTACTGTCTTAATAAACACAACCCACAGGCTTCATTGTTCTGTTTCTCTCCCCCATCCCAGAGAGGGAGGGGGGAGGCAGAACAAATGGCTGTGAGGTGCTTAGCTGCCAGCCGGATTAAACCACAACAGAAGTGTGGGGAGCTGAGTGTCACTTTCTTCTCACAGAAAATTAGCAATAGGACTACAGGAAATGGCCTCAAGTTGCACCAGGGGAGATTTAGGGGAGATTTAGGTTGGTAATTAGGAGACATTTATTCTCAGAAAGAGCAGTCTGTCATTGGAACGGGTTGCCCAGGGTTGTGGTGCAGTTGCTGTGCCTGGGGGTGTAAGAACATGATGCTTAGGGACATAGTTTAATGGTTAATATTGGTGGTAGGCGGATGGCTGGACCAGATGATCTTGGAGGTCTTTTCCAACCTTAATGATTCTATGATTCTGTATTCATTAAATAATGTAACCATCTATGAAAATACTTTTAAAAAGACACATAAAGTGAGGAAAGATTTTCTTTCCTTTAATAAATGTGATAGACAATCTTTGAAGATTTCTTCCAACTCAACTGCTCTATTGTAAATTTTACTTAAAACAGATATGTATCTACATAAAGTCAATAATAATAATAATAATAATGAAAGTCTACTGTGTAAAAGACCAGATCTAAAGGATTTTATTGCTGAAACATATTTCCAAAAATTTGAAGTATGTTAGCAATATTGCAATATTAATCTAATGATGAAAGAAAGAAACGTGAGAGCATCTAATATCTAAGCTTTTCATCACTTGTGATCTAATCAGATTTTCTTGCCCTTGTCTATATTCTTGAATTCTGACTAAATGGTTCAGCTAGCCCTGTGCTTTAACAGTTATTTCCAGCTGGTTATTCAATGATAGGCTAGGAGACAGAGGAGGAAGAACAGCTGTATGTTATTTTAAATATATATAATAAAAGTTTATTCCGGGGGAAATATAAAATTAAAATAAAACAGAATAAAATGAAATAAAATAAAATAAAATAAAATAATAAATAATAAAATAAGAATATTTCAAATGTACATGACTTTATACATGAATCCCAGTTAAAATACAGAAACCATGACAGATCTATACAAGCAGTTTGCCAAAGACTTACTCTCAGAACTAACTGAAATATAAAGGGCTTTTCCATTAATTTTTAGTGGTCAGTTAGGCATACTATACATTCAGTATTTTCTTTATAGTGACTGTAATCTCTGCCATGTATTGTATAGAACACTTTGACTGCCAGAGTATCTTTGACCTAACATGAGAGACTTTTGTTTACGCACACCATGAGACATAATCATGTTAACATTTCTGTTTAACTCCTATGAAAGATGACTATCACACATAAAAGTTGTGATATTATGTTTCTAGAGGATAAGATTTGACTGAATCTTATCCTTTAACTCTATTTGTGTAGGAAGACAGAGAAGATTCATTGTTAAGTCATTCCCTTCTCTGTAATGGGAAAGAGCTACAGGATCTTAAGAAGGTATTATTCTATTTAAAAATGTCTTATAAGTAATACACAAATATGGAGTAAGCAGCTGTGAATCCAAACAAATTTTGTAGAAATGTCTTCACACAAACCAATTTAATTATTTGATTGTGGAGTCTAACTAAGTACAGAATGCCAACAGCTGGCAATCATTACCAATCACCTTCAGTATATAACTTATATTTTACAATTCAAAAAGCCATCGTAGGGTAGCCAATGAAATAAATGAAGAAGGTATCAGTGACCATCTGTGTATATCTTGCATTTGTTTGCCAGATTCCTTTGTGAATTACTCTTGGCTCTGCCACATGAAAACATACTTCTTTCATGCATGCATTTAACCTTCTTATTATTGCCTAATGCATGGCAGAAGTTTGAAATGGATTCTCCATTCCAACATCTGGGAAGTAAGAACATATAGCTGATTATAAAATAAATGTGACAACTATACAATACCTGAGCAGCCATGTTTTTCTAACCAACCACACAGATTCATACATGAAGGTAACACATTCCTGTTTTGCATTACCTCTAATAGACTTCATTAGAAACAGGAAGCTTGCAAGTAAACACTAGTATACTGGGAAAATTTCTGTGCAGGAACAATAAGATAAATACATCTCTTAACTTACTAAAATCATAACCACTTGAGTGTTCTGTTTTAAAGTAAAAATAAAAAACAAAGAACAAACAAACGAAAAAACACTATCAGAAGATTCTTGTTTAGGGGATCAACATGAAAAGCTTTGAGAAATTTCAGATATAAGCATATCTTGTTTTCTGATCACACCCTATAACCAAACTGGTTTGGAATTTTAATTATTCCTTTAAAAAAAAAAAAAAAAAAAAAGACATAACATTATGTTCAAACTTCAAACTCTTTTAAAATTTTATGAAGAAGTTGGTTACATTTTCTGTCTCTCTCTCTTTTTTTTTTTCCTTTTTTTTTTTTTTTCTTTTAAGATACTCTACAGCCGGCTTATAGGGAGGTGAAAGTACATTAAGTTTGTTGATGATGAGCAAGCCTGCACCTTGATCCCAAAAGTCCAAACACGAATTCCTTAATTTCACTTCCATTGACCCTGTTTTCTCCCTAAATAATTGAAGTTTATGTTCTACTATTTTTTCCTGACAACAAAGATGGCTTTCTGTGAACTCACTAAGATGCTGGAAAGAGCAGCTTTGGAAAATTGTTTTTATCTCACAATATCTCTTTTTCTCCCAGTTGACTACTAGCTCCCTAAAGCACAGACAAAATTTTAAATATGAAGGTTATGCACCTCTTTGCTGTCCCCTTATGCTAATTTTCTGTTTCTGCTTCATTTTTGCTACAGCAGGGAGGATGATGATGGCCACCAGGCTATATGTACCTCTCACATACTGTTTACTAAGCAAGAGCTGGAATTAAAGGATGCCTAACAGGACAACTTCAACACACATGGATTTGTATTACTTCCAGGACTATCTTCAGTCTATTTTTCTGTAGATAGTAAGAGGTGAGGTGAATACACTGGTTTGGTCTCTTATCATCCTCTTCTTCCCATTGAGTCTTGTATCCCTTTTATACCAAGACTTGCTTTCTGTCTCACAGTACAGAGTAAGTAGTTGACATGACCATGGATCAGGGACAGCACATGTGATTGAATGAAGGGCTATTTTAAATGCTTTCTAGATTACAGATGGAAGTATGAGGTTAGAACCTCAATGTATGTTCAATGTATGGTCTTTAATTTCTATTTAAACAGAATCACCCAGAGTATCCAGATTCATTAACAGACTACTGTGTGCTAAATCTCTAATTCAGTGGAGGTCACCTTTTAAATCTCTGTGTACAAAATGTGCTTTGTCAGACATGCCAATAATCCAAATCCCTTAACTGCAGTATGATTATTTCATATGTAAGAATGATAAAAAAAAAAAAAAATCTGAACATTAAAGGGTAATCAAAGAATTAAATTTGTTTGAAGTTCATGTGAGTAACAATTACAGCACCATGTTTAATCTTTTTTTTTTTTTTTTTTTTTTTTTTTTTTTAACCTATTTACATGGAAAATGAATTTATAACAAGCTGTTGATTCCCACAGGATATAATAAATTATCACTTTCTACACAGTTTTGGATGTTTTCTCACCCTTCATTGCTTTCCATTAATAAAACTCATAACACAAAGCCCCTAATAAGTTACAGGAAGTACAATTTTATGAAAGAAAATATTAAGTGGAAAACCTTACAACTATTTCAAATGGAAATATTTTGTCAAAAATTGTCTTCCTGTTTTAGAAGAAGAACAAAGAATAGTCCTAATAATTCATGGAAATGTCCCCTCAAAGCACAGATTCCTTTTGTCATCCAAATGGACAATGAGATTAAAAGGTGAGTTGCTTACATTATGGGCAGATGTTAAGTAGGCAGCTCTCATTTATTATAACAAAGACATATTCATGAGCATGGGATGAAAAGACCATTTTGCACATGATTACAATCAGCGGTGGTTGAGAGTTCTCCTTATAAATAAGGAGTCCCCCTCAGGCTGCATGGCAAACAGCTGGACCTGTACAAAAAAAATAATAAAAAAAAAAATCTGAAAGTCTTCCTGAGATGCTTCCCAGACACTACGCTGAATGGAAGTTTCTGCAGAAACTTCACTTGTTTTCTGTTTAATTAGATCTACTGAGACACTGAGACATTATCCCAGGCAGAGAACAGTGTTAAATGTGCTGTCTTGTGATATGCAATTACACCATTAAGGGAAGAAAATTTTTCCCTTTTCTGCTTAAAGCTGAATTCTCTGAGTTTTTTTTATGTTCCACCATGAATTATAACTAAGGATGACCAAGGAAAGTAATGCACACAAAGGAAGAGTGAATCCTTCTGCTAGAAGCAAGGACAGAAACATTAACCTTTTTCCTAAATCCAAAAGGCCATTTGAATGGGAAGAGGGTGACTGTACAGCTCATTTCATTGAAAGAGCATAATTGCACTTTTTATTAATTTTGCTTGTGCTTCAAAATGCTGATTTACTAAATCAGGAGATGCTTATTTATCTATATATGGCAGCTGTAAGAGCACAGCAGGTCAAGGCCCCATTCTACTAAGCATTATTTAAACTGATAGCAAATGACATTCCCCTCCCTGAAGTCGGTACAGTCTAAAATAAATGTTAATAGAATAACCTTCTAAATACAAATTATGTGCAGCAACTCAAAGCTTTCTATATTAAAAGAGATATATGAAAAGGAGAAGATGGTTAATAAGGTTACGTCTACACAGAACGTCACAGGAAGAGATGCATTTTCCCTGCTCATACTTAGCTGTACATTAGCTGGCTTTGTCCTGAAGTAATCAGGCCATGTCAGTATAGCTCCATAGTGGTGGTAAAACCCTTCAGTTCTTTGCAAGACTTGTATGCCTTTGTGGAACTGTGGTTTCTACACTGCAGTGACTGGGTCAAGCCATTTGCCGAGGCGATCGGCTCCGGGGCAGACGCGTTCTGCAGCGGAGCGGGGGATCGGGCCAAGCAGGGCTAATTTTCCGGCATCGAGCCTACTTGAGGGAGCCGCCAGCACCCGGCAGCCCTCGTGAGGGAGGCTGACGAGGCGTAGGCGGAGCCAGCAGCGCCCCCTCCCCAGCCGTTCAAAAGCTGCCCCTAAGGAGCGCGGCGACCAGGAGCGTGGCGACCAGGGCGTGGCGCGTCAGAAGGGAGCGGCGCGGCAGTTCGCGCAGGAAGGGCAGGGCGCTCTCCCCCGCCCATACGTAACACCTCCTGTAACGACAGCCGTTAGCTAGGCGATAATGGTCTCCACCAGGCACGGTGCGCTCTCCAGGAAGTCGGTACACACCCAGACCGACTACCCGTTAAAAAATGCAGCAGTTCAGGTCACCGGATGCAGGGAGTGTCTGAGCCTGTTGCTGCCATCGGCGGGAGGCAGAGAAACTGGGTGCGTGAGCAGGTGGATGACCTGGTCCACATGGTGGCGGAGCTCAAGGACGAGGTGGAGAGGTTGAGGGCCACCAGGGAGTGTGAGCAGGAGATAGACTGGTGGAGCAACTCCCTGCAGGGCCTCAAGGAGAGGTACCGGGGTGAGACACCCCAAACGGGGATGGACCCCCTGCCCTGTCGCCGTCAGGCAGAGAGAGGGGATCTGGGAGTCGAGGAGGAATGGAAACAGGTCCCTGCTCGACATCGCAGGCGACGTCTTCTCCTTCCGGCCCCACCTTCCCAGGTGCCCTTACATAACAGGTTTGAGGCTTGGAGCTTGAGAGACCGGTGGGTGAGGAAGAGGTAGCAAGAGTACCCAGGAGGATGCCTAGGGCGAGGAGGTCGACTCCACGCCTCAGGACTGCCTCCACCATGAAAGACAGAAAGATTATTGTTGTGGGAGACTCTCTCCTCAGGGGAACAGAGGGCCCTATTTGTCGGCCTGACCCTACCCGTAGGGAAGTCTGCTGCCTCCCTGGGGCCAGGGTCAGGGACGTTGCCAAGAAGCTTCCCTACCTGGTTCGCCCCTCTGACTATTATCCTCTTTTGATAGTCCAGGCAGGTAGTGATGACATTGAAGAGAGAAGCCTCAGGGCTATCAAACGAGACTTTAGGGGACTGGGACGGTTAGTGGATGGAGCGGGAGTGCAGGTGGTGTTATCGTCCATCCCTACGGTGGCAGGGAGGGGTACAAAGTGGACACGGAAAGCCCACCTGTTAAACACGTGGCTTAGGGGCTGGTGCCAACACAGAAATCTTGGGTTTTTCGACCATGGGGCACTTTACTCGACACCCGGCCTGATGGCTGCAGACGGGTCCCTACCTTTTAGGGGAAAACGGATCCTGGGCCAGGAGCTGGCAGGGCTCATTGAGAGGGCTTTAAACTAGGTAAGAAGGGGGACGGGGCTGAAGCAAGGATTGTTGGAGCTGTGCCAGGGGGAACAATAGCAAGGCCGGGGGATAAGGCAATGGCCCAGCTGAAGTGCATCTACACCAATGCACGCAGCATGGGTAACAAACAGGAGGAGCTGGAAGCCATCGTGCTACAGGCAGGCTATGACTTGGTTGCCATCACGGAGACGTGGTGGGACCGCTCTCATGACTGGAGTGCTGCAATGACTGGCTATAAACTCTTCAGAAGGGACAGGCAGCACAGAAGGGGTGGTGGTGTGGCTCTCTATATTAGAGTCTTTCGATGTTGTAGAACTCGAGGCTGGGAATGACAAGGTCGAGTCCCTCTGGGTTAGGATCGGCAGGGCCAACAAGGCTAGCGTCCTGGTCGGGGTCTGTTATAGACCGCCGAACCAGGATGAGGAGACGGATGAGGAGTTCTACAGGCAGCTGACAGAAGTTGCGAAATCGTCAGCCCTTGTTCTCGTGGGGGACTTCAACTTCCCTGACATATCCTGGAAGCACAATACAGCCCAGAGAAAGCAATCCAGGAGTTTTCTGGAGAGCGTGGAAGATAGCTTCCTGATGCAGCTGGTTAGTGAGCCTACCAGGGGTGGCGCCCGCTAGACCTTCTATTCACAAACAGAGAAGGACTGGTGGAGGATGTGATTGTCGGGAGCTGTCTTGGGCAGAGTGACCACGAAATGGTGGAGTTCTCTATTCTTGGCGAGGCCAGGAAGGGGACCAGTAAAACCACTGTCTTGGACTTCCGGAGGGCTGACTTTGTGCTGCCGAGGCCACTGGTTGGCAGAGTCCCTTGGGAGGCGGTTCTGAAGGGCAGAGGAGTCCAGGAAGGCTGGGCGCTCTTCAAGAGGGAAATCTTAATGGAGCAGGAGCAGTCTGTCCCCACGTGCCCAAAGACGAGCTGGTGTGGAAGAAGACCAGCCTGGCTGAACAGAGAATTGTGGCTTGAGCTTAGGAGAAAAAAGAGGGTTTATAATCTTTGGAAAAGTGGGCAGGCCACTAAGGAGGACTATAAGGATGTTGCGAAGCTGTGCAGGGACAAAATTAGAAAGGCCAAATTTCATCTGGAGCTCAATCTGGCTACTGCTGTTAAAGATAACAGAAAATGTTTTTATTAATACATCAACACAAAAAGGAGGACTAAGGAGAATCTCCATCCTTTACTGGATGCGGGGGGAAACTTAGTTACGAGAGATGAGGAAAAGGTGGAGGTGCTTAATGCCTTCTTCGCCTCAGTCTTTAGTGGCAATACCGGTTGTTCTCTAGATACCCAGTTCCCTGAACTGGTGAAAGGGGATGGGGAGCAGGATGTGGCCCTCACTATACACGAAGAAATGGTTGGTGACTTGGTACGGCACTTGGATGTGCACAAGTCGATTGGGCCGGATGGGATCCACCCGAGGGTGCTGAGAGAACTGGCAGAGGCCAAGCCGCTTACCATCATTTATCAACAGTCCTGGCTATCGAGGGAGATCCCAGTTGACTGGCGGCTAGCAAACGTGACACCCGTCTACAAGAAAGGCCGGAGGACTGACCCGGGAAACTACAGGCCTGTCAGTTTGACCTCAGTGCAGGGAAGCTCATTTTTTTGACCTCAGTGCCAGGGAAGCTCATTTTTTTTTTTTTTTTTAGAATCCCCAGGGCTCGGTGCTGGGGCCGGTCCTCTTTAATATCTTCATCGATGATCTGGACGAGGGCATTGATTGCACCCTCAGTAAGTTTGCAGATGAGATCAAGTTAGGTGCATGTGTCGATCTGCTCGAGGGTAGGAAGACTCTGCAGGAGGATCTGGATAGGCTGCACCGATGGGCTGAGGTCAACAGCATGAAGTTCAACAAGGCCAAGTGCCGGGTCCTCCACCTGGGCCGCAATAACCCCAAGCAGAGCTACAGGCTGGGAGATGAGTGGTTGGAGAGCTGCCAGGCAGAGAAGGACCTGGGAGTGATGGTTGATAGTCAGCTGAATATGAGCCAGCAGTGTGCTCAGGTGGCCAAGAAGGCCAACAGCATCCTGGCCTGTATAAGAAACAGTGTGACCAGCAGGGCTAGGGAGGTGATTGTCCCCCTGTACTCGGCTCTGGTGAGGCCGCACCTCGAGTACTGTGTTCAGTTTTGGGCCCCTCGCTACAAGAAGGACATCGAGGTGCTTGAGCGAGTCCAGAGAAGGGCGACGAAGCTGGTGAGGGGCCTGGAGAACAAGTCCTACGAGGAGCGGCTGAGGGAGCTGGGATTGTTCAGCCTGGAGAAAAGGAGGCTCAGGGGTGACCTTATCACTCTCTACAGGTACCTGAAAGGAGGCTGTAGCGAGGTGGGGGTTGGTCTGTTCTCCCACGTGCCTGGTGACAGGATGAGGGGGAATAGGCTTAAGTTGTGCCAGGGGAGTTTTAGGTTGGATCTTAGGAAGAACTTCTTTACCGAAAGGGTTGTTAGACATTGGAACACGCTGCCCAGAGAAGTGGTGGAGTCACCATCCCTGGAGGTCTTTAAAAGTCGTTTAGATGTAGAGCTTAGGGATATGGTTTAGTGGGGACTGTTAGTGTTAGGTCAGAGGTTGGACTCGATGATCTTGAGGTCTTTTCCAACCTAGAAATTCTGTGATTCTGTGATTCTGTGAAGTCTATTTAGAGCAGTGATAAGGACTAATTTAGGAGCTATGTGGAGCTATGCATGTAAAGGTAGGTGATGGTAAAAAGGTTGTCTCAGTATTGTTTTAACAGGAACCTGAGTGAAGCAGAAACCTTAAGCTTTGGGATTGTGCACCCCAAAGCTGTATAGCCCTCTCTTCTCCATTCTCTTATTAGATGGAAAAAATTCCTCTGTACAGAAGGTTTCAGAGAAGGACATCAACATAGTCTTCTCTCATTTAGCTTATTTGAGTCATACTTTTAGACTAGAACCCATCTCTACGTTTACCATTCTTTATTCAAACTAAGTGGACACAAAGGTTACAAGTGTAATAAATATCAGAATAACTAGGCCTGGGACTGTGCAGTAATCATGATTTTCTTTTCCAGAAGGAGATATGAGAATTCCTCTAATTATGATTACAGATGAGGGGGAAAAAAGGCTTAAAAAAAAGAAAGAAAATAAATATTCAAGAAGCAGAATGAAGTAACTGGACTCACTACAGGTGACAGTATCTTGTGATGATCAAGCACTAAAGAAACTAACTACAAAGACTGTTGCTTCCATGGTGTCAGCAGTATGGTACAATAATATTGTTGAGACACATAGTTAACTGAAATCTAAGCTAAATTAATATAACTTTACTTAATTACAAACCTATTTTAATAGCTTAAGATGAAAGCTAAAATATATTCATTGTCTTTCAGATACTGGCTTGCCTGGTACACTTCCAAATGCTAGTAGAAATATTAAAACAGAAAATCCAGGTTCAAGTATATCAACCAAAGGGAAAAGTTTTTCATTTTCACTACTGTGTGAAATGACCACTGAAGAAAATTTCAAGGTATCTGCCTACATTCTTATCTTGAAGTAGAAATGTTTGTACCTATATGTTCATATTAACTCTTTTGTTGTTGTTGTTGTTGTAGTTCCTCTCCTCTCCTCTCCTCTCCTCTCCTCTCCTCTCCTCTCCTCTCCTCATTTCCCCTCACATGAGCACTTTCAAAAAAAATTGAACTGGGACAAACTCATAAGTATCTCCCCCAGAACCTATGCATTTCAGGATGCTTTTCATCCATGGTGTGCATTTGTGGAATAAAATCCAGCTGGCAACAAATGGTGTTCCTCAGTTGGTATTCAGGCTCATCCTCTTTAATATCTTTATTGATATTAGAGAATGATATTTATGATATTCATTAAAATAGATTTATAGAATTACAGAATCACTTCATTTATATCTGTGCATAAATATACACATTTATCTTTTTTCACACAGATTCTGACCAACTACTTCCTATGTACTACGTTCCTTAGGCTAGTGTTATTTCACCCAAGATTTTTGTGACCAAGGATGTGTCACAATGGTGAGTGCTTAACACTGAGCTCATTAAACAGTCTTAATTGTTGAAGTAAAGTACATGAACAAATGATTAACTTTACTTAACACTTGGCTTTGATTAAAAGTCTTGTCTTTGAATGATTCAGAGTATATAACAACAGCAACCACAAAAACTTACATGACATCTTGCTTGCTTCTTTTTTTCTTTTTATGAAAAGCCGATATATGTAAATAATAACAATAATTAATATTTTCCATGTTTCAAAAGCATTAAGCCACTAATCTTATTGTCCATCTGCAAGGCAAGTAGAGAGTAAGTATCAAGATAAGTAGGTTTCATTATCCCAAATATTGAACTAAGAACAAGTCATACAGTATAGAACAAAGTCAGGTACCTAGCAACATGTTTTTCCACTCTTTTGAGTTATCCACTCTTTTGAGACATAAAATTTCCTAGTACCCGTCAGTGACTCATACTTTCGAAAGGAACCCTTTTTTTCATGGTTAAAAGGTAGATTGAGGTGCTGAACTTCAGGTTACCAATTGCATTGCCAGGTGATTTATTCCAAGCCAGAGCACAGACAGAGCCAAATGAGACTGTAGAGAAATAGCTGGGTTACAAGCACAATGCTGCTGTCATTGCACCAAATTTTCTCTCCTAATCTCAGGCACACAGAATTGCATCTACTTACCCATGTTAAAATTCTGAGGGGGGAAAATGAATTTGTATTTGCAAGTCAAATATGAGTGAATATTTCAGAGGCCAAATCTGTGATGAAAGTGCTTTATTATCTTTTTTTGCAATTTATACATGCAATGAGAATGTCACCTTCAGGAAGACAACCTGTGATGTGCTTAAAATCATGCTGACTTGAAAGCTATAAAAAAATTTGCTTTCTTTTTTCACTTTCTATCATCACATTCTTGTTTATTTGTTGTTGTTTTTTCTTAAACTGAATTCTTTCAGTTTAAGAGGAGGGTACACACATCTGTTGGAAAAAACTATTCATTAACAAGAAATCCATGATGAAAATGGTCAGAGAGACATACTGAAAGCTTTATAAAAAGTCTGCCATCTACACAAAACAAACATTTAAATTCAATATAGCTTAACAAATAATTAGACTACTGATTTGACTTTTGTTGTTTTGTTTCCCCTCCTCCCATGCAAGGATTTAATGCTCTTGTCAGCATTACATATTCAATTTTACCTTCTGATAATGCTCTGTGATGACAATCTAAGCATATTTCCTGAGAGCTTTGACAGAATCCCTTTCAGGGCATAACATAGAGCCACAGAACCATAACAAAGACAATCTTCATAACTTGAAATGCTACTGGGAAGTCCCTGCAAATGTCTTTTTGCTCACTCACTGGGGCAACTCACCTGATGTTTCAATGCAAGACTTGATAAACACTGTTTTGGAAGTTGCTGATTGGTTCGGTTAAGAACAATCATAAATCAGCTCTGACAAAACAGGCCTCAGCTCAGTACAATTTAAATGATTCACTAAACAGAAAAATAATGATGGAAGAGAAAGATAATAACAGTTTTCCAACAATGTTACAAAAGGACTTAAAAACCATTAAGGTGATTGTTCCTAAAGCAGTTTGCAGAAAGCCCACATCTGTGTTACATCTGCTCATTGCAACACAAATTGCTTATAAGGCTAATACCTTGCATTTTGATAGCTTTTTAATTGAAAAATCTCTTCACCCTTTAAGAACATATATTACAGCTTGATGGTATGTTTCTTGTTAAATACCAGGTGCTTAGAGGACAGTTACTTAATAGAAACTTTTTTTTTCCTTTCTTTTTTTTCAAATCTCACCTAACTCTTACATAAGAAAGCTTATGATCTTAACTCACTCTAATTCTGAAAATTCTATAAAAGCCCTTCATCTGTTAGTCTGATAAATGGTTCATCAACGTGCAATAATTTTAGTGTAACCATAAAGTGAGCCATCTTGTTGACTGCTTTCTCTCAGTATGTCTGATCATATAATTTCGTAGAAGATTTCAGGTTTCATGATGTGGGACTAATTGTTCTGAAATTGCTTCATTTTAATATCTGGCATTTCTATTTTAACATTAAATCAACATCAATTTCCATTACTACAAATAGGAGCTGAAGACAATGGGAAATCTCTTCAATTAGGTGAAAAGAAAAAAATAAAAATAAAAAATCCAAGTATTATCCCACAATATAATTATAACAAAACAACTTTTATGAAGCACTTTAGTTTCATATATTATTGCACCTTACAAGTGGTGCCTGATTTACAGTGTCAGGTAAGTTTTTATTTTTCATCCTAAATTAAATATGTTAATGACCAAAATAAGATAAGATGCTGCCTGCCCAAGGATCTTACTAATCAATCCCTGTATATGAGACTGAACATAATGTATGATTAAACTTATAAATGATGATACCAAAAGCACATTCTGATTAGATGGTCTTTATGTTGTAGCTAGAGAATTATAATTCCTCCCTGCACATAGTGTGGAAGACAAAACAGGTTTCCCACCTATCTTGTAATGAACAGATAAGTTATACAAAAAAGAAAAGGAAGCAATTTTTTTGTGCATTTGTTTGTTTGTTTGTTTGTTTCCACTTTCTGTGATCATCTAAATGTTTTTATATTTTATTTTCTTAAAGCAATTTGGCACTGATGATCTCTAACATCAAAATTATTTTTAAAATACATTTAATTGAAAATAGCGATTTTCTTCTGCAGACATTCAGACCTTTTCTAGTACATTATGCTCCTCTCCATACCACACAGCAGAGGGATGCATTGTGGTAGGGGGGAGTATATCTTGATGCAGAATTGATTGCTGTTGACTGGATGTAGACTGCTAGTTACAAGATGAGGTGAAATCTATCCAGAAGTCTGTTGTATAAGAAAGTTTGCTGTTGTTACAGTGGTATAATCCAATATATGTAAACCAATGTGCTAGAGAAATAATATACAGGCATGAATTTCCCTGCTTTAGAGCTAAGGCACAATTGATTGTAAACGTTGAAGCATTGTAAAACTTTAATACACACTTTCTGATGTCTTTCAGGAGAAAAAAAAAAAAAAAAATAAAAAAATGAATGAATGAATGAAAAAAAATGGTGGTAGTTTTCTTTCTAAGAATGAAGGTTCAGAAGTCATATAGAAATTAGATAGATATTAGAATATATGGTCTGAATATATGCTTTTAGCGCAGAGATATGCTTTTAGCACACAGAACATCAGAAAGATGGGGCTTCGAAGTTCAAGCTGTTTCTGTTTCATTTGGAGGAGAAAAAAGCAATAGTACACTAGGCATAAAAAAATGTTTTCCATATTTGTGTTATCCACTGAAAGCACATCAACCCCGAGCATGTTAAACTCATGCTATAGTTTCCAAAAAGGGAGTTTATTCTCATACTGAAGAAAAATAATAATAATAATAATAAATTCCTCCAATATTGATTAAAAATACAAATTCACAAACAAAAACTAGAAGAGAATAAATAATAATTAATTTTTTAATTATAGAAAATGACATTATAGAGATGAATAAAATAATTATGTATATTTTTAGGTTCCAATAAGGCAGAGTATATTGTTATTAGTGTTCCATTTGCTAGTCAAAATTAAGGACTGAAATGTTTACAAGTGTCCACTTGACTTTTCTATTTATTACCCATGAGGAAGGAAAATTTTAGTAGACTGCTTACATGTCAGATTATGGAAAATTGAAAAGTCTGGTCATATACAGCATTAATTTGCATACCACTCTATTTTTGCATGAGTTTTCTTAGTTCTGCTGTTTGATCTGTGGTCCTGTGGAAGAATTTGATGCTTAATGCTATGTTTGTTTGTTTCTTTCTTTCTTTCTTTTCCCCCCAAATTACTGAAATACAGGTCTGAGAAAAGATCCATAGTACTAGAGTACTATCCATAGTACTAGTACTAGAGTACTAGTACTAGTACATAGTACTAGTACTGTCCAGTTTTTCAGTGTATTTCAGAAATGTGTAATAGTTCTATTTCTTTTGAGTTATGTGATGCATATCTGAAAATTACTATTAATCTGAAGTAATTTTTGCAGGACTGTGTTTTTCTAACAAAACAGTTGTACTAGGTCAGACCAATGGTACATATTGCCAAGTTTCTTACCTTCAGATGCATCTATAAGCCAATGTCGTAGAAAGAATAACAAAAGGCAAACCATGCGACACTTCTTCCTAACTCATCTTTCTTCCAAGTGCAACAATTTTCAGCAAGGAACACTGCCTTCATCATTTGAAGTATATATGTTTTCCATCCATGTGTGGATCCCAAGTCTTTTAATGGAGATCTCTTCCAAGAACTTGTCCAGTCTGCCTTTCCATTCCTTCATGTGAACTTTAAACCCCTACAACAACCTTTGTCAGAAAGCACTTCTTACTTTCTGGCTGATTACGAGTCACTTTCTTCAGTTGTTTTGAACTAAAATCCTACTAGCTTGTCTTTGAGATAGTGAGAGAATTGATTCACTTCTTCCATGCCATGATGATTTGTGAACCTGTCTCCTGAAATCTTTGTAACCCCCATTGGAGCATCGTACTTTAAACAACCAGACAGTACAAAAGCTAGTTGGTACCTTTGATCTTCCTTGTGGTCCCTTTACAAAATTTCCCCACTTCTAGTAAATCTTCTATTGTGTTTTTTTTTGTTGTTGTTGTGGTGGTAGTGTTTTTTTTGTTTGTTTGTTTTTGTTTTTTAAGGTAAGGGGATCAGAACTGTACGTTATTCAAGAGGCAGCTGGCAAAATGAGGTTCTTTATTTTTCTCTCTCTTTTTTTTTTTTTTTTTTTTTTTTTTTTCTAACAAGTCACAAACTTAATTTCAAAAATGTTTGGATCATTAATCTGACATTTTCTTGGAACTACCTAGTATCTGTAAACACATATTTTGAAAATTGTCTCCATACTACATTGTAATTTGTTTTGTAAATTCTATTATTCTA
This sequence comes from Nettapus auritus, assembly GCA_011076525.1. Lineage (NCBI taxonomy): Eukaryota > Metazoa > Chordata > Aves > Anseriformes > Anatidae > Nettapus > Nettapus auritus. The sequence goes on along the minus strand of CM021797.1, from coordinate 65,503,607 downwards.
CATTAGACAGCATGTTTTTATTGTCATGACAGTTGAGCACCATTTTGTCAGTATATCTATCTTTACTAATCCCTCTCAGATGGAGAGCAAAAGCATATATGTACTACAAGAGACATACACAGTGTCTGCAATGACAAGCAAGATCAACATTAGATCTCTATTCTGTTGTCAGATAACTTAGATTAAACATTTTCTTTCTAATCCTGACTAAAACTATATCAGACTTGACAATGCTTGGAACTATTCACATTATATGCTGCTTTGCCTGGTTCCCTTCAAAAAAAAAAAAAAAAAAAAAAGCTAATCAGATTCTAAATGCTTTTACATGCTTTTACTCAGTATTTCATCACTTGTAACATCATTTAGTAATATCCAGTTACTAAAATGTCCTTCAGAGATTACATACATAAAGATCCCCACAAATGCCTTATTACATAATAATAGTGTCCTCATGTACGCTATTTGCCATACTTCTCTTACACTTCATGACAGGAGCAATCATTAACTGATTAAATATTGATATACAGCTAGGTTTTGAAGGCTTACAGGAAGTCTGCTTTTTGAGGACATGGATTCGTTAATGAAGAACATTTCCAACTCTGTTAATCGTGGAAACCTAGTAAATATCAAAATGTGGTTTTAAATGCTAGATGAAAGTCTGACTTCATTCCTGATGAAATACGAAAATATCTTGCTAGATTGTTCTGGTAGTTCTTATCACATGCGATACTTGCATTTTCCTCAGAGCTTTCCACAGAATTTCATCTAAAGGGATCCCATGTTTCTTAGCATTTTTCTCTTGGTCTCTCCCTTGTCCCTTGGGACTGCACAAAGTGAAGGCCAGGAGCTGCAAAACAACTGCAAATACAAGCAGGTTTCTTGTGTTGCCCAGAGAAAAGTGCACAAATTCTGGAAGGTGGCAAATTAAAAGATGCTTACTTCCTCCCAGCAGATGTTGTATAAATAAATAATTTAATTAATTTAAAAAAATATTAATAATTTTAAAATTTTAAAGATTTCATAGACATATTGCTAAAAAGACTTACTTCTATTTTTTTTAACCTTTCCTGTCTTTCATGACCATTAATTCCATCAGAATTTTTAGTGGCTAAAACTATAATACTTCACATTAAGACTTGATATTTTGATCAGTCTGTCATAACACACTTGAACAGTTAACCTCCAAGTCTCTTGATTGATGCTCTAGTTATAAGCTTTCTGAGACAAGGAACGTCCTGTTAAGAGTTGTATGTGAATGTGTACAAAGGATTTTGAATTTCTTTACTAGATGTCAATGTAAAAGGTATATTAAACAGATGTAGGACACTTGTAGACATCTATTCAACAAGTCTATCTTTAAAGAATATTTTTTCCATAATTTCATATGTATATTGACATTTCTGAGACATATATACTGGAGTTTTGTTTAGGTGGATGAAAGCTTAGAATTCAGAGCATAAAATTGTAGATTTTTATTTTATTTTATTTTTATTCCCTGATTTCCTTGCCTTTCTTTTTCTCCTCAGAATCCTTGTATGGATCTAAACATAGGCCAAAAAACTAATTCTCTCACTAATCAAGCATAAATATTTATTTCTTGTCACTTTCATTAGTTTACATTATTTTATCTGGGCATTTTTAAGCAAGGAACTGCTACTCAACAGCTAGATCTCTTTCACAGAAATACCACTTTAAGATAAAGCCTAGTTATGAGATATCATACCATTTGTTATTTAATCTTCTAATGTTAAAGATTAACAGGTATTGCTAGAGCTATTCCAAGATAAATGTTTTGTTTCATAGAATCATAGAGTGATAGAATTGTTTGGGCTGGAAGAGACCTTAAAGATCATCTAGTTGCAAATCCCCTTGCAGTGCTAACCACTAGACCAGGTTGGTCCAAGCCCCATCCAACATGGCCTTCAAGAGCTCCAGCAATGGGACATCCACACCTTCTCTGCGCAATTTCGTTCATTGTCTCACCACCCTCATAGGAGAGAATTTCCTCATTATATTTAATATACCTACCCTCTTTTAGTTTAAAGCCATTACTTCTTGTCTTATCATTAAACTCCAAAAAGTGTCCCTCCCCAGCATTCCTGTAGCACCCTTTATGTACTGGAAGGTCACTATCAGGTCTCCCTGGCACCTTCTCTTCAAGCTGAACAACTCCGATTTCCTCAGCCTGTCTTCATAGCAGAGGTGCTTCAGGCTTCTGATCATCCTTCCTCATGGCCCTCCTCTAGACTCACTTTAATATGTCCACGTTGTTCTTATGCTGGAAGCCCCAGAGCTGAATGTAGTACTCCAGGTGAGGTCTCACAAGGAAAGAGTAGGGGTGGAAAACCACCTCACTCAAACTGCTGGCCACACCTTTGTTGATACTGCCCAGAATGCAGTTGGCCTTCTGCACTGCTTGGTTTGAAGTTGTAAAATATATAGATATAAAAATCTCTCTAAACATAAATATATAAATATATATTTTAATCACCTGTTAATCTTGCAAGTAATTTAAATAATCTCGATTCAAATAATTTAAATAATCTTGATTTCAGACACATGTTGCCACATGAAATCCTATGGTTATGTTTCCAGTTAATAACATTTTCTTCTGAAATGCTGTAATACAGAATTTGGCTTTTCATTATTCAAAACTTTAAACTATTTAAATTTCTCTCTAGAGCTGTATTGAAATCAATTTAATAATTCTTTATGTTAATTATATTAATTTTTGTACATATGCATTTTTCTGGATGGCATCTTCAGCAATGTTTCAAGTGTTAATATAAGCTTATATTTGAAATTGGCTAGAAGATCAACAAATAAAGCACCTTTATGAGGAGACATTTGTTGATGTCTAAAATTCCTTTAATGTAACTTTTAATTCCTCTTCAGTGCTTTCTTATGTAAGTTTTCTTTTTCCTAATTACTGAACTGTCAGTTATGATTAATCTTAAATTAATTTCATTATGTGCGTCTCATGCTCTTGATCTAAGAACAGTTTGGTATTTCAGAGAATCATTGACAATTTGTACTCAGCTCTGTGCGTTTCATAATTTAAGTTCTCTCCTTTTTTTATTGGAGAGACAAAAATGCTTTACTGTTAGCTGGATTTTAATGTGCATTAAAGCTTTTAATGTTCTATCTGCTCATTTAATTGCTTAAAAGTTCAAGCTCTTATGAGCTGAGCAAGCAAGATACAGTACACCCAGATTTCATACTCTTACCATATAGGGATTAATAGCCCATGTTACACAAGAAGTGCACAAACATGGTCAAGAGAATGGAGCGTAAAATTTGATCTGCATCACTTTGGTTTGGCAGATCCCTTTGGGGCAATGGCAACTTAGGGGCCTTGAAAACAAGGACAGAAAACTTGAGCTCCCCTTCGAGAACCAAAGAAACATCCCACATCCCATGGCAGTCCCCCATCCCTAAGGAAACCCTGAGAAGTTAATATGGCTGAGCTGGTTTTCCTGGTCCTGTACCCAATAGACCCAAAGGCAGTCCAAATGTAGTTAAATGTTTAAGCTCATTTTTCACCAAGATACCACCTTTCTTTGAGAAAAAAAAAAAAAAAAAAAAAAAAAAAAAAAAATTTTTTTTTTTTTTTTAAATAGCGTGACAGGATAGGGAATTTTCTGAAAGGATAATAAAATGGGTTCTGAAAGCAATTTTTAGTATTTGCTTCTGCACGTAAAACCTGTTAGTTTAAAGAAGGTAAACACTCACCACCCACCACCTCAGGTAATTTCTGTTCTAAAAGCCAGAATCCACAAGTCAGTGATGTCCTTAATGGAAAAATTTCAACATTTCTTGTGGGAATATCAGGCACTCAAGCACTGTTGAAACAGCATGCCACTTATAGTTTAAGAAAAATTACTGTTGAATTATGGGTGCTCAAGGCAAATGCTATCTATTTCTGCAGATAGCAGAGAAATCCTCTGCTCATTTAAAGCAACAATTTTGCTGCCACAAGAAGCAGCAATGTATGTTAGCTGCATTTGGCAATGCTGCTGCTTAAAGGCCTTTTAGACTTATTGTTGCAAGGCTTTATTTTGAAACTTTTGCAACCATAAGATACAAATTTTCTCCAAACTCTGTATTCAAGATTTCCCTTTGGGTAAATTTCCTCTTCTGTCAGAAAAGGAATCACTCAAAGAGGATTTGGTTTTTGTTTGTTTATTTTGATTTTTTTTTTTTTAATGTTAAAAACATTAGAATCCTGTACTTTGGAAGCAATAAATTAAGCAGATGTTCATATTCTTTGTGAGGCAGAGGATATTAGACATAATGAGCACATTCAGAGCCATGTCCTGTACTCTCACTGTACTGTCTTCCAGCAGACCCATGCTGATAGCGTTACATATCTTAAGACACTGATGAGAAGTCTTTCCATAGAAAAAAATTGAATGACGGTCTCAGAGACCATATTGATAAGCTGCAGTCAAGTACGGACACAACTCCCTGAAAGCAATTCCCTAAATACATTCTTCCTGATTTAGTAATAAAATTTATCTCTTTGTAAAACTGATTCCTGGGGCATCTGCACTAGTATTACTGTTTTAACCTAGAAATGGGAATTGCCTGTATGTATATATGTATGAATGTCATTTCTATGCTGACAGGCACAATCTTTACTGTGATACAGACAACGAACTGGAGTTGTAAACCTCTTATGATTCACTTACATGTATGAAAAGAAGAAACTTTAAATATAGTGAGCCTCACAACCAGAATAGACAGGACAGAAAAAATATATATATATTGGAAAAGGACATAAAGAAAACACAATTACTAATGTAAGATCCCATATCCTTATGCTGTTCTGTGTCCAGACTTCTGGATCCTGACATAAATTACATCATCCCCTCCCTTCCACTTTCCTAGAGTCTCCAGGCCCACAAGAAAGATGTCAATATTTTTCTATCACATCCCTCATCTGGATGACTCAGAGACTAGAGCCAGAGCATGTTCTTGCCACACCATGTTAAAGCTATGAGGAGAATCAGAACTGGAAACCCAGAAATTCTACCTAAACATTAAGCTTATATTTGACATAAATTTGGATGATCTTGTTGTATTTTCTTTATATGCATGTGTTTAGAGAGTTCCTGAGTAAAAACAAGCCTCTGTGACTTATACTGTAAGTTAAGATACAGCTGTTAGTTTTGAAAACACTATCTTCTGCACTTTTAATGGCATTTACTATCTGTCTGCAACAAACGTATCTAGTCAATTCTAAACACTTTGAACTATGAGGGAACACTATCCAGATTGCAATGGCTCAAACTCCTATTAAATCTCTTCTGGAAGGCTGTATTCAAGATATGCAAAAGCAAAATGAAATATACAAACAGGAAACAATGTTTTGAAATTATGTTTCTTTGGTGTTGTCTGTAATAGTTCATGTACATATTTCCTCTTTAAAGCATAGTATTAAAAGGAACTCTGTAAAAACAAACAAACTAACTAACTAACTAACAAACAAACAAAGAAAAACAATGAGATCCCCTACCAAGAGACGAAGTAATACTTCTGGAAAGTAAAAACTCTTATCACTCTATCCCTCTCCACCCCATTTCACCCAGCAAAAATGAGTGAAATGAAACGGAAGACAGATAAAGCAAGACACCCTTTGCAGTGGACAAAGAAAAACATACAGAGAAACATCTAAAGGAAACGTTGATAACAATAAATAAAAAAAATAAATAAAAATTTGAATGTTAATTATTTCTATCTGGTGTGTTCAGGAAGGCATATTCATTTGTATTTAATGATTTAGGTATGGTTTTGTGCTATAGCCATTGTAACAATGACACATTGATATATTCTTTTACTGATCACCATTTCAGCTGTAACATGTCCACTGACTCAAAATACATATTTGGGTGAATTTGGAGCTACAGTATGTTTAGGTGGAAAATGACAGTGTGCCATGTGCAACAGAGGATAGAGAAAGTTTTGCAATGGACTCTGTACGAGGACAGTAATGTAGTGCCCTGTGATAACTAGAACTATACACATAAAAACAGAGTTAGTTTTAGGAAGTGACCTATCAAGACAACCTACTAAGAAGACTATTTCCTATCACTCCCATAAACTGAAAGTTTGACAAAACATTTTTTCTCTGGGGTAAAAAAAGTCTGTTTTTTGTTTGTTTGTTTTTGTTGTTGTTGTTTTGTATTATTATTATTATTACTTTTATTATTATTATTATTAACTATTATTTGTATGTGGTCTTAACATGATTAGGAGTAAAACAAAGTCAGTAAATTATTTTTAAGCCCCTTACCAGAATCTCTATCCCTGTTTCTTCTGTCTAGCAGTATAAATTTATAAATTTTATAAGGGGAAAAAAGCTTGTGTCTGAAAAAACACAGCTTAGGAGATCAAACCTCAGAAGCTGTCTGCTTGCATTTCTGTACAAGCTGGACAAGCATCTTTAGTAAGTCCATGTAGCTTTCTTGCTTCTCCCCACTGTCAATATATGTAATGCTGAAGGACAACTAAATAAGTTCAAATCCAGAGTCCATCCTTCGTTATCTGGTAAACATTGGAAATAGAGTGCATATAAAAAAAGGTTTTATTTTTTTGTTTGTCTGTTTGTTTTAATGTGGACACAGCATATGTTTAATAATTCACCCTGCCAAATGCAGGAAAGTTTGTTCATTAACTTTGCTCTAGCTCAGCTGTTCCATGCCACAGTAGCTGTGGTATGATCACAATGTCCCAGGGAGACTGAGGTTTGTTGTTCAAATCTCAGGAGGAGGACATTGTTTCCCTTAAAAGAAAAAGCGAGCATTGACAGTTCCAGTAGCCATTCACAGCTGT
>CM021797.1:65484998-65496673 GCA_011076525.1 Nettapus auritus | reverse complement strand
TTTTTTTTTTAAAAAAAACAATTGACAATAATCAAGGTTATTAAAATGACGTTTTCAACCTTTATTTTTTAATGCCTTGGTCTTATGGAACCCATTATACGTTTTCACCTATAATTTATTCTCCTCCAGTCTTCTGCTTTCTCTGCTCTTTTAGCACAGTAAGCAGGATGCAGAGCACAAAGTACATTATATTGCTAGCAATTAATTTTTCAAAGATCCTGGAGTCAAAATCGCAGATAATTTTTTGTCTTCTTCTTGATATGCAAAGTTCTACGCAAAACTGAATGAGAAATACCATGTAAAAGAAAATGACAATGTAAGATATAAGACCACAAGGCATTTATTTGCAGAGGAGCAGTACTACCCCTTAGCATATGATTCCCTCTTCTGTTTTCCAAAGGACATCAATCAAGTGTCAAAGAAAAACCTCCTATCTTTCCTGATTTTGTCCTTTTAGAATATTTTAGTTAAATCCACTTTGGCAACCAAAGGGAAATCTCAGGCTGAAATGGTGTACCCAATTGAAACACAAATTTGTCATATCTTTGTAATCCTATAATGCTTATCTCTTTTACCACCTTTGGGCTGTACAGACTTTCACTATCATCAAAGTCCCAAGTCCTCTCTCCTCCTTTTCCCTATTATAATCCTATACAAAAAATTTTTGAAGAACAAAAAGGACTAGTTTATCTATGGTTGGGGGAAGGAGTTCCTGAGTGATTTTTGAAAGGACACTACTAAGCTAATCACTTGCTTTGCAGATGTGCGCCCATCTTTTCTGGTTTGCCATAACTTTATTTCATTTGTGTGCTTTAATTTTGTGTCAGGCTGCCCCAATGAAGTGACTTAACAGCCCAATACAGAACAATAATGAGCTTGTTTAGTAGCCTGAAAGCTCATATTACTTCCAAGCTTTTTCTTATTGTAAACATACATAAAGATTAAAACAAATATCAGTTTTACTAAGCTAGCATTGCAACTCAGCAATGCTTATTGAAATATTCATGATTAAATTGTCTTTACAACACAAGTTCATCTTTTCCTTAAAAAAATATAAAAAAAAATTAAAAAAAAAAAATGAAAATTGTTTCACGTCTCTCAAAATATTGAAATATAATAAAGAAGATTTTTCTACACAATCATTGGCATGAAGCATTGCTATTTTACATATGAAAGGCTGATGGGGTATATTTTAAAAATATAAATCACAGGAATTTTCATGCAGCAGTGTTTCCAAACTAATCTGTCCATCTCACTTTTCACAAAGATTTCCTCCAAAATCCTGATTCAAGCTCAGTTATTTCAGACACTACAGAGAAGTGATGTCTAAATAGGTATGCTATTAAAGCTAAATACGGTTTTAGGCCAGATGTTAGTCTTTTGGAGCCCACTGTTGTTTCCATTCATGAGAAATTTTTGATGTAATTACTTATCTTGATTTGGAACAAAGGAGGAAAATTCATTCTCCAAAGTAAAAAGCACCTTTTGTTGGCTTCAGAGATCTCTGGATTAAGCCCTATTTTTTTTTTCTAAAATAGCAATCATTTGTCATAGGTAATCCTCAACACATAGTTAAACTGCTATGAGAAATCTGTCTCATACTCTATCATTCTTATGCTCTGTTATGCAACAAAAATGAGCAAAGAATAAAATAACAGTGTTAACTGGCTCTTTAAAAACCCCTTTTGCAATAATCAAATAGTTTGTATTTGGAACTTCTTACATGATAAATCATAACACTAACTTTCAATTCTAAAAGAGTTCTTCACAAACTGTTCATATCTACATATTTTTGTTGTCACCTGGGGTTATCTGTGCTGACTTAGACTTAGAGTCAGGAAAACCAGAGCTGCATTTGCACACTGAAACAGCATACAATGCTAAATTACCTTATCCTGCATTAGATTTCAAGAAGATTAGCCTTAAGCCTTGCATTCAAATAGGTCTTAGAACCTTACATTTCTCATTTACCATAAGCAAAATAAATAAATAAATACATAAATAAAATAAAATGATCCCAGAAAGCAGAATAAACAAGATGTCTTTTATTAGACAATCTACCAAATTTCAAAATATTATCATTTTTAGTGAACTTCACAGAATCACAGAATGTCTAGGTTGGAAGAGACCTCAAGATCACCGAGTCCAACCTCTGACCTAATGTTAACAAGTCCTCCACTAAACCAAATCCCTAAGCTCTACCTCTAAACGTCTTCTAAAGACCTCCAGGGATGGTGACTCCACCACTTCCCTGGGCAGCCTATAGCAGTGACTAACAACCCTTTCAGTAAAGACATTTTTCCTAATTTCCAATCTAAACCTCCCCTGGCACAACTTTAGCCCATTCCCCCTCATTCTGTCCCCAGGCAATGGGAGAATAAACCAACCGCTGCCTCGCTACAGCCTCCTTTCAGGTACCTGTAGAGTGCGATAAGGTCGCCCCTGAGCCTCCTCTTCTCCAGGCTAAATAGTCCCAGCTCCCTCAGCCACTCCTCGAAAGACTTGTTCTCCAGACCCTTCACCAGCTTCGTAGCCCTTCTCTGGACTCGCTCAAGCACCTCCATGTCCTTCTCGCAGTGAGGGGCCGAAAACTGAACACAGTACTTGAGGTGCGGCCTCACCAGAGCCGAGTAAAGGGGGACAATCACATCCCTGGACCTGCTGGCCATGCTGTTTCTAATGCAAGCCAGGATGCTGTTAGCCTTCTCGGCCACCTGAGCACACTGCTGGCTCATATTCAGCCGACTGTCAACCAAAACTCCCAGGTCCGTCTCTGACAGGCAGCTTTCTATCCACACATCTCCCAGCCTTTAGCTCTGCTTGGGTTGTTGTGTCCCAGGTGGAGGACCCGGCACTTGGCCTTGTTGAACTTCATACCGTTGGCCTCGGCCCATTGGTCCAGCCTGTCCAGATCATCTTGCAGAGCCTTCCTACCCTCAAGCAGGTCGACACACATACCTAAAGTGTCGTCTGCAAACGTACTGAGGGTGCACTCGATCCCCTCACCCAGATCATCAATGAAGATGTTAAAGAGGACTGGCCCCAGTACCGAGCCCTGGTGGACTCCACTAGTGACCGGCCTCCAACTGGATTTGACTCCATTCATTAAGACTCTCTGGGCCCGGCCATCCAGCCAGCTCTCAACCCAATGAAGCGTGCACCAGTCCAAGCCATGAGCAGCCATTTTCCTGAGGAGAATGCTCTGGGGAACGGTGTCAAAAGCCTTACTGAAGTCAAGGTAGACCACATCAACAGCCTTTCTCTCATCCACTAAGCGTGTCACCTTGTCATAGAAGGAGATCAGGTTCGTCAAGCGGGAGCTGCCCTTCATAAACCTATGCTGACTAGGCCTGATCACCTGCTTGCCCTGTAACTGCCGCATGATGATCCCCAGGATAATCTGCTCCATGAGCTTCCCTGGCACTGATGTTAAACTAACAGGTCTGTAGTTCCCTGGGTCTACCCTCTGGCCCTTCCTGTAGATGGGCATCATGTTTGCTATCTGCCAGTCAAGTGGGACCTCCCCCGATAGCCAGGACTGCCGATAAATGATGGAAAGTGGCTTGGCCAGCTCTTCCGCCGGTTCTCGCAGTACCCTCGGGTGGATCCCATCCGGCCCCATTGACTTGCGTACATCCAAGTGCTGTAGCAGGTCGCCAACCATCTCCTCGTGGATTGTGGGGTCCACATTCTGCTCCCCATCCCCTTCCACCAGCTCAGGGTACTGGGTGTCCAGAGAGCAACTGGTTTTGCTGCTAAAGACTGAGACAAAGAAGGCGTTAAGCACCTCGGCTTTTTCCTCAGCTCTGGTAACTAAGTTTCCCCCCACATCCAGTAAAGGGTGGAGATTCTCCTTAGTCCTCATTTTGGTATTGATGTGTTTATAAAAACTTTTTTTTGTTGTCTTTAACAGCAGTAGCCAGATTGAGCTCCAGATGAAATTTGGCCTTTCTAATTTTGTCTCTGCACCACCTCACAACATCCTTGTAGTCCCCTTGAGTGGCCCGCCCTCTTTTCCAAAGATTATAAACCCTCTTTTTTCTCCTAAGCTCGAGCCACAACTCTCTATTCAGCCAGGCCGGTCTTCTTCCACGCCAGCTCGTCTTTGGGCATGTGGGGACAGACCGCTCCTGAGCCATTAAGATTTCTTTCTTGAAGAGCGCCCAGCCTTCCTGTGCTCCTCTGTCCTTCAGAACCACCTCCCAAGGGACTCTGCCAACCAGTGTCCTGAACAGCTCAAAGTCAGCCCTCCAGAATTCCAAGACAGAGGTTTTACTGGTCCCCTTCCTGACTTCGCCAAGTATCGAGAACTCTACAATTTTGTGGTCACTCTGCCCAAGACAGCCCCCAACCACCACATCTCCCACCAGTCCTTCTCTGTTAGTGAACAGAAGGTCTAGCGGGGCATCTCCCCTGGTAGGCTCACCAACCAGCTGGGTCAGGAAGTTATCTTCCATGCTCTCCAGAAACCTCCTGGACTGCTTTCTCTGGGCTGTGTTGTGCTTCCAGGATATGTCTGGGAAGTTCAAGTCCCCCACAAGAACAAGGGCTGACGATTTTGCAACTTCTGTCAGCTGTCTGTAGAACTCCTCGTCCAACCCCTCATCCTGGTTTGGCGGTCTATAACAGACTCCCATCAGGATGCTTGCCTTGTTGGCCTCTCCGCTGATCCTAACCCATAGCTACTCCACCTTGTCATTGCCAGCCTCAAGTTCGATGACATCAAAACACTCTCTAATATAGAGAGCCACTCCACCACCCCTTCCGTGCTGCCTGTCCCTTCTGAAGAGCCTATAGCCAGACATGGCAGCGCTCCAGCCATGAGAGTGGTCCCACCGCGTTTCCTAACGTATAGCAGAAACACCTTGATATTGGTGAACTTTGGTCAATTGCATAGTCTGCTATTTATGTCCTAAAGTCTGCAAACACCCTCTCACAAAGGTACAAGTGTTTCGTCATTTGGTCTTTTCAGAACTTGTTTTGAGTATATTCATGTAGCAGATGGAAGACAGTCTAGCTCTTCAAATAATTTCAATGATCTATTCAAAACTAATTGACTTCTTAATTAGGTAAAGCTAGAGGAATTTGTCTATCCCTCCAGTATACAACGAATGAAGAAGATACACTGAAAACTCAGGGTCATCCAGTCTTTTGAAATTACATCCTGCAATAATTGCTCTTTCTACATGTCTGTGCATCTCTCTTCAAAAGGATGAAAACCAGATGACTACTGTTTGGATTGGTTGGTCCTACAAAATTTATAACAATCTATAATTTATAACAATATATATTCTGAATCAGAAACAGAGTCTACATCATTATTTTAAAGTTAGGAAAAACAGCAACCAAATAACAACAACAAAAAGCATTTTTCTAGGGCTAGTTCTTACAAAGGACTTTAAATCCACGATAAGCATTAATTTTCCAATAGGCTTTAGCATAATTAAGGTCATAAAAACACATAGTTTTACTTAAATAAAAAATTCCAAATCATCTTAAGACTGGCTCTGGTGTAATAGCCATTATAAAATTTTGAGCTGAAAAATGGAGCTTCAGATTAAGCTCTGACAGTTAGCAACCTATCCCAACCCCTACTCTTGACCAGAATAAAAGGAATTTTAGGAGATATTGTTCTACCTTAGTCAGGATTTGCTGGGAAGTCAGCTTTATTTTAATAAGAACTACTCCAAATGGTTCATATTAACCACCAGAATTTCTCTGAACTTTGTCTGTTTATTTATACAAGGCCAAGTTAATCTGTTCACTCAAAGTACTGGCTGAAAGACAGCCCCAGTTGTGCATTTGTAGTCAGGCAGCCATATGAAAGAATCTATTTCTCTGTTTTGCATTAAAGGTCCTCCACTGTACCCTCAGAAGTAACAATCTTCACATATCAACAAAAGAACTAGGACTAGGCCACAACAGCAGTAACTCTAAAAGAAAACTGACTTTGATGGCTGACATATTTTCCTAGATCTACCTTGCAGATGTGATGTTTTTGCTCCTTTCTCATCTTTTTCCCCTTTCCACCTTTTCCTCTGTCCCTAACTCCTGCATAAATACATAAACAGCCATAAAAGATTTTAAAGTCTGTTGGTAAGCATTCTCCAAAGAACTTGATGTGAAAAGCACTTAATATGCAGTCCTTCCTTCCAAAGCAAAACATTTAAAGAAATACTATTTGTCTTCAGACCAAACACAAGATCATTCATGCAGCAAATATTTAAAGGTGTTGGAAAAAGCAACTAAATGAGAAGTCTGCACAAAATCTGTCCTTTAGAAGAAAGATGGAGAAAATTTCTATGATTTTCAACATCTCTTTTTATAGACTGCCAATAAAAAATTACCTTTGAAGTTTACTAACTATTGTCAGAGGTCAAGAGTAACAGCTTTCCTGATAAAAGCTTGTGCTGTTCTATGCATTCAACAGAAATTTGGTAATGTCTCAAATCAAAGGAAAACAAAGGTGGTATTCTTGATCTACCTTGAATCATAGGCTGGCAGGTTCAAATATCCCCTAGCACTACCAGAAGATGGCTCTTCCAGAAGTGTAATAATAAATTTAATCTTCCTGCACCAATCAACAACATAACCAATTACATGTAGGCTTGAGCTGCAGGAATTGACCCACTGAATGATCCAGTTCTAAAGTATAGCAATTTAGGGCAATCCAAAATAAAAATTGTGCTAAATAAAGCAGAGGAAGCAATCCTGCATATAGCCCTCTGAAATGTCATTGCAGAGCACAGCTGCAGTGACACAAGCTATTCATAAACCTCAATGTATGTGCTGTAATTGTCAAGAGAATTTTCTGTCTTCCTTTTTTTTTGTCTTCCCCATAGGGTGTCTCCTCCCTGCCACCCATCTTCCTGAATCCTTACTGCCTGCAGGAGTGCAGACTTGAATACTTGCAGCTGTGTACAAATTGGTAGGAATGGTTCATGCACTTGAAAGCTTCCAGACTTTGGATAATGAGCCAAGTACTTGGATGATTTTAAAAACTCTCAATTATTTCTAGTTTATTGTGTTCTGATCTAGTACATCTATATGAAGTAACGAGAATATATAAGAAAGATCACTCTTAAAAAGTGATAGAATAAAGAAAATAAATTTGAGATAGTACATTTATTTATTTATTTATTTATTGTCTTGATCACAGAAAAGTTCAGTTTTTCAAAGCTGGTTAGCTGTATGGAGAGTATTTTTTCCCACTTTCAAAGATAAGACATAGGTTAAGGTTAATAATTTAAATTTATTAGATAAGCTGAGCATGAGGAATATCAATACAATTTATTTAAAACATTTTTTCTAGATTTTGCTTGAAGGAAGGATGTGGTTTCAACAAGCTAATTTTTGCATGTGCAAGACCAAGTCATCTCTAATAACTCTCACATACTTAAATGCATTTAATAAATGACAATGGAAAATTAAACACCAATAAATAAACAAATAAATTAATTAATAAACATACATTGCTTTCATTCAGGCTCATGTTTAGAGTTTGATCATCATAAAAGAAGCTATAGTTAAAACCCATTACTTCAATAAGCACCTGCCCAACAACAACAACAACAACAAAAATAAGAGCAGAATAATAAAAGAAAATTCCATCCTCAGATAACTATATTAAATGTTGCTAAGTCTTAGAAGGAAATACATACCACTGAATTTTACAAATTGTATTTCTGTAACATGTTTTATAACTCAGACTTTTAGGATCTTAAAGTTTCTTATGATGATTCTAAATAACTCTAAATTTCTGGTATTCTGGCTCAGAATCCTTGATAAACTCATATTAATTTTCTCTCAGGATAAAAATAGTGAATATTTTTCATGTTATTATTTGATATGTCAACATTAAATCCCATTTTGAAACACAGACATATTGAAATATTAATCTAATTGAACAAGTATTCTGATCTGCAAATATTCTAAATATTCTAAAAATCATCTGAGTAGTCTAAAATATTCTGGGTTTTATCCTATTATGTGCTATGGCATATACTCTCACTGGAAAGGTGTAAAGCACAGTTACTATTTTTTATTTTATTGAAACCGTTCAAAATATGTCTAGATTTGTATACATTTATTGCTGCCAATGAACTGGTAATAATGAAGAAAACTAAACTCTTGTTTACTAATCACAGGTAATGGATAATTCTTAAGGTGACTGTAATTCCTGATTACAGGCTAGTAAGCTCAGGAATGATATCAAGTGTCACCCTACACTGCTCAGATATATGATCAGCTGTTGAACTAGGAACTAGCTGTTAACTAGGAACAAGAGGATGTTTTGAAATGCAAATTGAGATCATATATTTTCCTTACATACATACTATTTAATCTTTCAAAAATATCTGAATAAAACCACAAAACATCATAGCCCCGCTTAATGCCTAAGCACCAAACTCCTTTAATTTAAAAAGTAGCTCAACTGTTATTTGTTTATAGGAAATCTACAACGATGTACTTTATAACTGTTCACTGATCAAGTTCCAAGCATATAATTTTGTTTCTATACTTCAAAATGATGAATAGTCCTTTCTGGCTATCAAGAATGAATGCCATTTAGTGATTATTCTTGTTCAGTATTGCCTTTTCTAACATTTAGTTAATAGCAGCTGGTTTGATTCAGCTTAGTTGTGGGTTACATTTTTTATTATTTTATGATTATTTTGCTGCCAACTTGCAGCAAATATGTTCATATAGCATAGATAATTGTGGTGATTTTCTCCCTTAATGAAAGATAAATAATTTGGCAGTCATGCCTCTTGATTTTTTTTTTTATTTCAATATACCTCATTGTTTGTATTACGTCTTTCTTTAGTATGCATTTGGAAGCAGAACAAACGTTTCTTAAGTCAATTGCATAGCCTTTAATGTAAGGTACTGCTATTTGTATTAGAAGTTTATATATGATCATTAAGTCCTAATACTATATAATGATGCAACCATTATCATATAGGTCATTGTTTAGAAATTAAATGATATGATATAGAAGGAGAACGTTTTCAAAAGAAAAAACAGAAGGTGCATTTATAGCAACTAAAACGAATAAAAACAAGTAGTCAGATCTAATTTCCATTAGAGACAATTTCTTCTTGTCAACAACTATTAATGGAAAGACACAAAAGTCAAAGCAGGACAGGACTGAACAAAGAAAGAAATATTTGTGTAAGAGTTTCCATTTTCAGTTTACATTGTTCTTCGATCTGTTAATGTGTTCTCATAAATCTCAAGAAGCTGCTTTATTTCCACACTATACCAGGTAGTATTTGACAACAGCAAAAACAAAAAACTTTAACAAATTAATACTTGCAGATGAAAATGCAGATGGGTCTATAAGAGTAATCTTAAATTCAAATTCTTTAAATAATGGAAGAAAGTTTAGTAATCTGCCAGAAAATCCAGACAGGTCTACTTCAGTGTTGTCTTGTGACTGTGACATAAAAGATTTTGAGTGCTACCCAGAAAAGCAAGACAAATTGATAACAATCAACTTGTTAATTTTGGTTTATAAGCTCCAGCATTTTTTATGCAAAAGTGGGACATCACAAAGTGAAGAAAGGGAGGTAAAGTGGCTTAAGCAGGTCAGAGGGCTAGTTTGTCATCCTACAATTATTTGACCATTGTAAGAGGGATTTATACAGGAAAAATGAATACTGAAAGAAGTAGGGTAGAAGTAGGGGAAAAACGAGGTTCAAATTCATCTTGCTAAGATAATAATAATCCTTACTAAGATAAATTTAACAAGAACAACATTGGCTCCCAATCAAAAGGGAAATGGTTAGAGTTAAGCAGAAATAAGAGAAAATGATAAAGCAAAAATCAATAAATTAACTGTTTGCAGGCAAAGTCTATTTGTAAGACTATGATTCATAAACTTGGAAAACTCCATGAACCCAATCTACTTTGTTTTGATGGTTTGCTTTTCTTTGGTCTGTAAGAACTGAAGAAGGTATCAGAATACTTCTGGCAGCAAAAGAAACAAGTCTACAGGTGACAGAGTGGTTACAATATGCAGCTGAATAAATCATTGGGTTAAACCACTGTTGTGAAACAGTTTTTATACATTAAGTCAAGCTGTGTTTCTCAAACCAGGAAAAGGAAATTCCACATGTGTAGCTGTCTGGGGCCACTGCTGGAGTAAAACTTTTAGGTATGAGAAGGTCAGGGAAGGGTCAGGGAAAGAAAATCAGGAATAACAGATAAGTGACCAACTAATGTAATACCAACCTAAAGATCCTTGGCCATGGCAGCCAAGTTTAAAGCAAGATTTTCCATAATGGAGGACAATGAGATCAGGATGGACAACAGAAATAAGAATCAAGCCTACAGAATGAGTTAGAATTAAAGCCAGCAGCCATTTGCCAACAGTAAAGATAATCTGTCTTTGGAAAAAATAAAATAAAATAAAATAAAATAAAATGAAATAAAATAAAATAAAATAAAATAAAATAAAATAAAATAAAATAAAATAAAATAAAATAAAATAAATCACATTTTGCATATTAGACTTTGGGACACAACATACTGACTTCATATATGAACATGCAGAAAAGAGATTCATTGTGTTTCAGTCTGTGCATCTTTAACTTACCCAAAAATACTATTCATTCACAATACACAGAACACACCCCTTCAAGACAAGAATTTAGAGTAATTACAAATTGACCAGTCTTTTGAATTTATCGGAAAATAATTGGAGAAAGGTGGAAGCTAGTATATAAAGCTCTCCTTTGTATGCACAAGAACACTTAGACACCACATTATTACTGGATTCAATAGTATTAGCTGAAACTCAGAGAATGAGGGTAGGCAATTGATGAATCAAATAACTAAGGAAAAAAAAAAAAAAAAAAGGATTTGGATAGGAGGAAGTCAGAGTAAAGTTCTGTATCTTACTGTTCCAGTGATTTTGCTTCTCTTTAAAGTAAGAAACTGGATCTTTTTATAATCACTAATGCTAAATTGTTCCCTAAAATCTGGAACACTTAAATAAAGATTTTTTACATTTAATTCAGTGAGACCTCTGCAAAACTGATGCTGTAGCTGCCTCTATATTGAAATTCATGGAGGAAGAGCCCCAAGAGTTTTGTAGGATTTTCTGATTTCATTGATGTCGATATTTCACATTTCATTAATTAGAATAAAATTTCCCATAAATTAATCATTTTGGTCATATAAAAATGTTTAACACATTTCCTTTTGCTGCTTAAGTAATGCTATTTAAAATCATTGCAAAATCTTATTATAGTTGAGGTTTAAATTAGGACTGAGGAAAACAATGAAGAATAAGTATATTCAGGTAACTCTCTACTAGGCAATAATGCCTTAAAATATTCAAATGGAGTTTGTGTTTTCACTGTGATCTAGAGAGTACTGATGAGATTAGACTGTCTCCCCCTCTGGAGATATTCAAAACCCTGTGATTTTGTGAATCATCCCATGATTCTGTCATGTCAGTTAATTGAACAGTTGGATTCACTGTTTTCAAAAGCAGTATTGTTAAAGGAAAAAAAAAAATAATAAATAAAAAAATAAATAAAATGATGTGCCCTGTCTCCAGACTGTCATCACTTGTTCTTTTAGCCAGTTTCTAGTCTGTCAGTCTTATGTCATTCTACAGCTCCCTCTTTTTTTTTTTTTTTTTTTTTTTTTTTTTTTTTTTTTTT
>CM021797.1:65432513-65448051 GCA_011076525.1 Nettapus auritus | reverse complement strand
GTCTTATTCCCAGATGGTTACCCTACTTAAACCTTCCATCTCTGTATTTCGTTGCTGAGCATGGCATTACATGGTCTGTAATGTCCCTTTGGTTGGCTGCCATGGCTGTGTCCCCTTCTAGTCTCTTGCCCACCCCAGTTTACTTGCTGGTAGAGAGTAAACTGAGACAATAGGGGCTGTGCAGGCCCTGCTCAGAAACAGCCATCCATGGTTTTACTCACAGATCCAAAACAGAGCAGCAAAAGGACTGCTATGAAGAAAAGTAACTCCATCCCTTACCAGTACAATAAATAAAGATTCTAGTATTGAAGCAGAAACAGGGCAAACACAAGGTTCAAATAAAGGTTCAGAAACTTTCCTATGGGAAATTCTTGGTCTAAGTGTTAACATATTCTGCTGGTGACAATAAGCTGTGAACTTCAGCAGTCTGCAAAAAGTGCTAGAAAATTTTAAGCTATAGCTCAAGAAAAATGTCTCTATTTGACATTGTGTAATAGGAACATATTTAAGTGCTTTTCTGAATACTTCACTGCAATTTGTATTTCTTAATGTCAAAACTGAAGATTTCGGGGCAGCAGTGTTGTTCATCATATGGTATGACCATTCTTTTTTGTGATATACTATCTTAATAATATCCTTGCATACCCTTGCATATAAAATTTTACAATATTTAAAATAGTTGGTATTAAATATATATATTATAAATATATGTAATCACACTATACATCTTAGGAATGTGTAATTCTTTCAGAAGGAAGTTTTCTAGTACATTTCAAGAAACTACACATACTCGGGAGGTGTTTTATAGGACAAAACCTATAAACATATCAGCATTTCAAAATAGCTTCTTGATCTGCTGCAGCTCATCCTCTCTATGTAAGTCTTGCAAAGACTGGGTTTTAGTGACATACATACTAGGAACTGTAGCTAGAGTCCTTTCTTAAAAAAGCTACAAAGCAATTACTAGTTTCCCACCCACTCATTTACTGACTGTACTCAATGTGCATAGCTAAATCTGCTTGGATGTCATATCCTACTTTCCACACAAAATTAGTCTCAGATTCTTTCTCTGTGCATGACCAAGCTGACAGTTGGGAACCCAGAAAATATTTTATAAAGATCAGAGGCTCTTTCTTTTCCAGACCATATTGAGATTAGTGGCTGCAGATCCAGTATGCAGTGACATTCTAGAAGCTGCAAAG
Organism: Nettapus auritus; assembly: GCA_011076525.1. Lineage (NCBI taxonomy): Eukaryota > Metazoa > Chordata > Aves > Anseriformes > Anatidae > Nettapus > Nettapus auritus. The sequence goes on along the minus strand of CM021797.1, from coordinate 65,446,849 downwards.
GCAAGTATGAATGTATTCATGGACAGTAGTAGTAAATGGGCTGAAGACTACAAGTACTCAGTTTTGTTTGTTTGTTTTTGTTTTGTTGTTTGTTCATTTGTGTTTGCATTTGTTGTTGTTGTTGTTTGTTTGTTTTTTGAGCTAACTCTCTGTATGAACTGTTAATGTTGTACTACGGGGATGTCCTGTGACCCCTTTTCAGGAACCATAATTATTTAATAACACTACAGATAACATAACTAGCTCCTCAGATTTGGGTTAGTTGCTTGACATATTTAACGGACAACTCTAAATAACTCTCTCTTGTGAGATACTGTACCTTAGTAAGAGAAGAACATAATAGGATCAGAAAACAAGAATTAATGATATAATGCAATATTAATACAATATTTTCAGTGGAAGAAGTAACAAATTCTAGAATTATAACTTGTTTATGTGTTGTTGTTTACTGAAGAAAGATGAGTCATTATAACAGAAATCTCTATTCAGTGCAATTGGTTAATGATTTACCTGTTATGCCCTGATTATATTCACTATGCAGTAGCTTCTGTTTGCCCTTTTTTTTTCTATTTTGTTTTTACCAAATTTGTTAGTGTTTGCAGAGTCATCTGCATTGCCAACTTCTTCTCCCTGCATTAGCAAAGTATAGGGCAAAATTTGTCTTACTGTAGTCTGTCGCAGGTGCACCCAAAACTACAAAGACAGGGGTTACTGCATACAGATCGATCACTGCTAGGACACTGCAAGAGCTATGGAGGTTCTGCAGTTAGGGAGTGTGTGGAAGAGGTCATGGGGGAAAACAAGGTAAGCTATTAGTCTCTATGTTAACATTTGAAGGTCAAGAGCTTGCATGCACTTGTTTTATGTTTTGTATGTTTAGTCCAATGCAGTGCAAACAGCTGCCTTAACACAGATTTTTACAGTGGCTGTTTTACAAGGTGCAGGACAATTACAAATAATATATATCATCAATGCAAGTAGAACCTGGAAAACAAATAAACTGCAACATGTCAGTATCAACATCTTAGCTAAAATTATTTTACACAAGTTTATGAGGCTATGGTGATCTGATCCAACAAATTAAAACAGCCACACTTCCCATAAAACACCTTTGAAAAAACGTTATATTTCCTGTGGAGAATAGAGGAAATAAACATACGCTCTCGCTTAAATGTGTTATGCAAATAAATAACATAATCAGAACAACAACAAAAAATAATAAAAATAAAAAGAAGTTTGATCTCCATTATATGTATGAGAACACAAAGTGCTCTCTAGTGGGTTTTCAAGAAAAACAAACAAATCCAGAATGGGAATGGGAAGGGGTTGGAGAGAGTAATTTGGAAATTACTACTACTCTTTTACGTTTTAAATTAAAATGAAAATTGAATTTTATTAGCAGGGAAATATAAGGCTCATGGCTACAAGGAACTAACTGTACAGTGTATAATATTTATCTAGTGAACTTAAGCGAAGCCAATACTCTCTTTGGACAGCTCACATATGGGCTTGATTAATAGGTACTATTAATCAAGGTACATAGGTACTACTTCATTTCCGGCTCCTTGCCAGATATACTAAACATTGCATTTAGAGAATGTATTAACTATGCATTTCAAATAAATTAGAATACAGCCAAATCATTTCCCTCTCTACCCAGCTAGCTGGTTTGGAAGAAAGAAAGATAAAGGCACAAATCTAAAAATAATAACAATAATAATAAAATAAAAAATAAAATTTGTATAATCAAATCAACACCCATGTTGACCTCTACCATCCAGGTAACCGTTCCAAAAATTAAAATAAAATAAAAAAGAAAACAATAATCAATAGAAATGTGTAATAGAAATATGTGAAAAGATACAAATTACAACCTTTTGTTCTGATGATTTTTTATCTTAATAAAAATGTATTGGACTCCCAAAAATCTACTTAGACGAGATTGACTGTTATTGATTTTACATGGAAAGCATTTGAGTATTGTAGTAATAACTTCACTTTTTAAAAGTTCTTATAGATAAAATTAGTTTTGGATAATCTTCCAAATACATAACCACACAGATGGCATAAAACCTGTAAACTCTTAATCCTAAATACTGAACACAGTTATGACAGTGGTTCTCTTATTGTTAAAATTCCTAGGTTATGAAGTACTTTGGTACTTCAGAGACCAAAAACTGAAGCTTCATGTTAATGTGACAACAGTTTTTTATTTCTTAGAAAGTAACCTTTCTCTTACATAACTTGAAGAAAAATTCAATTCTTACATGAGAAAAAGCAGGTCTAAAAAGACCTAGTTGGGTCTAGGGTTTTCTCTTCAACCTGTGTGCAAAACAAAACTTAAAAGTTTTCATTATGTATACAGACATTTGTCATCTTATCCCTACTTAAGATTTAAGAGCATCTTTACTGATCAGTTCTAGTATTCACTTCTAAAGGCAATTCTTGTCAATTAAAAAAGAAAATAACTTCTGACACAATAAGAATTAAAGGTAAGAATTTCTGTACAAAAACTGTAATAGAATCATTATGCTAAACAAGCTTAGAAGGGAATGACAGCAGGATTCCAAAAAGAAAATAAAAAAAATAAAATAAATAAATAAAAAAAAAACTTATTGGATGCCTACTCTCACACACATGCAAGTAGATAAAAAGACAATTCACTATTTTTTCCTGACTCATTACACTCCTCCTAAACAAAAATTATTCAAACTTATAATCAGTCTGAAAAAAACTTTTAACAAACTGAACAGTATATTAAGAATCTTAGACAACTGATCACATTCAGTGTTCTACTCATTTTATTCAAGAATATTCCTCCAGATGTAGTGCTACAATTGTTAATATTTATTTTAAGTCTCATATCATGTTTTTCAAATCATGGCTAAAACTCATCATAAAACAGGCTGTGCAGCTGTATACATGTAGAAATTGGAGGCCATTGGGAGTTTGTCTCTGCAGTAACTTGGAATTAACTAAATAGTAAGTGCTTATTCATTCTCCTCTTGGACACCTCATTCTTTTCACATACAATGTCTTCTGGCAAGAAAATTTACTAATTCTTGCTACCTTTATTTGATGTTCCTTGTTTTTACATGGAAAGAAGAAATTGATTTTTTTTCCAGCTTTTTTCTGATGTGGAAACCATCCCATTCTGCTGATCATCCTTCTTGCCTTCCTCTGAATAAAGAAAGGTGGAGTTCAGTGACTAATATGTGTAAACCTGGACAACCTCTACAATACAGTATAGGTACTATGCAAGTCAGGTAAGTGGAATTCTTTTTTCTTGCCATAAGCATAGCTAAGCTCTTAACATGTGACTCAAGGCTGAGAATAAGAAATCCGCTAAGGAAAAAAAGATAAAAAAAGATATTCAAGATTAATGAGACTCCATATAGAAGCGAATGTTCTCTGTACAATAGAGAGGTTTCTATTTTCTTCTTGTTAAAAATCAATGAAGTAAAGTTTGACTTCGAGTTAAAACAAACAAACAAACAAACAAACAAACAAAAAAGATATATGAAGATATAAACAGGAAATATTACAAATCTTTTGTAATACATTTTAATTTGAAAAAAAAAAAAAAAAAAAGATATATATTTTTGTCTGCACGTTCCCAGAAATGCTTCCTTCCATCCCTTCATTCAAAGTGCAGCAAACACAGTAAACTTCATTTTAGGGGAAATATGTGAGGTATCCACTTGTAAATGTTTGTGTGGAACAATGTAAGAATAATGGTTGGGGAACAGGAGACCAACTGTTAGATAAATAACTTCTGAAAGCATAGTATATGCAGCCAGCAGTCAAACCACTGAGGCGTGTACTCACAGCAAAACAGACTTCATGCCCTTGCCAGATGGGTGATTGATCAGTTAGGATGAGACACAGCTTTCCCAGATCTATTCTTCTCACACACATATTCAATGTCAATCTACATTTTGGGGAGAGAGACAATCACTACTTAAGGCAATTCACCACACCGGATCAGAAAACCAGACCAAAATTGAAAGCTTGAAGTGTGCAAGCACTGAATCAACAACAAGCCACAAAAAGAGTAGGCAGAGAAGTTGACATTTTGAAAATAAAAAAAAAAAAAAAAAAAAAAAAAAGGCAATATTTACTATACCCGTTCTTCTTGTTGTTTGTGCCAATCAGTGGAAACTAAGTTACTAATCAGAGTTTACATTTAATTATCAATGCCAAATATTGAAGACATTACAATGGAAAGAACTCACCGTGACATCTTCTTTCCCTTTACTCTATACAGTGGCATATTTTTATTTATTTGTTTATGCCTAAATTCACAACATAACTTAGATAATACTTTGCAATGACACCTTCAGGTGAGAACAATCTGATACTCAGCTGCGTTCACATGAAAGTGTGAGCTGACTCTCTCCCTTTAAATGAGATCTATGAATTAATGAAGCCTGGGATCCCATTGCCTTAGTCTCATGGTTAAATGCCCAGATGACCAAGATCTTCCAAGGTCTTCAAATAGGCAAGATTTTTTTCCTGTTTGACAGACAAAAGGTTAATCTCCAAAGGAGCTGGGTCCTGATTCTCTTCATAGTGGCTTGTATGATGTCATGTTTTGGATTTAGGAGAAAAATATTGTTAATAACACACTGAAGTTTTAGTTGTTGTTGTGCAGCACTTGCACTAAATCCAAAACCTTTCATTTTCTCATACTGCCCCACCAGCGAGGAGACTAAAGGTGCACAAGAAGATGTGACGTAGCCAGGGCAGCCAACCCAAACCAGCTAAAGGGATATGCTATAAAATACGACATTGTGCTGAACAATAAAACTGGAGTTGCCTTGGGTGTGGTCACTGCTCGGAAATTGGCTGATCATCAGTTGGCTGGTGGTGAGCAATCACATTGTACATTGCATATTTTATACTTTTTGAATTGTCTTTGTTGTTGTTGTTGTTGTTGTTATCCTTTCCTTTTCTGTCTTAATAAGCTGTCTTTATCTCAAGCTATGAGTTTTCCCTTTTTCCAATTCTCTTCTCCATCCAGTTTTGGGGAGTAAGTGAATGGCAGTGTGGTGTTAAGCTTCCTGCCAGGTTAAACCACAGCAAGTTGTGAGGTATATGTTTTGTTTTATATATTAAAGCTGCTAAAATTAATTTCATTGTATTAATTATATAATTAATTCTGTTAAGTAATCTGGAGCTCAGGTTAAGTTTCAAGTTATGTGAAAGCTTCATGGATAAATATAATGTGCATTTACCCTCATTGTAAGACTTCATTAAGAACATGGCTTTAAAAAGATAATTTTATTTCTGTTAGTACTATAATAATAAGATGCAAAACCACAACAATAAAACAGAAGACAACAAAATCTTGGTATATTGTACACCTGCTTGCACAACAGCTTGCAATGTCTTTTTTTTTTTACTCCACGGCATCTTTAATATAAATGTATAGCTATCTATTTCTTTGTATATATAAAATAGATGACATAAGATGTTGAAGATATCAGAGCTATGAGTAATTTTCAAGTTCACAAAGATAATTCCTTTAGTAGTCTAGACTTTTCAAACAAAGTGCAGGGTTTTACTCCACCAGGTTTTAGAACTTGTCCTACTTAATACCAGTGTTGTCTTCAGCAATCGGAACCATATAGAAATCAAACACTGAGAGCTGCTCTTTCTTCTGTATTGTGTCATCTATCATAGCCCAGCAGGCAAACACAGTGTTTTATTATTTTTCTGATTCTTAGTGGAACACACATTTATAGTAGAGATTAATGTAAAAAGAAAAGTCAAAGAATCTCCAGAATAACTTAAAACATTCAAAATAATCAGATTAGATTTAATAAATCAAAGCCACCTTCCTGAAAAAAAAAAAAAAATAGTTTGATGGATCTTTAAAGACAGACATTAAAAATTCCGTCTTTGAAATTATTCTAAGAAATAGAATAATTATAGTTTGCTATGAAGTGATAATTATATACACAAAATAACATAATATTACTATAATCAGAATTAATAAATCACACTGAGAATCACAGAATCACAGAATGGTTGAGTTTCAAAGGGACCTCTGGAAGTCATCTTGTCCAATTTCTCTTCTCAGACAGGGCCACACAGAGCTGTTTGTTCAAGATCATGTCAGATGGCTTTTGAATACCTCTAAGGAGGGTATTCCAAAATACTCTGGGCAACCTGGCAACACTCAGTCACTCACACAGTAAAGAAGTGCTTCCTGATGTTCAGAACCACCTATGTTTCAGATTGTTCCCATTGGCTCTTGTCCTGCCTGGAGCACCACCGGGCACCACTGGGAAGAGTCTGGTTCCGACCTCTTTGCATTCACTCTCCAGGTATTTATAGATATTAGTGAGACTGACTGACTCTTCTTCAAGCTGAAAGTCCCATCTCTCTCAGCCTATCATAGAATCATAAAATTATAGAATGGCTTGGGTTGGAAGGGACTTCAAAGATCATTTATTTTCAACCCCCCTGCCATGGGCAGGGATGCCACCCACTAGATCATATTTCTCAGGACCTCATCTGGTCTTGAACAGCTCCAGGGATGGTACATACACAACCTCTCTGGGCAACCTGTTCCAGTGCCTCACCACATCCTCACAGCAGGAATGCTCCAGTCTCTTCATAACCTTCGTGGCTCTTCACTGGACTCTCCAGTATGTCCATGTATCTCTTGTACTGGGAAGCCCAAAACTGGACCCATTACTCCAGGTGTGCCCTCACCAGTGTTGAGTTGAGGGGAATGATCACCTTCCTCCCTATTCTGGGAATACCTTAAGGCATACCAGGATACCATCGTCCTTTGTGGCAAAGGCATAGTGATGGTTCATGCACAACTTGGTGTCCGCATGGACCCCCCAGGCCTTTTTCTGCCAAATTGTTTTCCAGCGGGGTGGCCCTCAGCCTGTACTGGTGCCTGGGATTGCAGGACTTTTCACTTCCCTTTGCTGAACTTAATGAGGTTCCTGTCAGACCATTTCCTCCAGACTGTAGAGATTCTTCTGGATGACAGCAAAACTGTCAGGTACATCCACAACTTCTCCCATTTTTGTTTCATCTGTGAATTATTGAAGGTACACTCTGCCCCACCATCCAAGTCATTAATGAAGAAGTTGAACAGCATTTGATACAGTATTGACCACTATTACTGATCTCCAGCTAGACTTTGTGCTACTGATCACCACACCCTGTGGCTGGCCATTCAGCCAATTTTTAGCTGACCTCACTGTTTGCCCATCCAGCACCTATATCAACAACTTGTCTAAGAGCAGACAGTGTCAAAGACTTTCCTGAAGTCCATGTAGACAATACCCACCGCTCTCCCCTCATCCATGAGTCTGGTCATTTCATTACAGAAGCTTATTAAGTTGGCCAGGCAAGATTTCCCCTTGGTGAATCCATGCAGTCTATTCCTGAGAATTTTCTTGTCATTCATGTCCCTGGAAATGTCTCCCAGGATTAGTTGCTCCACTCACTTTATTTAAAACTAATTCTATAATAATGATAGAGGAACTTAATGTATGAAAATTACATCATATATTGTACTTTGCATTATAAATTTTACATGTTTTTGGTAACATAAAGATAGGTACTAGTACTGACTCCCAGTACTTTCTGGTATGGTTGATCATAAACATTCAGAATTTTTTCAGGAGGGAAAAAGGGTAGAACATGCTTTATAGAGTATAGTGTGCTTCATGGGAAATTTAACATAAGGCTATATTTATTATAAAATCTGTTTAATAATCATGTTAGGCATGGGAACATCAATATCACAGTCATTTATATTATTCACTACTTCTTTAGGAATGGCTGACTGTGAACACAATTACTGGAGATTTGTCAGGATAACAACTACACATCTTACATGTGTTGTCTTGTACTGCTATTGGCTACTAAACTTGTAGCTACGCTGTCTTGTTTTTACAGAAAGATGAGTACATATTGTGATCTTTTGGCGTCAGTCGAATGAACTGAGTATTGCAGAGGCCAACAAATATTTGCAATGTTGCTTATAGCCTACACAGCATCTTTATACCTTTTGTGGAAGACAGGGAGTTTTTATTTTTGAAAATAATAGCCAAAGTAACTTAAAAGCTCCTTTTTATTATTTATACAGACAAGAATACTTGTCAATTGGTTATTTCATGTCAGTCATGTAAGGAAGGATCTCAAGATCAGCTAGTAAGTATAAACAACTTTAAATATAATGTAATCTCTTTAGTGATTTTGGCCTCATCTCTATCAGTAAAGACAATTGCAGTTTTTGCTCTATCTTCCTGTTAGAATAATAATAACAATAATAATAATAATAATATAAAAATAAAAATAAAAATAAATAAAAATAAAAAGCGTAACATGGTTTGCTTTTTTATCTTTCAAAGGACAGTACCTGAAAAGAAATTTAACCACAGACATGTCTTACAAATATAAAAACTTCAAAAATTCATAAAGCAGACGGAAACAGAAAATGGGTCAGTGTCAGTGATGTATTAATTTTTCAACACAAGAATGTAATTCTCCAGCATATCCTTTTCAGGACCCTTTGAAGTAAACAGCAGTAAAATTGAAATGAGTTTGAGTTCAGAATTTGTTTATTATTGTTTTTAATGTTGCTGCTTTTGAGTGCAAAGAAAAATAATAGGTATTTTAAAACTACACCATTTTATGGCATGCTTTGAACAGCTGGTTACACTGAGTAGCAAGGTTTGTGCTAAGCTGTAATAAACAAGAAAGAGAAATTGACAATATCTCAGCAGTTCAAAGGAATACCATGGGGAATCTGCACCAAACCACAAAGTCCCTATCACTCATTACCACAGTCTTGAAGACATTTTTGACAAGTAATTGTGGAGGGGGGAGCTTTTAAATTTTTTTTTTTTTTTTTTTCATTATTGTGCTCTTTTTGAAACCCTAACTTCATGAAGATTATGCAAATGTATAAAACTCTATTAAACATTAAATGTGAAGTAGTTCCTGGCAGTCTGACCTTCAAAAAGTTATCAAAATTTCAACAATTTAAGCCTCTCAAGGTTCATAAACTACAGAATGTTACATCTAATATGGCCATTCTCCTAAACTGTGGAAGCCGGCTACTTCTGCCATATTCCTTATAATTGCACAAATAGCAGTTCTATTTCCAAAAAAAGTAATTTAAATACTACTGTATTAATTGCCCACTTACGTTGTTTTTACAAAGTTGACCACAATATATCCATTTGACCTCAGGAAGAGTTGGATAAGGCATCTCAAATCTAAAATTACACTCCTTTCCTGATCTGTTTTCAGAATAGCTGGTGTAAAATTAGTATAGTATCCCTAATTTATTGTAACTTGGTAAATTAAAGAATGAAAACCAAACTAAATGTTTAAACGATCCTTTATAAGAAAAACTTATCAAACCAGGATTAAGAGACTGATGAGGCATTATACAGGCAGCTAGTGGAAGTCAAGCAATCACCCCCTTATTATCAAGGGGGACTAACTTCCTGGACATACTCTGGAAATACAATACAGACCTGAGGAAGCTGTCTAGAAGGTTCCTGGATTCCATGGAAGACAGTTTCCTGACTCGGTTATTGAGCCTACCAGGCAAGGTGCCCTGTTAGATATGCTGTTCACAAACAGAGAAGGATTCTGGGAGATGTTGTGGTAGACAGTTCTCTTGGGCAGAGTGACCATGATATGGTAGAGTTCTCTATCCTTGGTAAAGTCAGGAGGGGGCTCAGTAAAACTGCTACCTTGGACTCCTGGAGGGCAGACTTGGAGCTGTTCAGGACACTGGTAGGGAGGGTCCCTTGGGAGTCAGTCCTGAAGGGCAGGGGGGTCCAGGAAGGCTGGATGCTCCTCAAGAAGGAAGTCTTAAAGGCGCAGAAGATAGCTGTACCCATACGCTCTAAGGTGAACTGTCGGGGAAGAAGAACGGCATGGATGAACAGGAAACTTTTTCTGAGTGTCCTTTAGAAAAAGAGTTTACGTCTGGTGGAAGAAGGGAGATGAAACTTGAGGAGAGTACAAGGAGGTTGCCAGCCTATGGAGAGAAAAAATCAGGAAGGCTAAAGCCCATTATGGTCTCAACCTGTCCACTATGGTTAAGGATAACAAAAAATGTTTTTTATAAATGTATTAATAGCAAGATGAGAGCCAAGGGGAATCTTCATCCTCTACTGGACACAGGGGAACATGACTAGTAGGTATAAGGAAAAGGTTGAGGTACTTAATGTCTTCTTTACATCTGTCTTTACTAGCTACACAACTTATCCTCAGAGTACTCAGCCTCCTGACCTATAAGCCTGGGATGGTGAGGAGAAGAAACCCCTCAGAGTTCAGGTGGAAACAGTCAGAGACCTGCTGCTCCACCTGGACTGTCACAAGTCCATGGGGCCAGATGGAATCCACCTGAGGGTGCTGAGGGAGTTGGAAGATGTGACTGCTGAGCCACTTTCCATCCTCTCAGTGGTCATTGTCATGACCATCAACATCATTGGAGAGGTCCCAGAAGAGTGGAGACTTGCTAATGTGATGCCCATCTATAAGAAGGGTTGAAGGGAGGACCCTGTCCTCCACAGGCCTGTCAGTCTGACCTCAGTGTCAGGAAAGGTGATGGAACAAATCATCTTGAATGCAATCACACAACCTATGCAGGATAACTGGGGAATCAGGCCCAGTCAGCATGAGTCCATGAAAGGCAAGTCCTGCCTGACCAACTGAGCTGGTGGAAGGGGATGAGGAGCAGAATGTGGACCCCACAATCCACAAGAAGATGGTTGGTGACCTGCTACAGCACTTGGGTGTACTCAAGTCGATGGGGCCGGATGGGATCCACCCGAGGGTACTGAGGAAACTGGCGGAAGAGCTGGCCAAGCCACTTTCCATCATTTATCGGCAGTCCTGGCTATCGGGGGAGGTCCCACTCAACTGGCGGATAGCAAACATGACGCCCATCTACAAGAAGGGCTGGAGGGTAGACCCGGGGAACTGCAGGCCTGTTAGTTTGACATCAGTGCCAGGGAAGCTCATGGAGCAGATTATCCTGGGCATCATCATGCGGCACTTGCAGGGCAAGCAGGCAATCAGGCCTAGTCAGCATGGGTTTATGAAGGGCAAGTCCTGCTTGATGAACCTGATCTCCTTCTATGACAAGGTGACACGCTTAGTGGATGAGGGAAAGGCTGTGGATGTGGTCTACCTTGACTTCAGTAAGGCTTTTGACACCGTTCCCCAGAGCATTCTCCTCAGGAAACTGGCTGCTCATGGCTTGGACTGGCGTATGCTTCATTGGGTTAAGAGCTGGCTGGATGGTCGGGCCCAGAGAGTCTTAGTGAATGGAGTAAAAATCCAGTTGGAGGCCGGTCACTAGTGGAGTCCCGCAGGGCTCGGTACTGGGGCCAGTCCTCTTTAACATCTTCATCGATGATCTGGGTGAGGGGATTGAGTGCACCCTCAGTAAGTTTGCAGATGACACCAACTTAGGTGCGTGTGTCGACCTGCTTGAGGGTAGGAAGACTCTGCAGGAGGATCTGGATAGGCTGGACCGATGGGCCGAGGCCAACGGTATGAAGTTCAACAAGGCCAAGTGCCGGGTTCTGCACCTGGGGCACAACAACCCCAACCAGAGCTACAGGCTGGGAGAAGGGTGGATAGAAAGCTGCCTGTCAGAGAAGGACCTGGGAGTATTGGTTGATAGTTGGCTGAATATGAGCCAGCAGTGTGCTCAGGTGGCCAAGAAGGCTAACAGCATCTTGGCTTGCCTAAGAAACAGTGTGACCAGCAGGTCCACGGATGTGATTGTCCCCTTCTACTGGGCTCTTGTGAGGCAGTACCTCGAGTCCTATGTTCAGTTTTGGGCCCCTCACTGCAAGAAGGACATGGAGGTGCTTGAGCAAGTCCAGAGAGAAGTGCTAAGAAGCTGGTGAAGGGTCTGGAGAACAAGTCTTCTGAGGAGCAGCTGAGGGAGCTGGGACTATTTAGCCTGGAGAAGAGGAGGCTCAGGGGCAACCTTATCGCAGTCTACTGGTACCTGAAAGGAGGCCGTAGCGAGGTGGCGGTTGTTTTATTCTCCCATTGTCTGGTGACAGAATGAGGGGGAATGGGGTAAAGTTGTGCCATGGGAGGTTTAGGTTGGATATTAGGAAAAACTTCTTTACTGAAAGGGTTGTTAGTCACTGGAATAGGCTGCCCAGGGAAGTGGTTGAGTCACCATCCCTGGAGGTCTTTAAAAGACATTTAGATGTAGAGCTTAGGGATCTGGTTTAGTGGAGGACTTGTTAGTGTTAGGTCAGAGGTTGAACTCGGTGATCTTGTAGGTCTCTTCCGACCTAGACTGTTCTGTGATTCTGTGATTCTGTGATTCTGTAAACCTCATCTTCTTCTATGACTGGGAGACCCACCTGGTGGATGAGGGAAAGGCGACTGATGTAGTGTACCTAGACTTCAGCAAAGCCTTTGGCACGTTCCCCCACAGTATTCTTCTGGAGAAGCTGGCAGTCCATGGTTTGGACAGGTACATTCTTTGCTGGATTAAAAACTGGCCGGACAGCCAATCGCAGAGAGTAGTGGTGAAATCTAGCTGGTGACCTGTTACCAGTGGTGTTCCCCAGGGGTCAGTGTTGGGGCCCATACCCATTAATATCTTTACTGATACTTGGATGAGGGAATTGAGAACACCCTCAGTAAATCTGCAAATGACACTAAGTTGTGGGAAGTGTCGATCTGCCGGAGGATAGGAAGGCCCTGCAGAGGGACCTGAACAGGATGGGTTGATGGACAGAGGCTAATGGGATGTTGGTTCAACACGGTTAAGTGCCAGGTCCTGCACCTGGGGGAAAAAAATCCCATGCAACCCTATAGGCTCGGAGCAGAATGACTTGAAAGCTGTGCAGAGGTAAAGGACCTGGGGAAGCTGATTGATACTCACCAGAACACAAGCCAAGGGTGTGCCCAGGTGGCCAAGAAGGCTGACTTGTATCAGAAATAGCATAGTCAGCAGGACCAGGCAGGTGATCATCCCCTTGTACTCTGTTCTGGTGATGCCACACCTCAAGTCCTGTGTTCATCTTTGGGTCTTTTACTACAAGAAAGACATCTAGGCCCTGGAGCGAGAAGGGCTACAAAGCTAGTGAAAGGTCCGGAACACAAGTCCTACGAGGAGTGGCTGGGGGAACTGGGGTTGTTTAGTCTGGAGAAGAGGTTCAGGGGAGACCTTATTGACTTCTTCAGTTTCCTGAAAGGAAGTTGTGGGGAGCTGGGGGTCAGCCTCTTCTCACAGATAACTAGCAATAGGACTAGAGGGAATGGTCTCAAGTTGTGCCAGGGGAGGTTTAAGTTGGAAATTAGGAGAGATTACTTCTCAGAAAGAGTAATCAGGTACTGGAATGGGTTTGCCAGGAAAGTGGTGGAGTTACTGTCCCTGGGCGTGTTTAAGGAGAGGTTGGACTTAATGTTTACAGACATGATTTAATGGGTAATATTGGTGGTAGGGGAATGGCTGGACCAGATGATATTGGAGGTCTTTTCCAACCTTAATGATTGTATTATTATATGTTAATGAAGCAGAAAAATAACTTAGTACTGTAACACATTTATGAAAACTCAAACAAAAAAAAAATGAAAATCATGTCTTAAATCATGCTTGATACTTTTTGTTAATAAATGTAATAATAAAAGCATCCTATCATGCATCTCACAAGCATTAATGAATTAGCATGTATATGTATATTTATCAATATTTATTGGCAAAAAATGATATACTTTTAATGGTAAATTATCATGAGATATGGAAGATATTTAGGACATATTTTTTTGTTTGTCTAAGCTAAGAAATGTAACTTCATCATATTTTGTATTCCTTTTTTCTCAGGAAGCCTGCATTTTTCTTTTATGCAATACTTTGTTAAAGATAACTAATCTATCATCTACATAGATACAGTTCTAAAAAGTGGTAGGAGATCAAACACAGACTAATAGCTTTCCCTCACAGGTTAGTATCTTATCTGCATATTCACACAGGGTAAAAAAAGCTTTGAAATAGTTACATGACAATGATCTTTTTCTTTAATAGTCACAGTGGATAAAAGAATTATGGCTAGATCTTACATCCTAGTCATAACACTGTCAAGACAATTTTTCTTATATGCATACGAACACACAAAACAAAAAATATCCCTATATTTCACTATAGAGTATTTTATTACAGTATTTTTTATTAACCTCTCCTACAAGTTCAGGTTCAACAGGTATGATTGAATATAAAGTCAAACTGCATTTTTGTTTCCAGCCTTAGACCATTGTCCTGATGTCATTTAGTTCCAGGATTTGCACTGACTGGGATGTTGATG
>CM021797.1:65391066-65402513 GCA_011076525.1 Nettapus auritus | reverse complement strand
GAAAAAGAACAAAATAAGAATACATATTTTTGTCTTGTTGTTTAAAATATATATATATATTTTAGCCCTAAACAATGAGTTCATAGTTTTAACTTTAGATGTATATATATAAATAGATACAATATATGTAAATATATATATGTGTATGTATATATATATATACACACATACATATGTATTTTAATCCCCAGACTTCTTTCTTCTCCTGGATGGAATGTTTTCTTGCTAATAATTTGCCTCATATGTTTATGGGATTCAGATCACTTGGTTTCAAGAAGAAATGCATCACAAAAAAATCCAGCAATATAATTAAAATGGGTGATGCTCCTATTTCATGCCTGAATTCGGACTGCAAAACTAGGACTTTGATGTGCAGCCTAAACAAACTCTTCCAGCATTAAGGGTGAGGAGGGAGATGGGGAGGTGTCTGGTACCAGCAGCATCCACTATGGGGCAAGACCAGTATGCTCAGGGAGGGAGGGAACCTGCACAGCACTGGGCAGCCAATGCCACCTCTCACCTGACCTCATGGATTCATGATTCACAGAATCACAGAAAGTCTAGGTTGGAAGAGACCTACAAGATCACCAAGTCCAACCTCTGACCTAACACTAACAAATCTTCCACTAAACCATATCCCTAAGCTCTGCATCTAAACGTCTTTTAAAGACCTCCAGGGATGGTGACACAACCACTTCCCTGGGCAGCCTATTCCAATGACTAACAACCCTTTCAGTAAAGAAGTTTTACCTAATATCCAACCTAAACCCCCCCTGGTGCAACTTTAGCCCATTGCCCCTCGTCCTGTCACCAGGCACGTGGGAGAACAGACCAACCGCCTCCTCGCTACAGCCTCCTTTCAGGTACCTGTAGAGTGCAATAAGGTTGCCCCTGAGCCTCCTCTTCTCCAGGCTGAACAGTCCCAGCTCCCTCAGCTGCTCCTTGGAAGACTTGTTCTCCAGACCTTTCACCAGCTTTGTAGCCCTTCTCTGGACTTGCTCAAGCACCTCCATGTCTTTCTTGTAGTGAGGGGCCGAAAACTGAACACAGTACTTGAGGTGCGGCCTCACCAGAGCCGAGTACAAGGGGACAATCACATCCCTGGACCTGCTGGCCACGCTGTTTCTGATGCAAGCCAGGATGCTGTTGGCCTTCTTGGCTGCCTGAGCACACTGCTGGCTCATATTCAGCCGACTATCAACCAAAACACCCAGGTCCTTCCAGGGGAACGGTGTCAAATGCCTTACTGAAGTCAAGGTAGACCACATCCACAGCCTTTCCCTCATCCACTAAGCGTGTCACCTTGTCATAGAAGGAGATCAGGTTCGTCAAGCAGGACCTGCCCTTCATAAACCCATGCTGACTAGGCCTGATTGCCTGCTTGCCCTGCAAGTGCCGCATGATGACACCCAGGATAATCTGCTCCATGAGCTTCCCTGGCACTGATGTTAAACTAACAGGCCTATAGTTCCCCGGGTCTACCCTCTGGCCCTTCTTGTAGATGGGCGCCACGTTTGCTAGCCACCAGTCCAGTGGGACCTCCCCCGATAGCCAGGACTGCCGATAAATGATGGAAAGTGGCTTGACCAGCTCTTCCGCCAGTTCTCGCAGTACCCTCGGGTGGATCCCATCCGGCCCCATCAACTTGCATACATCCAAGTGCTGTAGCAGGTCTCCAACCATCTCCTCATGGATTGTGGGGTCCACATTCTGCTCCCCATCCCCTTCCACCATCTCAGTGTACTGGGCGTCCAGAGAGCAACTGGTTTTGCTGCTAAAGACTGAGACAAAGAAGGCATTCAAGAAGCTCTTACTATATGGAAGAAGAGAAACAGTCTCAAGGGATAGGGTCCTTCTTCATTTTTTTTTATTTTTTTTTTTTGGTGGGGGGGTGGGGGGGGTAGGTTTCTTGTTTTTGTTGTTATTGTTTGTTTGTTTGTTTGTTTGTCCCTTCTGTCCCTTTTTCTTCCCCCTTTGCTTCTCTCCCTTGTGAGTCCATCAAGTCTGTCACTATTTTGTGGTGTACACAACCAATAAGATGCAAAACTTTCAGTCTATACAATAGCAAACTAAACAGGGAGTGCATACTCACTGCATAGTAGCAATGGGCAGTAGACGGATGAATATTTTCCTGGGAATGATGAACAGTGCATGTAAGCTCCTTCCTCCTCAAAGGTAAGAGGAAGCAAAAATAAGAAGAAATAAAAGGGGTTAATTTTCTAACTGGAGGACTAAAATTCTTCTTAGACTTAACTGCACATAGCAACTCCTGCCCACTGTTCCCAGCTATAACATCTAGGCTGAAAATGAGGGATATTGTTTACTTCTAAATTCAACTGGATACGCAGAAAGTAGTACAGAGAACTGCTATTACTGTCAGAATAGCACTCTCAGTTCAGCTTATACTTTTCATATCTTATTTACAACCTTTGTCTCAGACCCTTTTAAGGTGGCCATTCCGTGACCAAGGTCCAGCACCCTCTTATTGGTGCAACAGTTTCAGGAAAACTTCTTCAACATTTCTTCAACATAAATGTCTCATTTATTAGCTTCCTTGTTACTGACCTAGCAAGGCGTGGAGGAAAGAAAACAGAGCATCAGTGAGGATGCCCATTTCAAAAACAAAATACTAATCTATTTTTATACTTTCTGACCTTTTTAATTACTAGAAATGACTGCAAGCTTTCCCATGACTGCTCATATATAGCACAAACAGACCAGGCTCTCTGAACTCACTTGTTATGGTCAGCTTCACTCTGATTCAGGAACATCATTACTTATTTTATCACTTGTTTGGCCAAAAACACTTGTCTACTAAATACACCAAGTGGTTTGAAATTAAGAAGGTAGGTTTAGATTAGAGATAAGGAAGAAATTCTGCACTCACGTGATGGTTTAGGCACTAGACCATGTTGTCCGGAGAAGTTGTGGATGCCCCATCCCTGAAGTGTTCAAGGCCAGGTTGCATGGGGCTTTGGACAACCTGGTTTCATGAGGGATTTTCCATATTCTGAAGTCTACAGATTAACATAAAATTGTAGAACTTACTAAATTGACTTAGGTTTATTACCATTTAAGTTTTTGTTTTTTTTTTTTTTTTTACTACAGTAAGAAACTTTTTTTTTGTATTTGCTCTCTGATGTGTTTCAGGAAAATGAATAAATAAGTGTTAATTATAAGTATTAATTATAAGCAATTAATAACTATTTATGTACTTATAATAACTTTATAAATATTATGATAATGAGTATGAGTAATTATAACTATTAATTATAAATATTAATGTCTAAGTAAATGATTGTTATAAATAAATATATTATTATTATAATAAATAAATAAATAAATAGATGTGTGAATCCTTAAAGGTTTGTTAAAGGAGAAATAATTTTTACTTTTATTGTCTGGGGATGGTCCGAGCATTAGAACTGCCATAATTATCATACCATATGTCCTTTTTTTCCTATAACATGATTTACATCAATCAACAACACAACCAAAGAATCATCTTTCTTTTTTTCCTATCCTTGACAAACAGGAATTTATTCTCTGTTTATTTTGTGAGGCTGCTAGGCATATAAATGATACTTTGTTTTTATTAGGGATAAGAGAGATTTTTAATATTCCAGGATTCCTGTTGAAGATCTTGTTATATTTTGTATTGCTGTAAATAAAATAGTTTACACAATCATACATACAGAACCTCTCGTGCTATTACAGCTCTAGCAGAGATGGAAACTGAGATGTTCCTGTTGTTCAAGATCGGAAGCACAGGTCATTAATGTTTTATTGGTGCTTTTCATATAGTATCCTTTATACAAAAGATTCTCAAAAAGATCATTATAAAAGCTGGCTGGCCTCATGATTTAACAATACTGAGTGGGTGTTTCCTACATGATAATGTAAAAGTGGTGCACAAATGATAGGATGTTAAATTCCAGACAGTGTGAGATAGTTGAAGAAACAAAGTCCCTGAGATAAAATAGATGAAAATGACATATTGATAAAGGTACCCTCACAGCAGAACTTTGTACTATTGAATTTAATCACTGTTTCACTCTGTAAAAGAATAATCTCAGATTAGTCTGAGCATAACTGCACAAATTCTTGAATAATGTAAAAAAAAAAACAAGCAAAAAAAGATATTTTTCCTTGACTTCCTTGTTTAGCCTTATCTGAACATGTTTTGCCACTGAGGTGAAACTGCAGAGACCTGTATAAAGAGCAAGAATCTAATCAGGTGATTTCAAAATCTTTTGTTTGGTTCTATGGCTTTAAACTATGCCCTTTGGCATTAAGCAGGAGCAGTAGGAGGGCTCTACACACAGCTCCATTTGAAATGGTGCAGCTGATACTGGCTCCCTGTGCCTTCTTCTACTGACTGGCGGATCTGTGGAAGAGAAGGATTTTTCCTGTTTCTCATTACTTAGAGACAATGGCTTGTACAGATACATACAGGTTGTCCAAGATTCCGTATATTCCATAAAGCGTCCCATACTCTCATCTTATGCACAATTCTCTTCTACTCTCTGACTTTAGAGTTATAAATAGAACTCTTAACAAGATGTATACATTACATAAATTTATTATACAACTGTTCTTTATGACATTAGACAAAGAGGATATGCAAAGTAAGATTAGTTACCTACAGAAATAAAAAATAAAAATAAACAAGTTCAATGAGAAACTATTAAAGTCTAAAACAATCTTTAAAATATATTTCCAAGAGACTATGTTTGTTCAATATGTGTATACACAAAAGAAACTGTTTTAGTGTTTGTTTTTTTTAGGGTAGGAAGAACATGTATGCAATGAAAAAAAAACAAATATGTCTAAAGTTATACTATATAATTTGCTTTTATATTTGTTATTTATCAAAAAATTTCAATTTTCTTCAGGAGTTTTAGTGCTTCATAACCAAAGATTCTGATGAAGCCATACAGTTATATAAAAGCTTTATTCCACCTTTCTAGTTATGGTATAAAGGAGTGGTGCCTGTTTCTTCTCAACCATATTTGGGCAGTTCTAAAACTATAAAGGCTACAAACAAGTTTGATTAGCAGAGGCTACTCAAATTATTAAATTCCTCTATTTTTCACAAACAACTGCACATTGTCAGAAAATCTCCACCCCATAGTCGCCTCTGGTTTGAAACAGCTTTTGAATATATTCCTTTGAAAACCTAACACTCAATCACAAATGGAGTTAAATATTTGGCTGCTGGAGCAGAGCCCATGACCCCCAGTTAAATGCTACTTACCGTAGCACTGCAATCAGAGGAATATGAAGCAGTCCTTACAGAGCCTGTGTGCTTGTACAGACCAGTTTAAAAGTATTTCCTAGAGCTCAGAAATTCCTGTGTTACGCCATGAAACATAAAAAAGAAAACTGTACAAATCAAACTTTATTCTTTACAGTCTCTCAGGTACCTCATTAACTGGAAATAAAAGCTCCAACCCAGAATTCACAACATTGTTTTTATTCAAAAATAAACCAGCAATAAACCTTCTAAGAAAACACAGATGCCATTCCCCAAAACTTCATCCTGCAGCTCAGTACTTAACAGTGTGGTACTAAAGTACCCCACCTATTGTGGTGTATTGGGTTTACGCGGTAAGGTTTTGGTAAAGTGATTCTGCAGGGCTGGCCTCTGTGAGAAGACTCTGAAAGCTTTGTGAAATGAAAAACTGTGCTCCCTTCTTTTCTTGATCTAAAATATATCAATCTTTTACATTACTTTCAAAGTGCAAACAATAGTCTGAAGGCTAACTTATCTGAAGGAAGTCCCTTCTAGCCTTTCTCCTGAAGCTGGATCTTCCATTTAGCATAGACTGGCTGAGCATTTGGTCATTGGACAAGAGTGAGGATAACAGAGTTATTTGGTTCCCTTGGCATTTGGCACATGGTGGGATGGCATACCTTCAAGACCTGCTCTGAGGACTCTCAGTATTTTATTATTAATTAGTGTAAAATATAGGCAGTTTCCAGCACTAATGTGTTCCACAAGTGTTCCAGATGTTGAACAGGTGTAAACTGAGCTGTTATTGAAGTGGACCATTGCTCCTTTAGCAGTGTGGGTTTCAGTGGAGTCACTAAATACAGATCCTACTTTCTGGTTTTGAGGTTTCAATCATTAGTTTTAGAAGAATAGGGCAGATTCCTGCAAACTGCTATCTATCTTTAATTCTATTGCCTTGAATGTGAGCCATGGACACTTACTATGAAGAGATAAATCTCCAAATTAAGAATAGTCATTTGTATAAATTTTACTAGATCGATCTGATACATTATGAGAAGCAGACAAGAGTACTATGTGCACTTAAATAGAATATTTTCCAGAATCTTTGAATATTTTATAACTAATCTAAAATGCAATCTTTTTATGCTCATCACATTAAAAAAAAATAAATAAATAAAAAAAGGCAATGGGACTGAATTACAGCTGAGAGGTTCCAGAGAGGAGACCTTATGGAGTGAACATTACAGAGTCTCTTTTTTTCCTCCTTTTCTCATTTTGCTGATAGAACATTACCATTTCTGGTGTGCACACCAGATGGGCATTAGGAAATAAATGGATAAATAAAATCTCAAACGTCTGGAGCCTTTCAATTGATTACTATGTTAGTTAAACTTAAATACCAAATGACTAATTCACATGTGCACATTCAACTAAGCAGAATTTATTTTATTTAAAGGTCTGTCAAATCAAGTTTTGTTTGTCATATCCTTTCATGCCCAGCTATTTTACAAACAACCTCGCTTTAAATAACAGATACAGCTGGTAAAAACAAGTCTGTGGTAATAACATAGTTACCTGGAATTCCTTTTCAATTCAGAAATAGCTTACACTGCCTGAATGATCAGTAAGTTTGCTGGGGTATTAAATATCACATGGAAAAATATCTGTTCTGATAATATTCATAGTAAGATTAATTTCAGATCATATCCTGCTGTGTAGTATAGCACAACAGAGGCAGGTTTATCTTGTGAACTTGCTTGTAAAAGGATGAAACAAACCTCTGGCACCCAAAAAAAATACCTCTTTTTTTCTGTCAATCTTTTTATTATTTAAAACCGTCTGAGCTTAGATCTGTATTTTCTATCACATGGATACAAACATCCTCTTTTACACTGAGAGAAAAGTTATTCTTCATCCACTAGCAAGCCTGAACAGCTGCAACGCTGCAACAAGCACCGTGGTTCATGGGTGATTTGCTGTTGAGAGGAGCAGGAGGAGAACATGCAATGCTACCGCCAGGAGCAGCAGAGATGGTGAAGGCTGATGTTTACTGCCCAAGACCTACTCTGCTGCTTCTTTAAGCAGGTGATTCTCTGATCCTTGCCCTGTGTTTTGCAGCAGGACTTTGCTGGAGAATATGAGTTTTCTTGCACTTCTGCAAGAAATACCCATTGTAACCCAGAATCTGTCTTGCTTTCTTGACTTCTTTTGTTGATACCTCAGACAGCTGATAAGTTCATCTGGCTCCTCTCATTCTGAACTTTCATTAAGCAACACAATGATGCATTCTCCTGTAGTACAACCCATTGTAATCCATGACCAACACAAACATTTTTTCATCTACAACAGTATCAGAAAAGGCAACACTGAGAAACTTTTTGTATTTGTATCAGAAGACACTGTGCAATCCTGTTTCTGCATCATCCAGTGCAACTCCAGCAGAGTACTATGCACTCAGCTAACTCTGAGGTTTACATGCACTTCAGGGTCTCAGACCTTCCAGGACTATCAGTATGTTAACACTTTTTTTTTTTTTTTTTTTTCTTTTTTTCGCGGGGAGAAAGGGTAATAAAAAACAAAAAAAAAAATAAATTCTGTTAAAAAAAAATCATAGCAGCATGGCTGTTAGAAGACATGCCAGCCACCAAAAATATTTTATTAGTCCTGGTTTTCATGCAGACTCCTACACTTGTCATGAGCACTGTAAACAGTTCTCAAAGTGGTTATATTAAAAACTATTCTTACACTTGTTTTAAGGAATCTTTTCATTCATAAACGGCATACATAAGTCAAACAAAGATATTCTTTTCTATGTGTCTGATTTTTTTCTATGATTTGTTTCTTTTTCCCTATTCAGTCAAAATAAAAAATAACTTTTTTTTTTTTCCAAACCTTAAGTTGTCACCCTTATTTTTCTTTTCTTTCCAAATATATTTTTTCTCATTCATTCATACATTAACAATAGTAACTTTTCACCTTTTATTCTCCTGTGTTTGCAACAGAGAGAAAATTTATAGTTTAATACTCTATGGCCGTACAGACGTCTATATAATTTTGCTCCCTTGAACCCACTTCCCACTCATTTAAAATAAAAAGCAGGACCAAAACCATTAGCCTGAAAGGCCACAAAGATCCATTTGCCTTGCTGGTTAGTTCACAATTTATTATTATTTTTCAAAATGACAAATATTCAGCTATGAATACTTGAGTTTGGTTGTACATTAATCCCAGGAAGTATAAATCCTTCCTTTTTGACAACATAAGAGGGAAAAAAAAAAAAAAAAAAAAAAAAAAAAAAAAAAAAAAAAAAGTGAGTACTGAAGCTCTAAATTTCAAGGTTTATTTTAGCTGGAGTAAGTTCACCATGATTCATCTGTATTGACAAAATACTGTGGGAGAGAGAGGAAGAAGTTCTTCTTCCTAACACGGATTTGTATTGCAGACATTCCTGCCTCTTTTCCACAAGGATACTCTTACCTCTCTTTGCCTCTTTTTTTTCTCCATCCTCCTTCACCCCTCCACTCCATCCCGCCTCACCCACCCCCAGTCCCCTACTTGTTTTGTATTCTTGCTTCTATTTGTTGAATTTTCTCAGCTGTTCTTTTTTCATAATGATACTCTTACCTTTTTTTTTCTTTCCTCCTGACCTGTTTGTAACCATCATTACTAATATTATACTCCTTCTAGGCTGTGCAGAGATGCATATTTTTAATTGTAATTCTGGCTTTCCTAGTCTTTGGCAGCTAGTCTCCATAAAATTACAAAAGGTCTGGAAGCTCCAGAGTTGGCAAGAGCTGCTGTGTGTGCTTTGGTTTGTTATGGGTTTCCACCCTTCTATGACAGGCAGAGAAGGTGTCAGAGACAATTTTCATTGCCCATTCCAGATGTACTTAAACAAAAGAGCAGGAAGATATAAAGACTGCCCATTTCTAAAGAATGTCCATTTGTAGGTCTGCTTTACTGTCTGTAGCTTTGGAAAATTTCCTGCTTAATTTCAGTCAATATAATACTGAAACCTCAAAAGAGCCAAGTACCAGTAGAGGTGGAAGGAAGAGGAGAAGAGAAAGGAGGATTGACCTAAGCCAACTTTTTCTTCTCTTCTTCCATATGAGGAAAAAATTCTTGTAATGTGACTCTAAACATCATTAGCTCTGAGAACACCTGCACACCTCAACTCCAGGTGAAGGAGAGCATAAGGACCCTGCCCACCATGGGTCACTAGTAGCACTTCCTGCTCCTGCCTATAGTGAGCCTGGTGAGTCTATTGAACTCGGCATCTCTAAAAGGAGTGCTTGCCCATTCCAAGAGCACCTTTTGATGCTTCATCAGACCAGTTGGATGGGACAGAATAGTCAAGGTTATTATGTTAAGAAACAAGCATAAATACTTTTGCCATTTTTCTATTTTCTTTACTGGAGTGTTTTTTCTTTACTGGACGGTTTTTTTATACTTTCTTTTTGATATCACTTCACAAAGTATATTTTAAGCAAGTAACAACACATGGATTACTATCAGTGAATGTGTAGATCCAATCTGCATTGGAGCCTTACTGTTAAATAGATTTCTTCGTACTCAGAACAGTAATATTGATTTCAGTTATAAATAATAAAAATACTTTTCCAGGGAAAATTGGGAGATTTCCATATTTTATGGGAATAGATTTTCCATAAAATTTCCCCTTGGGTATGGGGCTAGTACCTTCTGAAGTTCTCAGAAACATCCATGTAGATTTGGTCTACTAAGTTTATTTGAAAAATCTCTACTTTTAAAAGAAAAATAATTCACATTTTGACTCGGGTGATAGGGAATAGGAAAAAATAAATAAAAATAATTAACTTTATATAAACTTATGTCAAGAAAAACACCTGAAGCACATACTTCATTTCAGCGAGATTTCTTCATTGTTTACCACATGCATAAAAAATGATACTGCAAGTTTTGCTTGCAGTGAGAAGTACCTTTCTATGATGAGTAATCCTATTTAAATAAGGATTTTGAAGAACTCTTTGGACAGACTTAAAATCAGAAGTTTTAAATTTTTGTTTGTTTGTTTGTTTGTTTGTTTTTCAAAAGCAAAAGTCAGCCTCACTGAAGAGAGATCAATTTTAAGTGAATTCAATTTAACTTGATTCTGTAAAATATATAAAAGTAGTCAAGTGGTTGCTAAGTGGAGCAATGTAAAAATTTATAAACATGCACTAAATCATGGCTAGTCTCTAAGCAGAGAATTTCAACAGAAAGAATTGTTAAAATAGCACTTACCAGCACTTCCTGAAATGTGATTAATCTAGTAAATATTTTAATTGTTTTAGTTTTTTAGTATGATACCATCCTGACATATTTACTCTAATTTATTTTACTCAAAATCTATGTAGGCCAACAGAATTGGAGGGGATAGGGAGAAAGGGAGGAGAAAAGGCTGAGAATTTCTAGTTTACAAAAGTTAAGAAAGTGAGCTATACCAATGTCAGAAGTCCACAAACTAGAAAGAATACCCTTCTTTGTCAGAGTTCATGTTTTTCACTACTTTCTAAATTAAAACTCATTTCCAATAACAATGGAAATCTCCTATCCCTTTCACTAGCCATTAAAAATTATGAACAGGCTCTTAAGTGTTACTGCAGAAACTGGGTGGGAAAAAAAAATGAATGCTACTGATTGGATCTCTACTGTGAGGAATTCCATCTTTTAAATTAGAAAACTTTCAGGATTTTTTTCTTAATCACACAAACTAAAAGTATTTTTGGTTTATAGCACCCTTCATGAAAAAAAAGTTCTTTTAATATTTACAAAAAACTGTCTCTGTTAATTGGTAGATGCCACTTAAATCACAATATTTCATGTAAGATATTAAATGCCATGTTTTGGCAAAAGGAAGAGAATACATGAAATGTGATCTTGTTTCTTCCTAGTACTTGTACTATCAATTTTGGAAAAAATATTCCAAAATTTTTTTTGGAAATATATTTTGGAATTTTTTGGGGAAAAATATTCCCAAATAATGAAATTATACATGCCCTGTTAGCCTTGTTACATCCTCAGACATGCAATATATGCCCCCAAAACAAGCAAAACCATATTTTTAAATTGCAATTACTATTGTTCAGTGTGCTATAATAAGTAAGTGTCAGGTAAAATACAGGAAACTAGAAAAAAAAATATATGCATAGCAAAATAAGATTTTCAAAATAAACATTTTCAAACAAAGAAT
>CM021797.1:65357361-65390966 GCA_011076525.1 Nettapus auritus | reverse complement strand
GGGGAAAAAAAAAAAAAAAAAATCAAATGGGTTCAAGGGGGCATTGGACAAATACTTGTAAGACAAATCTACTGAGGTTTACTAAGTAGAAAAACAGTGTCAGGACCAGGAAATGCCCTGAGATAGGCATTTAATAGGGCAAAATTATTAGGGTAAACCAGATGTGTTTGCCATTTTTAGCCTTTCTTTTCTAATCAGAGCCAGAATTTGATTCTTTATGGACCCACAGCCTGAATCAATGTAGACATTCACATATTCCTATGCTTTTATATAGGGATTTTTGATATTAGCATCACTTTTGTCTGTCTTGTTCTTTTGTGCCCACAAAAAGAAGAGACGTTACTGTGTTGTTGACAATGAAGAGATACCAGTAAATTTTTTGATTTAGAACAGACTAACTGTGGTAATATTCTTGTAGATTGCATTTATAAGAGGGAAGAGCAAGTAGCCATTCTGGTTTGCATATAAATTCAATATATACGTGTATTCAGGTATAAGATTCAAGGATTTGAATATTAATTCAGTAGTTTTTGTTGGTTTATTTGTTTTTTATGTCATTGTATTTCTGCTCCTTACTGAAAAGTGATACTAGAAAAAAGACAGGGATCCTGAGATCTCATATAGTTCTCATATAGCCCATTTATGATTTTTTTTCCTTTCACCTTGCACAAAATCATGATATAGAAGAGGTGTTGAACAAATCTCCCCAGATTTGAGAGAATTTACAATATTTCCTGGAAGAAGTAAAATATTTGTTTTTAGCTTTATATTTCTTCATATTATAATGTCACCCATATATCCATGCACGGATACAAAAAATATTCAACAGATGGGGGTATTTTTGTTTCTTTCATTATTGCATATTTAGCCTCTGTGCTATATGCTATCACTAGGTCTTGTAATTACCTATAAGACTGATGGTATATTGTTAGGCAAATGAAATGTAAAATTGGTTTATAAAATAAATAAAAGAGAAATGGTAAATCATAAAGCCAGTCATTAACTGTATGTCTTTGTGTTTCAGACTATGAGAAAATCATACCTTTTGTGATGACTTTTCTCTCATTACAATGGTTATCTGGTGGCAATTTTAGTAATAAAAATACCCACAGATTTTTCAGGTACAAAGAGTAATAATAATAATAATCTTTAAATTAAGAGTTTCTCAAACTAGTTTCTTTTTATTGATGCATTTACTTGAATGAGAATAATTGTTTCTTCCATGCGTGTTTCAAGGTTTTTCAGTGAACAACTTTAGCTGAATAAATCTTCCCAAATTCAGCATATACTGCTGTGAGTGAAATCACTAAAATCACATAAATAATCATATTTATGAGCCAGACAACTGGTTTATATTAGCAGGCACCAAGGACAAGTCTTCATTAACTAGATATCAGGCCACACACATACATGTTATACACTACTGTTATTTCCACTTTTAGTTTCCAGCTTCTCCATAAGGTTGAGAACTTGATACAGTGCAGCATAAATTGCAAGCTTACTCCACCCTCAGGCAGAGGCTGCACGACTGAACTAATATAGACCCTGTTTTATATTGGGGAATTTCAGCTAAACAATAGTAAGATATTGCCAGTAATTATCTAGAAAACGTAAGATTATTTTGCTGAACTGAGGAAATATCAATTAAATTCAAACACCACTTGTTTGTTTTCTCCTTCTTCAACTGCTGGCATGATTTTTCTCTTTTCATATGAAGCACATTAGTTTTCAAATGCTTTTAAAACTAAATACTTTTGTTCCTAAAGACACAGGTAAGGACAGATAAGGACTGCAGAATTTACAGTAGTGTTCAGACACCTAAATCCTTTCATTGTGGTAGAACAGAGACAAAAAAAAAGTCCCTCCTGTGTAAAGAGTATTGAAAGACAGGCCCAAGAGGCCAACCACACTTTCTTTCAGAACCTATTTTTGCACAGAAATACCATGAGATTAATCTATGAAATTCAAACTGTGGGCAGCTTACATTAACCCATTTATTTTGTCATGCAATGAATTGTTGTATTTCACCAGGCAGACAGCAACTCCAGCTCTGGGTTGCAACTAGATGAACAAATACAGACAAGACAAATCCAGACAAACAAGGCAGAGTACAAAAGACAGTTAAAGTCACACAGCAAATTGGTATACTTGTTTATGCTACAATTCAACACTTTATCACACAAGTACTACCTGTGTCTATACACAATCAGAAATACTTGTTTCTCTTCCATGCCCCTCCATATTGGATCTGTGACATCAAATATTCACCAGAACGTTTGTCAGTTAAATTATAGAGCAAATGTTAATCTGAATTGCTTGCATATATATTTTCATCATTTTCACTTATGTCATTCTCCCTTTCTTCCATGTTTTAATGGACAATCTGCTTTCTGTAAAGGGGTTGCTCATTCAATTCAGTAAATTATGCCTTCCCTTTGAGCAACATAATCTTACTTGTAAATGCATCATAATTTAGTAGAACTCTGCTGAACTGGATTTCCTCATCTTTAGAGAAATAAAGCTCCACTTTATTCTATTCCACTAATATTCTAATACTCCTGAAGGGTAATATTTATAATAATAATAATAAATAAAAATAATCTTCTTTAACCACTTATTTTCATTTTTTCTTTATATCAGATGGAGAAGATAGTTTTTTTTTGTTAGAAATTAGCTGCAGTAAAAGAGAAGTTCCTCACTTACTTTAGCTATTCTGAGCTTGGCTTATGGAATTTGAGGGAAGGACTTTGAGGATGAATGGAAAATACTTTCCATTTCACCAGATATAAAAATACAGGTAAAGTATTAATTTGGCTCAACATACTGTACTTAAAGATGTGTATTAAATATTTAGATAATTCCTTCAGATAGTTGCAGTTTGGGAGAGGAGGTAGAAAACGGTGTTTTGAGGACAGTAAGTGGCTCATCTAACTGTGAAGGAGATCTGCGTGATGCTAAAAGACATCCTACCCATCCTACAGGAGACCATGTTGCATCTTCTTGCTTACAAGAATTTTTGATTTAGATGATTAACATTTAGCTTTCATTCACAAATTTGCCATCTAAAATCTTCTGACACGTATTTTCCTTATGTTAGGTCATTATTTTCTCCACTTTTGTAGGCCATCTGAAAAAATAGATGGTGGAACATTTAGTGGAATTAATTATTATTTCTAATGCTTTTAATAAACATATTTAACCAAAAGTTTCTACTTGATGTGGGGTGCACTTCAGGAATCAACTAAGGTTGAAATCAGAGCAGATTTTTCTTCAAAGTAGTTTTTCTTCAAAATAGTGTTTCTTGAAAATATTGGAGCTTTCTGATGATCATTGAGAGAAGAAAAAATATAGTAATATATTTTAGGAATTATACTTCTTTTCCAGTGGATGCAATATTTAACATTAAAAGGTAAGACATGATGAACAATATGTGTCGGGCAGAATGAAGCATTGCCTGAAGCATTCTCTAGTCTCTGAAGCATTGTGAATACTTAGATATTATTTGTAAATGCCCCAAAAGAACAGCTCACCTAACAGCTCTCTAGCACTAGCTGGGCCACTATGGTCCTCGCTAGGCAGAGAGCTCGCACCAGAAAGACTGTAGGCACCCAGACAGACTGCCCGCTCCAAAATGCGGCAGTTCAGGTCTCTGTGTGCAGGGAGTGCCAGAGCCTGCTGCTGCTATTTGAAGGAGGCAGAGACACTGTGTGTGTGAGGTGCGAGCAGGTGGACAACCTGGTCCACCTGGTGGCAGAGCTCAAGGAGGAGGTGGAGAGGTTGAGGGCCATCAGGGAGTGCGAGCGGGAGATAACTGGTGGACCAACTCCCTGCAAGGCCCGAAGGAGAGGCACCGGGGTGAGACTCCCCAGATGGGGGTGGACCCCCTGCCCGGTCGCTGTCAGGCAGAGGGAGGGGACCTAAGAGTTCAAGAGGAATGGAGACAGGTCCCTGCTCGACAATGCAGGAAACGCCCCTCTCTCTCCCCCCCCCCCACCTGCCCCACTTCCAAGGTGCCCTTATGCAGCAGGTTTGAGGCACTGGAGCTCGAGAGGGCGGTGGATGAGGATGTCGAAGGAGTTTAACCAGGAAGCCTAGGGCGAGGAAGTCTGCTCCATGCCTCAAGATTGCTTCCACCAAAAAGGAAAGAAGGGTGATCATTGTGGGCGACTCCCTTCTCAGGGGAATGGAGGGCCCTGTCTGTCGGCCTGTCCCTACCCGGAGAGGGGGGTCTGCTGCCTCCCTGGGGCCAGGGTCAGGGATGTTGCCAAAAAGCTTTCCAACCTGGTTCGCCCCTCTGATTATTACACACTACTGATAGTCCAGGCTGGTAGTGAAAACATCGATGACAGAAGCCTGAAGGCTATCAAACGGGACTTCAGGGGGCTGGGACGGTTAGTGGATGGAGCGGTGTTTTCGTCCATTCCTACAGTGGCAGGGAGCGGTTCAGAAAGGACATGCAAAGCCCACATGATAAACACATGGCTTAGAGGCAGGTGCCAACACAGAGGTTTTGGATTCTTCGACCATGGGGCGCTTTACTCGGCACCCAGCCTGATGGCCGCAGACGGGTCCCAACTGTCCCACAGGGAAAACTGATCCTGGCCCAGGAGTGGGCAGGGCTCACTGAGAGGGCTTTAAACTAGGTAAGAAGGGGAATGGGGAAGAAACAAAGCTTGTTGGAGGTGTGCCAGGGGGAACAGTGCCTAGGCTGGGGGAGAAGGCAAAGGCTCAGCTGAAGTGCATCTACACTAATGCACGCAGCATGGGCAGCAAGCAGGAGGAGCTGGAAGCCATTGTGCACCACGCAGGCTATGACTTGGTTGCCATCATGGAAACATGGTGGGACCACTCTCATGACTGGAGTGCTGCCATGTCTGGCTATAGGCTCTTCAGAAGGGACAGGCAGCATGGAAGGGGTAGTGGAGTGGCTCTCTAAATTAGAGAGTGTTTTGATGTCATTGAACTTGATGCTGGGAATGACAAGGTGGAGTCGCTATGGGTTAGGATCAGCGGGAAGGCCAACAAGGCAAGCATCCTGATGGCGGTCTGTTATAGACCACCAAACCAGGATGAGGGGGTGGAGTTCTACAGACAGCTGACAGAGGTTGCGAAATCGTCAGCCCTTGTTCTTGTGGGGGACTTTAACTTCCCAGACATATCCTGGAAGCACAACACAGCCCAGAGAAAGCAGTCCAGGAGGTTTCTGGAGAGCATGGAAGATAACTTCCTGACCCAGCTGGTTGGTGAGCCTACCAGGGGAGATGCCCCGCTAGACCTTCTGTTCACTAACAGAGAAGGACTGGTGGGAGATGTGGTGGTTGGGGGCTGTCTTGGGCAGAGTGACCACGAAATTGTAGAGTTCTCGATACTTGGCGAAGTCAGGAAGGGGACCAGTAAAACCTCTGTCTTGGAATTCTGGAGGGCTGACTTTGAGCTGTTTAGGACGCTGGTTGGCAGAGTCCCTTGGGAGGTGGTTCTGAAGGACAGAGGAGCACAGGAAGGCTGGGCGCTCTTCAAGAAAGAAATCTTAATGGCTCAGGAGCGGTCTGTCCCCACATGCCCAAAGACGAGCTGGCGTGGAAGAAGACCGGCCTGGCTGAATAGAGAGTTGTGGCTCGAGCTTAGGAGAAAAAAGAGGGTTTATAATCTTTGGAAAAGAGGGCGGGCCACTCAAGGGGACTACAAGGATGTTGTGAGGTGGTGCAGAGACAAAATTAGAAAGGCCAAATTTCATCTGGAGCTCAATCTGGCTACTGCTGTTAAAGACAACAAAAAAAAGTTTTTATAAACACATCAATACCAAAATGAGGACTAAGGAGAATCTCCACCCTTTACTGGATGTGGGGGGAAACTTAGTTACCAGAGCTGAGGAAAAAGCCGAGGTGCTTAACGCCTTCTTTGTCTCAGTCTTTAGCAGCAAAACCAGTTGCTCTCTGGACACCCAGTACCCTGAGCTGGTGGAAGGGGATGGGGAGCAGAATGTGGACCCCACAATCCACGAGGAGATGGTTGGCGACCTGCTACAGCACTTGGATGTACGCAAGTCAATGGGGCCGGATGGGATCCACCCGAGGGTACTGCGAGAACCGGCGGAAGAGCTGGCCAAGCCACTTTCCATCATTTATCGGCAGTCCTGGCTATCGGGGGAGGTCCCACTTGACTGGCAGATAGCAAACATGATGCCCATCTACAAGAAGGGCCAGAGGGTAGACCCGGGGAACTACAGGATTGTTAGTTTAACATCAGTGCCAGGGAAGCTCATGGAGCAGATTATCCTGGGTGTCATCATGTGGCAGTTGCAGGGCAAGCAGGTGATCAGGCCTAGTCAGCATGGGTTTATGGAGGGTAGGTCCTGCTTGACAAACCTGATCTCCTTCTATGACAAGGTGACACGCTTAGTGGATGAGGGAAAGGCTGTGGATGTGGTCTACCTTGACTTCCGTAAGGCTTTTGACACCGTTCCCCACAGCATTCTCCTCAGGAAACTGTCTGCCCGTGGCTTGGACTGGTGCACGCTTCGTTGGGTTAATAACTGGCTGGGTGGCCGGGCCCAGAGAGTCTTAGTGAATGGAGTCAAATCCAGTTGGAGGCCGGTCACCAGTGGAGTCCCCCAGGGCTCGGTACTGGGGCCAGTCCTCTTTAACATCTTCATCGATGATCTGGTTGAGGGGATCGAGTGCACCCTCAGTAAGTTTGCAGACGACACCAAGTTAGGTGCGTGTGTCGACCTGCTCGAGGGTAGGGAGGCTCTGCATGAAGAATCTGGATAGGCTGGACCGATGGGCCGAGGCCAACTCTATGAAGTTCAACAAGGCCAAGTGCCGGGTCCTCCACCTGGGGCACAACAACCCCAACCAGAGCTACAGGCTGGGAGATGTGTGGATAGAAAGCTGCCTGTCAGAGAAGGACCTGGGAGTATTGGTTGATAGTTGGCTGAATACGAGCCAGCAGTGTGCTCAGGTGGCCGAGAAGGCCAACAGCATCCTGGCTTGCATCAGAAACAGCGTGGCCAGCAGGTCCACGGATGTGATTGTCCCCTTGTACTCGGCTATGGTGAGGCTGCACCTCGAGTACTGTGTTCAATTTTGGGCCCTTCACTACCAGAAGGACATGGAGGTGCTTGAGCGAGTCCAGAGAAGGGCTACAAAGCTGGTGAAGGGTCTGGAGAACAAGTCTTCCAAGGAGCGGCTGAGGGAGCTGGGACTATTTAGCCTGGAGAAGAGGAGGCTCAGGGGCAACCTTATTGCACTCTACAGGTACCTGAAAGGAGGCCGTAGCGAGGAGGCGGTTGGTCCGTTCTCTCACATGCCTGGGGACAGGATGAGGGGGAATGGGCTAAAGTTGCACCAGGGGAGGTTTAGGTTGGATATTAGGAAAAACTTCTTTACTGAAAGGTTTGTTAGGCACTGGAATGGGCTGCCCAGGGAAGTGGTTGAGTCACCATCCCTGGAGGTCTTTAAAAGACGTTTAGATGCAGAGCTTAGGGATGGTTTAGGGGATGATTTGTTAGTGTTAGGTCAGAGGTTGGACTTGGTGATCTTGGAGGTCTCTTCCAACCTAGACTTTCTGTGATTCTGTGATTCTGTGAAAAACCTTTCATATGGCAAGTCAAGCAGCATTCCAGTGCTCATTACAGTCTCAAATTGCTTCAATTGATGGTGATCTACAAAGCCCTCACTAGTTTCCCTTCATTCTGTGTTAGAGTGGAGTTATGGAGTTGGTCTTCATACCAAACAGATATTTTTGATTTTTTTTACCAAAATCCCTAATGTCAATGCCAGTCTTAATTAGCCACTTTTCCAGCTATGGAATCAAAAATTCATTTCTGTCCAGCTGTGATGTAAATGGACCAGGCCCTTAAGAATAATAAGGGAAAATAAAGCCACGACACATTCCATGTGTATGTCCTAGAAGACCAGACATTTTTTCATATGCATAATCTCCTTCGTCTTTTTATTTATTTATTTATTTGTTTTAACTGAGCTCTAATGTGTATGTTGAGGACTGCTTGCTTCTAGCAACATCTCTGCTATGGCTCCCAGATGGAAAATAAACTTGAACATTTCCTGCAGCCTATAGAGGTTAGTAAGAAAGACTAAATTTCTGTTTCACTCAGCCTAGTAAAATCTGCTCTTTAATAACTTTATATGGCTGTGTTCTTCAGTGCATAACTGTGAATGCCAACAGTTTGTTGTTATGTTTCACTACTGTCAGATGAATAAAAGAAGCAATATGAGAGATGAACACAAGAAAAGATGAGAAAAATAAAAAGAGTATTAAAGTATCATTGGGTTCTGGTGGAGATGATAAATGCAGATAGATTCAAACTCTTTCAAAGCACATAAATATCTTATTGTAACAGTTTGTAAGTTCAAGCTTTTTTTTTTTTTTTTTTTTTTTTTTTTTTTAAAATCTGCTCCTGGAATGCAGCTCTTAAATTTCTTTAAATTTCTTTAAAGATATCAACAGTCTGCCTTTAAAAAGCATAAAATGTATATTCTTGAAAGAGTGTTTATGAAATATTCTATCATTCTAATTCATTTGTAAATATAAAGAAGAATCATAAATCATGATTTATATAAATAAATAAATAATTTAATAAACACAAATAACAGCCTAACCTTGTCTGTGTATAAATACTTGATTGTGTTTAAAATACATATAAAATACATTTATACTGTGTATAAATGACTTGATTCAAGAATTTAGAACTGAACTCATTTGAAACATAAAGGATCTGAAACATACATCAAAACATAGATCATGACCTGGCACAACTCGAAGAATCAAAGTTATGTAATACAAATAGAATTTTGAATTTAATTCCAAATGAAAGAGTCCTGAATGTCTGCACGTTGTTTTCCATTAAATAAAAAGCGTAACATATTTTTCAGATTAATCAAATTTTGTATTTTCTCCAGTAAATTGATAACTACTGCATGTGAACACACATTCATGGGTAAAACATTCGACATATGTGCACCCAAACACCTATACTCACTAGTCCTTCACATAAAATTAACTCACCATCTCAAACTAACCAGAAACTTACACAACTCATGTAAGTAATCCCTTCTTCAACAAAGAAACTTCATCATTTTTATGGGGATACTAACTACATGCAAGTATACCTTAACAAAAATTTATAGCAAGATAACTTCCCTTTCTATAACTTGGCTGTCACAAATAGAGTAATGCACAATGAAAACAAATAATCAACCATTCTGAAAATAATAATTCATGAATATAACCTACAATGAAGACTCAGAAATTAATCCCGTGAATTAGTTCACAGTATCAGTGATACCTCCTTATTCAATTATTTTTATGTAAACACTTTAACATGTATGAGCTATTAATTTTATGAGAAAGTGATGATGAAATACTCCATATTTACTGGTGAGATTACCATTATTTTTTATTTTTTTTTACTCTGAGGGAAAAAAAAAAAAAAAGTTAAAAAAAAAAAATCTAAATGTGTTAAAATGTGTTAAAATAGTAAAACACAAATACAGCAGGCTGGTACACTTCCCACATTTTTCCCAGAGAATTATTAACACAAGAATAGAACTTTTATTGTGGGAATCTTTTAAACTCCAAAATTAGTCTAAGATATGAATAGAAATAAATCTTAGGTTACAGTGAGAGGTCTATCGTACTTAATTTCAGGTTGAAATGCCAACAAAGAAGACCTTAAGGTTTTTCCTAGAAGCAATGGATGAAGAATGTTATCCTGAACCCTTGAAGGAAATCGAATGAAAGAACAAGCTTATTTTCCAGCTTTCATGAATGTGTAGGCACATGCACATGCAGTCAAATAGATAGTTCACACTGTACTTTTTTTTGTTTTCTAGTATAACCTGTATGATAACGTATAATAAGTAGGTGCAACATATAATAGTATAAGAAGAATGTATACAATAGTTACCCAGTTGATAAAGGTAGTTTTTAGTCTCATTGAATTCATAATGCATGCTGCATTTAAACTGCTTTTTCCATTCCCTTTGTGCACAGTATTACAGCTTAAATTTCATTTCAATATATAGTGGATAGGATTTTTTTCAGAGCTTAGGTTCCTTTTTTCCACACAGATTTTACATGAAATCTGTACAACTCTAGATGAACTATTTCAACATCAATAAAATGGGGTAATACACTGGTATTCTTAACACCACACAACTGTGTAAACATCTATATTGTAACAACAGCTAATATGTACAATATGCCTTACAAAATCACAGAAAAAGATAAAAAATCATAACTAATGAAACAGTTTCAAATGCAGTAACAATAATATCAGTTACCTGGAAAGCACAGCACTGAGGTCACAATGCTGGTGTGGAGCATTACATCATAATTATTATGATTATACATTGTTAACACAGGTAATAATAATAATAATAATAATAATAAAAGTCCAAAATGGCCTTGGTACTTCTCCTGTTAAAGTCTATAAGATTTCCACCTTCCCTTATATCCTCTGTACACAAGTGTCTTGAGAATGCTAGCTGGCCTATTACCCAGGGCACCTTGAAGAGGATTGTATAACCAGTATCCATGCAAAAAACTTACATCCAAAGGAGGACTAAAGAAAATAAAAATAGTGTAAAATCTATCCTACAGCATCAAGGGTGAAAAACCAAATTATGGAGTTAAAGAAATTAATTGGCTAAATATTTGAATCTTTCTGAATCAAATCATCAGACAATTACAGTGAATTTAGAAAAAAGTGTCTGTCCTAGGTAAAAAATAAAATAAAATACATAAAATAAATAAAATAAAATAAAATAAATCACAAGAAGCAATAGATGATCTAATTCAATGTGGATGTCACAGCAAATGAGCTGTATTCCTCGATGAGTTATTGAGAGAAAGAGTAAGTTTGAACTGGTCATCTGATTGTGACTGTTTCTCTCTCTTGTGTTTTGTTGTCTGTTTGTTTGTTCATCTGTTGTTTTTTTTTAAACAAGAACTGAGGCTTAGCTGTGGGTCACCTTGGACTGTTACCAAGAAGAAATATCTCATCCTAAAAACAATATAATTCTCTAACCAGTTGGTGCCAAGGCAATTGACAGCACTGTTTCATCTGTTAGAGAAACAATAGGAGTCCCTATACAAAAAATAATAAACAGAGAACAAATCAGTG
Source organism: Nettapus auritus (assembly GCA_011076525.1). Taxonomy (NCBI): domain Eukaryota; kingdom Metazoa; phylum Chordata; class Aves; order Anseriformes; family Anatidae; genus Nettapus; species Nettapus auritus. Next base: position 65,379,820 of record CM021797.1, on the reverse strand, counting down.
TTTGATCCCTGAAATACCAACAAGATCTAGAAAGGCAGCGGATACAAAAAGTTCTATCCTTTTCTTCAACAACTGCAATATCATTTCCATTATTTCTCCAGGCTCCCATTCTGAATTCAAAGCAATTTATCTGAAGTTCAGACACTGTCAGTGTGATTTAGTTTCGGTTTTATGGCAACTGCAGGTCTCTAATAAGTATGCTCCTTTCATTGATTTTGTTCCCCTTCAGCTGCTGCTGTAAATGTAATTGAAATTTTTGTTTTTTCTTCTGACCTTTTTTTTTTTTTTTTTTTACTGACAGAAGAGCAATCAGAGCAGTGTCCTATAAGTTTTATATACCCTATTAATAAGAAATACAGTTTCTACCAGAAATGTACTTCCATAATAACCTATGTGACATTAACATTAAATATCACATAACACTACATATACAATTTTGAATATTTTCAGTTTTTCATATGTCTAAATAGCCCAATGAAAAAACAGAATCTAAGTATTACACATTTAGTTTACACATGTTCAATCATATGTTACCAACTATTTATATAATCTGTCATTGTTAGTTAATCAAATAATAAATATCTCAAACTAGCATTTTATAGCAGTATAAACTAGCGGTATAACAATGTTTTCTTGATTGGTATATAGGTATGTTTAGTCTTTGTCTATAAGTGTACAAGAAAGCATATGGTGTAACATCGATATCTGCTTCCCACTGTATAGGTGGGAAGGGAATGAAAAAATCTTGCTTAAGGAGAGTTTAAATGAAAGAAATGAATTACATATTTAGTCCTGAAAAAGGTTGGGTCACTCTTCCCAGAGAAGTGGTTCCATGGGCCAGCCCTCTCAGGCTGCTCACTGACATAGCTGATCTAGAGATGTGTCATCATCCCAAGGGTGGTGACATGAACAGGAGGGAAAGGCGATCTCCCATTGAACTAAAGCTGATCCTATGAACAACTTGACAAACTACAATCAAATAATTCTCAAATGCAGGTGAAATAGAAATCCAGTGCATAGAGCAAAGCCACTGACAAAAATGTTCGTAGCAGCAAACTATGTGGCTAAGCGAGTAGACTACAGAATTCAGGACACAATACATACAACAGTGCAACAAGATGCAACAAGAAAGAAAGGTCTCAAATGGTTATATTATTTTGCACTCACATGCAGGCAATCTTCAGTTACACAGCAAACACTGCACTGATGGATTCAAATGAACTGAAGTGCTACAGAAGGAATTTGAAAGCCTAAGTCACATACTGTTTCATTTCTGTCCAGCCTGGGCTTGGACAGAGGCTGAAAAACCTGCCTGGGCTCCTCAGTGGTGTGAGAGGTGACCAAAGGTGACCCATCAGCAGTATTGTGGGGAGGACATGGGAATGCACTCCCATTAGAACAGCAGACTGTTGTTCCTGTCATGAGATTTTGTAAAGTCTATTGAACGCTAATCAAAAACTGACTAAAATCTAATACTGTAACATTGTATTGCTTTCTCTACACTGCCATACATTATGCACATCAGGAACTGCTACCTATTACACAACACAATTACTTAAGCAATTTGATATAATAACTGTGTGATAAATGGAGAGGCACAATTTCTGTGAAACTGCAGAGAAACAAAGCTTACTCCTAACAAAATCCTAGAAAACTATTGGGCAGATTCTGCAAGATGATGAAATATAATTTTCTAATTCTAATACATTTTTTCATTTGCTAAATTAGGAGTGGGTCTGAGATTTTTTTTTCCATTGATAGGGGTTAATATATTGATTTCAGACTGGCCCATTTTGGGTGCTGCAGTTAATTAGAGATCTCATGGCATGAAGACATAGCTCTGGCTCTTCAGTCTCTGTTTCCCAGGGAGATGCAGTTATCCTTGACACAGGGCAGCTGACAATCCTGTCTGTTATTAGCCAAGCCCCAGACATCTGTGGTTTCAAAATCATAATCCTTGAATACATTGGAATCAAAGTGACAGCACACAGACCTGCAGTGCCAGCTACATTTCATTTCCACAATAGCTGTGAAGGCCCTTAAAAAAAAAAAAAAAAAAAAAAAAAAAAAAAAAAAAAAAAGTATTATGAATGAGTAAATAATCACAATTAAAAAAATATTCAACAAATATTTAAATATTTTAACACAGATTAGTTAATGGTGTTTTTGGTGTGGATCTTTGCTATAATGGATATTAATGGCTTTTGATGTCTCCTTTCCAACCCTGATGAGAAAAAAAACAGTGAATCAGCAGATGAGAGAGAACCAGTGACTGGAGATAATCACTTTCAGAGCACACACAATAGGGGCTGCGATTTGCTCCACCAGTGAAAAGCGACTGAGATCCTCTTCCTTACCAGTCTGCTCTTTGTTCATATCCTTTTTTCTCATTTTCCTTCCTTAATCTCAGAATAAAAATATCCTGTCTTGTCTTCTGCCTTGAAGGTTTGCTTAATATAGTCATAAAAATCTGCCAACATATTTTAAAAGGGAAAGAATAATAAATGTTTAAAGCCATGAGGGGGAGAAAGCTGTAAACAGGAAGCAATAACGTTAATTTAAACTATTTATTTTACTTGTATTTAGTTTAAAGACGAAATGAAACAAGATCCCAAGACCACCCTCTAATGAAGTATTTAGGTCCTGATTCTGCATGGTGTCCTGCATTGGTGGATAACAGTCCTGTTTCACAGACATTTAAATAGTTTATTTAATATTTTATGTGACTGGGCTCTCTGATAAAAACTCTCTAAAGAGCAAATGTCTCTGGGTAGTAAATCTGATGCAGGATGGTCCACTGCAGTAACAAATAACAGAAATTCAGCCTCCAGGACTGCGGGGAGGAGGCATGGGAAGCACACATGGGAAGTATCATCCACAGAGCTCACATCATCAATGCACAGAGACAAAGTAATTCAGACAAATTTAGATAATATGAATCTATCATCTCTTGGGAAAATAAATAAATAAATAAATAAAACCAATCTTCAGTCAGAAAGGAGCATTTACAGAGAGAAAAATAACTCCTCTATTTACAGTGAATCTGTTTTCTGAGAAGTCTCTACTCATGACATCTTTCTCAAAGTAATCAACCCCTACAAACCTCTAAGTATCTAGTTTACATGTATCTGTAGTACAGTAATAGCATTCAGGAGAGGTAGGAAGATAAAGGAATGAACAAACTCATATCACTGTAAAAACATAAATGGGAGAAAGATAAGTGGCATGTTTCATGAGATTTTAGTACATCCCCTTTGTTAGTTTCATTAGCTGTCCAACTCAACTGCACAGTAGATACAAATTACAATACAAATCTGAAACACAATCTACTAATTTCAATCAAAAGAAGACATAAAATGCAGATATAAATGCTTTGAAAACCATCTCTCCCGACAACGGAGGAAAGGACTTTAAAAAACCTCATTATCTATTGCTGCCAAAAAATTGCCCACAGCAGTCAAATCAATAGAAACTCAAGCAGATATACTGCCTGACAGATCCCAACACAATGCAATATGTAAAGAAATTATGTCTTTTAATATTTCCAAGAAGTTTGGAGGAAACCAGAAGTAAATTTGTTTTATCAAAATAAAACCAGGGTGTGAAATACATTTTACTTTAAAGTTCAATATGAATACAATGAACAAATCACACTGACTTTTTTTTTAGGTTTTATTCTATTATGTCTGTATTGTATCAATACACCCCTATAATGTTAGTGTGATCCTAGTTGTTATAATATCTATAATATTAATTAAATGCCAGGGGCTGTACTGGGTTCAGTACATCACAAAGTGCTTCACTTTCATAGCAAATTAGTGTCTTAATATCTGATTCCCACTCTGTTTAGTGTATATGCTTAGCCGTTCCTTCCTGGAAACAATTTGGTTCATCAATTAATTATCCTCACTAATCCAGTGAAAAGACTAAGTAGAAATCTCATTTACTGGACAGTAATAACTACAGACTTATAGATTCACCTAGTTTCTAACTCATCCTAAGTACATATAATTTAGGATAAAAACAGTAAAGAAATCATAAAGCAGCTTGTTTATACAGTGAAAAATAAAAAATAAGAATTTTAAAAAGAAAAAAAGGAAAATAGCAAAAAAAAAAGGGGGGGGGCAAAAAGGAAAATAAAAGAATAAAAGGAAAAAAATGAAAACAAAACAAAACAAAACAAAACAATGAATTAAAAAAAAAAAAAAAAAAAAAAAAAAAAAAAAAGGGACCTTATAAATCCGTTTTTTAGAGAAATATGACCTGGTATATGTCCACATTGCATTTCACTGTAACTAAAGTTCAGTTATGGATAAAAATATAAATGCAAAGATTTATGTCTTAAATGCAAAATACTTAAAAACACACTTTTGGTAACTAATGCTAGTTATTCTAGCTAAATATCATACATTTGTTGCATTGTTAAAGGGATGATATGATTCTTTAATCGTTCTTTAGTTATACTTTACTATATTATACTATACCATACCACACCATACCATACCACATATTGTACTGTACTATATATTGTACTATACTATTTATGCTATACATTAGTTATATATTAACTACTTATTAAATATTAACTTACTATTAACTACTACTATACTATACTACTCGATGCTGACAGGCGGGCTCATCACATTAACACGTGGCTTTGGGACTGGTGTAACTGGCAGAACTTCCGGTTCTTCGATCACGGGAAGGTCTACATGACACCAGCCCTGCTGGCACCAGATGGGATGTGCCTGTCTCAGAGAGGGGTGAGGATTTTTGGTCAGGAAATGGCAGGGCTGATAGATAGGGCTTTAAACTAGAGTTGAAGGGGGAAGGGTATAAAACCAGGCATGCCAGTCATGAGCTAAGGCATGCTGGGCTAGAATCAGAAGAACCATGTGCTAGTGAGGTCCTTCGGTTGTCTCCACAAGGTGCTGCATGTAGGGAGGCACATTTGAAGTTCTTTTACACAAAAACACGCGGTATGAGGAATAAAATGGCTGAGCTAGAAGTCTTGGCCCAGTCCCACAGCTATGACATCATTGGCATGAGCAAAACCTGGTAGGATGAGTCCTGTGGCTGGTGTGTTGCAATCGACGGTTACAGGCTCTTCAGGAGGGACAGGCAGGGTAAGCAAGATGGCAGGGTGGTGATGTATGTGAAGCATGGGTTGGACTGTGTGGAACTTCAAGTTGGCAATGGCAAAGTTGGGAGCCTCTGAGTAAGGATTAAGGGACGAACAAATAAAAGGAATGTCATTGTGGGAGCCTATTACAGACCACCTGGCCAGGACAAAAACGCCAATGAATTGCAGAACTGAGAGATGCCTTGAGGTCAACTCCCCTTGTCCTTATGGGGGACTTCAACCTGCCAGACTTCAACTGGGATCACCACATGGCTGACATGAGCAAGTCCAGGAGGTTCATAAAGCACTTTGATGATAACTTCCTGGTGCAGGTGCTAAGGGAGACAACTAGGAAAGGTGACCTCCTAGATCTGTTGCTGAAGAACAGAGAGGATCTTGTGGGAGACATGGCCATCTCGGTCATAGTGACCATGAAGTGGTTAAATTTAGAATTTATAGTGACAGAAGGAAAACTGCCACCAAAACTTTAGCCCTGGATATCGGGAGAGCGGACTTCAGGCTGCTCAGGGAACTAGTCGGCAAGGTCTCCTGGGAAACTACATTTGAAGACACGGGTGTCCATCAGTGCTGGTCAGTCTTTAAGCACTGCCTCCTAAAAGCAGTGCTTAAAGCATGGGGGTCATGCCTCTTTACTGAAAGGGTTGTTACACATTGGAACAGGCTGCCCAGGGAAAGTGGTGGAGTCACCATCCCTGGAGGTCTTTAAAAGTCGTTTAGATGTAGAGCTTAGGGATATGGTTTAGTGGGGACTGTTAGTGTTAGGTCAGAGTTTGGACTCGATGATCTTGAGGTCTCTTCCAACCTAGAAATTCTGTGATTCTGTGATTCTGTGATGGTTGACAGCAAGTTGAATATGAGCCAGCAGTGTGCCCTGGCAGCCAGGAGGGCCAACCGTATCCTGGGATGCATCAAGAACAGCATTGCTAGTCAGGCGAGGGAAGTGATTGTCCCGCTCTACTCTGTGCTGGTGCAGCCTCACCTCGAGTACTGTGTGCAGTTCTGGGCACCACAGTACAAAAAGGACATTCAACTGTTGGAGAGTGTCCAAAGGAGGGCAATGAAGATGGTGAAGGGCCTAGAGGGAAAGACATATGAGGAGTGGCTGAGGTCACTGGGCTGTTCAGCCTGGAGAAGAGGAGGCTGAGGGGGGACCTCATCACAGTCTACAACTTCCTTGTGAGGGGCAGTGGAGAGGCAGATGACCTATTCTCCATAAACACCAGTGATAGGACCCACGGGAATGGGGTGAAGCTGAGGCAGGGGAATTTTAGACTAGACATCAGGAGGAGGTTCTTCACCAAGACGGTGGTTGCGCACTGGAACAGGCTCCCCAGTGAAGTAGTCACTGCACCAAGCCTATCTGAATTTAAGAAGCGATTGGACTGTGCACTTAGTCATATGGTCTAAACTTTTGGGTAGACCTGTGCGGTGTGAGGAGTTGGACTTGATGATCCTTATGGGTCCCTTCCAACTTGGGATATTCTATGATTCTATGATTCTACTTACATTAGCATAATTTTTCCCTCCCTCCATCACTAGTTCCTTTAATTTCCCCCATTTGCATAGCTAGTTCTTTCAGATATACACTAGGACATTTTCTTTGTTCCCTAAAAAACAGAATTTACAAACCATGCAATGTACACATATTTTAAAATATATTATTATTTTTAAATATACCAACATGGTTAGAGATCTGGTGGCAGAGAGAGGGGGGTCAAGACATGGCTGAAGAAAGACAGAACCAAAACACAAAATCTTCAAACTGTTTGTACACAAGTTTATCTTGACCTATATCACTCCACGGATAATATTCATTACCTTTCTTTCTGAAGGAAGGTCTAGAAAGTCTACTGGGGATTATCCCTGAAAGAACTTCTTCCTAACTTCTTAAATTTTCTCACACACTTGAGGTGCAGGAAGTTCCTGAGCAGCCAATCTCTGGTTTCTGAATAAATAATATTACTAGATCTCTGTTCTGTTATCATATTTCATGGGCACCCCCTGTTTGTGATGGGGCTTTGGACAGACAGGTCTAAGACAGCCCAGGCACTCTGAGGTTCCCATATAATGCTGGGATCTGGCCAGCTTCCAAGGATTTCTCATCCTTCTGAAGACAAAGCAAAAGTGCTTGGGAAAAAAAACATTTATACAAACCATAGAAAGCAAGAAAAAAAAAAAAAATAGTCATCTATAAAGTATTCTAATGGATTTGATTTCTTACTGTGAGTCACAGAAGTTTTACCTAACACATTTAAACAAACTTTTTAGATTGTACTTCATGTAGACACATAGCACCAAAATTTACTTTAAAGGTCAGGCAAGTTATATATGTATAATTACAGAGAATAAAAATCATAAGCATTGGGTTTTGTGTCAAAACTACATAACTCTATAAAATGACAGTTATTCAGTACTTATGTAATACTGCCTTTTTACTCATAGACAGGCACTATTATTCCTTCAAACAATAAATGAATTTCTAAGGTTCTCAGTCTGTGTTGTGAATTTATAGTAAAAGTCAGTGTCAGAAGAGTTACATGTTAGTTCAGGTCTCATAGGTAATGTTCATCACTGTATAACACTGTTTACATTTGTATGATATAAGAATCCCTATGAATAACCTTTTAAATATGGTAACAGAAAACCCTGCATAGCCAAAGCCCAATAAAAAACAAGCCGATGCCATTTTCGAAGAACAAACCAACTCAATGCTCTAAGTTCAACAGTATAAGCATTGTCAAGTCACCTCTTAATCAAAACATGAACAAAGTACAAACAGTGCAATTACCTAAGTGGTGTGCTAGGCTATAGTACAAGTACTTAAAAATCGTAATCACCATTCTTCAGTTTTTATTAAAAGTCACTGAGAATGATACTCATTTCTTCGCAGTTTCCAGCAGAGATAGTAACAGATAATTTAATAGCTTATGCTTAATAAAACATATTGTAATAGAAACTGCAGCAAATGACTAGCATTTTGACAGCTTTATGTAAGTTAGTACGTATCTAAGTTAGCATGTATCTAACACCACCTCCTGCTTCACAGAGGTCTGGGATCTAGGGAATAAGAGCCTATTTAAAATAATTACAAGGACAGTAACGGCAGAAATAAGAAAAGGAAGCATCAGGTGTGAAAGTCCCATTTAAGACAGTTAAAAAAAGATGAAGAACTACCATTGTTTTCCAAAAATAGTAGGGTGGAGGATGGGAAGTAATACAGCCATCCAGTTAAAGCAGCTACCAGATGTAGCTGAGTGGCTTCCAACTCAATAGCTCATTGAAGCCCCACTTAGCTACCATGCTTCAGCAGAATTGACAGCTGTAATCTCACAACCCCTATTCCTCTGGGAACACACAGATGTACAAGCTCAGCCTGCACAGGCACAAAATCAAAATTAGAAGTTAACTGAGACACTCTCATGAGAGGATGGCCTCTGCCATTCTGACATTGTCTAACAAAGAACACAAAGCTAGTCAACATCACCCAATGCATCTCAGTTTGTCGCATGGAACTTCACAGACCTGATTTTCTTACCTTGGAGACTCTTCTCACTACAAAATATGTCATCAGCCAGACTCAATGTACACTTAAGATCTTCATTGTGTAACAAATACCTTGTCTACTTCTCTGCAGTCAATGTTAATTATATTATGTTATGTTTGTTGTTATGTTATTTTAATTTATTTTATTTATTTGAGTTTCAGCTTTTGAGGTGGATATGTGGAACTTTTATTTACTGGGATCCGAATACTTCTTTCAGACACTTTTTGCATGCCACATGATAATACCTACCTTGTCATTAGCTAATACTAGAGGACCTCGTGGTTAGAGGCCATGCTAATGAAGTCAAGGATGTGACTCAACCTCCCCAGCTGTAAAATAAACAAATCACCTTCTCACTCTGGCTGTAAGATAGCAAATCATTGCTGTGAAGTATATATTTTCCAAGCTGAATAAGTTGTCCAATTATATCAAATTCATAAGATCTTTCTAAGACCTGGCTGGATGGGGCATTGCATATCTAGTAGGAGGTGTCCCTGCCCATGGCAGAGTAGTTGGAACTAAATGATCTTTAAGGTCTTTTCCAACCCAAATAATGCTACGGTTTTATTCCCAACATCCATAATGCTTTCACTCTGGTTTGGTGTGCAGTGAAGAAAAACCTGACCCAACAGTTTTATTCCTAAGTTTCTGAAATAAGTCTGGAAGAGGTGGAGGGCAATCAACTAACTTTTCTGTTATCCAAATCTCCCTACATTATTCAGTGTATGTTGGATGTTTCAGTCGCACCTCACTGCTGTACAAAAATAATAATAATAATAATAATAATAATAATAATAATAATAATAATAAATAATAAAATAAAATAAAATAAAATAAAATAAAATAAAATAAAATAAAATAAAATAAAATAAAATAATAAAATGAGGCCTTCTTTAAAACAAAATGTATTGTTTCATTTAATTCCATGCAGGAACACAAGCCCTCAGAATGAAGAATTAAGTTTTCAAATTTTTGTTTTCATCCCACATGTTCTGCATATTGGTTATATGTGACCACATACTGTAGACTAAATTTCAACACTGATGGGTGAGACTTAGTCTAAAATTAATGATATTATCTAAGTTTTTAGAACCTAAGGTCTTAACTTGTCCAGGCTGGAAGCATAAATACAATCAGACAGTCCAAAGTCACTCACATAATATTTTATTTTATTTTTTAATCCACCAAAGAAAATGTACTTGTTTTTGTTGTTCATAACTAAACTGTAAGTAAATCTGGAAGATACCTAAAATCAAACCAGTCCCCATTTATCAATTCCCACACCAATTCACACTGGGCTGTTCCTAAAATAAGCAGTATATGATCAGTCTACTCTCAGATAGGAAAATAACTTTAAAGTAACAACATGAACATATTCTAGCTTTTGGAAACCAGACTAAAAAAGAAAATGGCACATGAATATTGTCTGGTCATCCATCATCTGCTAGGTGGAAGAACAGACAAATAAAATGCATGCATGTTGTTATAGCTAAGAAATCATATTTTCTGCTTAGAGTTTGTTTTTTTCCCCCTATTTTAAGAGAATAAAATAGCTTTGTAAAGAAAACATCCTCACATACTTTTTAGGGAAAAAAGCTACAAAATAATGTTCATGAATAATTCAAATTTGATTTGCATTTATTTGTATTGCAGTGTAAGGCAGAGCATTCAGAAAGATATTCTTATGTTTAAGTAATGTTTCATTTTGTTTGCTGGAAAATAGCTTTTAATTCCCGGAACCATTATACTTCTAGGCCAAAGCTTATTGCCAAGTTGTATCTTACAGGTTCACTGAGATCACCAAGGCCAAAAAAAAATCTAAGAGAATAATGGGGCAAGTCCAGGAGCCAAAAGAATCAAAGAATGGCTCAGGTTGGAAGGGACCTTAAAGATTATCTAGTTCCAACCTCCCTGCCAAGGCAGGGATGCCACCCACTAGATCACGTTGCCCAGGGCCTCATCCAGCCTGGACTTGAACAACTCCAGGGATGGGACATCCACAACCTCTCTGAACAATATGTTCCAGTGTGTTACCACACTCTGAGTGAAGAGTTTCCTCCCAACCTCTAATGTAAATTTTCCCTCTTTTAGTTTAAAACTATTCCCCCTTGTCATTAGCTGACTGAGCAAAAAGTCGGTCTCCATCTTTTTAATAAGCTCCCTATAATTATTAAAAAGCTGCAATGAGGTCAACCCACAGCCTTCTCTTCAGGCTGAACATCCCCAGCTCTCAGTTTTTCTTCATAAGAGAGGTGATCGAGCCCCTTGATCGTCTTCATGTCCCTACCTTAGACCTGTTCTAACAGCCCCAAATCCTTCTCTTGCTGGAGTCTCCAGACCCGGAGGCAGTACTCCTAGTGGGGCCCTCCAAGTGCAGAGCAGAGGAGGGCAATCCTCTCCCTTGACCTGCTGGCCACCCCTCTGTTGATGCAGTCCAGGATGCAGTTGGCCTTCTGGGCTGCAAGCATTCACTGCTGGCTCATGTTGAGTTTTTTGTCCCCTAGAACTACCAAGTCTTTCTCTGCAGGACTGCTCTCAAATTGTTCTTCTCCCAGTCTGTACTCATGCCTGGGATTGCCCCAACCCAGGTGCAACATCTTACACTTAGACATGTTGAACCTCATTAGGTTCACATGGGCTCACTTCTCAAGCTTGTCCAGGTCGCTTAGGATAGCATTCCTTCCTTCTATTGCATCTGTGATTCTATGATCAACTTCATAGTGAGTGGTTCAGAAGAACAGAGAACATCCCACAGAAATCCTCTATAAGATCTGAAGTCAGAGCCCATAACAAAAAGAATTCATTAAATTATTTTCTTCTTAGTGTTTGTGAAATGGTACTGCAAAGTGAGGCATGACAGGCAAAGATCAGAAGATGGTATTACCAATAGACTGTGTGTACTCTTGAGTGAAATATTTGTCAGTGGCTGTTTAATGTCATATGAAACAGATTGTTCAGAGATGTGGAGTCTCTGTTGTTGGAGATTTTCTAAAGCCACCTGAACACAGTCATGGACAACCTGGTCTGGGTGGCCCTGCCTGCACAGTGGTGTTGGACAAGATGACCTCCGGACTTCCCTCCCAACCTCAACCAGTCTATGATTCTGTGATTCCATGATATAAAATAGTCATTTATAATAGCAGGTTTTTAGCTGAAGATCAGAATGATCCTTTCAGTTCAAATGGACCCAAGTGACAGTTTATAAAATTGCTCTGAATCCCAATCGAATTTCATCTGTGTCTGTCAGTAGACTTCAGATATATTGCTCTTCAGAAAGGAAAATATTACATATCAGAAAGAAATGCTACCCTCAAGAACACAATTAAAAAATTTGTCTGAATTTTGGAAAAATTATCAGAGGAGAAAAGACCTGATGCTTTAACTGACTTAACATTCTTCCATACAATAGGACTCTCCATCATTTGACATTTTCCCTACCAACACAGGATTCTCCACCCAACAAACTGAAAGGTAAGATCCACTTAACTGAGCATATTCAAACTGTCATAAATAGATTTACAGTATTGTAACAGCACCTTACAAATCATCTTCCAAATTAACTATCTGTTGCAAGGTAAATTCATGCTTATCTACATCCCCAGAACCTTGTAAGACTTGGATAATTAAAAGCTGGTAATGCACTTTGAGATCCTCAGATAAAAGATGCTGTTAGGTATTATTCAGTTATGATTCATCACATTACTTTGGTACAGCATGTGACAGGCTCTTTAAAATTAGTATCTGATTGTTCTTCAGGAGTTATTAGAGCTTGTACCCAATGACTCAGATGTTCTATCCTTGTGTCTTGTGAGGTGTCTTTGCTTTCATGTCAACTAAATGGCAGACAAAAATGCAATCCTTTAGTAAAAGCTCTCCTCTCAGCTTCCTTTTAATATTTCAAAAACATGTATTTCTTCATACAAAAGCACCGAGTTTTAAATCCTTGACCATAAGAAACAGGACATAACAGTTTTATGAGTGCACAACAATAAGGTAGTTCATAAGTCTATTTACTTAACAATCTATGTGAAAGTCAAAAAAAAAGGTGGCAGAAAATTGTCAAAGCCACAGTTTCATAACGGGATAAGATACTAAACAACAGACATATGGACAGTAATGTCCATCCCATATGCTCTCCATTGTCCCTAGTGCAAGGATGTGTGTATCTTTGTTGCGTGAAAGGCCTGCCTAGAGCTGTACCAACACCAAAGACACAAAAGGGAGCTTCAATTACTGTTGAAAATTTTAGAATGTGTACTCAAAGTTCAGGTACTTTCCCATTTGCATTCTGCAAATGTACTTGTCAATTTTATCAAATTTCAAGTAAAGAAAGAAAAAAAGTGGTAAAGTGGTAGTGGAGGGAAAAAAAAAAAAAAAAAAAAAAAAAAAAAAAAAAAAAAAATACTACCAGGCACATACTACCCCAGTATGTGCCTATTGGAAGGGGTCACATTCAAGCTATTCCAGTATAGACATTAACCAGTTTTCGTAAGAATAATCACAGAGTATTTTTAGATTATGTTTCTTGTTTGACATCAAGGGATGTTTGTTTGTTTGTTTGTGTTTGTGTGTGTGTGAAATATAAGGGAGTGTTATACATTCCCTTGCAGATGAGAATTTTGCTTCAGTAAGTCACTGCCTGGATAAGTATATACCTAATTAAAAAATAAAATAAAATAAAATAAAATAAAATAAAATAAAATAAAATAAAATAAAATAAAATAAAATTGAATAAAGATATTGCCATTCATGAGCTTAATGGAGAAAAATGTAAGGTTTGCGCTAAATTTTCATAGAACAGACTTGTATTGAAAGTTGGTGTATCATAGAATCATAGAATATCCCAAGTAGGAAAGGACCCACAAGCATCACTGAGTCCAATTCCTATAAAATATAAATGTCTGCAAAAGTAATAGGAAAGAATATTGTATGTTTTTGAGAACATTGTAAAAATCCTGGAATAGTAGAAACATAAATGTCATCAGAATTTGTCATGCAATGTAGTACATTTACAAATTCATTTTATCAGGAAAATGAAGAGGGAAATAGAAAAGTAATTGAATATGTCTCCAACTCCCCTTCAGTTGTGAAACAACATCCTTTAGTACTATGTGTCTGTAGTTTACCAGTATGTAGATAAACCTGCAAGGTATAGAAAAGGTAGGTCTGTTTTGCCTTCTAGGAGACATAGAAGCAGAAACTGTATAGTGAGTGATCAACTTCTTATCAATAGTTCTGCCAAAGGTCATTGACAAGATTTGCTGCAAAAAACAGCTAATGTTCACAAAAATCATAAAAGTCCCATCATGCTTCATGCTGACTGTGTTTTATTTTATAGATGATATATTGAATTATAGAGCCCGTAGATTTGATTGGAAATAATGAGCCCAGCAGGTCCTGAATTAAGAAAAAAGAGGCTGTTTGGTAGAAATATGATATTTAAAGAGTCATTTCATACAGAAATTGAATTTGCAATACACATGGAAAATGCATAATTTTGCAAATATTTAGGTCTGTACTGGTAGAAACTTTTTATCCCATGAACCTCAGTTCTACATTTTGTAAAGACATGGTCTAAAGTGTTGACGTAAAAAGTATGGAACATCCCCAATTAATATTTAGAGGGTTTCAGTAGAAATATTGTGTTTATTAACTCTTTTTGAATGGACTTTGCTAAAGTTACTACTAGTGTGATACGCCTGTTCTAGCATTTTTATTGACCTCTTCATAAATATGTGCATATTTAATACTCAGGCAATTTAATTTATGTTTTTATAAGATGAATAAAAATCCACATCTGAACATATTTTAATGCATTTGATTTCACTGTTTTTATGATCAGACATCTACAGTAAAGTGTTTCCTTTTCCACAAAGAACTGTTGACACTGGAGGACACTACTTGAAAATTAGAAGACATATCAAGTGGTATTTCTGCAATTATCCAGAATGTCATAACAAATAAGACTACCCTACTAGTCTGTGCATCTACTAAATGTATAAGAAGCCATCAGTTTAGATATAAATAATTCCTTAACAATCCTAAACACTTACCTTATATATATATATATATATATATATATATATATATAAAAAAATCTAAAAACTAAATTTTTTTGTAAATCTATTCTTTTTAGATGTGGGGGGAGAGAGAGAGATTACTTCTTAACAAATTTAAGGACATGCTAACAGTAGGAGAGAAAATTAATAGTAACTTGTAGCGTACTATATTAAATTTAATATAAAGCTATGATAATCAATAACTTCAGAGTAATTGCCCACAAAGATAAAACTTAATATCACAATATTAATAAATTATGCTGAGGTATTCTTTTTTACATAAAATAGTCTCTTTTCTCCATTGTTATGAAGCATAAACCCTAGAATACTGTCACCTCAGGGATTTCAGTACTCCAGTATTCAAAACACAGAATAAAAAGTGTTTTCCACTTAATGAGAATTAATTTATTTGCTATAGGAAAAGTATTCAGTATTCATCTTCTTAATGGTCTAAAGTCCTTGGTAAAAAAGCTAGAGCTTCAGATGTAAATAAAAAACATCAGGAAAGCTCTGAATCATATTTTTCTTAGTATTCAGATCACCTCAAGGTATTTTAATGTCATACTGTTTCCAGATTGTATGAGGTGAAACCACTAAAAACAGTCGCAAATAGAAGATATTTTATTGAACCATATAAGCTCTGAAAATTAGTATCACTTGATATTTGTTTTAATCTTTCATGCTTTTCCTTTTCTGCTACCAGTTACTGTCAGACTCTGCATACAATCTTTGTTCACAGTCAGGATAGTCATTATTTCAACTCTTTAGTGGTCACTGTAGTTGAGTCCTGCATTCATATAGGTAGCAAGGTAACTCTTCAGTACAGTGAAATTCACTGACTAATTATAAAGGTATGTATATTTGAAAATAGGTATGTTATGCAAATTTAGTGTAATCCCAAATCAGGACTGCTCTATTGCATATTTGCCATGTTTTCCAGATTTAGTTTTAAATATCTCAAAGCAATATCATTTTATCTATTATCTATACTGGTATATTATCAGTAAACCAATACATTCTCCTGCAGTGTTTTCAAATAATTTCCCTAACTAAAATACTTTCATTTCTCTCTCCTAATTGCTGCATAAGTCAAGATCATCACCACTACAAGGTAAGACTACTTAATATTTAAATAATTGTGTACTACCTCACTTTCAGGTTTGTTTTATCACAGCTCTGTGCCAACACCTTTCTTACTTTTTTCATTCTAACTTTTTCTCTGTGCCACAAAGGATATTTAATGGAAAGATAAAATCTGGAATAAATGCAACAGGAAGGCCTGACAAGACAAATCCCTCCAGACAGAAAACTTACTTGGTGTTTAGAACAGTTCCTTTATAGGCAGGAGATGGAAGAAAATTATAGAAGATATCAAGTCCAATTTCAACCTTCACACAAGTTGTTTTGAATGCTGAACTACCACTAAACCAGGTAACTTTCATGGGGTAGACAGAGCTCTGAGGGAAAGAGCTATAATAGACATCCAGGAGAAAAAGTGATTAGATATTGGTGCTTCTCAGAATAAAACCTGTAAAATCTTCCATTTCTGAGAGTTCAAGAGATATCTTTTTCGCTAGCCCTTGTTCACTATCAGTAGCAGTTCCTAGCTCAAGTACAGGGGCTGATGTGGGCTTTAATATTGTTTCCATGGATGTCACCTCAGGGCGAGGTTTTCCTTAGCTGTTGTGTAGGCTAGGATCCTGTGAGTTTGTGACCTGTGCCTGGTGCTCACATCCCTCTAATAAGAATATCTGCAACCCAGCAGGCCTATTTTCACAGTTGTGCTACAGAGAAGATGCAGGGTAATAATTACCTATCCCAGCAGTGCCATTCTTCCAGTTTTTCTGTGGCCAGATACCTCCAGTTGCAGTATGACATTACCAGATACATTCAGATGAACACAGATGTTCTTTCTCTAATGACATATTGTGGTTTTAGACATATTAAATTACCTTCTTGAAAGATTTATTCTTGAAAAATATATATATATTCTTTATTCTAGTAAACCTTTAAATTATTCTCCTGTCTTTGCAGAAGTTTTAGATCCTTCCTGTCACCTATAAATGTCAACACTCTTCTCCAGACCACTGTTGAGGGTTTTAAAATAACATTTCAATTAATTCCTATCTTATAATTCCCCATCAGACTCACAATATTTTGCCATTTCTCATTAACCTTCATTTATGTTCTTTAAGTCAAACTGCAAAGAAGACTTGAAAATGTTGTGAAAATCAGTTTTTTTAACATTTTATCAGTGCATTACTGAAATCCAGCTATACTGACTGTGTTTTTTTCCTCCTAATTTAGTAATTACATAAAAAGTGGAAGTTGCTTGCTAAGATCTATCCTTTATCATTAGGGCTAGTAACATACAGACTTAGTACTGTTCAACATTCTGCTTGCAATAAATTACTTTGCTCTTTAAAAAGAACATTCTTTATACATTACAGGAAGGTCTCCAGTCATACCACCTACATCTAAAATATTATTTATTTCTAATTTTATTTTTTTAAAAGGTTCTAAAAATATCCAACTTCTTCTAAACAAGTCACATCAGCATATACAATGAAAGGATAAGGTGAAGAACTATTAGCAGAGGATAAAATCTTAATGTACATAGAGTCTCTATTAAATGCTTGTGCTTGTTTTTTTCTGTCATTTCTTATTCAATAAATATGAATTACAGCTCTTTAAATTACGATGATTTGGAAATCAGAGGGACTTTGTTTTACTCAGCCTCTTCATATCTGCAGGCAGTGTGAGGTTTTTTTAAAGCAAATTTAGGAAGGTAGCTTGGGAAAGCAAATATCTGATGATTAGCTCTTTTAATTCCTTCCATTCTACATAATTAGAAGTATGTTACACTGAATCCAGGAAATATTCTTTCTCATCATATCTGTAAAATATATTTCCCAGTTTAAAGCAGGTGGGTGCAAGAGGCAGTAATCAGAAACAGACAGGCACTGTTTTGACCTGCACTTCTTCCCCTTTTTAGGTAGGTATATTTGGTGATTCGTAATATTATTCATATCCCCCCAAAAGAAAAATATCTGAAAGGGCACAACCCAAAGAACTAAAAATTTACAACTTCCAGGGCAGATGATTTTATTATGAGAATGTATTAGGAAAGATAGGGTTGTTAGTCATCAGCAGTTACACACAGATGTAATGAGAGCAACCTAAAAACAGAACAGTCAGCATCCTGAACAAGATTTGCTTCCTAATGCCTGTCACAAAACTGGAGCCCAGATAATAGTTTTATGTATAATCATCAGGGAAAAAATTAAAAAAAATAATAATAAATAATAATAATAATAATAATAATAAAAATTTGCAACAGTTTTTCAGTAGTAACTGCTGCAACAAATATGTCTGATGTATTGAAACGTACTTGCATATATACTGGCCACCTACATTACTATCTGTTTTGATGACAAGTACTCAAGTCTTATTAATGTTACATTTAAGCATAGTTTATAGTAGATTACTGGTCATGGCTTTCTTTTGTTGTGTTGCATATAAAGAAGCATCATTAAAGAACATTTTAAGATTATTTTACACTTTCTGCTACTCTGCAGATAAATACTTCAGACAAGCCTATCTTTTATCCTGGATCAAATTAAAAATGATTCATATGCAATCATTTTATCCTGGGAACCACAGCACAATAATATAGTATCCAACAAGACATCAGAGTCGATGCAAGGGAAAGTATCATGTTATACTAACATTATTATTTTAAATATTCCTTGCTCTCAGCAAAGTGGAATAAAATAATTTACAGAATCACAGAATCACAGAAAGTCTAGGTTGGAAGAGACCTCCAAGATCACCAAGTCCAACCTCTCACCTAACACTAACAAATCATCCCCTAAACCATATCCCTAAGCTCTGCATCTAAACGTCTTTTAAAGACCTCCAGGGATGGTGACACAACCACTTCCCTGGGCAGCCTATTCCAGTGACTAACAACCCTTTCAGTAAAGAAGTTTTTCCTAATATACAACCTAAACCTCCCCTCATGCAACTTTAGCCCATTCCCCCTCGTCCTGTCACCAGGCACGTGGGAGAACAGACCAACCGCCACCTCGCTACAGCTTCCTTTCAGGTACCTGTGGAGTGCAATAAGGTCGCTCCTGAGCCTCCTCTTCTCCAGGCTAAATAGTCCCAGCTCCCTCAGCCGCTCCTCGGAAGACTTGTTCTCCAGACCGTTCACCAGCTTCTTAGCCCTTCTCTGGACTCGCTCAAGCACTTCCATGTCCTTCTGGTACTGAGGGGCCCAAAACTGAACACAGTACTCGAGGTGCAGCCTCACCAGAGCCGAGTACAGGGGGACAATCACTTCCCTGGACCTGCTGGCCATCCTGTTTCTAATGCAAGCCAGGACGCTGTTGGCCTTCTCGGCCACCTGAGCACACTGCTGGCTCATATTCAGCCGACTGTCAACCAAAACACCCAGGTCCTTCTCTGACAGGCAGCTTTCTATCCACACATCTCCCAGCCTGTAGCTCTGTTTGGGGTTGTTGTGCCCCTGGTGCAGAACTGGCACTTGGCCTTGTTGAACTTCATACCATTGGCCTCGGCCGATCGGTCCAGCCTATCCAGATCCTCCTGCAGAGCCTTCCTACCCTCGAGCAGATCAACACACGCACCTAACTTGGTGTCGTCTGCAAACTTACTGAGGGTGCACTCGATCCCCTCAACCAGATCATCGATGAAGATGTTAAAGAGGACTGGCCCCAGTACCGAGCCCTGCGGGACTCCACTAGTGACCGGCCTCCAACTGGATTTTTACTCCATTCATTAAGACTCTGGGCCCGGCCACCCAGCCAGTTCTTAACCCAACGAAGCATATGCCAGTCCAAGCCATGAGCAGCCATTTTCCTGAGGAGAATGCTCTGGGGAACGGTGTCAAAAGCCTTACAGAAGTCAAGGTAGACCACATCCACAGCCTTTCCCTCATCCACTAAGCGTGTCACCTTGTCATAAAAGGAGATCAGGTTCGTCAAGCAGGACCTGCCCTTCATAAACCCATGCTGACTAGGCCTGATCGCCTGCTTGCCCTGCAACTGCCGCATGATGACACCCAGGATAATCTGCTCCATGAGCTTCCCTGGCACTGAGGTCAAACTAACAGACATATAGTTCCCAGGGTCTACCCTCCAGCCCTTCTTGTAGATGGGTGTCACGTTTGCTAGCTGCCAGTCCAGTGGGACCTCCCCCGATAGCCAGGACTGCCGATAAATGATGGAAAGTGGCTTGGCCAGCTCTTCCGCCAGTTCTCGCAGTACCCTCAGGTGGATGCCATCTGGCCCCATTTACTTTCCATTTGCTATAAAAGGGAAAATGACTTTTGAGTCATAGTACACTAACAAGCAAAAAATCTTTTTAGCTCTATGTCAAGTTGAATGGTTGTGGTGGTTTTACCGTGCTAGGCAGCTGAACACCACAACCGCTCTCTCACTCCCCCTCCTCAGATGAGGAGGGGAAGAAGCAAAGGAAAGAACAACTCACGGGTTGAGATAAGGATAATTTAATTAAATGGAAAAAAAATATATATATTAAGGAAATATTATTAATTAACAATTCAACTAAAGGGAAAAAGGGAAAAAGGGAAAGGGGAAAGGGAGGGGGAAAGGGAACAGCAAAACAAAACAAGTAAAGGCTATATGGAAGTGCAGAGGAAATAAATTATTCTCTACTTCCCGCAAATGAGCAATGCCTGACCACATCCTTGAAGCAGGGCCTCAATGCACGTAGCTGGTGTTCACGAGGAGGACAGATGTTTTCGCAACGAAAGCCCACCCCTTCCCTCTTCCTCTTTTTTCCACCTTTTATTGCTGAGTGTGACATATGGTATGGAATATCCCTTTGTTTGGTTTAGGTCAGCTGCTCTGGTGATGTTTCTTTCTCACTTTTTGCCCACCCCCCAGGAGGGTTAGAGAAAGTCCTGATACTGTGCCAGCACTTCTCAGCAGCAGACACAACACTAGTGTGACAACACTGCTGTTCTAGCTACAAGTGCAGAGCATGGCACTGTATAGGCTGCTGCAGAGAAAGTTAATATCCCAGCCAGACCCAGTACAAAAATAGTGTTTTTTTCTTGGTATATTTAAACAAAAATTTCTGACTGTCAGCCAAGAATAGATTATTCTAGTAAGTATTTAACTTTGTTTTAATAACAAATATATATATATATATATATATATATGCACATATCCTATAATACTATATTCACCTCTGTATAACACAGTAGCAGAAAATGATCGGTTGCAATTCAGGAACAAACATCTATAGTAATTAAACACCAGAGCAGTTCAGTTGATTTATCAGGAGTTATTACAACCTCCTCATATATACTGTTTTGAGAAACATTAAGCAAAGGCAGGAATTAAAGACTTTTCCAGAATGATGTATTGAAATGTGATAAATATGAAGGTTACAAAAGGGAAGTTATAGAGTATGTTACTAGAAAATTTCATCAAATTATGTACATGGAATTGTTGTCAGATGTGGAGCAAGTGTTACTTGAATGCTTTGATTTTTAGTATTGTCAAATATTTGGGACTGTATATTTGGAGCTTTTGGGCACCAAAGTAAATGCTTAAAACTGAACTCTATACAACAGAGGATCAAAAGGTCTTCCGCAATGCCTACAGAGCTCTGAAATCCCTCCCTCCTC
Source organism: Nettapus auritus (assembly GCA_011076525.1). Taxonomy (NCBI): domain Eukaryota; kingdom Metazoa; phylum Chordata; class Aves; order Anseriformes; family Anatidae; genus Nettapus; species Nettapus auritus. Next base: position 65,358,392 of record CM021797.1, on the reverse strand, counting down.
ATCTTGCCTTTATGATTAATTCTATCTCATGCTGCTAAATTCTTCTTTTCCATTCAGGCTTTTGAAAATGAGAATTTGAAGAATAGTGAAGTCATGAAAGGGAGAAAGAAATAAAAGTTTTTTTCTAGTCATCTGGAATACAAGTGCCATATTGGATGTTACTGTCACACGGTAGTTCTCTTTGAGCTACTCATTTTTTTCTATTTTTAAATTAGGAAAGGGGTGTTGAGAATATAAGTTCTAAAGGTGAAGTCATGCCCAATTAAATACAGACTTTGTTTTTCACCTCAATAGAAACAGTTTTTCTCCTGAAGCTCCTGTTAATGTTTGTGCAAACACAGAAATGTTACAATAAGTTGTAATACCACACTACTAGTGAAGCAAACTGCACTTCCTCAGGCTAACAGAAATTCACATACAATAACTTAACAAATGCTTGATTAGAAAACCTGTGAGATTTTTTATTGTTTTAATATTTACATTCATCTTGACATTATTGTTATGCAATGTGAAAGTCTCAGCCATGATGCTTGGTCAAAATGACCCTCAGCTGAGATACTCTGTTAACAGTTGAGAGTCACACTGCATAGGAACACTTTTTTATTATTATTATTATCTTATAAACAGAATAGAATATGAAGCACAATATCAAATTATTTACGCAACCAATTACAATATCCATTCTCCAACAGTAGTCAGTAACTGCTGTTTAGAATAAAGGGAATATTGCATGCCAATCAACCTACTACACCTCCTTTCTGTACTAGGGTACAAAATTTCCTAACAGCTCTTAAGAAAATTAATTTCTATTTCTCAGTCATGAAATGTGAATATACGTAATTTAGGCCCCGATCCAGAAAAGCTCTTAAGCATAAGCCTAACTTTCACCATGCTCTTAAGTAATTTTTTGGATTAGGGCCCTAAAAGACATAACTACAAATCTCAGTCATCTGAGAAAAGCAGTACTTCTAATTGCTGTATTAGTCAATGTTTTCTATTTTTGTGAAGGACACACACACACACACAAAAAA
>CM021797.1:65322340-65357261 GCA_011076525.1 Nettapus auritus | reverse complement strand
GTCATTCTCAAGACCATCTGCCCTTGGAGTTTGCTTGAGGGGGCGTTGTTTTTTGTTTGTTTATTTTTGGTGGTGGTGGTTGGTTGGTTTGATTTTATTTGATTTGATCTATTGATTTATTTATTATTAATAATATTATATTATTAACAGAAAAACAGTCTTTGCATTCAAGTCTATTCTTTAGAGCTATTACTCGTTAATTGTCTTTAATGTAATATACAACACATGCTTATTAATCTAGGTTACTATCAGGCTGGTAAAACTGTTTTGCTAAATATTGTCTGTCATTAGTTAGTACAGGAGACTCTATTTTAACCTAACTATGAAGAAATTCCTGCTTAAAAAAAAATAATAATAATAATAATAATATAAATATATATAAATAAATAAATAAATAAACAAACAAACAAATAAACTTGCCGAGTCAATCGGCTTCAGGGCAGACGTGCTCTGCAGCGGGGCGGGGGATCAGGACAGGCAGGGCTATTTTCCCGGCATCGAGGCCACTCGAGGCAGCCAAGGGAGCTGCCACTACCCGGCAGCCCTCATGAGGGACACTGACGAGGCATAGGTGAAGCCATCAGTGCCCCCTCCCCAGCCGCTCGAAAGCAGCCCCTAGGGAGCGCGACTGATCAGGAGTGCAGCAACCAGGACTGGCAAACAGGGCGGGGCGCATCAGAAAGGCGGGGCACGGCAGTTTGCGCGGCAGTTCGCGCAGGCAGGGCAAGCAGGGAGGGAATAGTGATCCCCGGGCCCCTAAGAACACCTCATCTGACGGCTGTCTACCGCTGGCTAGGCCACTATGGTCCTCGCAAGGCAGAGAGCTTGCACTAGAAAGTCTGTAGGCACCCAGACAGACTGCCCGCTCCAAAATGCGGCAGTTCAGGTCTCTGGGTGCAGAGAGTGCCAGAGCCTTCTGCTGCCATCTGAAAGAGGCAGAGATACCATGTGCGTGAGGTGCGAGCAGGTGGATGACCTGGTCTGCCTGGTGGCAGAGCTCAAGGAGGAGGTTGAGGGCCATCAGGAAATGTGAGAGGGAGATAGACTGGTGGACCAACTCCCTGCAAGGCCCGAAGGAGAGGCTCCGGGGTGAGACTCCCCAGATGGGGGTGGACCCCCTGCCCGGTCGCTGTCAGGCAGAGGGAGGGGACCTAAGAGTTCAAGAGGAATGGAGACAGGTCCCTGCTCGACAATGCAGGAAATGCCCCTCCCCCATCCCCCCCACCTGCCCCACCTTCCGAGGTGCCCTTATGCAGCAGGTTTGAGGCTCTGGAGCTCAAGAGGGCAGTGGATGAGGTGTGGAAGGAAGTTTAACCAGGAAGCCATGGGCGAGGAAGTCTGCTCCACGCCTCAAGACTGCTTCCACCAAAAAGGAAAGAAGGGTGATCATTGTGGGCGACTCCCTTCTCAGGGGAACGGAGGGCCCTGTCTGTCGGCCTGTCCCTACCCAGAGAGGGGGGTCTGCTGCCTCCCTGGGGCCAGGGTCAGGGATGTTGCCAAAAAGCTTTCCAACCTGGTTCGCCCCTCCGATTACTACCCACTACTGATAGTCCAGGCTGGTAGTGAAAACACTGATGAGAGAAGCCTGAAGGCTATCAACCAGGACTTCAGGGGGCTGGGATGGTTAGTGGACGGAGCGGGAGTACGGGTGGTGTTTTCATCCATTCCTACAGTGGCAGGGAGGGGTTCAGAGAGGACACACAAAGCCCACATGATAAACACATGGCTTAGAGGCTGGTGCCAACACAGAAGTTTTGGGTTCTTTGACCACGGGGCGCTTTACACTTGGCACCTGACCTGATGACCGCAGACGGGTCCCAGCTGTCCCACAGGGAAAACTGATCCTGGCCCAGGAGTGGGCAGGGCTCACTGAGAGGGCTTTAAACTAGGTAAGAAGGGGGATGGGGATGAAACAAAGCTTGTTGGAGGTGTGCCAGGGGGAACAGTGGCTAGGCTGGGGGAGAAGGCAAAGGCTCAGCTGAAGTGCATCTACACTAATGCACGCAGCATGGGCAGCAAGCAGGAGGAGCTGGAAGCCATTGTGCAGCACGCGGGCTATGACCTGGTTGCCATCACGGAAACATGTTGGGACCACTCTCATGACTGGAGTGCTGCCGTGTCTGGCTGTCTGGCTATAGGCTCTTCAGAAGGGACAGGCAGCATGGAAGGGGTGGTGGAGTGGCTCTCTATATTAGAGAGTGTTTTGATGTCATTGAACTTGATGCTGGGAATGACAAGGTGGAGTTGCTATGGGTTAGGATCAGCGGGAAGGCCAACAAGGCAAGCATCCTGATGGCGGTCTATTATAGACCGCCGAACCAGGATGAGGGGGTGGACGAGGAGTTCTACAGACAGCTGACAGAGGTTGCGAAATCGTCAGCCCTTGTTCTTGTGGGGGACTTGAACTTCCCAGACATATCCTGGAAGCACAATACAGCCCAGAGAAAGCAGTCCAGGAGGTTTCTGGAGAGCGTGGAAGATAACTTCCTGACCCATCTGGTTGGTGAGCCTACCAGGGGAGGTGCCCCACTAAACCTTCTGTTCACTAACAGAGAAGGACTGGTGGGAGAGGTGGTGGTCGGGGGCTGTCTTGGGCAGAGTGACCACAAAATGGTAGAGTTCTCGATACTTGGCGAAGTCAGGAAGGGGACCAGTAAAACCTCTGTCTTGGACTTCCGGAGGGCTGGCTTTGAGCTGTTCAGGACACTGGTTGGCAGAGTCCCTTGGGAGGTGGTTCTGAAGGACAGAGGAGCACAGGAAGGCTGGGAGCTCTTCAAGAAGGACATCTTAATGGCTCAGGAGAAGTCTGTCCCCACATGCCCAAAGACGATCCGGCGTGGAAGAGCAGCCTGGCTGAACAGAGAGTTGTGGCTCGAGCTTAGGAGAAAAAAGAGGGTTTATAATCTTTGGAAAAATGGATGGGCCACTCAAGGGGACTACAAGGATGTTGCAAGGCAGTGCAGGGGCAAAATTAGAAAGGCCAAAAATTATCTGGAGCTCAGTCTGACTACTGCTGTTAAAGACAACAAAAAATGTTTTTTTCTAAACACATAAGTACCAAAAGGAGGACTAAGGAGAATCTTCATCCTTTACTGGATGTGGGGGGAAACTTATTTACCAGAGATGAGAAAAAAGCTGAGGTGCTTAACGCCTTCTTTGCCTCAGTCTTTAGCAGCAAAACCAGTTGTTCTCTGGATACCCAGTACACTGAGCTGGTGGAAGGGGATGGGGAGCAGAATGTGGACCCCACAATTCACGAGGAGATGGTTGGCGACCTGCTACAGCATTTGGATGTACGCAGGTCAATGGGGCCGGATGGGATCCACCCGAGTGTACTGCGAGAACCGGCGGAAGAGCTGGCCAAGCCACTTTCCATCATTTATCGGCAGTCCTGGCTATCGGGGGAGGTCCGACTGGACTGGTGGATAGCAAACGTGATGCCCATCTACAAGAAGGCCCGGAGGGCAGACCCGGGGAACTGCAGGCCTGTTAGTTTAACATCAGTGCCAGGGAAGCTCATGGAGCAGATTATCCTGGGTGTCATCATGTGGCAGTTGCAGGGCAAGCAGGCGATCAGGCCTAGTCAGCATGGGTTTATGAAGGGCAGGTCCTGCTTGACAAACCTGATCTCCTTCTATGACAAGGTGACACGCTTAGTGGATAAGGGAAAGGCTGTGGATGTGGTCTACCTTGACTTCCGTAAGGCTTTTGACACCGTTCCCCACAGCATTCTCCTCAGAAAACTGGCTGCTCATGGCTTGGACTGGCCCACACTTCATTGGATTAAGAACTGGCTGGGTGGCCGGGCCCAGAGAGTCTTAGTGAATGGAGTAAAAATCCAGTTGGAGGCCGGTCACCAGTGGAGTCCCGCAGGGCTCGGTACTGGGGCCAGTCCTCTTTAACATCTTCATCGATGATCTGGTTGAGGGGATCGAGTGCACCCTCAGTAAGTTTGCAGACGACACCAAGTTAGGTGCATGTGTCGACCTGCTCGAGGGTAGGAAGTCTCTGCAGGAGGATCTGGATAGGCTGGACTGATGGGCCGAGGCCAATGGTATGAAGTTCAACAAGGCCAAGTGCCAGTTCTGCACCTGGGGTACAACAACCCCAAGCAGAGCTACAGGCTGGGAGATGTGTGGATAGAAAGCTGCCTGTCAGAGAAGGACCTGGGTGTTTTGGTTGACAGTCGGCTGAATATGAGCCAGCAGTGTGCTCAGGTGGCCGAGAAGGCCAACAGCGTCCTGGCTTGCATTAGAAACAGGATGGCCAGCAGGTCCAGGGAAGTGATTGTCCCCCTGTACTCGGCTCTGGTGAGGCTGCACCTCGAGTACTGTGTTCAGTTTTGGGCCCCTCAGTACCAGAAGGACATGGAAGTGCTTGAGCGAGTCCAGAGAAGGGCTAAGAAGCTGGTGAACGGTCTGGAGAACAAGTCTTCCGAGGAGCGGCTGAGGGAGCTGGGACTATTTAGCCTAGAGAAGAGGAGGCTCAGGGGCGACCTTATCGCACTCTACAGGTACCTGAAAGTAGGCTGTAGCGAGGTGGCGGTTGGTCTGTTCTCCCACGTGCCTGGTGACAGGACGAGGGGGAATGGGCTAAAGTTGCATGAGGGGAGGTTTAGGTTGTATATTAGGAAAAACTTCTTTACTGAAAGGGTTGTTAGTCACTGGAATAGGCTGCCCAGGGAAGTGGTTGTGTCACCAACCCTGGAGGTCTTTAAAAGACGTTTAGATGCAGAGCTTAGGGATATGGTTTAGTGGAAGATTTTTTAGCGTTAGGTGAGAGGTTGGACTTGGTGATCTTGTAGGTCTCTTCCAACCTAGACTATTCTGTGATTCTGTGATTCTGTGAGTTCTGTAAAATAAATAAAACCAAATTATGTATGCTCTTAATGATTGTTTAAATAATGAACAAAGGTTTTCTATGCCAGACACATTCTTCTGTGACTTCAGGGTTTTAGAACCCAGCTTGTTTTTCTCTCTCCCAGTGCACTCCAGTGTATTGCCACATTTTCCTTCTGAACTGTAGTGCTTAGGAAGAAACTGAGGTGTTACGTGGCGCATTTTGGTGCATTTTGTTTTCCTAAACTAACCCCATAAAGCAGAAGAGAACACAGAAACCATTTTGTCTTAAAGAAACAAAAGGGGGAGGGGGGGGAGGGGAGGGCATGGGAACACGACTCTGCATTTCTATGTGCTTCTAATAGTGGTCTAATATGTACTGAGCAGTCGGCCTCTGTCCACAAGATCATGAGGAAAATATTGTAACTACAGTTTTCCCTCCAGTCAACATAGCAATATATGTGCTGGGAATTATTTAGCATTTATTACTGTATCCTGGAACTGATCTGATATTAAGAAGTCCATTGATTTTAGTTATTTACAGTTTAACAAGAGAAATGTACAAGCAGCCCAGGGTCTGAGAAAGATCAAAGATGAGAGTACTCCTAGAGGCTATTTTGTCATGTCTAATCTCTTGACTTAAATAACCAAGGAGCTGTTGCATTTTCTCTGGCTTGACATTATCTTATGTTTCTTCATCATCACATTAGAGAAGAACATGTCCTAAGGGCAACCATTCTCTGAGATCTGAGAACTTACTCTGCTATGCTCCTCCCTCCCTACAGCCTCCAGTGAATACACTACATGACTGGAGACAGAATAATAAGGACAGAAAATGTAGGCCATAGCACTATTAAATCTCTTTTAATTGTATAGCTCAGAAAATAAGTAGATTGTAATCTATTTGATCTTATATTAAATCTTGCATTAAGGGTATACTTGGAAAAGAGAGTACTTCATAATGAAAAATCATCCAATTAATTAAAGGAGACAAAAGGGGTGGTTACTGACCACAGTAATGTGAAAATCAAAAATATGTATGTGAATATTTAGATAGATAGATACATACGTATGTATGTTTCCATGAATGTAGGACAGAAGCAGCTTCATTGTCGAGTAAGAAACAAATTCTTTGTGTTTAGAAGAAAAGATCTTGTAGGTGTGGGAGGTTGCTTTTTAAGGAGTCAAAAGCATTTCTTTAATGTACTGCCTGTTTTTTGGTTTGGTTTGGTTTATCTTTTTTTCTTTGTTTGTGTTTTGTCATTGTTGTTGTTGTTGTTTTTCAGACTTCAGTGTCTTTATGTCCAACATAACGGGGCAGCAAGAGAATCATGGAACAGGCTTCCCTGAGAGATGCAATGGTATTTCAGAATAAGGATATACTGATGTCTTGTCTAAAAAGAATAGCGACCTGAAGAAAATGCTGGAAGTATTTAATGAACAGTAGGAATAGAGGAATATTGCTTACTTACTTACATCTTGCAGACACAAAGGAGGAAATAACAGATTGTCAATTGTCCTCATCCCTATCTAAACATGAAGTATGGACTTTGCACAAAAGAAAAAATGACACCATGGCTCATGAAAAGAAGTCTAAATATTAATTCTGCCACTATCTGTTCATGTCTTCTGCAGTCAGGTGTAAACATCAATGTGTATAAAATGTCGGGTTCTTCTAAAGAAAAGGGAAAGCCATACATGTAAAGTTTTTTTCTCTTCACATGATACTACATTTTTTCACTAAAATGTTTCAAACTGCAAGTGATATAGATTTTCTATTGATGTGATGTTCTAAACATCAACTGTGATTAGATCTTTCAGATATTTGTAATTATTTGATGAAATTTTCCAGTGGGATTGCTTAAACTTAAGGTACTAAAGTCCATTGTACATAGACACTGATGGGAAGGCACAGGTTTTTGTTATTGTTTGTTGTTGTTGTTCCAGATTCCCAGACTGTTTTATACAAATATGGTTTTACTTCGAAACACTTTCTCCATATCTGAAGAGCCTGGAATGGTTCCAGGAAAATCAAATATTTTCTAGTTACAAGCCAGTTCATTCATCTCAAAACAGTCCACACCTGTAAACAAAGAGTAAATTAGTTTGTTTTTTAAGTGATAACACTACTTCATATTTTTTAAACTATTTGAATAAATTTGTGGCTCAAAGCCAATGGATGTGAATTAAAATGTACATTTGGAAGTGTTTAATTTAGTACATTTAAAAATGAAAACAAACCATATTTCAGGTGAAACGTTCATTAAAGGATAATAAGAATTGAAAGAAAGATTTCTTTCTGTGGAAATGAAATGAATGAATAAGTATTTCCAACACATGTGTAAAAGACTGTTTTTCATCTTATTATTGGGAAAAAAAATGTTTTTAAAGCAAAATTTCTATTTGTGAATATTCATTGCTTTTGTGAATATTTATTGTAGTATAAATATAGCCCACTAAGCCAAAGACTTTGAGAGGGTCCAGAGGAAGGCCATAAAGATGATCAAAAGACTGGAGCTCCTCTCTGATGAAGAACTACTAAGAGAGCTGGGAATGTTCAGCCTGAAAAAGTACTCCAGGGAGAGCTCCTTGCAGCCTTTTAATACTTAAAGAGGGGTTATTAAAAATGATAGTAAGAAACTTCTTACATGGGCATGTAAGAAACTTCTTACAGTGATAGGACAAGAAGGAATTGATTTAAATTAAAATAAAACTATTAAATTAAAATTTAAACTAGATGTTAGCAAGAAATTCTTTCTCTCAGAGGGTGGTGAGGCACTGGAACAAGTTGCCCAGAGAAGCTGTGGATGATCCATCCTTGAAAGTGTTCAAGGTCAGGTTGGATGGGGCCTTGACCAACCTGATCTGGTTAGTGGGTGGCATCCCTGCCTGTGACAGGGTGTGCCAAGATGGATGATCCTTGAGGTCCTTTCCAAACCAATCCATTCTATGATTATGTGAACAACTGTGGGTCAATGTAACAAACACTCCAAACAAGAGTGACCTGGAAAAGCATTGACTGTCTTTCCCAGTGGTATCTATTTCAGCTGAGAGATAGCACCTTTTTGGATTGAACCCAAAACCTGAAAAACCTTGAAGTTTGTTTGCTGAGCACTGCAGTACTTCACTAGCTTATATAAACCAGTGCATTTTCCTGGGATTTTCCTGGAAAAGTGTATATAACTTTTTATAAATAATTGCTAAATTAACTTTCTTCGTTCACTTTCTGTTAGTTCGGGAGAAAAGTTCTGTTTCAATATCTGTTCCTCATGCAACAATCTCAGTCTATTGATTCAAGAGAAGTATCTCTCACACTCTGGTTACTTTTCTTTGGTCTTTTCTTTGGACACCCGAGAAGACTGAAGCTGTGTAATTAGGGATGCTTTTTAACCTAGTCTGGCTGTTAAAATCCACCATTGTTTTTCACTTTATGAACAGGGAATATAAGGGAGCTTTATATAACACAAAATCCTTTTCAGTTTTTAGATTAGCTAGAACATTCAAGAGACAAAGCTCCTAGCCCTTGGGAACACTTCAGAGCAGTGACAATTTAAAAGCATTTATGAAGACAAATTATTCCTTGTTAAGACTTTGTTTAAAATGCAGGCATGACCTATTCTGTATTGTTTGCAATTCATTTGATTTTTTTTTTCAAATTGAAGAGATATCTATTATTATCAATGCCACAGAACAATGGAGAACACTCTACTTTATTAATGACCTTTGCACACTAGTAAGGCTTCGTAGACATGAGAAAAAGGGTAAGATTCTTCATAGGTTATTTAAGTTTTTAATTGTAAAATAGGAAAGACAGATGTTCAACAAAGAAAGATTTAAATGCTACATTACTTCTTAGACATAAGTCCCTGGAAATTGCCCAATCCACACCAGTACAGTGTGACTTATGAGTATGGAAAGGATACTGTGAAGGTAATTTAAAATTAAATGAAAATAAAAGATCACAAGCCATCATTCTTGTGAATCTACCCACAATAAAGAAATAAATGCATAAATAAATAATACTTATTTCTCTTGAAACCTACTTTTGTAATTTTACATTGTACAAATCACAGAATAACTCCTCTTCACAGCCTAGAATTAGGGACAGTTTGCAGGAAAGGACGGTCGCCTATTAAGAACAGGGAATGCAGAGAAAGCCTTGAACTATTTGACAATTGAAGAGTTCCCATTGAGTGACAGGGAGCCTTACCACAGACCTATTGAGCACTTGCTCAGACTGTCTGAGCAAGGGTCCTCAGATGCATAATAGTAGTTTACACTATTACTGTGGGCAGCATAGTGATCCTGACAATGACTCCATCAAGTGAAAACAGATCAATATTGAGGTTAGTTGATCAATATTGAGGATAGTTGAAGGAAAATGGGAACATGCTGCAGGTGGAGTTTTACTGTGTATTCACACAACAACATATATATATATATATGCTTTCACGGTCTGGAAGAAAATTTCTGAGATGTGAAGTTAAAGATATTGCATGTATTCTATGCATGAATTTAATGTATTTGCATATATATATACATATAAATATCCAAACAATATATTCAAATTATATTATTTTATAATAATATATAGTAATATCCATATATAATGCAGGTAGGAATTTCTTAAATCCTCATGTCACTATGAGTGCCTATATTCTTCCCTTAATCACCATGCAGTGAATGCTGAATTCGGTTTTACATCAGTGAGCGGTATCTACACATTAGAAAGTCTGCACACACTTGAAAAGCAGATCACCTGAAAATGTGATTTAAAATGTGGTTAAAAATATTTTTGGAAAATTAGTACCCAAACATTTTCCTTTTTCTGCCAATAGTGGGTTGTTTCTTCAATGTCTCCAAGTCTCACAATTTCAGTACATAAAATTTACTGTCAGTAGAGTTGTGTGAATACCAATTAAAGAAAACACAAGCATAAATGCCAGTGGAATTTAATCACTGCAAATAAAAATATTAACTGGCTCTGTCAACAGGGTGCAAAGTTATGTATTCTTCCCATATATTCATATTACTAAGGCCATATTTATACATATTCATTATTCAGAAGAATAAACAAACAAAAACTTTTTATAGAAATAATAGAATAATAATTTATAGAAATATAAAATTGAAGTATTATACTTTGTGCAGTTTTTAACAAGTAATTGTAAAAAATTCTACAAGATGGTTTTACATAATCAAACATTTTTTCTTCATGGTTTAAAGAATTGCATTGCAAGTGATTGGGTCTGATTACAGCTGACGTGTAGTGCATCAGTCATTAGCCTAGAACATACACTTGTCTGGCAGTAGTAGCTGAGTTTTAGGTAGATGACTCACGAAGTAATCATAGTAGGTGTGTTTTAGTGTGAATTATTTCTGTGTGATAAAGCAATTTTAAAACTGAACCTTTCCAAATGTAATGTTTTGGTATTCTGGGAATAAATAAATAAATTAATTAATTAATTAAAAGTGTGCTTATTCTACAAAATCTACTTTTCATATTATCTCATATTTTTATGAAAGCCATGCATTTTCTTTGCATCTACAAAATCCCTACTGCTAGTATGGTGTTTACTGCACATTTCTATTTGTGTCTAATGTCTCCCTCTACTCTCCTGTAAAACTGCATATGTTTGAGTGAACTGCTGGCAGAAAGCAAGTATCTTTGTGAACTGGACCATAACTGAAATGAACATGTATTCCAGAACAATTATACGAAAAAGCTAATTCCGTAATAAAGAGGAAAATTTATTTATTATAGCTTTTTGATGGTTAATAAATGTGGAAAAGGCCTTTAAGTTTAAAAAATGCTATTAGAGAGTAAATCTTAAAATAATAATAATAATAATCCATTATATTTTAATTTATCGAGGTTGTTTTCTAATATTCATCCTTCACCTTAACACAGTCCATTTGACATATATTACCACAAAAAGGTGAGCCATAAAACTTATTAAAAATTAAATTAAAGTAATAAAAATAAAATTCAACTTTCTGTTTGATAAAGGAAGTTTTGTTTTTAATAATCAGTCTCAGGAAATTAAAATACTCTTAGGAAAACAAATACTCTGTTAAACTTTCAAAACATTACCATTACCTTGTTGATCAAGTTAGAAACCAATTTGAAGTGTAAAATGTAGTTTTGAGATTTTATGCCTTATATAAAATGTAATCAAGTTGCATTATTTTTCTGAGTCATAGCATTTTAATGTTTTCTAGTTAGATGTAATTACCAGCTTTTTACACTATAAGATGCCACAGAAGTGGTAAAGATGTAGTTACAGGACCAAAGAATCTTTAGGTGATTGCATCTTTTTCAGGTGACAACACAGAAAATTTCTTTCAGAAGAAAATTGGGGAGAAAGCACACTGGATAAGCATTACTGTAATTGAGATATTATGTAAAATATAATAATACAGTTATTCTCCCCTTTCTGCATGTTGTTTCACTTGTTTTCAGGGGCATGACATAGAGTGCTTCTTTTTTTTTTTTTTCCTCTTTTCAATAACAATTAAACATAGTTGTGATTTTATATTTCACATTCCAGAATACCTTTTTTAAAAATTATTTTCTCCCATTCAGATGTAAGAGTTGCAAAATCTTGATTAACATATAGAAAAAATACATACACATGGGTAAAACAAAACTATTTAAAAATGCATATGTATACTTTAATATATATGTATACAAATATATTTTAATATATAATGTATTAATTATAATGTGTTTATAATGTATAAATATAATATAATGTATATAAATATACTTTAATATATAATGTATAACATTTATATAGAAGATACATTAATTTTGGAATAAGAGATCTGGGATGTATAAAGTAATCATAAAATAGTTTTTGCGCTCTTCAGTAAAATGTACTTATTTATTTCATACTTACTTTCTTCCTGTAGTTTCTTACAGAAAAAAAAAAAAAAAAAATCTCCTGTGAAAGTTAATTTTCTAATCAAAGTAAATCTTTGTTCTTTCCCCTTGGTACAGACAAACATTTTTTCTCTTTAAGCAATTAAAATAAAATGTTGTTAAGGAGAATAGCAGCAGAAGCTCTTGCTTCTTTCATTTTCTTTATGTCCTCATATCTGTCCAATTTTTTAGCTTTATACCAGCCACAAGCCCTCTTTGTAGCCTGAAGGCAACAAACAGTTGGGATAGGGCCCTTCTGCTTTGTGTAGCCTGGGACAACTCACCCATTTTTTCCTTCTAACCTTAAATCACAATATATAGGAAAGAATCACTTTGGTGAACAAGTGATTCTTTGTTTCTAAAAACTAGATGAATTAATCTGACTAATCTAAAGTTCCAATAAACATTTTATATTCAATTTCTTAAGATAGTCTAAGTCTGACACTCCTAGGTACCTAAGTACTAGATATAAGTATATATATATTTAAAATAGCAATATACGATAGAAGCTATTTATGTAGATAGAGAGTTCTTTGAAAATAAACCCCTGCTCTGACACAGAGCTGCAAAGGAAAATTTGAAAATTTTCCATAAAGCCGTAATTAGAGATTTAAAAAAAAAAAAAAAAAAAAAAAATTACCTTTTTAAAGAGTAGTACTATATTATCACTGTTGACTAAAGTGAGTAGTTGGCATGAAAAGTGTAAGCATTTATTTACTCCAACATAAACTTATAAGTAACAACAATGCATTTTAATATATATTTTATTAGTAGATATCTGCACATACAGTCACGGGCAAGTCTGTTTATGTTAGAGTACATCACAGTATTTTCCTTAGACAGACAGAAGTAACATAGAAAGGTTTCATTTTAGTTCAGCTCTTATGATACTTGCATTTTTAGAATTTGTTTTCTGCTATATGAGCTAATAGTCTTTAACTTCATGAAATAGGCCAGAAATATGTGGTGTCATAATGCACAATAAACCTTGACTGCAAATTCACTCCTGCCATCAGAGATGCGAACAGTGAAAGATGTCCTGTTATGCACACTACAACTTCATCAATAATAAATTTAAAAGGATAGAATCACTTTAGCTAACACATTTCCTTCTTAAATTAAACACTTACTATGGATAATAAACTCTTTATAACACTGTTATCTGATTGCACTTTTGTCATGATCTACTGAGATCACTGTAAAAGTTCTTGCAACTCTTTCTAGATGTTATTGGCTTTATTAAATTTAGTTCTTCAGCAACAGCCTTTAAAAATTTATACTGTGCTCATGTTTTCTTGCATAAGTTTTCATAGGCATATACTTCCAGTGAAAAGAATGACTAAGTGCAATTCTGAAAATGAGATGTTCTGTAAAGTGAAAAAACATTAATAGGTCAAACATATATGAATATATCTTATTACATTTTGTATTTGTGTTTCTTAAACTAGGAGTTATGACTGTAAAATTTTATTTAATGCAATTCAATTGCATTAAAATGTAGCTGTTGAACTACTGAAAATGCTGAATTACCAGATTGTGTCACACAGGGAGAGTTAATGAGGCATTTCTAATTCTCACAGATATTGGAAGACACATTTTTTAAATTTATAAGTAATATTTGGTTCCAAGAACAATATTCTCCACCACAAAACTAAAAGAGTAACAGACCCATCTGGGACTTCTTATGCTAGGATTCTGTGATGGACCAAGTGTAAGAGAATGAAATAATGTGTCAAATTAAGATGCCCTTGTCCAAGGAAAGGTCATTTAGGGTGGTGTGTTTATTTGTTTGTTTGTTTTAAATGAAGTTAATGGAACTTCGCAATCCCTTTTTGGGTATTCAGATAAAATATTATAAGAATACCAAACACAAGAGAGTAATGTACCTATAAAGCAGGTGCAGAGGAGGATCATGAAAACAACCATAGGGCTGGAACATGTCTCCTACACAGAAAGTCTGAGAGAGATGGGGATGCTTAGCCTGGAGAAGAGAAGGCTCCAGGAGACCTTAAGTGATTTTCGGTAAATAAAGGCAATGTACAGGAAAGATAGGAAGAGACTTTTTGCCAGGACAAGTGGTAGCAACTTTAACTAAAAGAGGGTAGATTTATATTAGATATAAGGATGAAATTCTTTATCCTGTTTAAGGGTGAGGCTTGTCCAGAGAAGTTGTGGATCCCTGAATGTATTCAAGGTCAGGCTGGATGGAGCTTTGGGCAACCTAATATAGTGGAAAGTGTCCCTTGTAAAGGGGTTGGAATTAGATGGTCTTTAAGGTCCCTTCCAACTCCAGCTATTCTATGATTTTGTGATTCTATAATCAGCCTCCAATAAAACCCGGTACTGTATTTCCTTGCATATTTGAAGCAAGACATTCTGTTCAGGTATCCTGGGTCTCTAATGGCTTAATTTCCAGAGATCAAAATATTTATGGTTCAGAGGAGATGTTATTAACGGACAAAGATATCATTCAATTTTCACTGCTTGCCTCAGTGAAAAAATGAGTCAAGGCTACTTCTCTTGCACAGTTCAAATAGTGACTTCACCAAGAGTCCATTTTATCATCAGTAGAGTCCCCAGAAAACACATGTGGAAGAAAAAAATATGTATATTATGGTATCACATTTATTTTTTCTTAATTTTTATGAAGCTGCTTTAACCCTAACCAAGCCAGTTTCAAATTACTTTATTTATCAACAGTCCTACAACACACCTGGTTAAACACTGCATAGAACAGGAAAGAGTTACACTGTGGGAGTGAAATCCCTGAGTAGTTTGTGCTTTGTAATTTGGGTATAAAAGAAGATATTAACTCTAATGAGCTACAGTATTTCCCTTCCTTATTAGGGAATGACCAGTGCTATAAACCACCATATTTTTCAAAAAAAAAAAAAAAACCACTATAAAATCTAGTTCTATAGCCACAACTGTAGTTTTTGGCTCTCTCTGAAAGAAACATCAAATGGCCCAAGAAGTGAAGCATTCACAAAGACTGAGGGAAGGCTCATGTCAGTACCATTAACAGCTTTCCAGAGACTGCTGTTTCTTGCTGTCTTTGGAAAGACACCATGGGAAATTCACGACAATCTTAAGACTGTAAGAAATATCTATCTCGGGTACACCTGTAAACACAGAAACTGGGAAGGAAAAGGCATGTAATTCTTTTCTGTCTGCATCTCTTTCTATGATTCCCCTGAAGGCCTTCAAAATCAGGAAAGGTAGCATCAAGGACTAGACAAAACAGATGTCCCAGTCATCCACATCTGCAATATCTGCCCTCCTGCTGGGCCCAATAGGTCTATGGATAGTTATCCATGCTGTGGATAACTGTAGAGGAGGAAAATGTGATGTAAGACAACCCCTAGCAACCACAGCAAAGTCCTAAAATGTACATGAATAGGTGGATTTGCAGCAGGTTGATAAACGATGGAAATGTATATTTTTTGATGAGATGCATTGCAAATAAGAAGGGATTTATTGATTTCTGGAGTAAGGAAAAAAAATGAAGAAAACACAGTTTTATAGCAAAAACTGTTTCTTTGTTTTCTTTTTTTTTTTTTTTTCTGTCTGCAAAGCATTTTTTCTTATTTTTATTACAGTTATTAAGTCTAACTTGCCATTGATTTTTAAGCAGAAAGCTTACTCTTACTGTACTTCAACATATCTCTCAATTCTCCAGAGAGTTTTTCTGGGAGAATCCAGCAGCCATAAATATCTTTGACTTTTTAATGCATTAAAATATCAATAATTTAAAAGACTAGAATAATTTTAGAAAAGCGCTCTACTGTTTTTCGTGTTAGAGTAAAATATCCCTTTCTGCTTTAAAATATTTTTGCATATTTTAGACCAGCTATCTTTACTAAGCCCTTTACTTATTTTTTTTTTTCCTTAGTAAACCCTTTTTTCTTCATCTTTCAGTAGACAAAACTGTTTTAAACAACTGGGGAAGACATTTGCCTCATGGGAAATTCCCCGCAGTGATTCTGAGTGCTGCACGATTCTGGAGCTTTATATAAAAGAGTTTAATGTCCTTTCAGTTTATTTCATGTTTTACTTTGGTCAGCAATTGCACTGCCTCAGCTCCAAAACTGCCATTAAATAATGAGCAGATATGAAGCTGAGTTAAGTTACAGCACACCCCACTACAAATTTCAACAAGGCCTTTAACTGGATAGTCACAAAATAACTTCATTAATTTGAGTCTCAGTCTGTCTCCAGATGTTCAAAGATAACCTCTGAATCAAATGTGATAGTTATTGGTACTTGAAGCATTATATATGTGTATATAATTTATAATAATAATAATAATAATAATAATAATAAATTTGCCCTACAAGTAACTAGGCATTGCTGCTTTTTTTTAATTTATTTAATGTTTAATAGCAGAAAAGACCTTATGACCAACTACACTGGCTCCATTCAATTTTATGTATATCTTTATACTATCATATAACTTGTAATATTAGTACAGTACTAAAATTTTCATGAATCTAATTCTGGAAAAAAAATAAATAAAAACAAAAAAGAAAAAACTGATTTACTTAAACAACAATAACGGTGTACTTATGTGATGTAAGTGATGACATTCCTCAAGAGCTGTTTCAAGACATTTACATTATATAGAATGAATAGTATCTTATATATATCCCTATCATTACTGTTCAAAAGAAAGTTTAAAATCACTTAGAAACAATCCTCAACAGAGCTCACTAGAGATATGTAATAAACTTTGAGAGTTGCAAAAAAATTACTACATAAGTGAGAAATTAAATTTTGAAAATAGAAATAGCCAGTAAATTGCTACCTGAAAATTCCCATATCTATGTTTCTTTACTAAATAAACGAATAAATGACCAAGCTTTTAAGTCCCAATAGTGTTGCTTACAATTTATCATAGAAAGAAATTATGATTATTAGCCCATGATTAAGATATTACACTTGCTTTTAGAGTTTTGTTTTCCTTTTCAACTTATATTATCACTCCCTTAGCATTTAGCAGCCCCCATCACAAAAACCTCCAAAGTAAACTTATGCACACTTGCAAGGGAAGGAAACTGGGTAACTTTATTTCCCTGGAACAAATATTCAGAAAATTTATAACAAGCCGTATGGTATATTTCAACTTTATTTCCTGCTTGTTCCATTTTATTTAAATCAGCAGGATTTAATGAATTTTTTTTTATGTGAAGGAAAAAAATACACAGTGCAGAAGATCATATGATTTTATTTTCCTATGAACTTGACAAAATATATAATTTTATATTTTATCTGGCAAATTACACTTCAAAGTGACTCAGGAAATACATGCAATTATCATTTCATTCATTTTCTATGTATAAGTCATTCTTTTTCTCTTTTCTCTGGATGTGTTTATTCATGGGTGTATTCTCCTTACTGTTCTTTCTTTGTCTATATTTCTAACATGATGCCAGTGCAGGGAAGTAAAAGGTGGAAACTCTGTATTAGCTCCAGAGTTAAACAAGTTATTTACACAATTATCAAAATGTATAGCTACACAATGAGCAAAAGTTTACAAACATTGGGGTGTTGTTTTCACGATGGTTTTGTTTGTTTGTTTTTTGTGTTTGTTTTTTTTTTTTTCATCATTTACCCTTTCATTAGAAAAAAATACTTTTTAATTTACATATAAACTGAAGAGGAAAACTTGCCTTTGACAGAACTCAGTAGACTTTTTTCCAACAAATTCAGTCAATTCAAACCAGATTGCTGCTACCTACTGTTTTTTTCCCTGACGAATTCTCACCCTCAGTACCTCAGTCTGTTTTTAATTTTAATACATGATCAATTCACTCACACACACACACACACACACACACACAAAAAAAAAAAAAATGTATTCCTTATTGAGAGGTCCGGCATAACAAATTCATATTGCTAGTCCTGGACAGGAAAAGCTCAATGTACTTCTATGCCATCAACATCTTCATTTTGTTGTGTTTTTTGTTGTTGTTGTTGTTTTTTGGTTTTTTTTGGTTTTTTTTTTTTGTTTTTTTTAAGACTAGAAAGAGATGATTCATTTCTGCCTGATTAATGTATATTGATGAAGCCAGTCTATTGCAGAAGTCTTTACCTACTTTTTTATTCCCAGCACTCCATAAATCAGTATGAAAAGAAAATCTAACTTAAAATTTAAGCCAAAAATTGCAGTTAAATTGAGAGTCAATCCAGCTAGTCTTTTCAAGCCAGCCATCTAGTCTAAGACACTCACCTAATCTTGCTCTGTAGTAAATATATTTAGAAGGCAATATCACCTGTGGTGCAATTGCCTCAAGTAACTAGGAAAATAAAACTAACATTCACATTTTAAAGATAATGTACAGCATTGAAGAGACTTTCAGGGTAGGGCGTAGCAGCATTACCTGAGCATTACCTAGGCTTCCAACCTTAGATGCTATCACACTGGGGGAACCTGGTGTGCTGGCTCTAAGGAACAGCACAGACCATAGAGTGGAGTGGAGACACCACGCCTAGGCTCTGTGACCAGGTGGGGACTCGATTTTTCTTGTGCACACTGAGACCGATAACCTGCACTTTTTGCTACCCTGAGCCAATGACCTGTCAGGTTTTGACAAATGCTGTACTCTAGTGTATTTTGCTCATTAGAATATCATTATACATATATAGTCGTACCTCCAAGGTACGACTACACCTCACTGAGCACGCGCTCTGAATTTCTCGGAGCCTACTACTTTAAATGGAGACAGGAAAACTTTTCACCAATCATAACTAATATATGCTTGACTAGAGTCACTCAAGCTCCACCTAAAAGATAGAAAATAATATAAATTGGCCTAAGAAAGAGGGGATGTCAGGGAAGATACCATCAGGGGAGATACCATCCCAAGGGAATATACCATCCCGAGGACCTCCTGACTCCTGGGATCCTGGGAGCCTCTCTTCCCCCCATTGGGATGCCTTTGGGTGAGATTTGAACACTTGATTATACTGTGTGTGTCCGTGGAAACTTAGAAATCTCTATAGATTCTTTGTTTCTTTTAACACGTTAATTTCCAGGCTGCACACCTCTGTATTCATGCATGCTAGCTTGCTTTTGCAGACAACGACTATTGCCGGCAATCTAAAGGACCCGTGTACCTGTTGCTGTAATAAATTGCACTTGATTGCATTGTTCCTAGCCGTGATAGTTCTCATTAAACTTGACTAGAGTAAGGGCAGTTATACTTTATTGGTGAATTCATGACCATGGTAATTCAGTGCTCTGAATCCAACCAGACCTTATCCGTTAATGCGTTATTGGTGAATCTGTGATTGTGATAGTTCTGTACCCTGAATCTGACCGGACCCCAAATGGTTAATCGGCAACTAGTACTAAGGGCAGTTATACGTTATTGGTGAATCCATGACCATGTTGTTCAGTGCTAAGGGCGGTTGTACTTTATTGGTGAATCCATGTCCATGTAGTTCAGTGCTCAGTGCTCTGAATCCGACTGGACCCGTAACAGTTAATTGGCTACACCCCTTTAACCCAATATCACCCACTATAACATAACTGGTAAAGACAGATGGACTAACCAGCTTTCTACAAGCATTGGCTTTTGTTCATGGCATGCAGAGTAAGACTGGATAGCATAGACAAAGTGTCTAAATTATACTTAAGTGAAAAGTTAAGTGACAAGTCTCTCACATTAAGTTTCAGGGAGTGTTTGATATTAATATAATAATAAAAATAGAACAAGAAGGAGGAGAAGAAGAAGGAGGAGGAGGAGGAGAAGGAGGAGGAGGAGGAGGAGGAGGAGGAGCAGCAGCAGCAGCAGCAGCAGCAGCAGCAGCAGCAGCAGCAGCAGAAGAAGAAGAAGAAGAAGAAGAAGAAGAAGAAGAAGAAGAAGAAGTAAACATTCAAAATGTTAAGAACATCATAGATGTATATAATTTAATCTTTTGTACTTTCACAGTTTCCTGTCATTAATTATATTATATTTCCTAACATTCATCTTTATTTTTGATACATTAATGAATTCAGCAATAGGAAAAAAAGAAAAAAGAAAAAAAGAAAAGAAAAAAAAAAAAAAAAGGACATCTTCTCTTGCATTCACCATATTCTCTGCCCATCCAGCCCAAACTTCAACAGCTTCTCTATGAGGATTTTATGAGGAACACTGTCAAAGGTCTTACTGAAGTGTAGGCATAGAGGCACTGATCCTCCCACATCATAGGATGGTCATTTCATTGTAGAAGCCTATCAGGTTGGTCAGGCATGACTTTTCCTTGGTGAATCCATGTGGACTATTCCTGATGATTTTCTTTTCCTTTCTGTACCTGGATTGATGTCAGGCTAACTGGTCTGTAATTAACTGGCCCCAGTTAACTTCTTGCCCTTCTTGAAAACAGGAATGACATTTGCTTTCCTCCAGTTTTTAGGCACTTCTCCCAGTTGCCATGACTGAGCAAAGATTGTAGAGAGCTCCTTCAGCACAAATGAGTGTATCCCTTCAGGGCCATGTACTATTTACGAATGTGCAGTTTGTGTAAGCATTCCCTGACCTAATCCTTTTCCAACAAGTGTACATCTTCCTTGCCCCAGATGTTCAGCCTGGGACCTGGCTGAACAGCTGGCTCTGGGACCTGGGATTACAGAAGGACAGTCGTCTTGTTAAAGATTGAGGCAAAGATATTCAGTACTTCAGCCTTTTCATTGTCCCAGGTAATCAGACCTTGTTTCATTCAGCAGAGGGCCCAATTTTTTCCTAGTCTTCCTTTTATTATTGATGTTCTTGTAGAAGTCCTTCTTGTTGCCCTTGACATGCCTGGCCAGATTCAATTCCATCTGGGCTTTAGCTTTCCTAACTTGATCCCTGGCTGTTCAGACAATGTCTCTGTATTCTTCCCACGTTAACTGTCCTTGCTTCCACCTTCTGCAGGCTTCATTTTGTATTTGAGTTTTCCAGGAGCCACATTGTTCATCTGTGAAGGACTCCTAGAATTTTTGTCTTTCTTTGTTGTAATGCTCTTGAAGGAGGTGATGTTTGAGAATTAACCAGCTTTCTTGGACCCCTTTTCTCTCCAGAGCCTTTAATCCATGGTACTCTAACAAGCAGATCATTGGAAATGCCAAACTCTGTTTTCCTGAAGACCAGGGCTGTGAGCTTACTATGCACCCTACTTGCTGCCCTAAGGATCTTAAACCCCAACATTTTATGGTCATTGTGGCCAGGGTTCCCTTTAACTTTCACATTCCCAATAGCCCCTCCTTTTTAGTGAGAATGCTGTCCAGCATAGTTCCTCTCCTCATTGACTCTTCTATCACTTGGAGAAGGAAGTTACCATCAAAACATTACAGGAACCTCCTGGATTTCTTATGTTCTTCCGTGTTGTCCTTCCAACATATATCAGGGTCATCCCCCATGAGGACCACACCTTGTGAAGCTGCTCGTACCTGTCTATAGAAGGTCTCATCTGCTTGGTCTTCCTGGTCTTCCTGCCTAATTATCCTTGGCTCCACTATAATGTCCCTAGCCCTGTCTTCCCTTTAATCTCTTATCCCATAAACTCTCTGTCAGCTCCTCATCCATCCCCAGGCAGAACTCACAGAATCACAGAATCACAGAATAGTCTAGGTTGGAAGTGACCAACAAGATCACCAAGTCCAACCTCTCACCTAACGCTAACAAGTCTTCCACTAAACCATATCCCTAAGCTCTACATCTAAACGTCTGTTAAAGACCTCCAGGAATGGTGACTCAACCACTTCCCTGGGCAGCCTACTGCAGTGACTAACTCGTTCAGTGAAGAAGTTTTTCCTAATATACAACCTAAACCTCCCCTCATGCAACTTTAGCCCATTCCCCCTCATCCTGTCACCAGGCATGTGGGAGAATAGACCAACTGCCACCTCGCTACAGCCTCCTTTCAGGTACCAGTAGAGTGCAATAAGGTCACCCCTGAGCCTTCTCTTCTCCAGGCTAAATAGTCCCCGCTCCCTCAGCCACTCCTCGGAAGATTTGTTCTGCAGACACTTCACCAGCTTCTTAGCCCTTCTCTGGACTCGCTCAAGCACCTCCATGTCCTTCTGGTAGTGAGGGGCCCACAACTGAACACAGTACTTGAGGTGCGGCCTCACCAGAGCCAAGTACAGGGGGACAATCACATCCCTGCACCTGCTGGCCACACTGTTTCTAATGCCAGCCAAGATGCTGTTGGCCTTCTCGGCCGCCTGAGCACACTGCTGGCTCATAGTCAGCCAACTATCAACCAATACTCCCAGGTCCTTCTCTGACAGGCAGCTTTCTAACCACCCTTCTCCCAGCTTGTAGCTCTGCTTGGGGTTGTTGTGCCCAGGTGCAGAACCCGGCACTTGGCCTTGTTGAACTTCATACCGTTGGCCTCGGCCCATCAGTCCAGCCTATCCAGATCCTTCTGCAGAGCCTTCCTACCCTCGAGCAGGTCGACACACGCACCTAACTTGGTGTCATCTGCAAACTTACTGAGGGTGCACTCAATCCCCTCAACCAGATCATCGATGAAGATGTTAAAGAGGACTGGCCCCAGTACCGAGCCCTGGGGGACTCCACTAGTGACCGGCCTCCAACTGGATTTGACTCCATTCACTAAGACTCTCTGGGCCCGGCCACCCAGCCAGTTATTAACCCAACGAAGCGTATGCCAGTCCAAGCCATGAGCAGCCATTTTCCTGAGGAGAATGCTGTGGGGAACGGTGTCAAAAGCCTTACTGAAGTCAAGGTAGACCACATCCACAGCCTTTCCCACATCCACAGCCTTTGACTCAATGCATTCCAGCTGGTCATTGACACAGATGAAAACATCCATTCCTCATCTCCCATGCCTGTCCTTCCTAAAGGGCCTGTATCCTTCCATTGCAACTCTCTAGCCATGGGATCCACCCCAATACATCTCCATAACACCAGATGTCCTGCAAATATCTGCCTGTCTCTGTTTTATCATGTTTATATCCCATGCTTCACGTGTAATACAGCAGGTAATACAGGTAACACAGTCTGTTTTTATCTTTATCCTACAGTCTCCAGGCATAAGTGAATACAGCATACCAAACTGAGACCAATCAAACCACAACAAAGGTGACTCCAGTCCTACATCTCATTCTTTTTTCCTTCTTTGACATTTCTTTTGATACATGAAAATAAACTTCAAAAAGTGGGAAGAGTATTTTAAAGATTGTGAGGCATCTTTTATCTGATGAAAATATTAGAGCCTACATGCTTTTCCCACACCAGAAAACAGTGATATGTCTCGTCTCTAAATTAAACCCTGATTTTCATTCTGATAGTACAAGGTGTAATCAGGAGAGGAGTGGGATGGGAGCAGGGAGAGTAAAGCTCAATTAAACTGAATTTCTGTGCAGGACATTTAACTTGCCTGGACTATATTCACTGATGTTTCATTCAAATAAATGCACTAGTCTTTCCAACATTGTATTACACAGCTTATTCCAAACAGTGATGTATTTTTTGCTTATTAAAAATGACTCTTCAATGAACTTCTAAGTGACAGATATTAGTTAAGAAATCTTTTTAAATTATTTTTGACAGTCACAGTTTCTGTCATTAGTAGGGCAAGCTGACAAATTATTAATGACATATTTATGCTGCAACTGGCATTCCCTGGCAGCCAAGACATAGGAGCAACATATTTGGAAGATACTATGTATAAAATACACTTGTTATTTGCCATCTGGTTATTTGCAAAGAGTTTTACATTAATTACATGTGGGACAGGTGGGTGTTCCTAAAATGGGCTATAGTTTTTTTTTTGCAAGTATGAAATGCCATAGATCTTCACTGGTTTGTATACCACTTCTCATGTATGAAAAAAAAAAAAAAAAAAAAAGTCATTTTGTGTATTTTTGAGGCTCAGTCATGGATACTCTCTATTGCTTCTGAATTGTAATATGATCTGAAATGCATTTCAGCTTTTTTTGGAAGCCTTTTCAATTTTTCCAAAATTAATTCATGGGAAAGAAGAGGTCTGGCAGCTCCAAGCAGGAGGGAATGAGTGAGGAGGGCAAGCCAGGGCAGTAGCCAGCTACTGCCCCAACCCAGAATATCAGCTATCAGTACTGTGCAGCTCAACTGCAAAAGCTGCTGAACTTGCAACTGATCTGCTGCTTGATATTTCACAGAGTCAGACACCCATAACAACTATTGGATTATCAAATACATCGTATAATTGTGCTGCCTGAAAAGAAACCAAATATATATAAGTAAATCACAGATCCTGCATTTGACCACAAAATGTTTACAACACGTATTTTAAAACAGAACATTTACTCTATTTTTTATTAAATACAAGACTCTCAGGCAATATAAATGTAACACATACTTTCAAGACAATGCAGATACAACCTTGTCCTGGTTTCAGGTAGGACAGAGTTAATTTTCCTCCTAGTAACTGGTAGGGTGCTATGTTTTAGATTAGGATGAGAAGAGTGCTGATAACATGCTGATGTTTT
Source organism: Nettapus auritus (assembly GCA_011076525.1). Classification (NCBI taxonomy): domain Eukaryota; kingdom Metazoa; phylum Chordata; class Aves; order Anseriformes; family Anatidae; genus Nettapus; species Nettapus auritus. The sequence goes on along the minus strand of CM021797.1, from coordinate 65,333,032 downwards.
AATTGTTGCAGAGCAGTGCTTACGCCAAGCCAAGGACTTTTCAGCTCCTCGCTCTGTCCTGCCAGCGGGCAAGCTGGGGGTGCAGCAAGAGCTGGGAGGGCACAGACCCAGGAGACCTATTTTTCTTCAACAGAGAGGAGAGCACCAGTGATCTCTCTCCTGCATTGTAGGTACTTCACAATTCACACAAGATGTAGGAGATTCTTGAAAGGCACACTTGAAAAAACATGATGAATGTCTGATCTATATCAGCCTGATACAAACTGGGACATGGAGATGCAAGCTGGTGTAAATGTGTGTAATTCTCGTGAAGTCAATGCAGCTAGGGGGACTTACTGTTGTTAGTCACGGGGTATTAAATGCTTTCTAAATAGAATAGAAATAACATCTTATGATAAAGTCATAGGAGCTAAGAATTGTACTGCACAAGAGCACAAATAATGACATGATAGCAGGAGGTTAAAGAAAATGCAAAAAAAAAAAGGGGGGGGGGAGGGGTAGATACTTTATGTTTGTTATATATTTCATTCTGTACTTACTATAATTATGTACTCTCTTCAGTATTGTGCTCTGTGATAGCCAGTCATTGCTAAACAGCAAATTTTTGTAGCATCCTTGTCTTCAAATAAAAATAATTAAAAAGTTCATAATATCTTGAATAAACCTGGAAGCTAAAAACTTCTCATCAGAATAGGTGAAACTCTAAAACCTCATATTCAAACAGACTCTACTGTTTTCTGCTGCATTCAAAAAATACTAACCTTATCTTCCTTAAATTACCTGTGAGGTTTTAAGTCTGCCAATGTTCTCAGTTAGCTCTGATAGGCACCATGTTATAGCTGCACTTAAGTCCAGAGACTTGGATGTAAATTTTTGGTTAGTTTTCACTTAAGGCCAACTCAGAAGAGTCTGTTATGAAGTCAGTTGATAGAACTATTAAAGTACACATTAGACTCACACTAATTTCAAGTAATCATCACATATCATCACATTTCTAGAGCCATGATTTCTCTGAAATTGTTTGGATACATGGGATACAAATAATAATAATAATAATAATAATAATAATAATAATAATAATAATAATAATAATAATAATTTTTCTCATAAGAATTTTTATTTAACACTCAAACACAGGATTGCACTTCTAATCTGATCTGAAATCAATGGAAAGACTTCAGCAGGCTTTCTATAAGGTCTTTGGCTAATACTGTTTTTTCAATGCCTGAAAGTGCTATTTGGAAAAATGATCTATGATCTGACTGCTTCTTCCCTAACACAAAGCAGAGAGGACCAAATATCCTGAGTAAACAAAGTTCCTTGGTCAGGTAAATTATACTGAGATGCAGTTTTTGTATACTTTTTTCACAGTGATACATTAGCATGGTTACACCTTTTATTCTTCATCTATGTCTTTCAATGATAAGAAATCAACATGCTTACTGATTACTTGGTCTAAGTCACCCTCCAGTTTAAAATTTGGTCCAGACTTTTTTTCACCAACTTGCTATCTCAAAAAAAAAAAAAAAAAAAAAAGAAAAAGAAAATTCCCTATTAAGTTTCCATTTTTAACATATTCATTCTCTACATCATACACAAGAAATATGGTTATCAATATCCAGAAATGTAGAACGGGCAAAACACTGTTAAGATGATCCAACAAAAAACTTTTAAATGATACAGACTTCTCAAGCAATCAGAAGAGCATAGTCTGCTTTATTTATCTATGAGGTAATTTAACTAGAAGGTTCTATATATAGAAAAGACACAGAAGATTATTTAATTTATCAAGTTAGAACACAAAAACTTCAAATGTTCAGAAGCTGCAATTAGAAAAAGTCACCCAAAAATAAATGGGTAAATACTTAGAACAGATGATGGATTACAACCATTACATTACAACCTGCTCACTTGTTCAGAAAAAAAGTACTTTGGATCACACTGAAGTTCTGGCCTTGTTTCAGGAATTGATTCACAGATGACTTTATGTGAACTATAAATACAGTTACCAGTGAAACGCAAACTGTTGCATTTTGCTGACAAAAAAAAATAAAAAATAAAACAAAATAAAAATAAAACAAAAAATAAAAACTTTCTGTTAATAGCAATACTCCTTTAAATATCTCAGTAATATAACATAAAATCCAAAAATAAAGATAGAATCATCAATCAGCTTTAGCAAGAAAAATGTTGTGACACTGCTAAAGATAATGTTGCCCTTTCCTTGAAAAGTGCCAATTTGTAAAACATTTGAAAACCTGCCATGATTTCTTTTTACTTGAATGTGAAAGATGATTAGCTGCAGCATTAAATTACTATATATGTGAATTTAAAATCTCCCATATGGCACAAAGTGCAAGTTTAGAAAGTATGGTGAGCTTGTCTGCCAAATGTCACCCAAATCAACACTAAAATCAGTGCTGATCATTAAGTTCAAGCTACTTCTCCATCAAATTCAGCCATAAGAACTCATCATTGATACTGGTCACAATCATTACATTCTCAGAATATACTCAGAAATTGTTTGAGAAGAGAGGGTTTTTAAACCAAGGGAACAAACCTAACCTGAGCACGTCTGTAAACTAGTCACTCCATTATATATTTGAATATTGGATATTCTTTGGTCGATTAAATAATGCAGTGGTATTACTTTTCTCTGATTCAGTGACCTAACTGTGAACTGTTCTGGAAGTAAAAAAAAATAAATGGACAATTAATATAAGTTTTCCTTTTGCAGAGATAAAATGAAGACAATTTGCACTTGAAATGGCTGAGTGATACAGTGACAGGAGAAAACCAGACCCAGATAAATTTTTATCGTTTCAGTCCAGGCTTCCTCTTTGGCAAGGAAGCCTGTCAACTACTTAAAAATATATAGGTTCTTTCTTGACATAAAGGAAAAGACATATGAACTGTTTTTCTGGACAAATAATGGCTCCCTATCATATGCTTACAGAGTAATTGCTCTGGTACACCCATGAACACACATGTACGTAACATCATATTTTACTCCAACTTTGACTTTTGTATTTTATATTACTTTCACCTAAAAAGTGGATAGAATGAACAAGGACACAACAATACGCTTCGCAACTCCAAAAGAAATGGCTGACAATAACATTTTTAGTTCCACTGTTGACAGTCCAAGTAACAAGCACGGAAGGTTTACATTAGCTGTTAAGAAAAGCTTTCCATTCACAATTAACCTTTGGAATAACCTATGCAGGTCAGGTGTGAAACCCTTATCACTGGAGATACTTAAGATTTGGTCAGACAGACATCTATCAAAACAGTTCAGAGCTTAGTCTGAATAAAGGAGTTAAACTACATAATATTCGGGTAGATACACTAAAGTTAAAATTAATAATAATAATAATAATAATAATAATAATAAAAATAATAATAAAACAGTGGGGGGGGGGGAGCTGGGGGATAGGGGAAGGATGCACAGAAACAAAACCTTTGAAACAAAAAATTGAAACTTTCTGGTCCACAAAGTCAAATCAGACCATTTCAATCATTTTGACGCTCCAATGTTTTTCTTTCTCTAAGTAAAATTTCAAGTCAAGACATAAAAATAGCCCCCAAACAGATTCCTGAAAGCCAAAATTTCATTTAAAATACCTACATTTTGACTATATAACAAACTGAAGAAAACAGTGTGTAAGGAACAAGGTTTGGATAGTGCCTGCCCTTGTCCTTTTTTACACCTCACATACCCACTCACCACAATCAAAATTAATTCTTCTATCAGTCACATTGTTGGCACCATAATTAGGGGAGTAGCTGCATATAAAATGCTTATTCTTAATGGCAAATAAAAGCTTTTGAGTAAACAAAAACTAAGCCCTGAATATTGACGTCTCAATCACGAGACACTCTATAAATGTTCAGAGAACATATTCACATGGAGTAATGACTGGAAAACAGCTGTTATTGAAGCTTTCCCTATGGTCTTATATAGTGATATAAAATTAAATGAGTATTTATTATAACATAATCTGTGGATATTTCACTTGTCAACAGTATTTGTTATGTTAGAAGAGATTCAGTTTCAGAGTTTTTGATCACCGCTCAATCTCTTTTGTTGATTTCTTACTCTGGGTGTCTTCTTTCTAACTCTTATGATCTTGTTAATCCTTGAATCCTCTGAGCTTCAGTTTTGTACACTCAATGTGTTTCTTTTTAAAAGTCAAATTTATCTGTAATCCACATCAACTTTAAAAATGCAAGTGCTTTTCAGATTTTACTTAGACATATAAATATTTTTAGTATTACATATAAGGTAATATTTTATTCTCAAGATTACATTCAGACACCAAAAATCCATAGTTGTAAACAGTTCACTGCAAAAAGTAATTTTTAGAGAATTTATCAGGGTTGTTTTTCTTATGCACAGATTTCACCTTGTACCAAAAAATGTGATTCAGAAAAAGTAAATCTTGCTTCATTTGATGAGTTTTTTGTTTGGATCTTAAGAAAACTTACAAACTTTTCCTACTGCATATATTATTGGAGTTAAACTTTTCAGTTTGATATTTCAATATTGTACTGCTAATTGCACTAGGTTTAAAATTGGAGGCGGAGGCAAGGGAGGGGAGCAATAAATAAATAAATAAATAAATAAATAAATAAATAAGGATTTTTTAATCTAAGAATTCATTTGTTTTTCTTACAATGGTAAATGGTACAGCTCAAAAGTGTGGTCCAAAACCACAGCCTTTTACACAGAATATGATATTTGCATTTGGCTGTTTCTTCCTGTTTTTACTTTTCATGGGGACTGCTCAAGATCCATACTTTTAAAATGAATTTCAGATACTTGTACTAAAACTAAGATATCTTGAAATTGTTCATTCATTTCTCTGTTCTCAGCTTTCATGACCCAACCTCAAAATGTGCATATCAACAAAAAGAAAAATGATACTTGTTCCTTAGTCTACCATACCCTTTGCATCCCTAGTAATTTCACTGCACAAATCCCATCTGCACCTAGCAAGACTCACCATGTGATGTAGTCATCCATAACTCAACTGACACTTGTCTCTTTGCATAAGATGTTAAAGGTGTGATGGTCTATTTTTGCTTCTAAAATCTCCAAATTCTTTCTTTTTGCAACATTACAGTGACCAAAACCATTTAATCTAGTCAACTTGCAGGTAACTGAATAATGTGAGACACTGTACTCCATAGAATTCTTAACACACCAACTCCAGACTAAGACAATTAGTCTTAGATTCCTACTTGCTCTTTCCTAGCTTTGATTATAGTCAGGACAAGTATCTAATCAATACAATCTGTGCAATCAATTAAGAGCACCTTTGGCTTACACCTGCAATGCCTACGAGCATCTAATGCTTACAAGGCTTTCTTACCTAACATGCATATTTAGACATCTAAATTTAAGTCTTTTAAAATGAATACCTTCTTCCTAACATGAATTCAGCATGACATTAGTTTATATCATTGTAATTTTTACACAAAATCATCCATTCCTCCCTCTGTTTACTTCAGTTAGTCTGTCTAATGGAGACTGAATCAATAGTATTTGACTTCACACCTACTGTGAAGCTCTTCTACAACAACTTCTATGGACCATTGACTTTCCTGACAACCAGACAGGAGGTCGTCTGCCAGGGAGTGAAAATGAACTATGCTGTGCCCCTCCATATAAGCACTCAGAGAAGGTTAACCTGTCAGATATATAACAACATAACTGTTTTCACCAGTCTTCAATGTTTGCACATTCTGTGTAGTGATCACCTACATACTGTAAGCTCTTGTCACTTGTAAGAGACATTTCACACCAAATAGAAAGAGAGCTGAGCAACAACAGTAACCAGTACATAAGAACACAAACAGTTGTCCTGGCTTTTCCCTGTTTCTTTCCTTTCGTTTTGTCCAGGTTCTGAGTAGCTACGCAATGTAGCCAGACCTATTTTGCGTTAAGCCTTCTAAGAACTTTGTTTCACTGATTGCTCTGTAAAAGGGGGGCTGGCACTTCCCTACAGCACAACACGAGACATATCTCAGATTAGTTAGAATTAGAAGAATGACAGTTTCTCATAACATTTCATTTTTTTTTTTCATTCTCTTTCATCAGTTCCTTCGTAGTTCTAAGTCTGATTGGCTCCTAAGCAAAAAGGAAGACAGAAAACACAAAATGCTGGACTACCTTCCCTGTCCCCTGCAAAGAATTAAAGAATAGAAGTCATATCTGATCGGGGGGATCTTACTGAGACCTGCCAATGTGACAGGCAACACAAAGTGTGGGCCTGATAGACACAAAAATCTCAAATTAAAATACACTTTTTTCATTCTAGGGAATGTTTCCCGTGACCACCAAGAGTTGTATATACTTATACCACTGACACACATGAGTTTATTTTATTTAGCTTGTCCTATAGAGCCAACTATACCATGAGAAAAAGATATTTGGTGTTTTGATTTATTGCATTAAATCCGATTTACTGTCTCCAGTCTGAGGCTCAGCTCCCTTTGGTAACTGTCAGTCAGAAGAAATACACTTTCAGCTGTAAACCAAACACATTAACATGGAGATTACATAGAACAAAGAACAGAATTATTGTTACACTATTTTGAGCCTTCTTTCAGAGATGGATACCTGCCTTTTGCACCAGCCCACCCAGTAATACAAACTGAGGCAAAACTCTAGCTGACTAGCAATAACTTCTGAAGATCTGGAGAGAATTAGAAAAAGACACCAAAGATCTCATCTGAAATGAGATTTTAATTCAATCCAGGCCATACAAAGGAAGGGAAAAAGGACTTTTATCAGTTTCCTTAAGTTATTCACAGATGCAAGGCAAATGAGTAAAGGTCAAATCTAAGGAGTTACTGAGAACATGCTATTCACATTGAGTCTTTGAGTATCAGAGTACCAAATAATATTCCCTATGCCATCGTTTCAGGTGGAATGGAGTTAATTTTCTTCTTAGAAGCTGGTATGCTGTTTTGTTTTGTATTTAGGATGAGAATAGATAAGACACTGATGTTTTAGTTGCTGCAGAGCAGTGCTTACATAGGCCCAAGAATTTTTCAGCTTCTTGTGCTGTCCCGCCAGCAAGGAGACACAAGATGCAAGTGCACAAGAAGCTGGCAATGGACAGAGCCAGGACAGGTGACCCAAATTGTCCAAAGTGATATTCCATATCATATGATGTCATGCTGAACAATAAACATGGGAGGAGTTGTCTGGGTGGTGAAGGCTGCTGCTCAGGGTCTGCTAGGCATTGACCAATTGGATACCAAGTGGGTACAAAGCAACTGCATTGCGCATCACCAGCTTTGTATATTCACTTATTATTATTCCTTTTCTTTTCTGTCCAATTAATCTGTCTTTATCAACTCAAGAGCTTTTACCTTTTTCTGATTCTCTCCACCATCCCAGGGGAGTGGGGGGGTAGGGGGGAGAGAGAGGCCTTTAAACTAAAAAAGGGTAGATTTAGATTAGACATTAAGAAGAAGTTCTTTACTCTGAGAGTGGCTAGGCACTGGACCACATTGCCCAGAGAAACTGTGGATGGTCTGTCTCTGGAAGTGTTGAAGGTCACATGGGGCTTTGAGCAACCTCATCTGGAGGAAGGTGTCCCTGCAAGGGGGGTGCAGCTGGGTAATATCTGAGGTCCTTTCCGACCTAAACCATTCTATGACTCTATGATTCTAGTCGGGTGAATAAGCAAAGAGCTGTGTGGTACCTAGCAGCTTGATGGTTTAAACCACAACAAAATATAATATTCATATACTTTCAATAATACTTCTGATATCCAGTGTGGTTTGATTTTGCAATGATCTGTAAATGGAAGTACTTATTTCCATCACTAAATTTGGACTTTACAAGCTGCTCATCACTACATCTGCTTCTGCAGCTGTGTCATATAGATACCTTTCTCCTCTTCCTTCCTGAAAAGTAGCAAATTTAGATGTTTTTTTTATAAGAAACTGTATTTGAGGAGAGAGAGGAAGAGAGCAGTAAGTCAACTGAAAAACTGTTGAAAAAATACTTTGAAATCATCTCTCAAACTCTGAAATTATTACCATGAAACACTTTGAGTAAGGTGGAAATAATTTATTAAAATCTAATAAATAAACTGAAATCTGCTGCTTAAAAGCAAGATATACTCCTAATCTGAAACAAAACAAAACAAAACAAAACAAAACAAAACAAAAAGTATTCCTTAATTTTATTTCTACTTACAGCCACAGGATTAAGTAGGAAAAAAGGAAAAAAGCTAGGAAGAGAGAGAGGCATGAGAACTCAAGTTTTCTTTGAAAACATATGACTATAAGGAAGAGAAGATATATTTTGTCATTAGTGAAACATTATCTGACCATCTTTACTTTCTCCTCCTGACATGTGCTTTCATGGCCCTTATTTACAGATAATTACCTATACCAGATGATATTCCTGAAATTGTACTGGATCAAAGGGGGAAAAAAGGTTAGTCATCAACGGAAAACTATCATATTTCATGTATTTCTTGTGAATCATTAAACTGATTTCCCATAATGTCATAAATGATGATGAAAATTTGCTTTTAAACTAGAAGGTCCTTCATGGATATAGCTCATATTATTGAAGTGATCTCTATTCCCCTTGAATTTCACTTCAGATTCTAAGTCCCTCAGAAACTGATTTCCAAAATAGTTGTAGGTTTACTTTGACTTTAATACCCGAGAAAACATTAGAGAATGGGAATGGCATATGCCATCTTGCTAGTTGTCCAGTTAGTGGGTGGAGTAACAGATATAGCCCTCAGTTGTACATCTTCCAAATCACAATCATATGGAGTCACCCAGCTTCAGCTTAAAGACTTTGTGAATTATCAAAACTTTTATTAATTATCCCCCCAAAAATCTTGAATTTTCTGGTCCATATCTTTCTCTCTACTCCCACCACTTTATCAAAACTAGGATTAGCACATCTCTTTCCATGGTTGTTTACATCACAACTTACTTGCTTTCAAAAAAAAATAAAATAAAATAAAATCTTCCTTTGAAATATACTTATTTCAGGGAGCAGCAAAAATGAATTCTCCTATCTTCTCAGGATCTGGAATAGAAACACACTTTTACAGCCCTAACAGAAATATTTTTAAATAGAAATTCACAATAGTCAAAAACTTGATTAAAATTAGTCCCAAAATGAAGATTTCTCTGTAGTGCCTTAATTATAATTTGTATTCGTTGAGTTTTTTTGTTTGTTTTTTGTTTGTTTGTTTGTTTGTTTGTGGTTTTTTTTTGGGGGGGGGGTGGGTCTTTTTTGGTTGATTGGTTGGCATATTTTTTGTTGTGTTTTTTTGGTTGTTTTTGTTCATTTGTTTGGTTTTGTTTTGTTTATTTGCATTAAAACAGAATGGTTTCATAAATTATAGAAATCCTTTCACTCACAAAGCTGAAAAATGACAGGTCTACTTGCATGCAATGTCAACAGCCTACAAGGCAAAATCCTTTTCTAACTTAGGATCAGACATGAGACTTCCTTGAAAGTTTCAGTCTTTGTTGTTATCATAGCCCATCTTTTCAGAGAAAATCTAAGTGGATTTTTTGTTAATTCCATGATCCCACTCCAGGCATGCACTCACCACATACACAACATTAGAATTCAACTCAGGTGATCATCATCAAACTTTGGACATACATGTATATAGGACGCCAAACAGTATAGGGTCTCACCTAGATTTCACTGGGAATAAGCTCCTTATTATAAATGAAGTGCTATGAAAATAACAAAAATTAAAAATAAATAAATAAATAAATAAAAAAGCTTTTGTAACTTTTGACACAGTGAATTTAATTTAAAAAATGGAGAGATTTTCATCACCAAATTAAATATTTTCTTAATACATAATGGGTAAGAGTCTGTAACTTCCCACTGAGGATCTAGAGGAACATTTCGTTCCAAGATAGGAAATAAAACCACTTGGAACATTCATCATTATCAAGACACACAAGGAATACAAATAGCTCAGAAAACTGCTGTTCTGTGCCCAGGTGGACAAATGCAAATAATTCATTTGTATTCAGTTCTGTTCAGACTATTAAAGGAATTTTCCTCTTTAGCTTAGTGTGAATCAAATATAAAAAGATCACAAAGTTCCCACACTTTAAAATTTTACATTCTTACATTATTTCGGATTTTTTTACAACACCTTATCAGACGCATATAATTTACCAGAGGCATGTGCAATTCTGTTGCTTAACTGACTGTCATGAGGTTGAGGGTGGAAAATTCTCACTGGTTGGCTAACACTCTGCTGCATTTCTCTAAACAAAGTGAAATTTTCTTTCAGGCAGAATGACCCTTATTGTAAAATGCAATATATGCAATGTAATAGTTGAGTAGGAAGAATGTTGAGACCACAGATGAGCAGTTAGCAGAAGGGCAGGCCAGGAAGAAATTAAAAAAGGTTTTATCTAATATATTGAATTTTGTTTAAGTGAAAGCTACCAATGAAAATTTAAAGTGCTCTCCTGTGCAGAACTGAACCAGAAGCAGCATCTCAGGAAATGACTGATTGAACTTTATGGCCTACTCATTGCAAGATGTTTATTGGATTCTGAGGCCAAAGATTCCTTCACATTCATATTTGTCACTCAGATATGCAGAGAAAGGGTTTTGCATTTCCTTAAAAAAAAAAAAAAAAAAAAAAAAAAAAAAAAAAAAAAAAA
>CM021797.1:65292089-65307340 GCA_011076525.1 Nettapus auritus | reverse complement strand
TCAAAATTATCAACTATTTAATTAGGCATTCAACTAGTATGCTACTTTTTTTTTATTATTTCAAAATATATTGTAACAGTGAATACAAGAAAGACTGATCAAGTGAGATTGGATTCAATATTTTTCTAGGCAGTCCTTCAAAAAATAAAAGATAAATAAATGTAACAGAATCCCTGGATTGTGTGCTTGCAGTCTTGCATAAGTCTGCTAAATAAAGGCAGCAGTTTCGTTATTCTAAAATGAAGTGACTCTATAGACATAAATAGGTCACATTCATTTTCAGCTGACGTTTTTTATCATGACCCTAACATATTCAATAGCAGTGTGGTTTTTTTTTCATATATTATTTTTAAAATGTTAGAAGATTTACTTGTGAAATGTCTGATAATACCTATATTATTTATTTTCTTTAAAATGTTTTGGTTAAAATCTGTTTTGTTTATTTTAAACAGAAGAGAGAATCTTGTAGGACAGTTTACAGGAGAAATACTTCAGTGGCAAAGATTAGTAATATAAAAATAAAATTTCATCAGAAGATTTTAGGATTTAGCTGTGGAAATAACCACCATTTTTATACTTCAGTATAGTTAACTGACACAAAATTTTGAGGAAAAACACTGTTTTACATAATTTTGCATTTATTTATTTGTGAAACTTCAGCTTCAAGAAATGTAAAAAGACAAAGCAAAAAGTCAGACAGTAAGAATCAGTAACCTGTGCTAGCTGTAAACATTCATTGTTATGAACCAATCTGTACAATGTTATTTGAATCATTCATTTTTGTGATTCAGTGATACATTTCAAACAAATATCAGAGCAATTCAAATTCATTCATATTTTCTCAGACTGGAAGAAAATCACCAAAATGTTTGAATTTCATCAGGCCTGAAGAAAGAGGTGTCTCTCAGCACTACATACTCCCCCACACAGAGGTTGCCTAAAGGGTATGTCATTTCCCCATCATGAAACACACAGAAATCAGTGTTTCTAAACAAAAGAAAATGCAGAGATCTTGTTACTAACCATTGCTGGGTACTGGAAGAAAGCACAGACATAGGAAGAAAAGTTCTTTGGAATCTTCTGGGGAAAAGGAGGAAATAAGGAGATGCTCCATTAAATTGCTCAAAAATTCAGAGAGACAAGCTCTCTAGAGAAGACAGTTGCCATCAATGTTTCTCAACAAATAGAGGATCAGCTAGTTGGAAAATGTGTTTAGTGGCCCTCTATCCTAGGAAATCTTTAGACTGACATTATAAAGCAGGGGATATGGGAATACCAGTAGTGAGCTCTGTCCAAGCAGCAAAATCAAACTGACCCCATGGTAAGAGAAAGCTGGCTGCTGTGCGGTATTGACTCCTCATGATAAGGATGTGGCACAGCAGTGACTTTGACAGATGATCCAGGGGTAATGTTGCAGAAATGCCCTCTTGGTGGCAAAGCACAAGAGAAATGGCTTTTACAGACCGTTGTTGAAATTGCAGAGGTAAACATATACACCAGTAAAATTTCCAGGACCAAAAGACAAGTTCACTACAGCTGGGCTTCCTGGAGAGACTCAGGCTTTCAGCAAACCCTCCTAAGTGTACTGCCTGCATTCTGCACCTCTACAAAAAGCTGGTAAGAGTGAGCAGGGATCATCCAGTAATGTGTTAAAAAGTTGAATGCTTTTAAGATTTTCACATCACAGGTGGGAAATCAGCTTGAAGAACTGCTGCCTAAGACACTGACAGTGAGATATATTTCTTCTCATTCTTTATTCTTTCCCAAACAGTATTGGTTTCTTTTCCCCCTAAAAAAAATCTTATTCTGTGTACTGACTCATATCCCATAAACATTAACAGCAACAGGAAATAGTTAATCTTCCATTTCAGAGATGAAGTATGATTTCATGGGAATTTTCATTAAAATTAAATTCATTGATTCTCCACTGAACAGAAATATTTATGTAAAAAAGGTCCAGTGCCTGCCACTCAAAACAAGTTTAAGTGGTCATTCCACCCAAAAGACTTCAGAATAATTTCCACAGTCAGCGTTAGGAAGAGAATTTCGAACTTAGAGTGAATGTCAATATTTCAGCTTAGTCATTACAAACAAGGCAAGGAGACCCTTCGTGGAGAAATAATAGAAGCAGTTTTGGGTGAGATGCAGAGACCTCATGCAGAGATATGAAAGAGTAAGCATCACAGTTTGGTTATTTAAAAAGTAAAGCAATTGCTGAGAGTGATATTGGCAGGTTATCTCTGCTACAAGAATTATGCCAGGATTGTAATTTTTACAAGTCTAAGCCTAACACTTTTTTTTTTTTTTTTTTTTTTTTTTTTTTTTTTTTTTTGGTTTGGTTTGGTTTGGTTAGATATGTAGCTCCTTTCTTGGCTTTGACACACATCCCATAATGTCAATGAGATCTATATCACACAGGGTTTTTAATAATCCTATTCTAATGACGGTACTAGAAACAAGAATGCAATGAAAAACAAGAATTAGACATTCACAAAAGAGACAAAAAGGTTATGACTAAGGAGTAAAAGAGACTGGAGCCATTTGTTAAATAAGGACCTTTTTGCAAGCCCAAACTCATGCCTGCATGTTTTTTTTTTTAATCCATGCTATTGTGACTCTGTGATGGTCACATGCATATTCTTATGTCTTCAGTGCTGCTATCCCTAGTTCTGCTAAGAATCACTCAAAAAATCTGCAGTTTTGTAAAGCTGACCATAAGATATAATTTTATTTAAAATAGTGGAATTTTATGTAGAAGAAGCCTTTGGTTGCACATACTAAAATAGCAGAACTTCTGTCAAAGTCTTAAGGAATAAAGGACTAGGGGAGGGATGGTAAAAAGAAAAATAATAATAATAATAATAATAATAATTGCTAAAATATAACAGACACTGTGATAGTCGTAAATATCTCCTTCTTCCTACAAAGCTCCAGATCCATTCCTTTCATTAACGAAAAGGGCAAATTTAAATATCTCTAGAAAATCTAACACATCATAGAAGACCAATCAAAACAATTAATGGTTTTATACTCAGAACATTCTTACATTTTTTCTTTCTTATAAAAATTGTCTTTTGGGAACATTAATAGACATCGTTCATAATTTTTTATCATTTAAGTTTGCATATGCACTTCCTATTTAAAGCAGTATATTCTGCTTTTGGTAAAACCTCAAGAAATTTAAAAAAACGGTAGAGTTATTTAGGCAAATATGGACATTCCCCACACTGGCAGATCCACATCAGTATTTCAAGTGGTTAGCAGAATCAAGACTATTCAACCTGATTTTATTCTTTTGTCCTTGAAGCATATTGAAATATACTCAAACTTTTTAACAAACTCTTAGGTACTGAATATTATCAGTCCATTTCCAAAAAGAGAGAGATAATTACCAATTCATTTAAAAATAATATTAGTAATCTTCCCATTATAATGGTTGTTATAAAAATATATAACTTTAAGGAAAATATTCCCCAGAATTCTTCAAATTTTAAATAATAAAATTCTGGAAGACTAGCATTTCTATTTTTAAAAAACTCAAGCATTTTAAAGCAATCAGATCTTTCTCTGAAGCTTGCAATTATTTTGTGGTAATTGGGACAGAGAGTTCCAGTACAGACAACTTGACAAAACTATTTGGACTTCTGTTTAAAACTCTCCATATTTCAGAAATAGATGTATAATTTTTATTTCCACAAGAATTAATGTAAGAAATAAAATACAGATGAAAATTTTAGAAAGTATTTATTGTTAGAGTAAATGTATAAATACAAAAGTGCTGGATATTATCAATTGATAAGTGAATTTGATAATCAGTTGCAGAATATATGAAGAACACAATGGACAATGTGTGGTGGAATTACAACACTATGAAGCCCCACTTCAAAACGTACCTAATACAGAAACAGAAGTATATGTGATTCAGTCTTAAATTTGACTCTTCACGGAAATTTGTATCAAATAAGCTTCTTTTCCAATTGAACTGGTAAACTTCAGAGAGAATAATGAAATTTAGGAACAGAAAAACTTTCAGGTCAAATACAATCTCCTCTGTATTGCCGACCATAACACTCCTTCCAGTAACCCTAAAATGAAGTTACTGGTGGCCTAATCTGCTAGAAGGATACCAAGAGAGAGAACATATGATGAAATAGCATATGTATGTTGGAAAAAGATACATTACTAACCCTTTATTTCAAGGTTGATATTTCTACCATTGATTTCCAGATATGGGATTTTGTCTCCCTCCATTATCAGACTTTCTCTCTTAAATCCAGATGGACGTAATCTCAGAACTGTTTGTTTTTTAACATCATTCTCTAAAGCTGAAATATCACTATAGCTTTCTGAAAGACTCTCCTGGAGTGAAATTCCCAAAGTAATAGCCTAATTCATATCAATAAAAGGCAAAATCAAAAGAAAAACAATGGAACTTTATCAGTCAGATCAAGATTCTGAAATAAGCTGGTTGTGATTTAGTTTCAATTAATAAGAGAATTTAGCTAAAATTTTGTGTTGGGGGGGAGAGACAAATTTTTCTTTTTTTCACATGACTTTGTCTTAAATTTCAGTTCAGTCCTATACATACAAAACACTTTCAGGATTGTTGGGGATATGCTCCCTTGAAGCTATTCTCTCACCAGCCTTAAAGTGAGGTTTACTTCTGAAACTACTGTGAAACCTTGTTCCTGTTTTGTTGCTTAGCTTTTTTATTTACCAGTGAAATGGAGGGCAAATTCGTTATCTGAAGTCATTCACGCAGCAATACCAGACAATTTATTGGAAAAATTCTCTCTGAGATGCTAATTAAGATTTCTAAAGTGCACTGTCTTTGCCTGAAGGTGCTACATTAATATTTATATCATCTACATCTACTTTTCCTCAAATGTAAAGAGATAAGACTATTACATTGTATATATTGCTCTCCTTAGCAGCATTCAATATGGAGTCTGCTGAGAATTTATGAGGTAAAAATCAACCTGACAGCTCTCCGTAACTACAAAAAGTCAAGTCAGTTGTTCTCACATATTGCAAGCCTTTAAAAATGAAAAAAATATGAATTTTTATAATTATTTATAGTTCTACAATGAAATGAGCTTGGAATTTAAAAAAAGGGGGGGGGGCAGGAAGGGGAAAAGGGAAAAAGGGAAAAAGGGAAGAGAAGAAAAATGGAGAAAAGAAGGAAAGGGGAGGGAACCCTTAATATCTGACATTTAGAAATGAGGGGTAGTCTTAACTGAAATCTTAAATTAGCCCACTTAGAAGATGTCATTTTTCCCTTAATTTGTTTAAGGGTTTTTGAATAAAACTCAAGAAGGAGATCACTCTAGGCAGCAATGATACAAAATATCTGTCAAGCTGTTATTGGAAGAAAGATATACTTGAAAATGACCTCTTTAACTCAAGTGATACAATTAATTAAAAGGAATACACTGCGTCCTAGGTAATTGTCAAAAAAGTTCAGTCATGCCATGCCATAGCAATAACAGTGGTTTATGTTAGCAAACATAAACTGGAAGAAATCGAAGATTTTAAAGGCTGCCTTACTACACCCTCCATACAATGAATCTTATGCCAAGCTGATAAATCTTACTCCAAGTCTTATTCCAGCTGATTCCAAGCTGAGAGTCCTGGTGGACAGCAGGCTGACCATGAGTCAGCAATGTGCCCTTGTGGCCAAGAAGGCCGACAGTATCCTGGGGTGCATTCAGAAGAGTGTTGCCAGCAGGCCAAGGGAGGTGATCCTGCCCCTCTGCTCAGCCCTAGTGAGGCCACACCTGGAGTCTTGTGTCCAGTTCTGGGCTCTCCAGTACAAGAGGGACATAGAACTACTGGAGAGAGTCCAGAGGAGGGCTACTAAGATGATTAGAAGACTGGATCACCTGTCATACAAGGACAGGCTGAGAGAACTGGGCCTGTTTAGCCTGGAAGAGACAGCTGAGGGGAGATCTCATCAATGTTTATAAGTATCTGAGGGAAGGGTGTCAAGAAGATAGAGCCAGTCTCTTTTCTGTTGAGCCCAGTGAGAGGACAAGATGCAACAGGCACAAACTGAAGCACAGAAAGTTCCATCTGAATATAAGAGTGCATTTTTTTACTGTGAGGGTGACAGAGCACTGGACCATGTTTCTCCGAGAGGTTGTGTAGTCTCCTTCTCTGGAGATATTCAAAACCCACCTGGATGCCATTCTGCACAATGTGCTCTAAGTGATCCTGCTTGGCAGATGACCTTCAAAGGTCCCTTCCAATCTTGCCCATTCTGTGATTTCATGATTCTGATGACATTCAGTCTGTTCCTTGAATCACTTTTTCATTCCTAGTTAAAACTTGTTGTGTAAAAAATCTGAAATTGATTAGACTGCAGTTAATGTTTAATTTCAAAACAATTATACTGTAGTTATTTATTAGTAGTAGTATTAATTACAGTTCTATGTCTGTCCTTTATGGAATGGGTCACTTAGTGAAGCCTACAGCATAGGAGAAGGAGGGATTTTGTTGTTTAAAGAGAATTCTGAGATGCCATTCAAAAAACTAGGTGAGTCTTCATTATAAAGTAGCTTAAAGCTAGCAGTAAATCATGGGATACATTTGGGAGGGTAGGATAGGACCTGCAATGTTTCTCAGTCAGTTTGTCAGCAACTGTCAAAGAGCAACTGTTCCAGACATTTTGTGGACAATTTACTCTGTCCCACCAAGTTACACACTGCCTAAGATGAAAGCAGTGAATTAAGAAATAGGATCAAAACTGTCTTTGCAATTGCCCATAATGACCCTTCATGCAGCTGACATCCTAAAGATTGCTGTCATCAAAGACACCATTGTAATGTTGTTTATGTTAGGTGTTGATTAGGTGCAATCTGTAAATACAGAATAAATTCTAATCTGCATTTCAGTCCTCAGTGAGAATATGAAAATAGAACTTCACTTTTTTCTTTTTTTTTTTTTCATTTTGAGAGCGTCAAGCAGAACTTAAATGCCACCACCAAGAAAAGCTTATAGTTGTCATCTCTGTTTCATAGTTGCTACTCAGAAAGTCCATAACCGCAGAAAACCTTGTTATTAGTACATCTGCAACATATATAATATGTTGTTTTATCTGTTCAGAATTCCACTGGAGTTCACACACAGCTTGAAGTATCTTGAAGTTAAGGGACAAAGAGGTCTTTTTGCTTTGTCAGCTGCAATCAAGTAATCAAACCATTCCCGTGCCCCCTTCCAAACCCAACAAACATGAAAAAGAAAACCCACACTGCTTCTGAATAAGGCAAAAAAATCTTCTGATTTCCTCAGAAAATGCAGAGGCTTTATTTCTTGAGAAACAGGACATGGCATGAATGATATCTTGGAAATGTCTGTTTGATTAATCTATCTTTCTTTGAGTGACTTGAAAAAAAAAAAATTATGCTGAAGACGGAATATGGGAAAAAAAAAAAGTTAAATTTTCACTAACTTCTTTGTAAGAAAACAATTACTTTCATTCATAGCAAGAGCTACTGTAGCATTCTTCTGTTTCGAAAAAACTCACTGGGAATTAACTTTAGAAAAGCAATCAAAACCTGCTGGGTAGCTAAATGAATCAATCTGTCTAAACTATCTTTTTTTTTTTTTTTTTTTTTTTTTTTTAACTAGAAATGTATCTGCATTCCAGCATCTTGAAACTATTGTGAAAACACACACACACACAAAGTAAAATTAATCCCCAGGGGACCATAATGGTTGCTGTTAATAATACTCATCTGGACTTAAGGCCTCAAGTGTTGAATATCTGTCAAATAAAGAAGAGAGACAGCCAGCAGGGAAAGGACAAAACAAGGGGAGCATTTTCAGCTTCAACAGGTACTACTTGTAAATGGGAAATAGGTTGTTGGAAAAATAAATTATTTCCTGCCTGCCTCTAATTTTTCACAGTCTGTGTGGCACTGCCTTCACCATGATACAATTGACACAGTCTTTGCATCTGCATTCATTTACCACGACCTAGTCCTAGCCTCCTGAATAGCTTAATGCCAGAAGAACTTCACATAATGTAAAACATCTCAACCTTTCCAGCCCTACTTCAAATTAAAAGATTGTTCAAAATAAATAAAAAGTAAATAAAATAAAAGTTCAGAATAATGGCTTGTAAACAACAACAAAAAAGGTGCTTATGAAGTTCCTTCTTGTTCCTAAACTTCTGTTTAAAATAACATGAAGCCTTACTCCAAAGCTAGCCTATAATATCTGCAGGAAAGTTCATTTCTCCCTAGTATGTCCTAATTTCTTCCGTAAAATTATGTTTAACAATAAATTCAATCACTGCTGCAGAATGGTCCTGTCCTGGAATGTTTCTGTGTTATCACTGAAATTAATGAAATCTTAAAATCCTAAACTAAAGCAAGTTTTCATACTCAGTGTGCTGTTAGCACAACTCACCTGGTGCAAACACAACAGTTTTTACCAGCTGCTGTATGTGTTGTGTATCATGGGACCATGGCACTGCAGGTGAGGTAAAGAACCCAGCTCTTCTAGCATCTCCAGCCAACTCACAGGGCTAGTAGGCACACATATGCAGTTGGTTTGTGTGAATTATGGGGATGACAACAGAAAGCTAGAGATCGTCATTCCGTCTATCAGTAAACTTGTTCTATGTTGTGTGTAGGAAGCAACTTATCAAGCCATACAGGAAATAAAGTTCTCAAAATCCCTTGCCATAACCTTTCACAGAGCTATCAACCAGGTCCAAAGTGGATCTTAAACTTTCATGTTTTTTTCTTAATACAGACTGCACACAAGCTCCCAGATTTTTATGTGACAAGGAAAATTAAATTTAGACCCTGCAAACCATCTACTTCTTTAAGATAAGTCCTTATTCCTTCCTCATCTATTTAATGCTCAGAAAAATAGGTCAGCTACTGTTGATGCCTTTGGGTGTTACTGCAGTATGAATGAAGTAATGATGTTCATAAAGTAACAAAAGGAGGTGAGAAGGCAAGGCCTTTGTAAGGCAAGTGTAAGCACAGAACCACTGTATTCTAACCAGCAGAAAGACAGGAAAAAGATGAAAAAGAAAAAGAAAAAGAAAAAGAAAAAGAAAAAGAAAAAGAAAAAGAAAAAGAAAAAGAAAAAGAAAAAGAAAATCAGCTTTTCTTTCACTTCTTTTGTGAGCATATAGTAATTTTTTACCCTCTGCATACATTTTTTTTTTTACCTCAGAGAACACCAAAGTGTGTTTTGCCTCCTCCAGTGGAAATCAAACTGGATCAATCATTTCTAAGCACAGATCAGGTTCCCTGCCTGTCAGTTGTTCATAGGCAGGATAAAGGCTCTGCCCAGCTCTTGTCCACATGCAGCAGGATGGCAACTGGGATCAAGACCCACATCCTCCAAAAGCACATATTCTGTAAAGTGTGATGGCTACTTAGGAAAAATAATAATAATGACAATAATAATAATGATAATAATAACAAGAATAATAACAATAATAATAATAATAATAATAATAATAATAATAATAAAGGCGGCTTGTGAGCCGTTACAGGAGTAAATGTACCTGCAAAACAGGATACATTCTTGAGTTGAGGCTCAAGCACTGCTCAGAGAGAGAAGAGATGAACAGAAATGTTTGTTCAGAGGGAGAACTTCTACAGAAATGACATATTTTGTTTGTGGACAAAAGTCCACAAACTTTTGGATGTTTGTACTGAAATAATTCAAAGCAACAACAATTTGTTACAGTAAATCTCTAAACAGTAGAAATATATTTTCCATCTCTTTCATACCAATGGACTAGATTGAGAGTTATACCTATATTGAAAGCTGAACTAGTGAAAAACAGTAATTATTATTATGGTTTCTGACAGAGCTCAGAAAGCTCTCAGGCAATCATGTGTTTGCATAAGTACAAAAATCCTTTCCCCATGCAGTTACAGCTTTTCTAAAAATAGGAATAAAGAATACAATGTTTCATTATTATCAACCCTGTAGATAGCAAGCCTTAGCCATAACAATGGTGGAATATAGTCAGTAATACTAACCATGGATATGATCTGCATAAACTTATCAAGTCGCATGTCATAAAAAGTCACATGAGGTAGCCCAGAATTGTGAGCTAAGACTTCTTGTAGTGCATGTATAATTTTTAAGCATAAAGTAAGAAAATACCCCACAGTTCTACTTGTCTCAGAATGTTAATACATGGAAGCATTAAAAGGTAAATCAAATCAAAACAAAACAAAAGCTTCATTCTACATAAGTTAAATAATCACTTTTTCCACCAAAAATAAATAAATAAATAAATAAAATAAATAAATAAAATAAAATCTAGATCAATGGTCTACTATATGATACCAAGTATAACAGGCAGGAAAAAGCCTGCCTTATTACTGTATCTCTGGATGTAATTAAGGCTGTCACGGTCTCAATGAGCGTGTCTTGATCAAAGCTAAGCAAAACAATACCAGCTTTTTAAGCATTAAGAGATAGACACTTTATGAAATACAAAAAGACATGAGCTAGAGGATATTCTATGAGATGAAAATAGATTTTTATGAAGCCTAATTTTAACCTATTTCTCCAATGAACTAGGTCACCCACTGCAACCATGCAGAAGCTTAATTTCTTAGAATTTTTATAGTTGACATGCAAAAATTGAATCAAAAACAAGCATCAAGGTCTTCCCAGAATTTGGAAATCATAAAAATGTAGATCAAATGCAGATTTAACAAGCAAGAGAAGGAAAGAGAACTTTAACAAAGTATTTACATCACTGAAGTATTTACATCACATACATTACAATCACACATTCTGATTCTTGAATAGTATCCTAATTTAATTTCTCTAAGAATAACAGCAATACAGACTCTTAACAATGTTAAATATCTTTAAATCGGTGAAAATATGTTTTATTTATTTCTGAGAGGGTTGCTGGCTTTTATTGCATTTAAAATGTTTAATGTTTAATTGCTTATTAAATCCTAGTAGGTATAAAGATTTCTTCTTCTCATCAAAATATTCCAGTTATGGCATAACCTACATACAACTACCACACACTACAAACACTGAAACTACACTTGTTCATTCAAAAGGCATTGTTCAATGCTTTCTACTATTTTTCAAGTTTAGTCCGTTTCTCAAAAACTTTTATTGCGGTAGAGAACTACAGAGTAAGGAAGCAATAATACCATGCACTTCTGTGATACAGAGCCGGTGCTGACTGCAGGAAAACACAAACTGCCAAAGTCATATAAACCACATATCTGCAACAGACCCATGGCCTTGGTAGGGTTCAGAGGGCTTCCTCACCAGGTCCACTCTCACATTCAGGGCAGGTCTTCAAGCCTAGTGGCAGGGTTTAATAAGAACAATGATGGAGGGAAAACATTATTTTTTCTTACTTGTTTTTCAATTGATTTAGATTTAAAGGCAACACCACTTAAAACCACTCTAAATTAATCTATCAGATAAACCCTGTTTAACTTGGACAGCTCAGCAGATTACTGAATGCTTTGGTGTCTTCTGCAAGTGGCTAAGCAGGCCAGCTGGCTCTCCAGGGGTGCTGGTGGGGTTTGTCCCGCCTTGCTTTTTCAGTGAACCAGCTGGTCAGCCTCTGCAAATTCCCTGTGAAGCACAGAGACCTGGCAGTTGTTTCTGCATGGGGCTGTGCAAGCTGCAGCACATCAGTCCCCAAGTACTTCACATTCTTCTGCAGTCAGAAGCACCAGCTGCTGTGGGATGCCAGCAGGGGTAGCTTGTTCCAATGTCTTGCCTCAATAAAGCTTGCTGCAGTGATTAAAATTAAACAAATGAGGAAATGGCTGGATCTCCCTTCAGGAATATTCATCGCAATGAAAATATGTGACTGCTTTAGACTCAGATGGTATCTGAAGATTTAGTGTAGGAGGTAAGGGGTCTTATTTTAGCAATACCAGTTGATCCACACTGAAACATGATTAAGATTTGACGTATGCTCTTTTATTTGTGCCTGATTTATCTACAGAAACAGATTAATGTGTTGGCGGCACAGAACCCATCAACAGAACTGAAGAAGCCCACAGCAGTGTATCTGCCTCCAAGGCATAGCTGGGCAAGGCATGAGTTTGTGCCAAAGAGTCAGGTCTGTCAAACAGGCAGAAGAAATTCTATCCTTGGACCTATTAGTAAGCTGACATTATCAATGGGTATTTTTGTTAACTGAAAAAAATTGTAGGTAAGCATGTAAAAGATGAGTATGGTTCAGCTTTCTGGAAAAGCACAAATGAATTAAAATGATGCAAATACTCTACTGTCTGTCTTGTTGGCTAGTCACGGTGCACATTTTTATCCAATTGCTGGAATAGTTGTCATTTAAGCACATCTCCTCCTCGGCTTCTCCGAGCTTGACACATAACCCGATTTTCTGCCCTGTGAAAAGGATGCAATTGGACAAAGGGTGCATTCAGGGGTTTCAGATGTCAGGATGACAAAATCATTCCCTGGTCCCAAAGGCCAGAGTCACTGTTACCACTGCAGAGATTTCCTAAGCACTAGCACCTGCTCTCTGCCATGGCTACTTGGAAAGGAAAACAAGCTGTGTCTGATGAGACACATTGTTATATCCCATCTCTTTATGACAATTGTACATCAAAAGTTTTGATGTGTTCCTTTGTCCTCATTAACTAGGGAGTTAATCTTTCCAGTTCAGTACAGTGATTAATTTGTAAGGTATTTTTTTCATTGCCTATTTGGTGTTCCCAACTGGGAAATAAGCTTGGTCATTTAATCTGCATCCTACCTTGGCCAGCAGGATTACTCAGTTTGGAAATATTGTTCCTCTAATTCATAACTGCTACTGGCACAGAAATTTATGATGAATTTAGTCATATTTAGATGATTTTAGCTGGTGTTCTTGTCATTGATGTGTCTCCTACTCTATTGAGAAAGTAGTAAAACTCCACATTAAACAAAAACAAAAAAATAAATAAAAAATAAAAATCCAAAACTGGTGAAATGCTAAGGCATTTATGACAGATGGTTAAAGTAATTAGGCTTATGACAAAAAGAACTTGGTCTCCCCGTTACAGCTGAATGAACCAATCATTTCAGTAATGCTATCTGTGAGTTTACACGAGCCTCTCTACTTTCTCCCTTTAGACCTTGTAGATGAAATTATGTTGCAGGATATACCATCCAAGCAACTGGAGCTCACAACAGTGATTCCCATGAATCTGTCTATGATGGCAGTCTTTATGCTCAGTTCTCTTAATTTCTTTGAGCCTACAGTCTATGTCCTTGTCTCAATATTAATTCAGTCATGCCTTCAATGCCAAGGCTTGGTTTTGGAATAGCAATTTCTTTTTCCAGCCGGACTTTGATAGGCTGATTTTCTCCACTCCAAAGACTTACACAGCTAAATCAAGAGCATTAAAAGCTCATCCCTTAAGAGGGGCCAACTATGTCTAAAGGGACAGCTTCCATTTGTCTGACTACTAAAAAGTCTCTCAATTAGCAAAAATACATTCTTTTGTTGCACCCCTTTTGACTAAAGTCTCTGGCTACCTTCTAACGTAAGTAACATCAGCAATTCATTTGACTGAAATGTCTGCACCAGAAAGAAGAAGGAAAAAAAAAAAAAAAAAAAAAAAAAAAAAAAAAAGGACCTGCTATGTAGGTAGTTCAGATGCTCAGCTGACACAATGAGAATGTATAAGGAAAAAGCATTAAGCCATATCAAACTGCATAATTCCTTCAGTTCTCTCAACAGCTCTCAGTTTTTGACACAACAAACTCTAAGAAATAGATGACTTTTCACAGGATTAAAGGTTTTCTCTCTCTCTCTCTATATATATATAATATTAAATGACTTGAAGAAAAATATATGTAATTTATCCTAATTTTTCTAACAAAAACTGACTGAAAAGAAAATGACTTCTGTAAAGACAATAGCAAAATTTCTGCTTACCAATCTGAGAGTAGACTCCCCCATCATTTTTCACTTCTGTAGTGGTCATTTGATAATGTAACCTATTTTTAGGATTACCTTTCCAAAGCCTTCCAATCCAAAAGATTTTCTTTTCATTTCTGTTTCTACATTGCTATACTACATTACTCTAATTTTAAAGGACTTGGATATATTACTGATTTATGATTCTAGGCTTGCAATAAAGTCTGCCAACTTTTCAGAAATGGAGAATGCTGGAAAAAGATGAGACAATGCTAACTGAAATTTAAATAATCTTACTATCCTCTTTGAAGGCCTTTAAGTGTACATTGATTTTCTGTCTTCTTTGTAAACAGTCAGAGACAGAATTAGAATCATTTAAGAAATAATGAGACAAGACTACCAAAAGCATACATGGGTTTAAAAACCATAAGGTAAAATATATGTTGCATATTTGATATGTTATTGAATTGCTTCCCTGTGTTTTGATAAATAGATAAATAGATGTATACACAGACAGACATGTATATGATTCTGTTTGTATGTATATATGCACACATACCAATGTCTTGAATGCATTTTTCATGAAAAATGTTAAAATCTCCCAGGTACAGAAAAAGTCCAGTAGCACAAAAGTAAAGCTTGAAAGCATGAGATAAACAGGAACTCCACAAACTGTGTAGGATATTCAATAACACTTGTGCTCAAAGCCCATCAAGATGGCAGACATGGCAATTCACTCTCTGTCACGGAAGACCAGTACTCATACAACACACTTGCATTTATTTCCAACTGCAAAGTAAATCTCAGGATCAGTTGAGATCCTTTACTGTATTCCAAAAAAGCATTCCAAAAGCAGCACAGGAATACTATGATACTGAGGTTTTAGAATGTGCTATTAAAATCTAGATGTACTTCTCCTTCCCACGTACAAACAGTAGCTCTACAAATGCCTTCCTTATTTGTGAATACAGGGAAGTCAGTCTATGTAAATATTTGTTGAGATTAAGAGATATCCGTGACAGTTCCAGAAACTGAATCTCAGCAGATTTGATTACTATATTCAGTATATTCAGAATCTCAAGCTTCCCAGAAGGCTCTTAGTTAAATTGTCAGTTAGTTCCCTGAATAAACAGAGAGAATTGAAATATCAAAGGAATGGTGGAAATGTAAGAAGTGTTTTTATCTACAACATTTTAGCATTTGGGAATAGACATTCCAGAAAATTTCATGAACGCACAGATCTCCTGCATTTAGATCCCAAGTGCTCAGAATTCCGGCATGATCTATTTCATAAGAGCCTGAAAAAACATTCTTAATGTTTTAAATGGAGAAAAACGCTGGGGGTTGGAGAGGG
>CM021797.1:65274088-65287204 GCA_011076525.1 Nettapus auritus | reverse complement strand
TTTCTTGTCCTGAAACTGTACCTCTTAATACATGCAGCAACCAACTTGAGCTTCTCTTTCTCACCTACCCAGGCCAAGGTCTTCTAATTTTTCTTTCCATAAACATAGTTATGTTATATAGGTTATAGCAGTTCCTCTCCCTACTCCTTTTAGCCTACATTATTTTTCTTCCTGTGCATGAGTTAGCAATACCTGTTCAACCTGAGTATTTACTGGCTACATAGCCATGTTGGGAATTTACTCCTCTCACCTTATGCAAATACTCATGTGCTAGATCTTTCATCAGGCATCACCAGCAGCTCAAGGAAATCCTGTGGTTCTCTTATAATTATTCTAAGTACTATTATTTTAATTTAGCATTTATAAAAACAAAACAATTATTCATTTAAGGGTTTTTTTGTCTTTTGTAAAAGAAGTATCAGCTCCAGTTTTTAAAGTTAACTTTTGTCATTTACTCAGATCAATTCACAGCTGCATTTTGCAGATCACAATTGTTCCTCTTATTTTTTTTTTTTATTATTTTTTTTTTTTTCTGACAAGCACTAAAATGTAGCTATATATGTCAACATTAATTACACCAGACCTGTAATTGATGGAGCTTTCGGCATTTTAAAAATTTGTTTCCCAAGCCTTCACAGATCTAGTGATGCACTTTCAATGGGCAGAAAGAAATACGGCAAAACTCCCTTTCTTCTTTCTCATGTGCTGCATGCTAAGCTACAGTTATCTATCAATTCAGCAGTATTAATCATGTCTTCATTCCATTGACTCTTATGTTATAAAGAATATGCTATAAAAAGGACTTTTGGTAGCAAGCTCTTTGTATTACAAGCTATTGCATTCTGCTGACAACAGTATTATAACTCTTAATGAAATGTAAGAAAGAAATGCTGCTATGACCACATGACCACAACACAGGATCTAAAGTGGTGGTAGAAGAAGTGTACCAATGAATATTACAAAAAGTGCAAAGGTTTTTTTTTAAAAAAAATAATAATACTCTTTTAATATACAAAGTAGAATGTAAAGGAAGCAGCAGATTAAAAATGAGATAAAAGGAAATGTTAAATATTTTAGCTTAAGTAAAAATTCTATGCACTTTATACATCAGAAGATATTTTTATACTGATAGAGCCTAACTATCTAAGCTTATCTATAATCCAGTATGTAAATTAAAAATTAATTAAAAGTTGCCATTGGCAAAACAAAACAAAAAAAAAAGAGTCTTAGTTATATGTGGAATATAAGAACTGCAGCCAGTATCTTTGGATATTGGAAAGTATTGGAACGCGCTGCCCAGGGAAGTGGTGGAGTCACCATCCCTGGAGGTCTTTAAAAGACGTTTAGATGTAGAGCTTAGGAATATGGTTTAGTGGGGACTGTTAGTGTTAGGTCAGAGGTTGGACTCAATGATCTTGAGGTCTCTTCCAACCTAGAAATTCTGTGATTCTGTGATTCTGTGATCTTATCCTTCTAAAATCAAAAGTACATGAAAACCTATTACTATAATCAGTCATAGATTGCAAAGAGTCTTGATATTTATCACCAAATAAATTTTTCCATGTTACAGAAAACTTTTATTAATTTAATTTGATGGATTTTTATTTGTGCTTTCATGGTAGTAAAGTAATAACAACGATAATAATAATAATTCTGAATATTAATCTATATTGACACTAAAATTCCATTTCCATATTTCAAACATGGGGGGGGGGGAATACTATTATTTAAAGAACACTTGTTTAAAACTTACTGGCATTTATGAGTTAAAGATGATAACGGAACCAAAGGTCATGTTAGGAAGTCCAAGTGTAAAACTAGGACTAATGATTAATCTAGTTACACTCTTCATGAAAAGATTTCACAGCTAAGAGGAGAAGCTAAATACAAGCTTAAAAATATTAACCTTTAGGAATATTAATCTGTCCATTCAAATCACTTCTCTATGTGTTATAATCATTAGCTCTATTCCAAATCAAAAAAGCTGCAATTTCTTGTAAAGCAGAGATTGCACTCATGTAATTTGATTGTTTTTGTTGTTTTCTAAAATAGCCTGTGCATATAATATATATGTGTACATAATATACAATATAACAGTGACACTGCAGTTATTTTGGTTGTGTTAAATGTCTGTCCAAACCCAGCATAAAAGAAAATCATAATTAGCGTAAAAATAAAAAATTAAAAATTAAAAAATCCATCCTAAAGGCCATTAATTCAAAGTGAAATAGCTTAGAGAGTTCAGAAGATCCCTCAGGTCTTTCTGTTCTGTTGGTTAATCAAAACTTCAGCAAATACAGTAAATCAAAAGACTTATTTCAACAGATCTCTTATCTCACTATCTTCATCTCAGTATCTTTAATGATGTTTTAAATGTTTTTAATATGAAGGATACACATGGGTATATTACTTATGTTATCATTCTGTCTAGCAGGCCTAATCATGGACTGTTTGATGTTATACAAAGATAGAAAATAAATGATCCCTGCCTTTCACCAAATTAAAATGTAAGTTTAAAGCAAGAGAAAACCAAAGAAGACAAAGGCTACATTTCTGAAACTGTCCAGCACACAACCCACTAAACTATTTTCAAGGGGGTTGTTTTGTAGACATTACATATAACTCAGAGTTACAGAGAGGAGCTAGAGAGAGTTATGCAAGTCAATCTAAAAAAAAAAAAAAAAAAAAAAAAAAGCTTTACAAACAGTGATGAAGTCTGAGCCAGCTGGAAACAGGTATGTATTTAAGTTTTTGTATTTGTAGGGTTTGTTTGTTTGTTTTTCAGTTTTTAAGGGTAGTGAGGCACTGGAAAAGGTTGCCAAGAGAAGCTGCAGATGCCCCATCACTGGAGGTGTTCAAGGCCAGGCTGGATGGGGCCTGGGTCATCCTGAGTTCATGGGTGGCATTCCTACCGATGGCAGGGGGCTTGGAGACAGATGATCTTTAAGGTCCCTTCCAACCCAAACCACTCTATGATTCTATTACTGAGTGAAGGACAAGAGCCATGGCTATGACCTCAGCTTGAAAATGGGCAACTTGCTATTTGATGGGTAATAAAACAAGAGAAGACATGACTAAAGAAGCAAAGTAGGTAAAGGATCTGTCCAAGACCTCAAATCAAGGCCAATTATAGCAGTGAGAGTAAAAAACACATAACAAAGCTGCTGACTACAAAGTCTGTATGGAAATTGATGTATGAGATGGAAAATGCAAGAAACTATGTGATGGATGAAGAGACAGACAGGAAAGGAGTGTGTGCACTATGCATCTAGGTGAAAATATGGAAGAATTGAAATATCATTACACAGCGTAAAGAAAACCGGGAAGCAGCCTTGTTAAAAAAAATAATAATAATAATTAATTAATAATAAAAAAATAAAAATAAAAAAATAAAATAAAAATAAAAATAAAATAATGGAATCTTTGAATCACAGAAATGGAACAGAAGCCTGATATGTAAAACAAGATAAAGCCCAGCAAATGTAAAGCAAGATACCAAATGCTTTCATTTCTGGAAATAGTCAAATACACTTACTCTCTACACACAAAATTAACATGGCCAAAACATCCTCCCAAATATTAAAAAAATTGGACATTATGAGAGCAAAGTGAAGCATAGGGCACATGCACATAAAGGCTTTATGTTTTTTTTGCAGCAGTTAGTCAATATATCCACACTGTTCATGTTATGTTTGGCTTACAACTGTAAATATGTAAAACCTGAGCAGCTGCAAGGGCGTAGATCAGTAGATCCAAGTCAAAAAGCATGTCCCAGAATGAGTCACTAATTGAAATTGAATCATCACATTAACAATTTTAAATGGGGGAGAGGGAGGGAGTGGAGGGACAAGGAGTTTTTGTCAATTTTTTAGAAAATAACTATTACAGTCACTCAATGAGGCAATGGTCTCCGGTGTAGGTGCGTTGTGCAGCAGAGCAGGGGATAGCTGTGCACAGGATGAGGGGAGGTTCCTGAGACAAGGAAAATCCCATGGGTGTGCAGAAACCTGCCAACAGGGAAGACAGGAGGAGGAGGAGATGGATTTTCCAAGCTAACAACTGGCTGCACTGCTGGTGTTGGCAACAGTGTTTGGGTTTCTACATCCATGGGACCCTGTCTGAAGATCAACAACTGATGGGGAGAGACGGGATCCACCTCACTAAGCAGGGCACATGTGTCTTTGTGGACAGGTTGGCCAGCCTAGTATTGAGGGCTTTAAACCAGGAAGGATGAGGGAAGGGAAGAGTTATAGAGACCAGGGTAGTCAGCAAAGCACAGTTCAAGTCAGGATGCTTCCAGTGGGTGCATGTAGCTGTTGGGAAGTGCATAGAGAATGTGGCTATGAAGGATCCTTTTTCACCCCTCCTGGGAAACCTGAATGCTTGATTATGACTGTGAAATGTCTGTATACCAATCCATACAGCATAGAGAAAGAACGGGAAGAATTAGAAATCTGTATGTGGTCACAGAGACATGATCTCATTGCAGTTTCACAGATATGGTGGGATAGCTCACATGACTGGAATGCTGTCATGGGTGGCTATGTGATTTTTTGGAAAGACAGGCCAGGAAGGTGAGGTGTGGAGTTGTTCTTTATTCAAGGAGCAACTGGAATGCATCGAGCTCTGTGTATGGGTGGATGCAAAGCGAGTTGAGAGCTTATGGGTAAAAGTTAGAGAGCAGGCTAATATGGGTGGTGATTTTGTGGGTGTTTACTACAGGCTACTTGATAAGGAGGAAGAAGTCAGTGAGGTCTTCTACAGACAGCTGGAAGTAGCCTCATGATCACAGGCCCTTGTTCTCATTGGGGTCCTGAACTTCTCTGGTAAGTGCTGGAAAAACAATACAGCTAGGTACAAACAGTCCAGGAGGTTCCTGCACAGCATTGGTGACAACTTTGTGACACATGTAGTGGAGTAGCCAACAAGGAGATGGGTGTTGCTGGACCTTGTATTAACAAAGAAAGAAAGGCTGGCTGGAGATGTGCAGGCTGGGGACAGCTTTGGCTTCAGTGACCATAAGAAAATGAAGTTCAGGATTGAGTGTGGAGGAAGCAGGGTAACAAGTAATATTGCAGCCCTGGATTTCAGGAGAGCAATCTTTGGCCTCTGCAGTGGCCTGCTTGGATGTATCTCATGGGGTAGGGCCCTAGAAGGCAGGGGAGTCCAAGGGAGCTGGTTAATATTCAGGCATCACGTCATCCAATCCCAAAATTGGTGCTTCTCTGTAAGTAAGAAGTCAAGCAAAGGAAGCAGGAGACCTGCGTGGGTGAGCAAGGAACTGCTGGGAAAACTCAATGAAGAGTATAAAGAAAGTGGAAAAATGGACAGGCCACGTGAGAGGAATATAAGAATGCTGTCAGAGTATGCAGGCATAAAATGAGGAAGTCTAAGGCCCATTTGGAATTAAATCTGGCAAGGGATGACAAGGACTACAAGAAGGGCTTCTTCAAATAAATCTGTAGTAAGAGGAAGACTAAGGAAAATGTGGGCCTGCTGCTGAATGGGGTGGGTGCTCTGGTGACAAAGGATACAAAAAATGCAAAGTTACTGAATGCCTTCTTTGCTTTAGTATTCACTGCTAAGACCAGCCCTCAGGAATCGCAAAACCTGGAGACAAGAGAGGAATTCTGGAGAAAGGAGGACTTCCCTTTGATTGAGGAGAACCAGGATAGAGATCATTTAGGCAAACATGACACCCACAGATCCATGAGCCCCAATGGGATGCACCCAACAGTGCTGAGGGAGCTGTCAGATATTACTTCTAGGCCACTCCATCATCTTTGAAAGGTCCTGGAGAACAGGAGAGGTGCCTAAGGACTGGAAGAAAGCCAATGTCATGCCAGTCCCTCAAAAAGGGCAATATGGAAGACCCAGGAAATTACAGGCCAATCAGCTTCATCTCAAACCTAGAAAGATGACAGATCAGATCATCCTGGAGGTCATCTCTAATCATGTGGAGGAAAGAAGGTGATTAGGGGTGGCCTGAATGGATTCACCAAGGGGAAATCATATTTAACCAATTTGATAAATTTCTGTGATGGAAGGATTGGCTGGGAAGATGAGGGGAGAGCAGTGAAATTTGTCTATCCTGACTGCAGCAAGGATTTTCATAGAATCACAGAATCATTAAGGTTGGAAAAAACCTCCAAGATCATCTAGTCCAACCATGCCCCAACCAGTATTACTCACTAAACCATGTCCCTAATACCACATTCAACCTTTCCTTAAATACCCCCAGGAATGGTGTCTCCACCACCTCCCTGGACAACCTGTTCCAATGCCTAAACACTCTTCTGGAGAAGAAATTTCTCCTAATTCACAACTTTTTGATATTGTTTCCCATAACATCCTCTCAGGTAAGCTCAGGAAGTGTGGGTTAGATGAGTGGGCAGTGAGTTGGATTGAAAACTCTGTGAATGGCAGAGTTCAGAGGGCTGTGATGAGCAATGCAGTCTAGTTGGAGGCCTGTAGGTAGCGGTGTCCTCCAGGGGTTAATACTGGGTCCAGTCTTGTTAAACTTGATCATCAGTGACCTAGATGAAGGGACAGAGTGCACCCACAGCAAGTTTGCTGATGACCCAAAGTGGAGAGGAGTGGCTGATACCCCAGAGGGCTGTGCTGCCATTCAGAGAGACAGGCTGGACCTGGACAGGCTGAAGCACTGGGCATAGAAGAACCTTATGAAGTTCAACAAGGCCAAGTTCCGGGTCCTGCACCTGGAGGAATAACCCCAAGCACCAGTACAGGCTGGGGGCTGACCTGCTGGAGAGCAGCTCTGCAGAGAGAGACCTGGGAGTCCTGGTGGACAGCAGGCTGACCATGAGCCAGCAATGTGCCCTTGTGGCCAAGAAGGCCAACAGGATCCTGGGGTGTATTAGGAAGAGCGTTGCCAGCAGGTCAGGAAAGGTGATCCTCCCCTTCTGCTCAGGCCTGGTGAGGCCACACCTGGAGTCTTTTGTCCAGTTTTGGGCTCCCCAGTACAAAAAGGACTTGCAGCTCTTGAAGAGACTCCAGCAAAGGGCTATGAATGTTATTAGGGAACTGGAGCACTTCTCTTACAAGAAAAAGGTGACAGCTGGGCCTGTTTAGCCTGGAGAAGCGTGAGAGGGGATCTTATCAATGTGTATAAATATCTGAGGGGAGGGTGTCAAGAGGATAGGCCCAGACTCTTTTCAGTGGTGCCTGGATATGAGAATCTAACACTTGTTTACTGTGAGGGTGACAGAGCACTGGAATGGGTTGCCCAAAGAGATTGTGGAGTCTCCTTCTCTGGAGATAGTCAATCCCCCCTCCCACACACATATTCCTTCTCCTTCCCTCCCTCCCTTCAAACACAATCCTGTGCAGCATGGTCTAGATGACCCTTCCTGAGCAGCAGTGATGGCCCAGATGATCTCCAGAGGTGCCTTCCAACCTCAATTATTTTGTTATGGCTCTGTACTCAAATATTTGCTTTCTCCCAGCCCATTTAGTGTACAAAATAACAGTAACTGTGGATAGAGCTTCAAAATGTTGCTAAGTTTATAGAAGGTAATTCTGCATCTAATATACTTCTGTGGGTTTTGAGAGACTCTAAAAACTCAACTAATCAATTTCAAAAAAGAAACCAATGGAGCAAATACTTAGGATCTGACAAAACTGTTTAAACATCAATTATTTTGTAAATAAAAAATAAAAATAAAAATAAATAAATAAAAAGTTACTTTAAGATTGGCACTGCATAGAGCTATGATCTTCTCATTAAATTTCAGAACATATACATTCACTTAGAAATAAGGTATATTTAACATTCATTTCTGCAAATAAAAGCAAGTCTCTGAATGTTAAAGCTATATAGCCTCCTAGAAAGCAGGAAACCTGATATCAGCAAAACTGCTGAAAATGCACAAAAAGAAAGAAAATCCAATTTATCTCCTTCTAGATGCGTGAAACAGGGGGGTTTAGAAAGAGTTAGAGGTAACAAAACTTTAGAGGTCTAAAGCAGGTAGTCAGAAAAATATAAAGGACAGCCAAATCTATTGAACAGACCATATCACTTTTACACAATATAAAAGGTTATACACTTTATAAAAGTTTGAGAACAGAACTAGAGACAAAAGAGGAAAGTAAAACAGTTGTCAGGTGTCAACCCACAGCAACTAGTGTGCAAAATTAAAGAGAAGAATCCAAATCAATAAACCACTAATTTTGCCTTTATAAGGCATTTTGGCTCCGGTTTCAGCCAATATTGTATTTAGCCATTGCAAACTGTATCAGCCTCAATTTATCACTTATCACCAAGAGGGACAACATAGGCTGCCATATACGTGGCTAACATAAGTTTGGGTATTGGCAGCTAAAAGAGCACTTCATGTAGTATCTTTGAGGCCAGTGCATGGTAAGAACGGTTGTTAATGTTCTTGTTAGCCAGAATTAATTGTTTAACAGTAAAGAGGTAAGTCCCAAAGCGATACTACCAGTAGTTAATAATATGACTTCACAGTCATATAATAAAAAATAAAACCAATAACCGTCTTCAAATAAATCTGTTGGAGCTACAGGACCATCACAGATACGTTAATTATTTCGTATTTGCAGACAGACAGAGGCAATAGCAAAACTTTCAAATTCCATTGTCACCACTTAATGTCACTGACAGCAAGGCTTTCCTTTCTTCTAATCTCCTACCAAACCTATCCCATAATAATAAAAATAATAATTCTTGATACTGCAAACATTACTCATTCACTCCATGTAATAGGAAACTGGGTCTATCCTAGGGTTACTTTAATTTCCCCCCAACCAAAGAAAACCCTATCAATTTGAAAACCAGTGATTTTAGACCTGTAAAATCCTGCCAGTAGCTACCAACCTTGTAAACTTCTATATCATCAATTTACCAGATTGAAAAAAAAAAAAAAAAAAAAAAAACAACAACAACAACAAAAAAAAAACAATAATGTTTACTGTATATAACCCAGATGATGTTATCTTGGTCCCTTCTGGAACTAAAAATACTTTAAATTACCCATCCAGTTTCCATCAGCAGACATGTAGAAGCACAGGGGACTAGGCCATTCCTCAAAGCCTAGTCTAATGCCCTTGCATACTGACAACTGTTTAGAGCAAACTTTAAAACAAGCACGCACACAAAATAATAACCCATAAAAGAGCAGAGTGGTGAGAGGACATAGAAAGAGAAACATTAAAAAATAAATAAATAAACAAAACGAATGCAATTTGTTATCCTCAAGATAAATTATTTGTACCATATTAGTTGGCCTTTCCTTTCCTTGTCTTGCCTTGCCTTTTTTTACTGTTGGCTATCCTTGCACATTTTGTTACTAATGACACTATTTACAGAATGGTTATTTCAGCAACAGTGATTTAAATGAGGAATAAAAGAACACTTTGGTCTATATGCAAATATGAACACTTGCAAATTACAAACAATATATAAACTAGGAATTATTCAATGAATGCAATGAACAGTAAATATACTTGAGAAAATTATGACTATTTTAAAAACATTTTCTAAACAGAAAGAGATAAATTAATCCCAGAATGATTTAATAGGAGTTGACTTTACATCTATATTTTTTTGAAAGACAATCTCTACTACAGAAACATTATACTTTCTGTCAGACATATCAGAATATGGGGGGGGTTGCTAGTTTTTTGTTTGTTTGTTTGTCAAAAGCAAATACTATCTCAATTTTTTCTTCTGTTTGGTCCTCCCTATTCCTACTACTTTGCAGAATTTATGTATAATTGTAGAAAATAACTGGCATTTCCACATCACTTATCTAATATCTAAAAGAATGAAACTCTATTAAAAATTAAATTCTGCATCACCCCTCTGGGTGTATAAGTATTAATCCCAGTTCTTTCTTAATCAGTTTATTGTTTAAGCACTGTAAGACAGAGGTTTGGAGGGATATTTTTAACAGTAATAGAGATGTGAGGAATTTCGGTTATACTTTAAAAAGTACAAAATGTACAGTGTTCAGGGGGATCTGTGGAAATATAGAGAAGTCATGGTGTCTTGCAGACATGATTGTTCCCATTGACTGGGCACCCTGACTGTGCAATGTCAGCTGTGTCCACTTACTGTATAGCCCATCTTCCTTTAATTTATACCATTAATCTTACTTTAAAACAAGAAAAATGCTCCATGAAATGTTCTGCAAATAGAAGTCAGTAGTTCCATAGTTTGTAAATCTCCCCTCAGTCTTCCAAAGATGAAATAAGGGATCTTCAGGTTTCCAAAACTGCAGAGGTCAATCAAAGAACTGTCGGTCCTGTAGAACTTTTTCCTCAGCCTTTGGGTGATGTCATCATTTGAGAAGTCATCATCGTTAACAGAGATTGCACTGCTGTAAACTTCTGTATTTAAATATAACTATAATGGCAAATATAGCTATAATGCTAAATAAAGCTATAATGGTATTTGAGCAACCTGGTCTAATGAAAGGTGTCCCTGCCCATGTCAGGAGGGTGTTGGAATTAGATGATCTTTAAGGTTCCTTCCAATCCAAACCATTCTATGATTCTATGATTCTATGATTCTATTATAAATTGTCAGATGTTTCAGTAATGTTAAAACATAAGAAATATTAATTTTCTGATGCATCAGTACTGCTGATTTATAGAGCATTTTGCATTAAGAAGTGAGTAAACAGTTACTTTTAGGAAGCAACGTTCCAAATTTTGGAAGTTTAATTCATTTGTCTTCACCTCACAGAGATGGGAAAGCATGTAAAACTTCTGTACTGTCACCTGGAGATACTGTGATCCAGCACCTCACCAAAAGTCTACATTTTATTCTAGTCATAAATTGGAGGTAAACAGTATGGAGAATAATGACTATAGCTATAATAATGACTATAGCATAGCTATAGATCAGGTCAGTAACATTCTCTTACTCTGGGCAGTCAGCAGCACAGCTGAGCAGTGGAAGTGTAAAAACCCCTATGCCTCTGTTTTAGGCTATCATGAGATATTTGGACATCTGGAACCATAAACCTGCCACACACAAACTAATGCCTTCGCTTGGCGGATGGCAAATAAAAGGAAAGCTTTCCATGAAACTGCCAGCAATCTGAAAATGTTCAATGAGAACTATGTAGTGCAGTTATCTTCACCTTGACAGAGAGCTTCGACACCAGATTACTGATACTCCCCAGATGCCTACAATCTCTAACACAATGCATATAACTTATTTAGGGAATACCCTGGATCAGAAGCTAGCTCAAACTGGACCTAAGATTGTGCATGTGTGTGTATGTATACATACATACATATATATACATACATACATATATAAATGAAAGACTGGTAGGAGAAAACAAGTATAGTAATAACTACATGTAGAAAATAACTGTTATTTCTAGCTCCACAAAATTCAGAAGCTATCCCATCAACTGTGCAGGCAAACAACAAATAAACAAAGACATGTCAAAAAGTCCAGGCTAAATGAAATACTGAAAGGTACATTGTACAGACCTTCAGAATACTTTGAAGGGTCATGTGTTCCATTACAAAAACATACAAAACAAGTTATAGCTGTCAATTTTTAAGCATCAATTAAGCATCAGTAAAATAGAGAGCATCTTGTAAAATATCGCTTTTTTTTCCTGCCCTCAGTGAGTCAGGATATACTAACTATAGGACTGTAAAGAATGTTACAAATTGCTGATTCTACCCCACCCCCAAGGTACATACTAACATTATGCTTTGAAAAAAAAAAAAAATAAATAAAAAATAAATTAAAAAAAAAATTTGATTGCAGCATCTGATATGTTTCACAGAGAACGTAAGAACTGGTTTCCCTAAGATAATCTATTTTGTGAACCTTTTAAGCTTCTCTAAACAGACATAATTTTTTTTATGCTTCTCTTCCCTCATTCTCATTCCCAGATAACACATTTTAAGCTCCTCCCACTATCTGTTTTCTAATGCTTTGCCCTCTTTGGAGCCACTCTTAATTTTCAGTCAAGAAAATAAAAGGAAAATTAAGGCCATTATATATACATTCGCATTAGTACCTGTGATTCCAGGTGAGACTCATGGCAAAATAGCAATGTACAAAAGAAACTCTGTAGAGCAATCAGAAGCCTTACAGGTTTACCAGGATGACTTTAAATCACCAGTGCCCTCTGCTGCTCTTAGGCTGGTCCTTAGTTTATGGTTTGCTTTTTTTTCTCTTCCATGTAGCCCTGCACAGCTTTGACAGCCCCTCAAGCCTCCCTTAATTACTGTGTACTCGTAGTATGATTTATGGCTACTGCCCTGCACAGAATTTCCTCCCTACAAGAGATTACAGCCTCACCTATCCCAACATCAATGTGGGTGTGCTGCTGAACCGGGGCATTGGAGAGGGCACCAAGAACTGGAGTTATCGCTGCCTTGCAGCACTGCTCTGCTAGGAGTGTTCTCACTGGCCAAAAGCAAAAGGGCTTACAAGACTTCAAGAGAATTTGACTGCATGTCCCTGAAGCTTACATATAGAAAAGGAAGGTTGTTTCTGCTTTTGCCTGAGAGGTTTTGCAGGAAATATCCTGTATTGCAAAATAGGCTAATAAAATGAAAAATGAAGGATAGAGAAATGTGAATAGTTACAATTTCATCAGCTGCACAGTTTAATACCTACCTAGGGGAAAAATCAATCAGCTAGTGTCTGATCAGTGTTTTCTTGACAGCATTAGCTATGTGGTTTGTACAACCTCTGAGGAGACTCTGCTTCTTTTCCTTACCTGTGTAATTCATTTATTAGCCTAAATTTACAGCTGTCAACATAGATTTAGAGGACCAACCACAAATGAACACCCATTCTGTGGGTTTCAAGGACCTGCAGCTAAAGCCTAAGATAAATGTAACAGAGATTTTCTTATACAGAACTGCCAATTAATTTACTTTTCATTTACATTACCATAAAACTAACAGAATACCTAGTAGAAAAACTATCTTGTCAGTACTTCCAAATTTTGGTACCACTTCCTTTCCTCAGTCATACGAGGAAGTATGTAACTGCTGATATGATCCAGTAAGTCTCACAGCCCTCAAAACTGGGGACTTGGGAGAATTGACAATGAAAGTTGAAAGAAAGAAAGAACGAAAGAACAAAAGAAAGAA
>CM021797.1:65248175-65273988 GCA_011076525.1 Nettapus auritus | reverse complement strand
TGTAGGCTACTTTTGTATGTATGTTCAGAGTCCTTAAATTCACTACTTTGGATAGACTGCCACAGAAGACACAGGACATTGTAAGCCAATCAGACAGACAAAACTATGATAGTTTGATTGATAGTTGCATTATTTACTCCGTATAGCCTTTATATGGGGAACAAAATTGCTGGGAAATATATAAATATTCTTTCTATTTGGTTAAATATTGGGTCAATTCATAAATTATTATGGTTGCTGCTTCAAGGTAGCTTACAAGCTAATTTAGGTTTAATTGAGCAAGCACAGTGATAGTAGAAGGAGCAGAAGACAGCTTATATTAATCAGTACTCTGGAGGACCAACAAGTTTTCATGTGAAGCCAGCAAATAAATATTTGATATGCTAAAAATAGGACACATGCAGACCACTACAGTTACTCTACTTTCTAGTGTATATCACAGTATGCTAACTCTTCCCATGAAACACCACTTTCCTTTCTTGTTCAAAGATAGGAAAGTTAGTAACAAGAAAGAGACCAAAGTGGTGGATGATTGGCCACTGAGTGAGATTCAACCAGCTGCCAGTTAAAGACATTGCCTTTTCCCACTTAGGGACTGTTGCTTTTTTGTGTGTG
Organism: Nettapus auritus; assembly: GCA_011076525.1. Lineage (NCBI taxonomy): Eukaryota > Metazoa > Chordata > Aves > Anseriformes > Anatidae > Nettapus > Nettapus auritus. The sequence goes on along the minus strand of CM021797.1, from coordinate 65,273,373 downwards.
TGGTTGTGTTTTTTGTTGTTGTTGTTTGTTTGTTTATTTTGGTGGTTTAGTTTGGGGGGGGAGAGTGGCTGCTACTCACAGACACTGCTTGCACACTCATGAAGACAATTATTCTTGTTCTTCTGCATCTTCATGGAAATTTAGCAGGCACTGCAGGATGCAGGCACTGCAATCTCTGCCAGCTGGCTTCAGTTCACAGAAGAGCAGCCCTGCTGTCCACACCAAACTGTAGCTTGGGATGGGTGTGTGGTTTTGTGCATCACTTCACTTGACCATTCCACAGCAAGCGACAAACAGCCCTCCACAATAAAGCTGCCTCTTGTGCCTACTCTCAACTTTCATCTCAAAGAAAAGGATTTTACCCTTTCTCCAGAGGTGCCACCTCTCATATGTTATGCTCTGGTCTTTGTAGAAGTTTCAGACCACTGCAATAAACATGTTATCAGGTTACACAGCAAAACACAAAATTATAAACTATGTTCACTACCAGCAAGATTCATAAAGTACCAGGATTTATCAATTCCAGTACCTGTAACATATGAAGAAAAGTAGTCATGTCAAAAATGTTCTTGAAAGGTAGTGAGAGGTTCAGTTCCTTTGCTAAAGTAAGCAAGCTACTCCAATAGACAACAAAATAAAGCATGTAGCACTTGCTTGCATTTGAACAAACAATTGGTGCGTAATAATTGCCATGCTGCTCAGAGCTAGTATAAAGTGAAAGAAATTGAATAAATCTAATTTAGTTCTTTGGTCAAGCATTGTAGCAACATCCTTTACTTGCATTTGAATATTTGCATGGTTGAAGACCAATCAGGTTAAACTGAAAAAAAATCCAGTGGTAGGTGAAATGGTCACATTTCCTGACAAGTCTGACCACTCAATTACAGCCTGCTTTAAAAAGAGTCTTTTGGCAGTATAAATCATGGATTTGTGATGCTTTCACTCTACTCTCAGGATTTAACTGCCAAAATCAGACAGTTCACATCACAGACATTGTAACAGCCTAGTATTTGGCACCAGCATTTTGACAAAGCTGATGCAGGCTGTTGTCATAGTCTGTTTCACAACAATGCTACTTTTTTTCATTGACATGATCCATTACTGTGTCTACTTGCTCATGTTGGAAATCATCTTAATGTTAAAGCTGTGGTTTTATTTGGGGGTTGTTGTTTTTTTTTTGTTTGTTTGTTTTGTTTTTGTTTTTTTTTTCCAGCAGGTGAAAATAAAATCTGAACTCTTACGAAGGATATTGGAGCAGAGGGAGGAAGGAAAAAAAGATAAAGGTAAGAAAAGAAAAAGATGGAAAAGGGAGCAAGGATGAAAAGTCACTGGTGTCTTATAGTCCTTAAAAAGAAAGTAATTCAATGTTGAAAGAAGTTCTGCTTGCTTCTTCTGCAAATAAGGTATGTTCTGGGGCATTTTCAGTTTCTGTCTTTATTTATCAGATACCTTAGAATTTTCAGCATGTGCAAGACCTAAAATTGTTGTGATCAAAAGAGACTCCAGGTCATTTTCCACCAGTAACACTCCTGTTCTCTCATGCTGATTTCTGAGCTTAATCTGTCAGTGAATTTCACTGCAAGAGACAGATAGTTGCAGAGGGAGAACAGCTCAGAAGTCAATGTTTCAATACAAAGACAGAAGGTAAAGCTGTAAGCAAATCATACTATTATGAATAGAGAACTTCAGAAAACAAGCACACATTTGAAAAGACTTGGGAAAAGGGTCCCAGCACACTTCCTCAGCAGATAACTTTCCAGTTTCAAAGAAATTCTGAAGGATGTCTTTATATATATTAAAACCACTTGGCCTTTTGAAGATCCAATGCCCAGGAAACTTGGCAGGGATTTTCTTGCAAGGACAGAGGATACAAAGACTGAGGACAAAGCAGACAAAGATTTGTCTCACACTCAAAGAATGGAAGTTTTTTATCACTTCTACTTTTCAAGAGAAAGGAAAATAAGGTCCTCTGATAATATTATGACTTTCCATGCAAAGCAGAAAAGTTCTCAAGATTTCTAACAGCTGAAGAAACAGCCCATTAACTTTATTCATATTTTACGGGATTTCAGCAGACATGGTACATCACATACATGGTGCATCATCATCCCTCCAAAAAATATGAGGCTTTGATGGAGATCTTATTTTTTTCACCAGTGTTAATAGTGAGAATTATATTCCTGAAAATAGATTAAAATTGCTTTGAACCACAGCAGTTTTAAACATATAATCAAAGGTTATTTCATGGAAAATGGGTGTATCACAACTATTACTTTATTACTAATCACTTCCATTTGTGTCTGTGAAGGCTATCGTGATATCCTTCACTTTGTCACATCTCTATTTTCCAGCTCTTTTTTTCCTTGAATGCCTATCTTTTCTTTCTCAGTAGCTGCTGAAGACATTCCCTACTTCAAACTCCTTATTGCACTACCTTCTGCCCTGTATTTGGGTCCTTGTTGGGCTAAATGTCCTCCTTCAAAGCTTCATCTTGCTTTCAGTCTCTGTCTTAGCCCCTTAATTTATATTGACTCACAGCATGGTTGCTGTGAGCTCTGCACCTGCTCCTATCCCACATTGATGGGTAAATTCTTACAGATGACTGTTTCCAGGGGAGACTCAGACAGAAACTTAAAAATAACAGTTGAACACATTATGCAGTACTGACTCTTGACCTTATATATCCAACTGTTGCCAATTCAGTTTCACTTGACACCCGTATCCTGCAGTCTCTGGCCTAAAATCTAAGCATAGTTAGACTTCCCTCTGTATAGTCAAAAAAACACCTGTAAAATCCAAATTAGACTGTTAGTAACCATGAGCACGTTTAATTCTCTGTTTGCCCACATGCACCGTAACTGTTGGCAATTTCCTTGCATGCAAACAAAGTGCCTTGTACTACCTGAGGCTAAGCTTAGTCAAAACCAAAGTGAATATTTTCCACAGAAACATTCAAAGACTGTTAAAAGGATCTGTTTAAGAGAATTTTTCCAGGTTCTCAAAGAAATGAAAATCATAGTCACAACTTTCTCCCTTCCCTCCCAAAATACCAAAAGTGTCTAGACTTTTGTGAAACAAAGACTGCTCAAGAAGAGAAAAGATAAGGAATTCAGTAAGCCAGTTTTTCTCAGAGATATGGATGAGCCTACCATAAGACTCTTCTTCATCACCACTTTTACATTTTGGAAGGCATTCATAGAAATATTTCTCTACATTATCTTTGTAGTATGGCTCTAAAGCTTGTAAACACAGCTATAACTCATCACTACTAGAAACAATATCTGAATTATTGCTCAAAATGTGTATCAACTCTGTAATCATGAATGCAGACAGTCTTAATTACTTTAACAAAAACAGCTGTGTTGTGTTGGGCTGCCATTTGCTTCTCATTAATGATTAATTTTTAACAATCTCACAAGACCAGAAAATTCATAAAAAAAGAATTAATTATTGGCTGATAAGGAATACTAATAAAGGAAACCTTTTTAGTATTTGCCTTGTATTCTATATTGTCATGGACATTATTTATCTGTTACTTTGTGATATGTGAGTGAAAAAAGCACTTTTTAAGCAGTAATGGCTGACTTGAGGAAATTAAATGCAAATTGGTTAAAAAATAGGTATTTTTGGTGTTACAAAGCTATGGCCATATTTTATATTAGCAATAATTTCTCCAGATAATTATTTTAACTATTGTCCAGTTTGTTAAAGATTTGCCTGAGCTGAAGTTGTGGATCAATTTGCTCTAGAGAGTTAGTAATAGGTTATTTTTTAAACTTATAGCTTCTGCTTCCTTCCTATTCCCCATTGTTAAACATGAATTCCTTTCATAAATTGCACTCTTAATTAGAGATGAGTCAGGGATTTAATTTCTTACCCAAACTTTACTACCACTTCTGCTTCAGAAACCTCTTATTCTTTAGTAATGTTTTCTGTATGTTTGTTTGATTGTTTGTTTTAAGTGTATCCAGAGCTTGCATGTGTTGCTAACTGCACTCCACTAGAATGAAAATATATTGATAATAACATAAAATAAATTGAGATTCGTAAGATTGTATGGTAGAGCATGCATTGCCTTCTACCAGGGAGTAAGTGTAAAAGCCACAGAGATTTGCCATATGCAGTAATTCAATGCACTAAAGAAACTGCAGTGATATGGAATAAGAAATGCTGCATATGGGGTTGTACATTATTTTGTTTTCCTACACATTGTTAAGACACTTAACCACAAGCACGCTCAAATAGCTCCATCAGACATGAGGATATACAGTGGCATGTAGCTGCTGGGCAATTCAGTCTACCTGAGCCTCCTGAGGAATCAGCAGACCTGCACCCCACCACGTACAATCACTGCTGTCCCAGTAGTATGAGCTACCATTGATGAACCAAGCCAGCAGAAGACTGCCAGTCTCCCAAACATGAGAGGAGTGACACTTGTGAATGTATGTTTATACATCTCCTTTGGAGAGTGCTAGGAAAAATAAAAAAAAAAAAAAAAAAAAATTTGAACTGGAATTTCTTGGGAAATTTAAAGAAGTTTTAATGTAAAATTTTTTTTTTTTTTTTTCCATGAAATTAAAATCATTCAGCCATCTCATCTGGGCGACGAGACGTTGGAGAGCAGCCCCGCAGAGAGGGATCTGGAGGTCGTGGTTGACAGCAAGGTGAATATGAGCCAGCAGTGTGCCCTGGCAGCCAGGAGGGCCAACCGTATCCTGGGATGCATCAAGCACAGCATTGCTAGTCGGTTGAGGAAAGTGATCATCCTCCTCTACTATGCGCTGGTGCGGCCTCACCTCAAGTACTGTGTGCAGTTCTGGGCACCACAGTACAAAAAGGACATTCAACTGTTGGAGAGTGTCCAGAAGAGGGCAATGAAGATGGTGAAGGGCCTAGAGGGAAAGACATGAGGAGCGGCTGAGGTCACTGGGCCTGTTCAGCCTGGAGAAGAGGAGGCTGATGGGAGACCTTATCACAGTCTACAACTCTGTCATGAGGGGGAATGGAGAGCTGAGTGACCTATTCTCCGTAAACACCAGTGACAGGACCCGTGGGAACAGGGTTAAACTGAGGCAAGGGAAGTTTAGACTAGACATCAGGAGCAGGTTCTTCACCAAGAGGGTGGCTGCGCACTGGAACAGGCTCCCCAGTGAGGTAGTCACTGCATCAAGCCTTTCTGAATTTAAGAATTGGATTGTGCACTTAGTCACATGGTCTAAGCTTTTGGGTAGACCTGTGCTATGCGAGGAGTTGGACTTGACGATCCTTATGGATCCCTTCCAACTTGGGATATTCTATGATTCTATAATTCTATGATATTGGAGTTGACTCTTTAGAAATAGAAATGGAAATTTTCATTAAAATGAAAATTTCTTGATTGCAAATTCTTAGTCTATAAATTAATTTGGCCTTCAGATACAAAATTTTCAGACTAAAGTTTTTCAAATGTGAGAATTTATTCAGCATGTTTTGGTTTAAAGCTTACAACAGCCACCAAAAAGAGCTTGAATTCTTCAACTTTTTGTTTGGTGTAAACTGTCTGGAATTTAAATTTTATCCCCATATATAAGTAACTCCATCTATGTGTATTTGTACTAGCAAAACTGCAAAAGAACACAACACATCCTTTGTATAAAATTAACTACAATGACAATGAGTCTCTGACAGATCTCACACCAAACAGATATAATGAACAGATGGTAATCATACTAAAACACGTATGTGTAATAGATCCAGTGGAAATACAAGTTCTTCAAATTGATAATTCACATTTTTTGTTTATTACCCAATGAATACTCAAAAACTAATAAAGCATACTACATTGAAGTTCTGAGTTAACAATATGCAGACAAAAATCTGCAATTTTGTTCTTTCAGATTATTATTAAGTCCTTAAGTGAAATATTCATGTCACTTAAGTGACAGGAAAACAGCATAAAACTTGTGACCAAAAAAAAAATATATATATATATATTTTAAAATAATATAACATTATTTAAAGATATTGCTGACATAAAGGAATCTCCTAAGTATATTTTGAGATCCTTTTAAGAGTTGCTGGGTTTACAAGGTCAAAATTATTAAAAATAACACAGTAAGTAGACTAAAGAGACAGCAAAGAAGCTAAGTGATTTATTTGTTTTGGTTTTCACAGAGGGAACAGTGAGGAAATACTTAGTTTAGCACTGATCTTTAAAGATAATGGAGGTGAAGCACTGTCAAACACAGAGACATAAAAGAATAAGATAGAACTCCAGAAATCGTATTAACATAAATTACTCGGGCATGAAGCCAGGGCTCTGTAGGAACTTCTGAGGTTTCAGTCTCAGGTTTAGGATCCCTAGACATTATCTGGATATACAGTAAGTGGTAGGAGCCTCCAAGTCCATACCTTGCTCTTCTCATATACCTAAAATGGATGAGACTCATTTCTTTTGCTATGAGGGATAAGCTTTTCACAAACTACAGCAAAGTAAATACTAATGGAAAGAAAAATGTTTTCTTGGATAAAAACTGCACATGATGACCAAAGCAGGACTGAATGGTTAATGCTCAGTAGAGGGCTAAAAGAACTGTTAGGTGAGTGCTGAAGGCCACAATCCACAAACATTCCTTTTAATGCTGTAATTAGTTCATTTTGGGTCTGCTAGCACCTCTTTGAGCCATGCTTTTATTTCACTAGCAGAAATAATAGAGCTACAATTACAAACCCCACAGTGTATATCAACCCTCTAGGAGCAGTCCTTCTAGAGCAAAGAGATGAGACTATGCACCACCAAGCAGCCAGGACTAGCTGACACAGCACACAAATAATGTTCCTTGTTTCCAGCACAAGCTTCATACCGTTCCTGATGTACCTTTCCCATGTTGCCAAAGCCATAGGACTCTCCAAAAGGCAGGAGGAGGAGGAGGACAGTGTGGCTGGGGAGGAAATCCAGCCCCACCTCCAAGCCACTGCTTTGGCCCAAGACTGGGTTCAGCAACAGGTAGGCAATAGAGTGCTGTTGCTTCTCTCATCGGACCACAGGCAGAAGCGCTTTCTTCTGCCACCACCTTCAACTTTCCTCTCCTCTCTCCATAAGGAAGAATTCAAGACCAGACTCCCCCCACAGGGCTCCCTAGGTGCAATGACTACTTATGGTCACCACAAATTAGACTATACTTTTATATGCATTTGCACACATTTTCTTTGAAATAAACTATATGTTTTGGTTTGTTGTTTTTTGTTGTTGTTGTTGTTGTTGTTGTTCGTTTGGTTGGTTGGTTGGTTGGTTGCCTGGTTGGTTGATTATCATAGGTTGTTTGTTTTTTGTAATTTGTCTCTCATCATAGCATTCCAGAAACTGCTTTTTAAGAGAAAAAATTTATGCAAATCTCAGTGGAAACTTTGCTTGCAGTGAAAATCTTGTGAAAATCACCTCACCTTAGATATTTTGAGGTTCATCAAACAACTAAATGTTTAGACCAGCATTTTGGTAATGTTTCTGTCATAAACTTAAAAGAGTTCTCAGATGCTTCAAAACACAGCCACCAGCTGAAATGAAATAAAAGCATGTACCTCCTGTTGCAAGACCATTTAGTGCATGTTGATTTGGTGGTGAAATACAGAAAAAAAAATAAAAAATAAAATAAAAAAAAATAAAAAAATAAAAGAAGGAAAGAGCTCAGCAGTGGTAAACTGCCTTGTTCTGTGCTCTCTGCACATCCTGTCTGGCCAAATACAAGGAGCACCATCTGATATAAAAAGACTGAATATTGATTAATAACATTGATGTCCATCATCTTAGGGCAAAAGGAGTCTGGAATTGTCCATCAGTGTGCTCCACAACTGCTGACCGTGAGCTGGGCTGCACGGGAGGCTTGAGGCCACAACATCATCTTTGACAATGTCTTCTGACTACATTAAGCTCTGCTTCAGCAATCAAGGTCAATCAACAATCCAAACATCAATCAACATCCAAAGCAAGGTCCATAAGAGTGAGGTTGGCAGATGCTTAGCTAAAGGGCTTGCAATAATCTGCTGCTTTTATACATCCAATATATTGATAGAATCTTTGTACATCACATCATTAACTGATCCTGATTTTAAATCTGTGCTATGCAATGCACTTCTTTAGTAACAGAATATTATGGTCCTGACCATCGTTTCTGCACTCAATGGTTTTAGCACAGTAATACCACTTGATCCTGCCTTAGGTTAGCAATTTCCAAATCAGCCTTTATCTCTTGGTAACAACTGGTTTGGAGAACATTTCTCTACGTGTATTAATGTCACCACAGTAATAAACTTTCTTGTTGTAAAATGCAAAAACATATTAACCTGTCTAACACCGTATAATAAGCATATATTCTTCACTGGAAAATTATTCTCTTTAATATTAATATCAAAGCGACAAAGATGAATTAAAAGAATGTTTATTCTTGTATTAAAAGAAATCTAGCAACAACAGTAATAGGTGGTGAACATGATAATACATCAAAATCTCATGGAAATTATTCTGATTAAGGCCATTAGCACAGAGCAGACCTCTCTTATATTGCTCTCCAGTACACACAACAGGCCAGGCTAGAATGCTGATTTGAAAGTAGGGCTGTATCTTACAGAGTGCACCCCAACTGCGTGACCAAACACTTATTTATAAAGGTGGTAAATCTTAACAACAGACAGACAAAAAATTCCCCCGTTTTCATTCCATGACTAATGGCCTTGCAAAACCTTACCTGCTCAGTTTTAACTCTCACATCAAGAAACATAAACCTAAAGATTAACCCCAACTAATTGAGACAGAGAGAACCACAGCACAGATATATATTACTGACATCTGGTGGTCTGCTGGCTGCAGTTTATTCTTCCAAAGGATAAGGGATGTGTGGTGCCCGGGAGATGTGTCATCCTGCCCCAGCTCTCTCCACCTGGTGGATAATAGTGCTGACCACCCAATTTTTGCATCCCTGGCCTCACCATAAGCTCTGCTTTAATCTTTCCCACTGCCTCAGTATTTTAGATGTACGTTTGATCTGTCCTTTCTAAACTCTATCATGCATTTCCCCCATGGTTATCAATTTCTATTGCACATCTGTCACACACTGGTTAATTACTTTACCTGCATTGTGGGTGTCTAGATACTATAGAAGTACAGTTTATTTAACTCCTGAATATATATAATTTAAATGCTGTGTTTCTGCATCTCTCAGTCTGCTTATCGTTCCCTGGGAATATCACCGGTGTCTCAGGTATAGTAACACCTGATGGACTACACTGACCCTGCTAATTAGTTTATTATCAAGCTCCTTGTCAGTTTCATTCTCAAGCTTCACCTTATACCTGTTACACAGACAGACTTCATACTTCTTGCAATTTTGTAACACTACTGACTCATAATGAATAAAAGTAAGCAATTGGTCAAGCTTGGTGATATAAACAGAGAAATAATGGATCAGCAAAATCATATAGGGACAGTTTCCAGAAATCAGGATACCAAATTACAAGTAGCAATTTTCCTTTTCACTCTGTTCCTCAAATAGTGTAGTGTGAACAATGGATCTGAGATGTTTGTTGTTGCTGAAGATTCTCTTATGCATCAGCAAAATGGCTTTACTCCTAGGAATGCCGTTCTGCATGCAGAGCCATTAAAAATAATAATAATAATTAAAAATAACATGGCCTTTTCTTTCATGCAAGTTTTTAATTTCCTATTGTTTTGTCTACAAAGCAAGCATTAAGCAGCCGAGAGTAAAGTGAGGAATATACAATCATAAGGCTAAGTCAACTGATACATGTAGCACAATTTCTAGGAAAAAAAAAAAAAAAAAAAAGGCCTGATAAGGTAAAATTTCATATTAAAGCTGAGCCCTCACATTGCAGGAATAGCTTCTTAGCAGTACCTCTTTGAATTAGAAAAAAAATCCAGAAATTGCATTGATCTTGGTAAAGCAACAGATATTTACACCAATACGCTTTAAAACTTCTCTCACCTTTCAAAATATACTTGCTATATTCTGCACATACACCTCGTGCTAACTGCAGTACTACCTTCGTATAGCCTGGTTTTGCAGAGTATTAGATCTCCCCTTGTTCATAAAAGCACAGTGTCTATGGCAAATATTACTATAATTATTTTTTTCTTTCTTGTTGACAGTCCAAGCTAATTGTTTCCAGGTGTCAGCTGCAAACTTCATGTACTTTTCAGTATCAGATTGATTGTATTATGAAAACTACTTTCACAATTGGTGAATATTGTCATTTGCTCTACCAGACAAAATAAGGACTGGAGCACAAGGAATGTGGTGCATTTCTTTCTCATTTCTTGAGAGCAGCCTTGATTAGAAGAACTTCGGGGTGTTGATTGATGAGAAGCTCAACATGAGCCAACAATGTGCACTTGCAACCCAGAAAGCCAACCATATCCTGGGCTACATCAAAAGCAATGTGGCCAGCAGGTCAAGGGAGGCAAGTGTCAGCCTCCACTGTGCTCTTGTGAGACCCCACCTGGAGTGCTGTGTTCAGCTCTGGGGCCCCCAACATAAAGATATGGACCTGATACAGTGGGTCTAGAGGAGGGCCACAAAGATGATCAGAGGAGCACCTTCTCTATGAAAACAGGCTGAGAGCTGGGGTTCTTCAGCCTGGAGAAGAGAAGGCCCTGAGGAGACCTTGTAACAGCCTTCCAGTACCTAAAGAGGGTCCACTGAAAAGCTGGGGAGGGACTCTATGTCACGGAGAAAGAACAAGGACTAATGGCTTTAAACTGAAAATGGGTAGATTTAGATTATATACTAGGAAGAAATTCTTTACTCTGAGGGTGGTGAAGCACTGGAAAGGTTGCCCAGAGAAGCTGTGGATGCCCCATATCTCCAAGTGTTCAAGGCCAGGTTGGATGGGGCTTTGAGCAACCTGATATCGTGAAAAGTGTCCCTACCCATGGCCAGGGGGTTGGAGTTAAGGGCCTTTTAAGAGCCTTTCCAACTGAAACCATTCTATGATTCTGTGACCCAAACTCATGCATCTTAAACAATCTAAGATGAAGCACATGTGGTTTGTATGAATTAGCTAGGTTGTGCTTACAGTATTTCTTCACATTTTCAATTTCAATGCAGAAGGTGTATCTCTTTTATTATTAGCATAGTAGTCAGAGCATAATGTTTCCTCTATAGAAATATTTATTTTGTCTAACAGTTAGACAAATTTTGGAAGACCTAACACCTAGACTATACAATTTTCTGTATTCTATCTTTAATATTTATTTTGCTCTCAGTCAATGTGGTACTAAGTGTTACAGCTGCTAAATAATAACAATATATATATATATACATATTTATAGTGTTCTATTATTTTTGTTATTCCAGTTACATAATTTTACTGATATTGAAGTTCATAACACTGCATATTAGGTCCAATGTTCCTATAGCTTACAGAAATTGATCCTTAATGGAATACCTAATCAATAATGAATGTTTTAAAATTCAGATTGTAGTAGGTAATGATATGTAACTATTACCCAATAACGAAACACTGAAAGTTCTAAAAGACTTGAAAGACTTCAATAAAATGTTGAAGAATTCATCTAAGGTCAATCAATCACTGTAATATTTTAGATTGAAAATATTCATACATAATTTTAATCAACAGATGTGTTTGACAATACTAGATTCCATAACACACTTTCACTGCCCTCCTTGTACAAATTTACCTGCTACTAATATTTGTAATACTAGTAACAGTTGCTAATACCACAGCATTTTAAAAAATGGTACAAAAATGTCATACTAATGAAATTCGTTAATATCTTGTTTTCCCTGAGATTTTCCTCAGGAAACTAAAGATCCTTAATGTTGCACATTCTCCTCTGTTTTTCTTTATTGGCATCTGTTTTAGTGCCATAAAAGTAAACTATATTTCTGGATAAATAACCTATAAATAAATGAATAATATTATATATATATATATATAATTGATAAAATAACCTATATATGGAAAACATAACCAAAGGATAAAATAACCTATATTACTGGATCCGAGAGTGATCACGATTTCCCTCAACCTTTAAATTACTCACAATCTCCACATTAAAAAGAAATGTCCAGGTGACCAGACTAGATTTGATCCAAACTTTTTTTTTTTTTTTTTTTTTTTTTTTTTTTTTTTTGATACCACTCTCTACCAGTCTGTCTTTATAAAGCATGGCTAGAGCTATTCAATATTAGTGATAGGCAGGTTACAGCTGAATGAGTCAAGGTCTAGAAAATCTTAATGTTATTGAACATGGTATTATGTAGAAAGTATTCCTCAACAGCAAGTTTATGTAGTAAACAACACGAGTTTGAAATAACAGTTTTCATTTAATTTTCAATGCCTAAGTCACTTGCATTCAAGGGTATGCCCTTATGTCATTAAGACACCTACTGAAAAACAATCATGAAGAATTACATATCCAGCCACACTATTTCTGAATGGAGGGCAATTCTGTATTAACAGACTATTATTGCAGAGCTTCCGAAGGTCAAATCTATGAGGATACTATGCTAAAACAATTTTCACCACCCATTTTGTCATTAAAACTGACATCATTGCCCAGTCTGGTTCTAATCTTAGACACAGAGTGCATGGTATTCTTTGAAGTCTTTGCAAGCATCAATATTTCAATGCTGATATTTACATATGACAACAGAGATATAACTTTTTCTGAAAAGCTAGAACACAAATTTGCAGTGATTCTTATGATTCTGCACTTAAAGTAACACCAGTCTCTCAGTGATAGCCCATGCTTTCAGGTTTGAAAACACATGCTTTCAGGTTTAGGCAACAGCACCAGATTAGTTAATCAGATTATAAAATGAGATAATCTTGTGGTATTTTATTGCTTCTTTTTGCTTTTTACAATCTTAGTGAGATCTTCAGATCAAAAGTTATCAGATTTTTCTGGAAAAAAAAAAAAAAAAAAAAAAAAAAGACCTGAAAAATATTAAACATACATTTGCAGTCTTCATAGGATTTGGGCAAGGCAAGGCAAGGCATTGTTCAGGACATTAATTTTATCTAACTAGAGGAAGCAAAATACTCCTAAATCACTGAGGAAATACAGAAGGTACAGGTGGTAGGTAAGTACTTCGATTGCAGGGAGGACAGATCAGGTGATCAACAAAGAGCTTGCAAATGGACTCTCAGGGTGTATTTTTGGCACTAAACATTATTTTGACTGCTGTTAACTGTATTAACCAGAGTGCGGCCATAAAAAGGTGGAGAACCATGTACAGCATGGCTTCTCCAATTCTTGAATGACGGGAGTTTCCTGACTTTTTCTTACATTTTACAATTTTACTGTAGTACATCCTAAACATAGGGATGCCATATCAGGGGGTGGGAGGTGGATGACCCTGTTTCTTTGGAGCTACAGAAAAGGGAGATGATGGTAAACTATGTAAAGTCAGATGTTTGCCCAAGAGATCTTATTTTTCTCTTGAAGTCATAACTTATGGGATATTGTTGTTACAGGAAAATTTGCTGCTACTATGAACTATGTAAACTTGTTGACATCACAGAATTCTGGGATAAAAAAAAAAAAAAAAAAAAAAAAAAAAAAAAAAGGAAACAGATTTTCGTCTCTCCAGTAAAAAGAAAGCTAAGAATGACTTTTAGAATTAGGATGAAAAAAAAGAATGCTGATCAAAGCAAAATAAAAACAGGGTTTGTTGTTTTTCCTAAAGGTATAACGATCATGTGAACTACATCATTATTATAGACAATAGTACAATTCAAAAAAAAAAAAAATACATTTGAAAGAAACTGAAAATATAAATTGAGCCTGAACAGTGTCATAAATGAAGTGCTGGCATCAGAAGAAGAAAGATCACTGACTGCTAAGAAGCCTAAGACTCCTTTAATGAGAGTATTTTCAGTGCTGAGAGTACTGAGGTTGAGTGGGGAAAAAATGAGCAGTGACTTTGTATAGCATTCTAAAATGTAGCAACCACTGTGCACTTTTGAAGGAAAATTCATTATTTACTTGCACTCAGAGAGAAAAGCTAGTGCTTTTCTGTTCTAAAGAAATTCAGCAAAAGCAAATCAATGGTGAGTAAGGCTAATAGGATATACAGAGATTAACTAAAATGCAGTCACAGGCTGAAAATGCTAAAAAACCACTTTGCATACCCTCTTGTGTATACTATTTCAGTTACAGGGAAAAACAAATTAATATTCATATATTAGATTTAAACACACTAAATATTCAGAGACATTCTCATTTCTTTTTACATTTTTTGACTACTAACAAGTGAAAAAAAAAAATAAAGAAAATGTACATGATCCTATAAATTACTCCATGTGAAATAATAGAAGAATTACAAATAGCCTCTGCCAGGTAGATCTGATAACAGACACAAATTATTTATAAAAGAAACCTGTTCTTAGACGCCAAAATGTTCATTAATTTGCATCTGTTCATTATTTAACATTGTTTTAAAATATTTTTCTGCTGTATTTAAATCTAGAATCCGGTACTTAATGTCACAAGTGTGGCTAATTACTGTATTTGTTTTCTCTGCAAGGTGAAACACTGTCTTACATGTGACAGCAGGTAGCAGATAGAGGGAGGTTAACTCCCTGCACTCAGTGTGGGTGAGGCTGCACCCAAAATAATGCATCCAGTTTGGGACCCCTCAACTCTGGCCCAGAGAGGTCTTGAGATACAGCAAAATGGTCCAGCAGAGGAATACTGAAATGGTTGTCGGTTAGAAAGAGATTGAAGTTGGACTTGGGATATTACAAAAACTTTGTAACTTCCAAAACAAATGTTTTCAAGCCTACAATTTTAGCCCTAAGAATTGTTCTGTGCCATGTTTGCAGTAAAGTGTCACTTAAGGAAATCAACAGCAGAAGTTTCTGAAAGATACTCCAAGGCAAGACTGTCAACATTTTTCTTTTTCAATAATTTTCTTACAGTCTTTTAAGCTGCCTCTAAGCTAAAGAGAATCTGCAAGTAATAGGAAAAACTGTGCACCAGGACTTGACAGGTAGAGTGAGCTCTTGATGGTAATAAGTCAGAAGGCAGACAAGCATAGAAACTGCAAGTTTTGTGAAAACTGGCCACACAATTACCCCCTCTGTCTATTCTTGATAGGGATCCAAGAAATTGTGAAGTGAGCACCTTCTTCCACTTCAGGATTCCATCAGATATGGAGCTCTTTCTGTCAATGCCATGTTTTTACAAAACATTGGAATTATGACATAAAGAAACTATGTCTTATGAGCATTTAAATGACCTGACACCAACCCTAGACTACAGAAACTATTTGCTCTGTACTGCTTGTGTTTTTTTATATCTTATGAAGCTAATACTGCTTCTTTCATGGTCACTATTTTAAAAATGTCTTTCAAACAGGTAAGTTGTTCATTTAGTTGTGAATTTCACTGGGAAAAATAAAATAAATAAATAAATAAATAAATAAATAAAAGTATATTATAAAGGAGAACAGTAGTCTTCTAATTTGTTTTAGCAGATCATTTCAGCCATCACTGTCTGAACCCTGCTGAAGTATAGTTTCAATTTCCCTTCTCAGCCATGGATAAAACAAAGCTGACAACACATATTTTTCTCTGTCAAAGCATTTCACCTTCTTTTAAGTGCACAGACAGCTTAAGAGCCATAACTTAGGCCAAGATTACAGCAACATTCTTCTTGTTATCTTAATATTGGAACAGTACACATACTAGATACTTAACAGGAGTTTACTAGCTTAAAAACATCCCATAGACAGAAAAGGATTTCCCAAATGATAGTGTAAAATGGGGGGGGAAAAAAATAAAAATAAAATAAAATAAAATTTAAAAAAAGTTCATTATCAGATGTGAGTGGAGCAGGCAGGGACAACATTGTCTGCTATATCTCATCAGACACATAATGTTCAGCTGTTTCAGGATTCGGTCAAATACATTACACACAGAGTTTTAGCTGGCTGAAATGCAGCTGCAAATCTTATTTTTCTGTCTTGGCTGATCCTATTTTAACTTCTAGAATATGGCCAAAGCAGACAAAAGGTTTATGCTAAGACTTCCCTTGTACAAAATGAATTACCGGCTTATGTGGTGTCTCCCAGGTGTGTTCTTTCCAGTAATTATGTAAAGAAATTCTTAGTAATGTATGGAAAAAAAAAAAAAAAAAAAAAAAAAAAAAAAAAAAAATGCATTAAGTTGTTCTTATTCCCAGATTTGGAGTTGATTGTAGTACAGTTGTCTTTCAAATCATTACTGTTCAGTATGGAATAGAAAGACTACTGACAGAACAAACAACTATACCTATACTGTTGGAAGATGAGCTCGAATCAGGCCCAGACAAAGCAATTTTAGAAAAGTAATATAAAGGTGAAAAAGCATTATTGTTTACCAGTCACAAGAAATAATTACATTATTCCTCCTAAATTAAACATGTAAATGGGCAAGAAGCCTTCCAGGACAAACCAAGAAAGGTTCTTGTGCCTTTTTTGTCAACAACAAAATGGCTACTTGTGCAGAAATAGAATATACAGCAAAATCTGTTATATCCAGAGTGAAGAACTGCACACTTTCACAATGAGCAGGGGTCAGAGAAAGGATTTTCTGTCTCTGGCCTGAGTGTGTATTTAGCCACAACACCAAAATTGACGCTGCAGACAGTTCAGAACTGCAACAACTCTTAATCTATGAAGATCTCACCTTTGGCTATGTGTTTCTGCCTGCTTGTTTGTTCTTTCCACAGCAGCAGCATGCCTCCCTCAGTGTTTCAAGGGACCTTACAAAAACATTTAAATAGTCAGCACATGGGACATGATACAGGACTGGAAACTGCAGATCTTGGGGGACATAGGAAGGTATAACGTATTTAAGTAAAATTCCAGTGTAATGCTATCTGAGTCC
The DNA here is from genome assembly GCA_011076525.1 of Nettapus auritus. NCBI lineage: Eukaryota > Metazoa > Chordata > Aves > Anseriformes > Anatidae > Nettapus > Nettapus auritus. The sequence goes on along the minus strand of CM021797.1, from coordinate 65,256,486 downwards.
ATAATTTCCCTGTGTAAATATAATGGGCTTATGTGGCAGGGCTTTGGTAGCAGGGGACTGCAGGGGTGGCCTCTGTGAGCAGAGCCCAGTAGCTGCCCCATGTCAAAGCACAGCCAGCTCCAGCTGCTCGGAAAGTGTCCCACCACTGGCCAGAGCTGAGCCAGGGAGCAATGCTGGGAGGGCCTCTGGGAGAGCAGAGTTAAGGAAGGGAAAGAAGTGCTGGGCAACAGCAGCTCGGAGAGAGGGGTAAGAGCCAGCCTTGCAGCCCCCAAGGGCAGTACAGCAGGAGGGCAGCAGGTGCTCCAGGCACAGAGCACAAGTTCCCCTGCAGCCTGTGGAGAGGCCCCTGGTGGAGCAGGCTGTCCCCCTGCAGCCCATGGGTCCCACATGGAGCAGATCTCCACCCTGCAGCCCATGGAGGAGCCCCTTGTGGAGCAGGTGGATGGGCCTGGAGGAGGCTGCGGCCCATGGAGAGCCCCCGCAGGAGCAGGCCCTGGGCCGGAGCTGCAGCCCGTGGAGAGGAGCCCACGCAGGAGCAGGGGGTCTGGGGGGAGCTGCCGCCCGTGGGGGACCCGTGCTGGAGCAGTTTGCTCCTTGGGCATGGATAGACCCCATGGTACGAAGCCGTGTGGGAGCAGTTCTCAATGAGCTGCTGCGTGCAGGAAGCCCACACAGGATCAGTTCAGGAAGTACGGCATCCATGGGAGGGACCCCACGTGGAGCAAAGGCAGAGAGTGACCGTGAAGGAGTGGCGGAGACGAAGTGCCATGGGCTGACCGCAGCCCCCATTCCCCATTTCCCTGCACCACTTGGAGGGGAGGTCAAAAGAGGTGGATGGGGGGGAGGCATTTTACTTTGCTTTTAGTTTCTCACTGCTCTAGTCTGTTAGTAATAGTCAATAAATTACACTAATCTCCCTGCACAGTCTGTTTTGCCAATGATGTTAATTGGTGAGCGATCTCCCTGTCCTTATCTCAACCTTTGAGCCATTTCCCTCATATTTTCTCCCTCCTCTTCCTTTGAGTGAGGGGGAGTGAGGCAGCAGTTGTAGTGGAGTTTAGCTTCCCAGCAGGGTACAACCACCACACTAAACCACACTTGATTCATTTAAAAATAAGCACATATTTCGCATTATGAATTGAGTAACCTAATCCTAACCCTAGTCTTTTCCTTAGCTGCATTTAAAGTATCTTGGGCCTTCGTGTATTCCATTCTAGAATCATTAGCTAGATTCCAGCCTAGATACTTTGACAGATTAATTCCCTTTTCTACTATAACATATACTATGATTTCAGGAAACCTTTTGGGCAGGGAGCCTAATTACAGAATTATTTTATATTTTTCACATTTTAATTCATAGCATATAAATTTTCAGATTGTCTTTCCTAAATCAATTTAACTGTTAAACACTGATCAAATCAGGTCTTAATTTTCTGCTTCAGCATCCATGTCAGAAAATCTACTTTCTTTTAATGGATTAATTGTCTTTCTTAGTCCACATGGACATGTTAATTTCATATATTATTTTCCTAAACTAGATCTTAAAAGCCATTATATTTCACAGGTTAACATTTGCTTGTCTACAAATGTCATATGCATGTATGTATTTAAGATTAGAAGCATGTCATTGTCAATGCAAGCAACTTAGGAAATATTATTAAAAACACATAATCTTGGGTGAAGGGACTTCTGGAAGTGTCTAGTGCAACCACCTTCTCAAAGTAGTGTTGGCATGCATCAGGTTGCTAAAGGCCATGCCCCATAGCATTTTCAGTGTTTTCAAGGGTGGACTCTACAACCTCTCTGGAAAACCTGTTCTAATAATTCCCTATGATTTTTTTTTTTTTTCTTACATCAGGTCAGAATGTCCTGTGCTCCAGCCTGTGTCTGTTCACTCTTTTCATATCGTATCCTCCAGAAGAGTCTGGCTTCATTTTCTCTAGCCCCTCTATTAGGTAGTCATAGTAAATAAAGAGAAACGGTAAAATAAAGCTGTATATCGTACAAGACTTCAAAGAGTTTCATTGTTTTTCATTACAACTTTCTGTCAATTTGGACAGTGGGATCAAATGCACTCTCAGCAAGTTTACCAATAACACCCAGCTGTGTGGTGGATTCAACACACTGGAGAGAAGGGATCTCATCCAGAGGGACATGGACAGGCTTGAGAGGTGAGCATGTGTGAACTTCATTAAGTTCAACAAGACCAAGTGCAAGGTCCTGCACCTTGGTCAGGGCAATCCCAAGCAAAAATACAAGCGGTGTAGAAAATGCATTGAAAGTAGCCTTGATAAGAAGAACTTCAGGGTGTTGATTGATGAGAAGCTCAACATGAGCCAACAATGTGCACTTGTAACCCAGAAAGCCAACCATATCCTGGGCTACATCAAAAGCAATGTGGCCAGCAGGTCAAGGGAGGCAAGTGTCAGCCTCCACTGTGCTCTTGTGAGACCCCACCTGGAGTGCTGTGTTCAGCTCTGGGGCCCCCAACATAAAGATATGGACCTGATACAGTGGGTCTAGAGGAGGGCCACAAAGATGATCAGAGGAGCACCTTCTCTATGAAAACAGGCTGAGAGCTGGGGTTCTTCAGCCTGGAGAAGAGAAGGCCCTGAGGAGACCTTGTAACAGCCTTCCAGTACCTAAAGAGGGTCCACTGAAAAGCTGGGGAGGGACTCTTTGTTAGTGAGTGTGGTGATAGGACAAGGAAGAATGGTTTTAAACTAAAAGAGCTTTGGTTTAGTTATAAGAGGTTTAGTTCAGATATAAGGAGGAAATTCTTTACTCTGAGGGTGGTGAAGCACTGGAAAGGTTGCCCAGAGAAGCTGTGGGTGCCCCATCCCTTCAAGTGTTCAAGGCCAGGCTGGATGGGGCTTTGAGCAACCTGATATAGTGAAAAGTGTCCCTACCCATGGCTAGGGGGTTGGAATTAGCCGATCATTAAGGGCCCTTCCAACCCAAACCATTATATGATTCTATGGTTCTATGAATTTCTGTCATCTAACAAGGAAAAAAACTGCTAGGTTTTGGTCAAGGAGAAATCTAAAAATTCTGTTTTCCAAAATATCCAGGCTGTCTGAGTCTACAAATCAGACTGAATATCTTGCAAAGAAAAAAAACTTTCTCATAAGATTTTCCATTTGTTTTGCTTGTACTCAAGCTATAAATAATAGCTCTTCAAGAGCAGTTTTTCCTGTGCTGTTCTGGTCATTCTTCTTCAAACTTTCATATGAACCATGAAAATAACAAAGCAGAAACATGAAAAATAAATTTAAGGCTGTGATTCAGTTCAAATGTTGGCAATTGTTCACTTCACTCTTTCAAAAGGATTAATCTACTTCTAACTGCATTTTTGACCCCAAGCAGATTCTAGAACTTCCCCCCTTCTCCCAGCTTCACTCTTTAATTTCTGAAGGTTTTTTCGTTTCCTTTTTTTTTTTTTTTCTTCCACCAGTATGCTGATAACCAGATCATTTTCCATATAGGAAAATATTTCCATATTTTCTCAACTGAGAAAATGGAAGTAAAGGAAGACCCTAACTGGCATTTGGTTTGTATATTTTTGCATACATCACTCACATTTCTGTTCAGATATCATCTTACTCTTATTTTTTACAATAACTCTTTTAGGGACTTGTAACATTGCAAATATATTTCAGTGCTGCAAGATTTCATTACATTCTTATTTCTTTATGGGTGATCATATTTTCAGTCAGAAAGAATGTTAAAAATCAGGTTTGAAGTTCTACATTTTTAGATTAAAATCTTTTAAGTCTAAACAAATGGAAATCAACTATGATTGGTATAACCATTGATATGATAAGCACTAACCAATTCTGTGGTTCAGCAGAATAACCACAGGGGTTGTAAATTTATGTCTATTCACATAAAGTACTGACAGCCAAGTTTCCAACTCACAATAGCGATATGTTTGGATGATATTTTCCTCATGAGTCCAAGGACGAGGCAGATAGGAACACTTCGCTGCATCTTTAGGCATTTCCTGCAGAGGAATGGAAATACAGACAGGGACACATGGAATATATCTTCACAGAAGGTGAAAAAAACAGAGGCTGATAAAATAAGCCCATCTGATGTCTATTAGAAATAGTAAGCACATTTAGTAAACCTTTACAAACATTTCCAGAGGTATTGCTTCTTTATTCTTTTTTAGTTAACAATTTTACCTTCATCAGGGCAACATAATATGTTTTTCTTTTCTCGAATATTACTGTCATCATTTTTATTAATATACAAGTTATATATACCTAGTTACATTCTAATGGATCATTAACAGTCATTTCAGGTGAATAAAGTCCCTTGGCTTTCAGCCTTACATATAAAGTGTACCTCAAGCATGTATTTATTGTCCATTAATGTACAATCATCATCTGTTAAGGCTTTATTATTTTACATGCTGCAAATCTGCTGGAATGTTCTTTTGCAATATTAACCAAAAAAAGAAAAACTGATGCGGGAAAGAATAATGCTGAATCTCTATTAGGGGCTAAATATCTAAAATTGAATTTCATAATGAACTGAAAATGTGTGTACTAAAGAATATTTGTTGTGGTTTATAATCTTTATTTGAGTTTGGTGCTGCTATGAAATAAAGGAAACACTACTAAAGTATACAGCAGAAAAATTCACTTTCTGATTTGTTTCTTTACACAAAGTTCCCTACATTCTCCTTCTTCCTCCCTGACACTTCACAATCCTTTACACAGAAACACAGGTCAAACAGAGAGGTGGACTCAACTAGTACGCTGCAGGTAAAGGCCAGCCCTCAGGTCAGCAAAGCAGAGCAGTGAAAATGTTGTGGCTCATCTCATATTTCTTTTCCAGACACAATGTCAGAGTGCTTACAATCTTGAGCAACTTTCAGTTTGTACCTGATTCATATTTTGAAGATTGTCTCCGCAGAAGTTAGAGATAATTAACTTTTTTAAAATATCAGACAGTTTATGTTCCAAAGGTCAAAGTACAGCCATGGGCAGTATCGGGACACTGAGCCACAAAAGGTCAAATTATTTCATCCCCTGATTTATCTGTCTGTGATACTATGAAACTATATGCAAAACAGGTTCTGCCAATAACCAAGAAAATCTTACATTAAGAGGCTTTTGCCCCTCATTCCATTTTTAGGAAAGTTTAATTTTCTGTATCTTGTTGTAGCATACCTGAGTTATTTTAGCCAACTGCTTGCTTTCCTTTTACAGAGTGGATCACCACAATTAATTTTTCTATTAGGAAATTATCCTTCCAAATCATTTGATACCATAATATTACTCTGCTCAATGCTCTTGATCAGAATAACATTGATTTAATTATTCTTGAGTCAGAACAATAAAAAGGGGGGGACAAGAGGATATTAACTTCATACGGAGCTGTCATTATGATTATTAGTGTGACTGTAGGTGTGAAGCAGACTTGCAGAGTCTGCAAGTACTCAACTGGTCCACACTCAGCTGGTACTCCAGATAGGTAATTTTGAGGTTGCTTGCAATTTGGAGAAATACCATGATTGTTCATTGCTCTCATTTCCTCATCCAAAATAAACTAAAAGTTCAATAAAATTTTGGGCTAGGGATTGCAAACAAATTTTCAAACTATTGACTGTGGTATTCTAACTGTACTTCATCGATGAGTAAATACACATATTAGTCCATTGCCCCAGCCAAAAATGACAAACAGCAGCAAGTCACACTTCATCTAAAAAGTTGATCAGAAAAAGTCCTTTAGCGCCTCACGCTAATCTTTCAATATACAGAGAACTCCTCTGTTGCAGAAAGACTTCCAGTTGGCTAAAAGATCCTTGGACCCTAGCCCACCTCCACCATCCACATAGTTCTACATTCTCCCTCTTATCACAGGAGTGTATGCCAAAGCCCAGAGAAAGGTGGAACAGTTCAGGTAGATTCATTAATGTTACAAATGAGAATGAAGCCAGCTCTTAGGACCAATTCAGAAGAGCTGAAGTCACAAGGCAGCTTTTTAATTCAGCACACAGATTATACGTGGTCAGACATTCACAAAATGTATGGTAACCTTTACAACAAATAACTCAGTTTAAGTACTGCAGCCAGCAATGTGACTCACACCAAGTCCCCATGTTTCCAGCCAGCCTCAGGAAAGGACCTAGATACACTCCAATTCTGGAGGAATATGTAGCATCCTGCTGTCCATCATGCCATACCCACCCAGATTACATAGCACAGATATATTGATGGCCTGGGGAAGTGTGATCCTCCTGAGACAGTGCCATGAAAACCTGGAGGAAGACAGATGATGTGCTAGTAGTAGGAGATTGTGTCCAGAAGGACTGTGGCTGGAACATGCCTCTGCACACAAAGCACAACAAAGTACAGTGGGGACACCATGGGCGGGAATCTGGGACAGCCATGTTTTCACAATGTTTAAAATCTGCCAAGAAGAAAGACACATGATGATAACGTGTAACTACTATAAGTGGGTGCAAATAAAAGTTGATTGCTATCAAGATAAAACCACATCATGCTGGTTTTCCATCACCAGCTTAGTGAACAACACTAGGCTTTCCCTTATAAAGCTCAAGAAGGAGACTTTCCCGTATTCATTATCAGTGTCAAAACAAAGGAGGAGAATGAGTATTTTATCATTTGTTTGAAGTACAGCCCAGAATGAAACTGTTGCCTGATTCTGAACATACACTGTGTAGAACATGAGTAACCCCACTGAGATTAGAATGAAATCAGCTGTTTCCTAAAAGAATGAAGTTAGTGGAAAATATAACACATTTTTACAACTTTTTTTTTTTTTTTTTTTTTTTTTTTTTTTTTTTTTTTGTATGTGTTTTTCATAGATCTAACCAGACATTGCTGAGCCTGCAAGGTAAATCGATCAATCAAACAAAATAACAAAAACCTTCTTCTGCATATGGGTGATGTTAGTGATTATAGCTGACTCGTGCAGAGCTTTGTAAGGGTGCAGTTCCACAGAAATTTAATGTCTATACAGCAGAAAGATGGAGCTCCCCCTTCAATTAAAAGTGGAGGTTTCCCATGTGGCAGTGTGACAGCCCTTATGGCACTTTCTTGCCTTAAGCCTGGATATGGTTAGTCTTACACACACACACAAAACAAAAATGAATAAATGAATAAATGAATAGAGAGAGAGAGAGAGAGAAAGAGAGAGAGAGAGAGAGAATAAAAGTACGGAAGTACTATCCTAGTAACTTGAACTGTCTCTGTTGTTATCTGTTTCTGTTTAGGACAGGGACAACCCTAATAAAGATAGTCATTTTTGTTATGGCACATGAAATAAGCATTATGTGCAGCAGCTGAGAAGGTCAGCTGTTAAGCAGTTCTCAGTCAGTTCAAATTGTGTGAGATGTTTCGAATCAGACAAGGTTACCTGTATATACCTTATCAATACAAACTGTTAAAATAATTTCTGTACATATTTTGTGGTGTAGCAATGTAGACTAAAGCATGAGATAACAGTATTTAGTATGCTGTATCAGTTCACACTTTACTTTTCATGCCAACCAAGGACCAGATTACTTTGAAAATAGTCATCAATATGAACTCGTGTATAATTGCAGTGCTTGCAATGAAAGGATGAAGAGATGCTGGAGCTGAAACACCTTTCCTGGTTTACCCAGTAATAGCTCTTTGCATAGTAATATTGTAAGAGCTAGAAGAGTGTGGAAAAAAAAAAAAAAATGTATAATGTTTTGCTTCAGAGAGCTCTTCAACTCATTCTTGCTGCCTGCATATGACAGAGTGCCCAGCTGGCAACTTTGCTTCTGATTTATAGGAAAGGTCAGTTAATCCCAAGAAGGCATTTTACTAAATATCAAGATATCTCCCCATGTGTTTTCTCTGTCTAGCTCAGGGGAAGTTGGAAGCTGAAGCATTAGCAAGGCTTACAGAATAAGGTGGAGTGATACCATCTTTAATCACTATCACTCAAAGTAATTTTGCTTTCCAGTATTGAATAGTTTAAGGATCATAATTAAGATTATAAATTTACAGGGGTTCTCCATTTGTCACAATACCTCTCTATAGTCAGACTGATAGGATGAACATCCCATTTTCCTCTAGTGCCTGACTGCTATGCTGCCAGGCAAAAAATGCAGGGCAGTGAAAGCATATGGAAAATAACACAGCAGTCCTTGCCAGCACTTTGCAGTCCCTCAGAGGTCACCATGAGGCTTGGCACCAAAGCCAACGCCTCTTAGAAAATGTGCTTAACTTCAACGATTTGATTATTGTTTATTTTCTAAATGTAAACACTATAAACAGTTTTATTCATGACAGAAAAAAATAAT